>CM066316.1:67860603-68508103 GCA_033807775.1 Saussurea involucrata
ATATATATATTCGTGAATATTTGTGATAGATTTGTGACGGAATTCCTATCTGCTACAATTCGTCGCAAATCCATCACAAGTATTTAGTAAATTAAAAATAAGTTACAAATCATTATGCAGCGGGTGATCTTGCGACGGTTGAAACTTAATGTTTAAATTTATATAACTAACCGATAAATACAAGCAAATGCTAGATAAAACACCTCATTTTTAATTTATTTTTATTAAACTATATTTTCTTTTCAATTTTAAATAGAGTGAATTACCCTACACCTCCCGAGGTTTGCTCAAATTTTGGATTTTTTCTAAAACAAACTATCTACATTGATGGTTTCTAACTTTTTAATTTCGTAACACTCAAGGTCCCTTGTATTAAGGTCAGTTAGTAGCCGTTAGGAAGGACAAATCTGTCTTCAGAGAAACTACAAGGACCAAAAATGTAGTTCACACTAAATATAGTGTGATTCACACCTTTTTTTCAATTTCTTTATTAAAAATATTTTGAATATGGTTAAAAAGATATATTTTGATTTTATATCAAGTTAATTTGTAGCTTATTCACAATTATTTGATAAATCAACTTAAGAAAAAAAGTATCTCATAATATTTAAGTTTTTGAAACATGGTTATTTTTTCATAGCTAAATATCTATGCTAACGAACAAATTTTAACAAAGATTTTTTTAAATATATGTGAATTACACTTCTTTGGTTCCTCTAGTATGTCTAATGAATTATTTGTCTATTTTAACAATGGCTAACCATCATCGTTAACTCCGGAAATTTTAGATGTTATGAAATTGAAAAATCAGAAACCATCTGTTTAGATCGTTCTTTTAGGGTGCGTTTAGTACGCAAACATGATAGAACAGGACAAGGTGGGACATAACAGGACATGACAGAACAACTGTTCCACGTTTGGTAAGACAGAACTGGATAGAACAGGACAGATAACATTGACCAATTTACCCTTACTAAATTTAAAGAATGAATAAAATATGAAATAGAAAGTTTATTTGATGTTTTAGAAGAGAATTAGATTTTATTTTGAGGTTATATTGGTAAAACATAAGTCTGTTCCAGCTTATTCCATGGGGTGGGGGTGGAACAAGCATGTTCTAGTTTGTTCCACCTTGTTCCAGTCTGTTCCACATAAAGATCCTGCCAAACGTGAGACAATGGACCATGTTTTGTTCTGTCATGTCCTGTCCAATGTCCCAAACGCACCCTTAGGGTGCGTTTGGTACGCAGAACAGGGTGGAACAGGACAAAACAGAACAAGCTTGTCCCATGTTTGGCATGAACATAAGTGGAACAAACTTGAACTAACTAGAACAATATTGGAACACGCGTGTTCCACCATTTACCCTGGAACTAACTAGAACAAGCTCTATTAGACAAAATTACCCTCAAACCTTCGTCTCCCTCTTCTAGACTTCGTCTCCCTCCTATGGACTTCATCTCCCTAATCTGGACTTCTCCTAATATCCTCCCTCGATCCACTCTCTCCTCTCCACAGAGGTCGATTCTTTTTCATTTTCTACTTTAAAATCATGGCTAAAATATGGGTGTTGTGCTTCCTTTTATGAGAAACCATCCACATATCTTTGGTGATTGTTTTCTTTTTCCAGTTTGTGAACAATCTTGGAGATACCCATCGGTCGTTTCGCCAAAAAAAAACTCGCAATAGTTAATCGGGTATGGTTTTCTCATCTCAATCTCGCCTTCGATTTACCCTCTGTGTTTCGCATCTCATCTCAATCGAGTATGGTTGTTGTGCATTTATTTGAAATTGGATCATCTGATTTACCCTTTGTGTTTCGAATCGATGGCTAAATACTAGACTACTAGTTTAAATGTCTTCTCAACGATCAGGATTCGAATTTGAGAAATTCTATTGAAGAATTAGGTTTTGAATTGTAATATTACACAATGCTTTAGGAGTTATGCCTGCTAACTGTTTGTTAAAAATGCCTGCTAACTGTTTGTTAAAATTCTAATTTGAGAAATTCTATTGAAGAAATTCTATTGAAGAATTTCGTTTAATTAGGAGTTATGCCTGCTAACTGTTTGTTAAAATGCTTTAGGTGTAGGTAGGGTTCATAACTGAGGAAATTTCGAAATGAGTGTGATTTGTTGCTGTTTTGATGCTGAAAATATTGATATGTTGCTGTTTGTTGTTGTTTGATGCTGTTTGTTGTTGTTTGATGCTGTTTTGATGCTGAAAATATCGATTTATATTTATTATTTCGTAAAAACACTAAACAACTCACTGGGGGTAAATTGGTCATTTAGTCAGTCATGTTCTGTTCTGTCCAGTTTAGTTATGTTCTACCAAACGCTGGACAGTTGTTCTGTTCTGTTCTGTCATGTTATGTCCTGTCCTGTCCTGCAACCAAACGCACCCTTAGGGACTAAAATCAAAATTTAAGCATGCCACAAGGACCTTGAGTGTAGTTCACTCTTTTAAATATAAAAATTATTGAAATTAAACAAAGTATGCTACCATTATCTTTATAATAAAGTCACAATCAAATTAAAATAGGTTACATTTTTATTTTAAAAATCTCATTTTTAGTTTGGAATCCGTATATATAGAGGCCCATTATTTGTAAAAAAAATTATGTAAACTTTGGATTTCATAGGTTTTCTTGATGAAATTGTTTATTTTGATAAAATTGTTTCATATCATTCATTTCTTGATGAAATTGTTTCATATATTTGTGTTTTTTATGTAGTTTCATATTTTTTTTTCATTCATATGAAAATGTTTTAAATATTTTCTCAAACTTGTTCGTTTTTACATTAAAAAACACAAATATATAAAACAATTTTATCAAGAAATGAATGATATGAAACACTTTCATCAAAATAAACAATTTCATGAAACAATTTCATCAAGAAAACCTATGAAATCCAAAGTTTACACACATTTAGAGGTTTACAAATTATTATCCATATATATATATATATATATATATATATATATATATATTAAGATGATACTGGATACGTGGCGTGAAGAATCTTAAAATCGAAACCAAGAACTCGAAACGATAATCATTTTTTTGTTCTATTTTCTTTCTCTTCGATGTTACTTTTATGGATCTACGTGGTTTTATATCGCAAATTGGGTAGTATATAATTAAAGGTTAATATGATCGAGTCAAAGATTTTGAAATGGAATTGATGGATAATGAGGTTTTCAAATTCAAAACTTTGGTTGTTTTAAGCTTTTACGACCGGTATGCATTAATAGTTTGTACTTCTTACAACTTGTAATAAAAAGGAAAATTAGAAATTTGTGTTTGTACATATTTCTCGTGTGAATTTTACAGCCATCAAATGAAAGAGGGAACGATTTTAGAAAAGTTGTCTCAGCTTCTACCCGATCACAAATGTTCCCAAGACAAGCAACATGCATTACCAAAAGGATCACCAATTCACCATGGTGCAAATAACATCAATCCCATGATAGTAGACTCCATTATTTTGATGCACTATAACTTTCTTTTGAGTATTCTATATGTCTTGGAAACAATACCTCTATTTACATAAACCTTTCAGGGGTTGTCAATGATTAAGTGGTCAGAATGATTAAAAAACTTCGAAATAAAATTTGATTTTTTGGTTAGTGTTTTAAATGAAATGTTTAAATAACATAAAATTATAACTTTAACTTTGTTTATGATTTAATGTTAAATGAAATACAATTGTTTGGTGAACTGTTTTGATTTAATAAATTTAGCAAAAAGAAAGTTTGACATCTGAGCACTACTTCGAGTTGGGTCTCCAGAGTTGGTATCTCATTTCTCAGCGATGATTCCGTGATTACGGTGGATCGGGTTTGATAGACGGATCATTGCATCCTATACAAGAGATTCAGCACAGCGGAGTGTTATGCTTTGGGCGCATCTGCGAAAAACTGGATGACATAGTCTGATCCATGTACTCGGAAAACATCATAAAATTTTTGGAGTTTTTGCATTGGGAAATACTGATGTAGAAAACAATCTGGTGCGCAATGCACCATTCGTAGTTGGCTGGCCACACATTGCCGACTGGCGTATGAAGCCATTAACTAGAAACGTGTAATTATGGCATTTAAATGAAAATCTTAAAATCATTGAAATCAGGCTACCAACTAGTTATCATAACATTAAATCACTATTATCATAATCGCAAGAACAAGAGACAGGGGAGACAGGGGAGCTTATGAAGGTATGTTATTCGGTTAATAGTGATTATGATACGTACCTCCAGAAGCTCCCCTGGCTCTTTGTTCTTGCGATTATGATAATAGTGATTCAAATATTATGATAACTAGTTGGTAGCCTGATCTCATTGTTTTTAAGAATTTTTCTTTGAGCCATAAGAAGAGGTTTTTGGTTAATGCCTTCATACGACAATGGGCCATGTGCGGCGTGTCAGCTACGGAGGGTACATTGTGCACCCGATTGTTTCTTACGTCAGTATTTTCCAGCGTAGAAACTACAAGAATCCTCGGATGTTTTCCCAGTACACGGACCGGACCGAGTCATCAAATTTCTTATAGACGCGCCCGAAGTGGAACGAGTTGTTGTGGTCGAATCACTTGCACAAGATGCAAGGATTCGGCTTTTAAACCCGATCTATAGAAATCGGGGAATCGTCGATGAGCGATGAGATATCAATGCTGGAGACCCAACTCGAAGCGGGTGCTCAGAATTCGAACTTTCTATTAAAGTTTTTTTGCTCTTAAAGCCATTTTAGCCATGAAGTTTAATAGACGATGATTCCACGGTTACCCTATATATATTTATATATATATATATATATATATATATATATATATATATATATATATATATATATATATATATATAGGGGTAGGTTCAAACGAGAAGACGGTCCATTTGCGAGAAGGTGAGAAAGAATGTGGGCCACATACTTCATTATTTAAAAAATAGAATAAAAAATAAAAAATATTTTAGAAATTATGATAATTATCATTTTAAATTGGATAAATCCTTAAATATCTCATATATCTTTTAAATTTATTTATTTTTTAATTTTAATAAATTCATATTTTTATCAACTTTTATATTTTTTTTCTAGATACACTTTTGATTAAAAAATCATAATTTTCATCAAATATCACATGTGAGTTCCACCATCAATTTATTATCTTTTTCATCATTTTATATCTAGTTTCTTGATCCACGTTTTTAATCACATGTGATTAACTTCGTTTAATATATTATTATAGTTATGTATCACATATAATCCGGTATGTGAATTTTTGTATATATCACATATGATAATATACCTCTGAATATAAAAGACGTATAATCACATATGATGATATTTACATCATAAAAAGATCTATTAATATAAATATACATAATCACATATGATTAACTAAAATATCTACAATAATCACATGTGATAATATACATAATCATATGTGATAATATGCATAATCACATGTGATAATATGCATAATCACATGTGATAATATACATAATCACTGTGATAATATGATATGTACAAAAATTAACATATAGTGAATCATATGTGATACGTAATAAATCATTTATTAACTTAAGTTAATCACATGTAATTCAAGATCCAAAAAATAGCGAAAAAAATTGTGAAAAACAATAATGAATTGATTGATATTTGATCTAAATTGTGATTTTTTTTATTAAAAGTGTATCCAGATTTTTTATTACATAAAACTTAATTTAAAAAATAATGAATTAATTGAAATTAAAATATAAATAAATATAAAAGATATAATGAAACTTTAAGAGTTTATCAAATTTAAAATGGTAATTATCCTAATCTCTAAATTTATTTTTAATTTTTAATTTATGGTATTGTTTTAATTCATGGATTTTGTGGTTCATATTCCTTCTCGCCTTCTCGCATATCAGTTTGCTTCTTGCATTATTCCCCCTCTCTCTCTCTCTCTCTCTCTCTCTCTCTCTATATATATATATATATATATATATATATATATATATATATATATATATATATATTTCAGGAGATACTAATATGGAATCTAACAAATCAAAATATTCATTTAATATAAAAAAGTGTAAGTAATGTTAAACATAACAGATATCAGAAAACCAAATCAGAATTTCAACATACCCAATGCCATTTCTTATTCGGCATAAATCATTGGTACATGTGAACACATTGTACTAGCCTTTGTATGGGTCATAGATGATGATTTGGTTGTTCAATCTACTATTCACAATAATTATTCCGTCTTCCAAAATACAAACAATATTGTGGAGCGGGCTGAAGTTACCTTGCAAACCTAATGTGAATGAACATGTTTTCGACCATGAGTCGTTGTTGACACCTTGTCCCACACATCGAATCCGTTACGCCAATTTTCGACCATGCAAAGGCGACAGGCGTCAATGTAGTGTACCCAAATCATACGATGGGTAGTCACTTTGACAAGGTATATGCATCCTCGAAACTACCATCTCCTTAACATCAAGAACCACAATAACCCTTTTAAACATATACGTACAAATCCAATGCAAAAATCCATTTAGAAACACATCGACATCATCTCGAAAGTCAAGAAAGTATGTTGTGAAATAACGTGATCTGGTATTTGGAATTGGGGACTCATCATTTGTATTATATATTGGGTTGGGTTCCGGTGAGAAGTGCCAAATTTGAGAAGTGGTTATTAACCGTTGGATGAGAAATGAATGAACATCAGAATGAGATGCACCAAGATAAGATGCACCTGATCAATTCCCTTTTAAGCCGCAATTCATGGAAGGGTATTTGATTAAAAATGAGCAACAGTTTAAAAGCACTTCTCACACTTCTCACCAAAAATGACATTTCTCACTAGAGAGAGGTTCAGGGGAGAACCTCAAAAATGACACCTTGGTGGCCCTTCATTTGGACGGGAGAATTTAAGACTCGATAATTATGATTTTATGACTATTGTAGAGAATTTAACATTAATTATATTATTAAAATAGTATGTAAGATTGTTATCTGAATGCATTTTTTTTAAAACTATAGAAATGATAGTTTAATTTTATTGGTGGAAATGAAGAAAAAATGAATTTCTCTCATCTCACATCAAGTTTTAGAGAATTCTCTAAACTTGGTATTTTTTCTTGTTCTTTTAGAATGCGTTTGGTACATTGGACAGGACAAAACATAACAAAGATCACTGTCCCATGTTTGGTAGGACTTTTATGTGGAACAGACAGGAAAAGAGTGGAACAAGTGTTCCACCCCATCCTCATGGAACAAGCTTGAACAAGGTGGAACAGGCTTATGTTTTACCAATATAACCTCAAAAGAAATTCTAATTCTTCTTTAAAACATCAAATACACGTTCTATTTTATATTTTATTCATTTTTATTTATTGTATTTTATCTAATGTTATCTGTTCTGTTATGTCCAGTTCTGTCTACCAAACGCTGAATAGTTGTTCTGTTCTGTTCTGTCCTGTTCTATATTGTCTACATATCGGCGACGCTCAGACCACCGAGGAACCTGCAACTCCATCCTCACCAAGGTATGTGCACTCTTACCTTGACACTCATGAGGTGCTCACTCGAGTGATCGACCCACCAAACCAAAACCCACCTCAAAACCCATTTCAAAACCCTAATCCTATCATTCCTTCCACCATCCAAATACCCTTTACCCAACCCTTGTATGTGTGTATTTCTCCACCTACCATACCCATTACCATCCCTCCCATTCACCTAAGAATAAACCCAAATTACCCCTTTGGTGATTTTCACAACCCCCATTTCTTACAAACCCCAAATACACCTCCACCATAATCACACCCTCTGAAACCCATTTTTATCACAACCCCACCCACCATGACTACCACCATTCCCGTTGAACCCCAAAATCAGCCATCCACCTCTAAATCCAAACCCTTTGACCTAAATGAGAAAGGAGATGTGGGGGAAGAAGACCCTGATGCGAACCTGTGGTTTAATTTTGAGGGACACTTGCCTCCTCAAAGCACTCCCCCATACCCATTTGAACAGCCCCTGGACCCAGAAACCACAAATGACCAAAACCCCAAAAATGCCGAGTGTGTCCACAGTGAGCAGGTGATGCCCACAGTGGGCGCGAGCACCGCAGCAGAAAATGTTGAAAAAATGGACACGGCAGGTCCGTCTGAGCATCAAGCAGCCATGGGGATGCAACCAGCAGATTCCAGTTCCTCCTCTTCGGAATCCGATGAGCCACCACCGAAAAAAGCTAAAAATACCGCGGCTTCGGACAGTGACTTTGAAGAGGAGATAAAAGCCGATGACAAAGGAAAGAAGCCGATCGTCGCACGTCGCACACGCAGCGCAACTCGAACACAACCGGTCGCTCCTGTCCACAACAGTGTAGTAAAAGCGAGGTATGAGCTCATTAAAAACAACAAAATCTTAGTTGAGCGCGCTTTGACACTACGTTGATAAATTCTGTGGCACACGTTAAGCAACACCTGTTTGCGATGCATTGGGAGAAGCTGATATCGATCCCATGCAAAGCAAATGAAACGTGGGTAGCCGAGTTTTATGCGGCTGCCGCGTTTGCCGAACACAGCCCCTTACGGCTTCGTGGACGGGTTATCGATTGGTCTGGGGAGGCACTAAATAAAGTTTTAAACCTTATGGCCACGTTTGTGTGTTCATACAATCATCTTTCAAAGAAGTTACTTTTTATTTCGGACGAGGAAATCGCCGCCGCATTGGTACGTCCGGGTTATGGTTGGTCCCAAGATAACAATCGATCCATGATATGGGCCAATCATCTCACGGACGAAGTGGCCATTTGGTTTCAGTTCCTAAGGCACAGCTTAATGCCTACTGCTCACGATGGTACTGTTGATTATGAGCGATGTATTTTGCTCTATTGTGTTCTAAAAGAATGTCCAATCGATCTCGGCCGAATAGCTCATGACGCGATTACCAAGGCCGCAGCACGGGTACACAGTAGGTTGATTTTCCCGGGTTTGATAACCAAGCTGTGTGTCGCGGCCCGGGTGCCAACCTATAAACATGATGTAATCACGTTTGGTAAGACCCACTTGAATAGCGAAACCATTGTGCGCCGAAAGAACACCACGCGTACTCCTGTTGTTTTGCAGGATCAAGCCATACCCCAACAGCCTCCGCGGCCCGAGCCTACTATTCCTACGCGTCCACCACAGCAGCCGGCTGCCACTAAAGAGTCCACGTATGCAGGTTATGGCACGGCCGAGTGGTTGGCGGCGTTGGTATTAGAGAAAGAGGAGGCCAACCTAACATCCAAGAAGATCCTTGCCAGGCTTGATGCTCTTGAAGAATGAGTTGCGCGAATGGAGGGTAGATCCACCTCTGCCTCTGTTCCACATGTTGAAGAAGACGATCGTCCGCCCGGTTTTCCAAGCAGGTTCTGTGCCCACGGACCCTCACAGTGGGCAGTAATCTCCAAATAAATAGCTTTTGGTTCATCATCATCGTTTTAAACATTACTGCTTTTATCTGTCTTTTGGGTTTGTCTAACACTTTTAAACTGCTCCTCCCCGCCTTTTGTGTATCACTTGCGGGTTTTGTTTAAATGCCGATGATGGTTTGTGTTGCTTGAATTGTTGTTATGATTTCCTTTCATTTTCAGGTACTTCAACCTCGCTTGACTATTTGTAGGTATTTTTGAGAGGACGTAGGCCCTCTTGTGTGGCCTAAAACACGTCTCCATTTGTTCCCACCACCAAGCCGTTCCATACGCCAATGCGGACATTGTCCATCTTTCAGTTTGGGGGTGGGAAAAATAGCATGATCATTACTTGTATGATCCAAAAAAAAACTAGAAAAACAAATAAATAAATAAATGTCTTCGAAAAATTGGAAGACCACCTTCGAAAAATTGGAAGGAAAAACACAACCCAAAAAGCTCATAGAAAATGAAAAATCAAGAAGCTTAGGTTTTGTGACTGAAATAGAACTCGAAGGAAAAGCAACAAAGATATATCCAAATTCCTTTTGTAGTTTAGTTCAAGTTTGGGGGGAGAATTTTTTTTGAAATTAGCCACAAACACTAACCCGAAAAGTCCTACCGATCAAAGTTCCAGCAAATAGTCAAGAAAGGAAGAAGTACACACTCCGAGGAATCATTCAAGCATGTTTGTAAGTTTCGTCTTCTTTTCCTCCGTAAAAATTCTTTTTCCTTCATTTCTTTTACTTGAGGACAAGCAAAACCTTAAGTTTGGGGGTGTGATAACTCTCATTTTTGAGAGTTTATTATTACTCTTTTTCTAGGATTTTATATCGTTTTAAACCCACTTTGCTTCTTTCCCCTTTATTTGGTCTAAAATGTGATAAAAATATGATGAGGTTTTAAAAGTTTATTTTCTTGGAAAAACACTGCACTTTCGACTGTGGGCACAGGGCTGCTCACTGTGAGCACGGACGGATATTCCTATTACCTAACGGATAATGCAATTATCTGGATAAAGAATGTTAGCATGATGAAGATTTGCAAGATCTGGGTATATCAGTAAACTAGGGGCATTGGAAGGTGGTATTGGCTCTTACCCTTTGGGTATTACACCTTTTGTCCATTGGGTATTGCACAACTTTGGGACTATAAAAGAGAGGGCTTGGATCACTTGAAGAGGAGGAATTCTCAGTTATTTTACTTGATTTCCAGTAGTTAATTCTTCTTCTTGTTTCTTAAAAACTTGAAGAGTTGTAGCATTTTAATTCCTTGTTTGTAATTTCCATTCTGCCAGCAGTGATCCCACTGTGAGCACGTCTTTAATTTTATGCAAATAATTTTTATGCATTTCTTCTATATTGTTATGTCTTTTAATTTCATTATGAGCTAAGCACCCCTTTGGGTGTGGATGTGAACAAACTTGAGACTAGTAGGCAACACTTGGGTGTGGCCATTTGTTACTAACTCTCGAGATTGGTCACTTGAGTCGAGACTAAAACTCAACGCGGATAAGCCGATCACTTTGATGTGTTAATATTAGATCTTAGACCTCGAGAGGGGCGGATTCGAAATACGGCTTAAGTGATGCACAAAGATTTGAGAGAGTCTTTCATAACCACGTCGAGAGGCGGGTTTGGTATGATTTATTAAGGTTCAAACGCCGGTCGAGATTTATATCACAAAGAAATTTGGGTGTAAATCTTCATATTGGTAGAACTTGACATTTAGAGTCAAACTTATTTAAATCGGCAAGATCGGGAGTCGGTAACAATGGACACTTTATGGAAACTTTGTAGGACCGGTTTATAAATTGCATCATTTCGAGAGATCGGGCTTTTTATGAACTTTTCGTGCTACAAAGCAACTAACCATCTTGTTACTACAAAAATCTCAAGGGAAATCACGTCCATTCCCATTTTTAATTATTCAAAAGTTTAATCATTTTCCAAACAAACCAACGATATTTTCAAACCGAGACTTGTGCAAGAAGTTCGTGACAGTCTCTGATTCTCAGTAGTTCAGTCCTCGTGGGTACGATACTTGGTAAATACTTGTCATTTTATTACTTATAGCGATCATAGTTGTGGTGTATACTTGCGCCCCCACTGTGGGCACACTGTGGCCACTGATTGGAACTATACGTTTTGCCGCTATCAATCGCCATTCAGAAAGGCATTCTTGACATCCATCTGATAGAGTGGCCATTTCTTGGTGGCAGCTATGGTGAGAAGACTACGAACTGATGTGACACGAGCCACATGAGCAAATGTTTCCTCATAGTCAATGCCATATTCTTGATTGAAGCCTTTTGCCACAAAGCGTGCTTTGTATCGATCAATGGATCCATCAGACTTGGTTTTGATTTTGAAGACCCATTTGCAACCAATGGGTGACTTTCCCGGTGGGAGAGGAATAAACTCCCATGTATTGGCTTTGTCAAGTGCCTGAAGTTCCTCTATCATAGCTTGCTTCCAAACAGGGTTAGAATCGGCTTCCTTGAAGGAAGTTGGTTCATGGGTGGACATTAAAGTGGCATAACAATGATAATCATGAAGGTGAGAAGGAACTTGCCTTACCCGATCGGAGCGTCGGGCTTCATCTTGTGGTTGAGAGCAGCTAGGATCCATAGACTCAGCAGATGGCTCAGAAGTAGTACTTGGAGTTGGTGCAGATGATTGATCATGATCAGATGGCACAGATGGGGCCGGTGAAGGTTCAGATGGGACAGATGAAGGTTCCGATTGAGAAGAGGCGGAAGGAGGTGGAACAGATGGCACAGCATAAGACTCAGATGGAGGTGAGATGGAAGGAGGTGGGACAGATGGTGAGGTCAGTATGGGATCTAATTGGAGTGAGTCCAA
Organism: Saussurea involucrata; assembly: GCA_033807775.1. Classification (NCBI taxonomy): domain Eukaryota; kingdom Viridiplantae; phylum Streptophyta; class Magnoliopsida; order Asterales; family Asteraceae; genus Saussurea; species Saussurea involucrata. The sequence goes on from CM066316.1 coordinate 67,872,933, forward strand.
AGAGATAGAGTTATCAGTGAAGAAGGAAGTGGAAGAATTGAGTATGTCTTGAAATTTGGACACTGTTGAGAAGGGAAGATGTTCCCAGAATGTGACATGACGGGATATACGTAGTCTCTTAGAGATTGGATCCCAACAACGATAACCTTTGTGTTCAATACCATAGCCAAGAAAGCAGCATAATCGAGAATAAGGTTCAAGTTTCGTGTGTTCATGAGGTTGCAACTGAACAAAGCAGGCACAACCCCATACTTTTAGGAGTTCATATGCAGGAGAGACCCCATGGAGCACTTCATAGAGAGACTTTTGATTGAGGATGGGAGTCGGGTGACGGTTGATGGTGTAGACAGCCGTGAAGGCAGCTTCGCCATTTTACGTTCTGCACGTCCATTTTACGTTCTGCACGTCCATTTTACGGAGAGGTGCCTGGACAGGAGTACTGAGAAAGAGTACCCTGAGATCGAAGAAAAGAGAGGAGAGAAGATTCTTTGTATTCCATAGCATTATTTGCTCGAAGAATCTTTATAGGCTTGGAAATCTGGGTCAGAATCATACGGGCAAAGGTGATGTAGATTTGAGGTAGTTCGGAGCGATGTTTCATGAGATATATCCATGTAAAGCATGTGTGATCATCGATAAAGATAACAAAGTATCGATAACCACCCATGGATGGATGTGGTGCAGGTCCCAAACATCAGAGTGAATGAGATCAAAAGGGGAAGCAGATGTAAATTCATTTAGTTGAAAAGGTAAGGCGTGGTGTTTTCCAAGTTGGCAAGATAAGCAAGAAACGTTTTCAGAAGAAGTGTTGCCTAATAATCCTGAATTATCTAACAGTTTTATTCTAGCTAAAGATAGATGTCCTAGACGCTTATGCCATAATTCAAAGGAAGGGGTACCGGAAACAGAAGCAACAAAATTTGATGAGGGTAAGGGAAGACGGAGGTAGACCACTTCAACCATCCGACCAACTTTACGGCCTACTCCAAGGATCTGCTTGGTCTTTGGGTCCTGCACAACACAACCAGAAGGATGAAACAGAACAATTAGACCGGATTCCATAAGCTAAGTGATTGAAATCAGGCTCAGAGATAAGTTAGGGATATGTAGCACATCAGGTAATTGTATATTAGGGGTAGAGACAGTCCCACTGAAAGATACAGGTAAGCGAGTGTCATCCGCAGTACGGACAGATGAGAATATTCTGGAGGTCTGCTTAGAGACAAATCCGTCAGCCCTAGGTGTCATGTGGTTACAACATCCAGAGTCAAATAGCCAAGGATTGCCTGGTGCTGAGATATTGCACTGAGAGTTCATACCCATAGAACCTGTCATGAGTCGCTCTATTTGGTCTTGGTTTTGGCGCAGGAGTGCCATAAGGTCAGGTGATGAGTTGGTGTTATGCACAGGTGATGAGTTGGTGTTATGCATACCCATAGAACCTGTCATGATAGAATCTGTCATGAGTCGCTTTATTTGGTCTTGGTTTTGGCGCAGGAGTGCCATAAGGTCAGGTGATGAGTTGGTGTTATGCAGTGCCTGAGTTGGCGGTGTAGAGGAGTCTGGAGTGATTGATCCAGCAAAGGACTGAGTACGCAGTTGTTGCTTTTGCTTACCTGCATTCCGTGAATGCTTTGGACAGTTAGACCCATAGTGTCGTGGCTGTTTGATCCCACACCAGCGACATTTTCGAATTGGGCAGTTGAGGAGAAGATGAGTACTAGAGTGACAGAACGTGCATTCACTGTATTTGGACTGACTATTGAGAGCCATCTGACTTATTAGGAAAACTGATTGAGTACGGGAACTGAAGACTGATGTTGCAAGTAACTAATGTCGCAAGTAACTGATATCGCAAAAGAAGGTTGCGATAGAAAGGCTTGTCGCAATAGGGGGTTGCGATAGTGAGGCTTGTCGCAATAGAGAGTTGCGATAGTAAGGGTTGTTGCAAGTGACTGTTGCGATAGAGAGGCTTGTCGCAAGTGACTGTTGCGATAGAGAGGCTTGTCGCAAGTGAAGGCTGCGATAAGGCACTGTTCAAAAATAGAAGGTTGCGATAGAGAGGCTTGTCGCAAGTGAAGGTTGCGATAGTTATGAGTCTGAGAGTCGCAACAAAGTGTTGCGATAGTTATGAGTCTGTGGGTTGCAAGAGTTATGAGTTTCAAGATGTTCTTGAGTCGAGTTTTCAAAACAGCTCGGTTTTGGCTGAAAATTGGTACGAAGGTTCGTGACAATATTCTGGACAACTTTAATGTTTGGTGTTTAGTCAAAAGGCCAACAGAAAAAGGTTTTTCGGAGCAAAAAACGAGTGCAGTAAGATAAAAGAAATAAAAGGCAGATCTGAAATGTAGGTGTTGAATCTGAGTAAGGTAGGATACTTACCTACAGCTCTGATACCATGTTAGATTTGGAGAGTCGATTGATAGATTGAGAGACACACTTGAGATGGCTGAATCGGCCGATTTTCATATAATGAGAGAGTGTTACAAATGAAGTGTCTAACCTAATAATGAAACCCTAACAGACTATTTATACAAGGTAAAGTTACACATAATTATAGAAAGGACCCTGAACTATACATATTAACAATAATACTCTAACAGTAAAATAGATATCCACGATGAAAATGACACATAGTTTTAAAATATATAATTATTATTTCACATTTTAATTAACTAAAAGACATTTTCACTCTTAATAATAGAAACAAAAAAAATTCAATCAGTTTATAGTGGAATAGAAAAGTAAACAATTGGGTCACTTTCATGGAGGCCCATGTGGCCATGCCCAAGTTTATGATTTAGAAATTGGTTTTGAACTTGGAATTACTATCTATATATTTAAGCTCGTTTACCAAACGCTTATCTGGTAAACGTTTATCGAATCACTTATGTTATCAGATAAACATGGTAATGACTAAAAATCCTTTTCAATTGGAGCGATGAAAAGGACCAAGAGTCTTATTTGGTTAACGTTTATAGTGTAAACTTTTGCGTCCGATATCGTTTTGATATACTAGAATCTCACCTCGTATGACAAATGAGAGTGTTGACTCTTACCCGTAAACTCTTACCAGTTAAGCGTTTTGGTAAACGACACCTTACTTGAGACCATCTTACCCCGTGTTTTTTAATTTGGGGAGAAAAGAAAATAAAAAATAGGAAGGAAAATAATTTTGTTATTTGTGTAGTTGAATGGGAAGAAAAAGAAAGACAATATTTTTTATTTCTTAAACAAAAGAGAAAAGAAAGAAACTATGTCATTTTTATAAATATATGCTTTAAAGAAATATCTATATAAAGTTGGATAGTTTTGCAATTTTAATAATATTTTTAAAGGATTTTAATTTCTTTCATTTTATTTTCTTCATTCCCCTCCGTCGTTTAGAAGGAAAGTTTTGGGAATAAGCTTATTTAATCGTCTTCCGTCTCCTTTCCGTTCTCTCTAATAAATATTCGAAAACACGGATTTTTTATCTTTCTTTTCTTTCCCTCACTTTCTTTTCATTTCTTTCGCAACAAAGGTTTCGAAAACACAATATTAATTAATTAATCAATCAATTATTATATAATTTTATTTTGATTTGCTATTTATATCATTACTTAAACAATTGATTTAGTTATTGATTCATACTTAAATAATTATCCAGAAAGGTTATAGCATCTTCAACAACTATGTTATATTTTTTCTAAAATAGAGTATTAAAAGTCAAAATCTCTAAAAAAAACTTGCTTCCAACTCTAACAGCTATTCTATTTTAGAGATTGTAGTATTAATTAAAATATTAAAATAATCAATACATTAATAAAATATTATTTCTCTCTCCTTAATCTTTTAATTCAAATGTCTCTTATTGATGGAAAGAATAAAATATTATTTATCTTTCTTCTTTTCTCTAATTTTAGCATACAAAAAAATTTCTCCAAATTTAGAGATTTATATCTTCTCTCTCATCTTTTTTCTATTTTAGCAGATTATAACACCCCTAAAGTAAGATTGCAGATTATAACACCCCTAAAGTAAGAGGGAATTTAATCTGAATAATAAAGTGCATTAAACGCTTAAATATAAAAATCACCCAACAAGGGGGAAATGTAGTAGAGTTTACATCATAAGAAATGGATGATAATTGACAACCTATTAATCTCTACCAAATCAAGGTTAAGATTACAAACGGGTACAATCTGCAAAAGAATTTTATCATTTAATAACTCCAAAAATATCTCCAAAAATGCCTCTATTAGCAACCATCACTCAACTCAAACGTTAGTGGCCTTGCTACCTTGAGATCCTGATATACATGTCGTTTAAAAAAAGGTGTTAGGTTTACGCCTAGTAAGTTCAAACAGTTATATGACAAAACTATAAAACATTAAAATATAGCTCTAATCAAGTCAGTTAGTCCACTTAAACCATTCCACCCATGGAATGGCACAATACATCTTATGACTACGGGGAAGACCCGATTTACCATTGATAGTGATGGAGCACAAAAGCAGACCACATATCCATGTTCTATGAGTGTCACTAAGGGTCAATGGTCATTAAGTTCAACCACTCACGATCAATAGCTTAACGAGTCACCAATCCAACAACCCACAATCCATAGTTTGAGATCTCCAAAGACCTTTATGAAGCCCGTTCACTAGAAATTACATTATATTGGTCAATGGCCGATACCCAACTCTAAGAGTTCACACCATATTGCCTATGAAGACTCACTGTATATTTTAAGTTACAACTAGGGAATATTATCCCATTCATACCAAATAGAACTGACTTCTATGACTATGGATCCATTGTATTATAGTCTAATATATTCAACATTCTAGATTTGTCAAACCATATCCAACATATGAGTGTTGGTCCCGAAGGGTTATACAAGTTTGTAGAAGGGGGGGGGGGGGGGGGGGGGGGGTTGAATACAAACACACGATTTTTACTTTCTAAATTGTTTATTGATAAATCTCAAACAATTTACAACTTGTTGCGGAACAAGATTAAGGATTAACCTAATCTAAACAAGTTAAGAACACTAAGTTTCTTGCACTAGAAATAAGCTAGAAAGGAGATAAGGAAATTACGAATAATATCCTAACACAAAGATAGAGAGAAAGAAGATGGTCGAGCACTTCATTTTGAAATAGGGTTTCTCCTTATATACTGCATGCATTTAATGCATAGCAGTACTACTTTACACGTGGCAGCAGCTGATTGGTTGCATGTTCTGACCTTGGTAGACAACCTAGTAGCCGCATGATAAACAGTGTAGAATCAGAGTTGTTTGTACGAAACTGGACAAAAGGGATGTCTGTTCTGACAGTTCGTACGGAGACGTGCAAGGGGATAAGACAAAAGTAACTTGTAGAGTAAACTTCATGATCAGCGTTCGTTGAATCAGTACTTTATCAGCGAGTGACAAAGCTCAGCGATCGTTGAAGTCTTCTACTTGAAACTTCACGTTGAGTGGACAAGTCTTGGCTTCGCTGATATCCGCATCAGTTCATTAGTAGACTTTGTCGCTGGTTCTTGGGCTTGATCTTCGACTTCAGCATAGAACATTTGTTTGACGTGAAACTTGTCTTCAGTGATCATAAGTAAACAACTAAAACTTATCAGCGATCATCATTAAGACTGAATAGGCTCAGAGCTTATGAATGAACAGTGTTCGCTGAATGTCTAATTTAAAAGCACAAGTTTCCTATCAGCGGTACTGTAGAGACATAGTACTTATTAGCGATAGTGAAACTCTAATACATATTGTTTACTTACAATTTTCACTAAGTGATTCTTTAAAGAGTCATTATCAAATCACTGAGGGTTTGGATCAACAATCTCCCCCTATTTGATTATGACATAGCAATGAAGGAAAATTGCTAAGTATGAAAACATAAGGATAAAAAGAACTCATAAAATATTTGTCCCGTTTACTGTTTTTCTGGGATCTTTTAAGTACTGATGGAGTAAAGTACATTCGCTGGAAATTTTCTTTGAACTTCGTAAAAGTTACAGAGGGAAGTGGAAAAAATTACAAGTACAACAAATACATTTACAAGTACAAAAGATATTAGCTGATAAAGATAGAAAATTTACTGAGAGAAAACCTATCAGCTATTCAGGTTCTTTCTTGACTAATTCGTCAAGAGAATCAGACTTTGGAATCATCCAATCAGGGACAGTGATTCCCTGTTCCCTTCGTTTCTTCGCTTCACGATATATGTGGGGCTTTAGGAGTGATCCAGGTAGACTGTGTCGGTACTCGCACCAAGGAAGTAAATCTCTAAGTTGTTCAATCGGAGTTTTGTATAACTCAGAGATGCGTTGAAATCGTGGGTGACCAAGATAGTCATAGAAGAATATACCATAGGGTTCACTGATAACTTTACCGGGAACGAAATCTTCAGCAGGAGGTAGAGATGTATCAAGTCCTGAGAGGTCAGGGTTAGGGCCAAGAACTGCTTCACGAGAGAATCTGATACCAGTCTCGTTTCTTTGAGCGGGTCCCGAGGAGGAAGTTCTTTTCTTCTTTGGAGCAGCTTGTCCCTTCGTCGATGGTGGAGGAGGAATATCAATCGCTGAAGACACTAAGTCAATCTGCCTATTTATGGCTTGAATGACATAGGGTTTGAAAGTGGAGCGAGAGCGCTGAATTGCTATCCTCATTTCCAGCCATTCAGAGAAGCCAAACTTGTTTATATCAGACATGTAGTAGGTTCTGAAGTGGCCGTTCTCTCTGACAATTTGGATATGAACAATCGGTACCTTTATGTTGTTTTTCAAAGCTTATCTCCCTCGAAGGTTAACAGTTTTTATTCTTGAGGAATGTTGTCTGTGGTGGCAACTCTCCTTACACCATTCAAGAGTGGTGTCGCTGACTTTGGTCTTCTTTTGGCGAGTCTTCTGTGCGTCCAACAGTAGTTTTTCTTGAACAGCAACAGGAAATTTATTCAGGTCTTAATCTTTGAAAGAACGCTGAGCGAGCTCTAAGGCATACTATCTGTCTTATTCTTCAGCTATCTTTCTTTCGACAAAAAGTTTCTCAGCTCTGAGAGATTCAACGACTTCATCTTTTGAGAGAATGTTAAGATGAGTGGGTAGACGTCGCTGATTGATGGTGCTTTGAATACACCAATAGACGTGTAATAATTAAACCTCAACGCAAGTATACATCGAGATCTAACGTCGTCTTTCAAGTAATAAATTGGTAAAATACCAGATATCGTTCCCACAGAGATTGGAGTAAAAGCGTAATAAAAGTCTAATAAAAGAAATGATTTCCAAGGATCAATTCGAAGATAATATTTTTAGTTGGTTTTGGATTATCGCAGATTATATAAAACAGATAAATAAAGAAAGCAAGCAAGGGTGTAAGACGTTGGGGTGAAGCTTAATTATAAATTCCAGCAGACCAATGCTATGTCAATGCTACAACATTGGTTCCTCAATACTTAAATTCACCATCTATTTGATAGGATGCCCTTCCGGATCTTCAACATTATATTATTAATCTAGCTTTCAACAACCCATTCCTGGTGATGTATCAGGACTATTAATAATAAAATGATGCCTTTCAAATATATGGATAAACAAATTACTTTGTTAAAAATCACTCTTCCAAGTTGATCCCATATCTGTTAAGTTGACGTGTCTGAGTGGTCCATTCCTGATACGCACTCTACACTTTTACCATCATCACGATGACCAACTTATCGGGCAAAATCAACGTAGAAAAGACAGAGACGACAAATTCCTTTGTCAGTAGCTCTTCCAAGTCTTACTTTCTTTGTCATTCGGATTGACGTGCATATCAATGGCTCATTCCTGATGCCTTGGCACTTTAACACTTTCAAAGTGATCAAAACGTCACGAAGTAAACTTATCTTTATAAAACTTAACATGAAATGGTGAACATCATTATTGAGAAATAATGTCCACTATTCTTTATAATTAAAACTCCACCCTTTAATCTCACACCCAAGCTTATAAAAGTTAGCTACTCATACTTGTATTTAAATTGCAATAAATGTAAATTACTGAAATTAAATACATAATGTAAATGACGTGAAAGTAAATGACAATAATGTAAAGAACAATAATTAAAAACAATGAAGAAGTGCAGCAATGTTGCTGTCGATGCTGCAGCAACTCATGTAGATGGCTAAGAACAACAAGAAAAAGATGAACAAGATGAAGATAACTTGCATATATTTAAAGAAAGCAATTAAAGATGGTTTCCAAATCAGTTTCTAAGCTGATTGAACACACTTACAACAACATAGGACACCTCCTATTTATACACAAAGAGTCATGGCCTAAGCCATACCAACACACAACAACTAACACTATTTATGTACCATGCATACTATTCCTAGGAGATGTCTTGTGTACTACTACCATTACAACACATAAACTATTTTATGAAGAACCCAAAGCATTGAACTTCATCTTGCATGTTGTTGTCTTCCCAAAAATTCCGCATTTCCAGCCTTGTTCTTCATCTCGTCGCCATCAGTCTTGGATGCTGCAGCATTGAAGTAGCATTGGCTGCAGTTTTCTTATTTTTAGCCATTCTACTTAGTAAAACAAGTAAAATCCATCACTTAGCTCCATGATTAATAAAGATACAAATAAGAGAATAAAATGACACAAAAGTTGGGATAAAACAAAATATTATATATAAAAATATAAGAAAAAGACACAATATGCATTAAATAAATAATGCATATCACACCCTCAAATTTAAAGTGTTGTTTGTCCCCAAACAACTAAAAGACTAAAAAGAAATAGACTCAATTTTGAAATTTTAGGCAAGATCATGGCATTAAGTGCACACACAATGTAGACCATACCCCATGGAATTCATAGTTTTTCATAAATCTTTTATCATTCATTTAAAGCCTAAGTGTGTGTGTGGATCATAAGCTAGCATCAATCTTCCTTTTGTTAGACTCAACACATCCTACATTTAGAATCAATAGGGCTTTTGGGGTCACTCTTTGGCATATCTTTTCTCACCAAGCCTTTTCTCTCAACAAAAATTTTCAAATTTTGGCACTTTGTGCTCTTTTCTTGTTGACTTTTTATACCTTGCCCCTATGGGACATTTTTGGTATATTTTTGCATCATCTATATCATATTAGAGCTTTGCTCTTTTGAGTGATCTTTAAATGCTTAAGGTGTAACATTTCCACCCTCAAATTTATCTTTTACAATGTCCTCATTGTAACATTGACGTTCATAGGTGTATAAAGGCTACAAGTGGCTATTGGAAATTGAAAAGATGGCCTAGATCATTCTATAAATGTATATAGGGTATGTAAGTCAAGTTGTGTCCCAAGAAGAATTTTGCTAGTTCTAACAAGAACACATAACTTAGGTAAATTAGTGATAAAAAATTATTTGAACTATGAACAAAAAATAAGGTATGACTTTATGTGTAATCTTGCAAAAGAAAAGTAACCTAAAATTTGTAAAACTATCCCGGACACAAAATAAAATAAAACATGGAGACTAAGATAAATGATTTGAACCTGCCCTACTCCATAGGAGTAGGTTGTGAACCAAGTGGTTGGAATGAATGTTTCGACACAAGAATCCGCATTTTCTTCTTTTAGCAAGATGTTCTTCTTTTTCAACAACCGGATCTCTTGTTGACAACTTATTGTGGCATGGTGGAATTTGCTGGAGCACATCAGTATGCTCCTCAGCCCAAACGGTTCTCACCAAATTAAATTGGTGTTTCTCTTTCCACTTATGCTTGTACACGTTTCTCATCACGTGTTTTATTGGTTGTTCATGACACAAGATTTTAATGGAACGAATGGGGAAACAATCCATCCCACAAAAGGTTTTCCACACCACCACACCAACAATCGAACTTGATTTTATGAAGTTTCCCGAGTCCTTGGATTGATCATCACGTCCCTTTTTAAAAAAAACTTGAAAATTTTCTGCACAACTTTGCTGCACGAATGCTGCAGCATCCGCAACAATATGTTTTTCCTGCGCAGATTCAAAGTAGGGGTTAATGACAATTTTGGCATTGTGTTGCACCTCTTCACTATTTTGAAGTGAAGAGGGATTGCTTAAATGCTCAGGTTCTTCCTCGTAACTCTCCATCTCTTGACTATTTTCCAAAGTATTGACCTCATCCTCATCCTTACCATTACACTCAAAATTTTCAATCTCACTTGGTATAGAAATTTGGTTTTGTCTGTTGATCTCTTCAATATAAGCCGACATGTTGGCAAAAGATATTTCCATTCTTTGTGTGTACTCTTTCACCATAGTTTCAAGAGATTCGAAGTTTTCAACTTGTTCTAAAGAGGTTGTAGGGGGTAAAAATGAGTTATTAAAGTCATCCCCTTGAAAACTCTCAAAAATATCAACTTGTTCCTCCCAAGATTGGTCAAAATTATTTGCGCAAGTGTTACTCCAATCTTGGTAGGGTGGTGTTGGTGATGTGAAAGTGCCATGATTTTGATTATTTAGAAACAAATTAGGATGATCCTCCCATGATTGAGTATAATCATTGAAGTGTGAGGTATCCCAATTACTATCTCCCATGAAATAATTGGATTCGGGGTTCGAAGGACAATAATATGTGAAATGATTTCCGCCACAGATGTCACAGAAAACAGTTTCATATGGCCCAAACGAATATCCCATTGAATCCATATTCACAGAAAGATAAACTCAAAGATTTATTACTTGTGCACACATGGAGACGTATGACAAGCAACAAAGGTGGTAGAAAAATCAAATCTTTTAAAATACTTTTATAGACTTTTAGCGTGCCAATACCCGGCAACGGCGCCAAAAACTTGATGGTGCTTTGAATACACCAATAGACGTGTAATAATTAAACCTCAACGCAAGTATACATCGAGATCTAACGTCGTCTTTCAAGTAATAAATTGGTAAAATACCAGATATCGTTCCCACAGAGATTGGAGTAAAAGCGTAATAAAAGTCTAATAAAAGAAATGATTTCCAAGGATCAATTCGAAGATAATATTTTTAGTTGGTTTTGGATTATCGCAGATTATATAAAACAGATAAATAAAGAAAGCAAGCAAAGGTGTAAGACGTTGGGGTGAAGCTTAATTATAAATTCCAGCAGACCAATGCTATGTCAATGCTACAACATTGGTTCCTCAATACTTAAATTCACCATCTATTTGATAGGATGCCCTTCCGGATCTTCAACATTATATTATTAATCTAGCTTTCAACAACCCATTCCTAGTGATGTATCAGGACTATTAATAATAAAATGATGCCTTTCAAATATATGGATAAACAAATTACTTTGTTAAAAATCACTCTTCCAAGTTGATCCCATATCTGTTAAGTTGACGTGTCTGAGTGGTCCATTCCTGATACGCACTCTACACTTTTACCATCATCACGATGACCAACTTATCGGGCAAAATCAACGTAGAAAAGACAGAGACGACAAATTCCTTTGTCAGTAGCTCTTCCAAGTCTTACTTTCTTTGTCATTCGGATTGACGTGCATATCAATGGCTCATTCCTGATGCCTTGGCACTTTAACACTTTCAAAGTGATCAAAACGTCACGAAGTAAACTTATCTTTATAAAACTTAACATGAAATGGTGAACATCATTATTGAGAAATAATGTCCACTATTCTTTATAATTAAAACTCCACCCTTTAATCTCACACCCAAGCTTATAAAAGTTAGCTACTCATACTTGTATTTAAATTGCAATAAATGTAAATTACTGAAATTAAATACATAATGTAAATGACGTGAAAGTAAATGACAATAATGTAAAGAACAATAATTAAAAACAATGAAGAAGTGCAGCAATGTTGCTGTCGATGCTGCAGCAACTCATGTAGATGGCTAAGAACAACAAGAAAAAGATGAACAAGATGAAGATAACTTGCATATATTTAAAGAAAGCAATTAAAGATGGTTTCCAAATCAGTTTCTAAGCTGATTGAACACACTTACAACAACATAGGACACCTCCTATTTATACACAAAGAGTCATGGCCTAAGCCATACCAACACACAACAACTAACACTATTTATGTACCATGCATACTATTCCTAGGAGATGTCTTGTGTACTACTACCATTACAACACATAAACTATTTTATGAAGAACCCAAAGCATTGAACTTCATCTTGCATGTTGTTGTCTTCCCAAAAATTCCGCATTTCCAGCCTTGTTCTTCATCTCGTCGCCATCAGTCTTGGATGCTGCAGCATTGAAGTAGCATTGGCTGCAGTTTTCTTATTTTTAGCCATTCTACTTAGTAAAACAAGTAAAATCCATCACTTAGCTCCATGATTAATAAAGATACAAATAAGAGAATAAAATGACACAAAAGTTGGGATAAAACAAAATATTATATATAAAAATATAAGAAAAAGACACAATATGCATTAAATAAATAATGCATATCACACCCTCAAATTTAAAGTGTTGTTTGTCCCCAAACAACTAAAAGACTAAAAAGAAATAGACTCAATTTTGAAATTTTAGGCAAGATCATGGCATTAAGTGCACACACAATGTAGACCATACCCCATGGAATTCATAGTTTTTCATAAATCTTTTATCATTCATTTAAAGCCTAAGTGTGTGTGTGGATCATAAGCTAGCATCAATCTTCCTTTTGTTAGACTCAACACATCCTACATTTAGAATCAATAGGGCTTTTGGGGTCACTCTTTGGCATATCTTTTCTCACCAAGCCTTTTCTCTCAACAAAAATTTTCAAATTTTGGCACTTTGTGCTCTTTTCTTGTTGACTTTTTATACCTTGCCCCTATGGGACATTTTTGGTATATTTTTGCATCATCTATATCATATTAGAGCTTTGCTCTTTTGAGTGATCTTTAAATGCTTAAGGTGTAACATTTCCACCCTCAAATTTATCTTTTACAATGTCCTCATTGTAACATTGACGTTCATAGGTGTATAAAGGCTACAAGTGGCTATTGGAAATTGAAAAGATGGCCTAGATCATTCTATAAATGTATATAGGGTATGTAAGTCAAGTTGTGTCCCAAGAAGAATTTTGCTAGTTCTAACAAGAACACATAACTTAGGTAAATTAGTGATAAAAAATTATTTGAACTATGAACAAAAAATAAGGTATGACTTTATGTGTAATCTTGCAAAAGAAAAGTAACCTAAAATTTGTAAAACTATCCCGGACACAAAATAAAATAAAACATGGAGACTAAGATAAATGATTTGAACCTGCCCTACTCCATAGGAGTAGGTTGTGAACCAAGTGGTTGGAATGAATGTTTCGACACAAGAATCCGCATTTTCTTCTTTTAGCAAGATGTTCTTCTTTTTCAACAACCGGATCTCTTGTTGACAACTTATTGTGGCATGGTGGAATTTGCTGGAGCACATCAGTATGCTCCTCAGCCCAAACGGTTCTCACCAAATTAAATTGGTGTTTCTCTTTCCACTTATGCTTGTACACGTTTCTCATCACGTGTTTTATTGGTTGTTCATGACACAAGATTTTAATGGAACGAATGGGGAAACAATCCATCCCACAAAAGGTTTTCCACACCACCACACCAACAATCGAACTTGATTTTATGAAGTTTCCCGAGTCCTTGGATTGATCATCACGTCCCTTTTTAAAAAAAACTTGAAAATTTTCTGCACAACTTTGCTGCACGAATGCTGCAGCATCCGCAACAATATGTTTTTCCTGCGCAGATTCAAAGTAGGGGTTAATGACAATTTTGGCATTGTGTTGCACCTCTTCACTATTTTGAAGTGAAGAGGGATTGCTTAAATGCTCAGGTTCTTCCTCGTAACTCTCCATCTCTTGACTATTTTCCAAAGTATTGACCTCATCCTCATCCTTACCATTACACTCAAAATTTTCAATCTCACTTGGTATAGAAATTTGGTTTTGTCTGTTGATCTCTTCAATATAAGCCGACATGTTGGCAAAAGATATTTCCATTCTTTGTGTGTACTCTTTCACCATAGTTTCAAGAGATTCGAAGTTTTCAACTTGTTCTAAAGAGGTTGTAGGGGGTAAAAATGAGTTATTAAAGTCATCCCCTTGAAAACTCTCAAAAATATCAACTTGTTCCTCCCAAGATTGGTCAAAATTATTTGCGCAAGTGTTACTCCAATCTTGGTAGGGTGGTGTTGGTGATGTGAAAGTGCCATGATTTTGATTATTTAGAAACAAATTAGGATGATCCTCCCATGATTGAGTATAATCATTGAAGTGTGAGGTATCCCAATTACTATCTCCCATGAAATAATTGGATTCGGGGTTCGAAGGACAATAATATGTGAAATGATTTCCGCCACAGATGTCACAGAAAACAGTTTCATATGGCCCAAACGAATATCCCATTGAATCCATATTCACAGAAAGATAAACTCAAAGATTTATTACTTGTGCACACATGGAGACGTATGACAAGCAACAAAGGTGGTAGAAAAATCAAATCTTTTAAAATACTTTTATAGACTTTTAGCGTGCCAATACCCGGCAACGGCGCCAAAAACTTGATGGTGCTTTGAATACACCAATAGACGTGTAATAATTAAACCTCAACGCAAGTATACATCGAGATCTAACGTCGTCTTTCAAGTAATAAATTGGTAAAATACCAGATATCGTTCCCACAGAGATTGGAGTAAAAGCGTAATAAAAGTCTAATAAAAGAAATGATTTCCAAGGATCAATTCGAAGATAATATTTTTAGTTGGTTTTGGATTATCGCAGATTATATAAAACAGATAAATAAAGAAAGCAAGCAAAGGTGTAAGACGTTGGGGTGAAGCTTAATTATAAATTCCAGCAGACCAATGCTATGTCAATGCTACAACATTGGTTCCTCAATACTTAAATTCACCATCTATTTGATAGGATGCCCTTCCGGATCTTCAACATTATATTATTAATCTAGCTTTCAACAACCCATTCCTAGTGATGTATCAGGACTATTAATAATAAAATGATGCCTTTCAAATATATGGATAAACAAATTACTTTGTTAAAAATCACTCTTCCAAGTTGATCCCATATCTGTTAAGTTGACGTGTCTGAGTGGTCCATTCCTGATACGCACTCTACACTTTTACCATCATCACGATGACCAACTTATCGGGCAAAATCAACGTAGAAAAGACAGAGACGACAAATTCCTTTGTCAGTAGCTCTTCCAAGTCTTACTTTCTTTGTCATTCGGATTGACGTGCATATCAATGGCTCATTCCTGATGCCTTGGCACTTTAACACTTTCAAAGTGATCAAAACGTCACGAAGTAAACTTATCTTTATAAAACTTAACATGAAATGGTGAACATCATTATTGAGAAATAATGTCCACTATTCTTTATAATTAAAACTCCACCCTTTAATCTCACACCCAAGCTTATAAAAGTTAGCTACTCATACTTGTATTTAAATTGCAATAAATGTAAATTACTGAAATTAAATACATAATGTAAATGACGTGAAAGTAAATGACAATAATGTAAAGAACAATAATTAAAAACAATGAAGAAGTGCAGCAATGTTGCTGTCGATGCTGCAGCAACTCATGTAGATGGCTAAGAACAACAAGAAAAAGATGAACAAGATGAAGATAACTTGCATATATTTAAAGAAAGCAATTAAAGATGGTTTCCAAATCAGTTTCTAAGCTGATTGAACACACTTACAACAACATAGGACACCTCCTATTTATACACAAAGAGTCATGGCCTAAGCCATACCAACACACAACAACTAACACTATTTATGTACCATGCATACTATTCCTAGGAGATGTCTTGTGTACTACTACCATTACAACACATAAACTATTTTATGAAGAACCCAAAGCATTGAACTTCATCTTGCATGTTGTTGTCTTCCCAAAAATTCCGCATTTCCAGCCTTGTTCTTCATCTCGTCGCCATCAGTCTTGGATGCTGCAGCATTGAAGTAGCATTGGCTGCAGTTTTCTTATTTTTAGCCATTCTACTTAGTAAAACAAGTAAAATCCATCACTTAGCTCCATGATTAATAAAGATACAAATAAGAGAATAAAATGACACAAAAGTTGGGATAAAACAAAATATTATATATAAAAATATAAGAAAAAGACACAATATGCATTAAATAAATAATGCATATCACTGATCCTCGAACTGTTTGATCATGGCAGCTCTCTTTTTCAGGTCATCTTCACTTAGCTTGTGAGGCACTACGGAAGGTCTGTTGTTGTGAGAGAGCAGCTCTTCTTCTTCTTCAAAAATGTCATCAGTCTCAGTGAAGTCTAAGACTGGGATTATTTCTTCAGCACTTGTGGCTAGGATTATTGTTGATGCAGCAGTAGGAACTTCAGCTAGATCCTCAATCAGGGGAGAGGACTAGCTGAAACACAACGATTATTTGAGTAAGATCATTTGGGAAAGAAGAGATAGAAAGAATGAGGATTAAGTGTTTATAGGTTTTATGGAGAGGAGAACTGATATAGAGAATGGGTAGAGGAGGGATGCAGTATAAGGAAATAGAGTGTATGTTACCTGACAAACTGGCTTCCTGAAGAGAATAGCCAAGTTGTCTTCAGTGGAAACACCTTTGTTCTTGCCTTTGTCAGCTTCAGATGCTTCCGGCCTTTTGGTGGTCCCCTCCCATGATTGGTCTGTGATGACAATCCCTTTTTGTGCTGGGGCTTTCTTGATAGGCTGGACGAAGAAGAAATCATCATCATCGTTTTTAGGGGATGATGATGGTTCATCGTCAGCGATGTCGATTGGCTCATCGTCTTCAGCTTCTTCTTCAGATTCGACCTCGTCAGCATAAGGTGTAGTAACATCAGCAACAGCTTCATCATGTTGCTCTTCGAGTTGCTCCCCCTCAGATACAGAGGGAGGTTTCTCGGTTCCCTCAGGGTTTTCAACTCCCTGAGGTTGTTCGTTTGAAGCAGCAGCAGCATCAGTTTCATTTGTCTCCTCCTCAACATTATGGGGAAGACCTTCATCGTTCTTCTCCCCCTCTTCCACATAATGAGTGGGGGTGATAATCGGAATATCAGCGGCATCGGCAGTCATAGGATCACTGTCTTCTAGGCCAGTGATTCCCGTGAAGGTTTCAATCGTTACTAGTCTGTCTTCAAGGCCAGAAATAGTAGGACTGATTTGTTGAAGAACCTCCCGATCCACCTAAGTAAAGTGCGAAGGAGCCCAAGTAGCAGCATTCAGGTGGTCGAGGATTTGCTGCAAGAGATCTTTAACAGTGCCAGCCTCAGTCTTGACCGTGGAGACCTCACCCTTCAAAGTTCCAACCTCTGTTTTCAATGATGTGACTTCATTGGACAGAGTGGAGAAGTTTGTAGAGATGGTGGTGTTGGTGAAGTTGAGATTGTTGATGGCGGTGGATTTGTCAGCAAGAGTAGTAGCAAAGGTTCCAATGCTACCTAACACCTTCTCCAGATCAGCACTGGAGGCTTTCTTCTCGACCTCAGTGGTCAAAGACTTGAGATTCTCTCCAGCGTCTGTAACCACTGAAGAGTTAGTGGAGAGAGTGGTGTTGTAAGAGTCCACCTTTATCACTAGATCTTTCAGGGAGGTGTGCATATCTCCCAAATTAGGACTTGCAACAGATAATAACTTATGAACAAAGGAAAGCTCAGAAGTTGGGGATTTTGAGAGAGGAGTGTATTGGATTTTGTGTATACCTGCAGGGTGGTTGACGAAATCATCGAAGTCTCGATGGCATGTAAATGTTTCCATGTCGCCAGCCAAAGAGCCTTGTCGCTGAGAAGTGCCTGCAGGTCCTGTGTTCTGCACCATCATCTTCTGAAGGTGATCAGCAGAAGTATCGCTGAGGATGATGTTTTGTGCAGAGAACGGGGGAAAATAGGTGGAGTGTCCAAAGAAAGAGTGGGAGGAGTGATGGTTGAGAAGAGGGTTTTGGTAACGGGTTCAGCGTTGGATCCGCTGAGAAATACTTCTTCAGTCTGTAGAGAGTCTGAAGGAGGGGGGTTCAGTTCCAAGTTTATAACCTCAGCGTTTAGAGATGCTGAAGTTGGGATGGAAGGGGTGGCTTTTTCAGCTGTGGCAGAGCGTACCACGGAACTATCCAGCGGCTCTTGTATAGAAAGAGTCACGGAGTCTTCAGTCTGTGAGGGCTTGGGGGGTTGCTCCTTGGTTTTCTTGATCCTTTCGGAGTCAAGTTGGGAAGTAGAGTGTCTCCTTTTACGCGAAGGAGTGGAGGGTCCAGCCTGGGTATCAGCAGTTGTGATTACCGCTGAGGTAGCCGCAGAAGTAGAAGAAGGAGGATTGAGAATAGATAAGATAGTAGAAAGACGTACCTCGTTTGGCATGGGGCTGAAGTCGAGCACCTTAGGGCCAACCTGAGAAAGTCTCAGGTCACCCACTTTTGGGTATTTGTCCCCAAGTCCGTTTAGAAAGATGGTACTGACAAACCGAGGATATGGAATACATGTTGGTCTGTCAGCCATATCCACTCTTAGCACCAGATCGTCGTAGATGATTGATGCCCAGTCAACATGGAGACCTTTCAGCAGTGCATATCCCATAGCCTGCTGAGGTTGAGCAGTTTGGTCAGAAGAACCAGTTTTAGCTGTCATACAGCTTATCAGGTGAGCGAAGATGAAGTTCATCTCGCTTGGCATCTTGGACTTCTTGATCAGGGCCAGCTTCTTCTCAGGGCGTTCATCTCTCCCTGTTTCCCACACATACTTTATTGCATCGAAGAATGCAGTGATTGCTTCCCTATCAGCATGGTTTTTGTGGTTTGGCATAGGAACAAAGCGTTTTTCTTTGGTGGCTGCGGGAAGGTTTAGTGCACGCCTGATAGTTGCAGGGCTGATTTTGGAGGTGCCATATTTGTTGTCACAGAGGATGACATCAAGTAGTTTCGATGGGTCTTTGGGAGAGGGTACCTGAGCTCTTCTGGCAGTATACCAGAACTGAGCTAAAAGAGATCGATGAACAGGGGGTGTGATAGTCAGGGCTGTCGATATTGGACAGGTTTTGAGAAAGTTCACAGCATCATTAAGATGTGTGACTTGCTTCTTCTGAGGGAAATCGAAGAGAGCATAGTGGTTGTTGTGTTGGAAAGTAACTTGCTCCAGTTTGAACTTAACCTGAGGAGCTTTTGTGAGAACCACTTTCTCAGCAGCAGTAGGAGTCTTGGTAGTAGGAGCTTCAGTGGAAGATGCCATTTCTGTTTACAGAAGAATATGAACATAAGATCTTAAAATGAATAAAATATTCAAAATAAGGGTTTTGTAGAAATTAGGGTTTTCTAGTTTTGACAAAGATTCAAAAACTAGTGAATGTCTTATTTTTCTGTTTCCTTTTGAAATAAGGATTCTGGAAAAACATATGAAGAATAAGTTTAAGATTTTTGTTTTAAACTTGAAGAACAACCATGAAGATTGTATTCATAAAATCATGAAAAGAAAATGATTTTATTTTAAGAAAGTACTTTTATTTGATCTTTTAAAACCAATAATAAGATCAGAAACAAGTTAATGACAAGTAAATAATAAGAATATTAACCTTGGTTGTCGAAAAAGAAGATGAACAGTTTCTAGAAACGAGAGTTCAAAATGCAACAATGTTCTTTCTTGGAAGAGAAGTTGTTCGCGTAAAGGTAAAAAAATAAACTCAAATGGTTTATATAGTGAGAGTTAGAGAGAGAAAAACTTGAGCGGAAAAAGTTTTTCATGATGACACGGACACGTCCCAAGAATTTGATTGGACAAGGAAGTCGAAACGGGCGAACGTATCAGAGAAAACGTGCCATTACTTATCCGTTATGATGACGTCATAAACGTCTTTTCATATTTTAGGATGTCTCTGAGGTTTTTGAAGAACTCGGGGATATTTTGAAAATATGAAGCACTGAATCAGAAATATCAGTGTTAGAGTTTAGAAATTTCAAAAGTATCACTGAAAGGAAGAGATATTCAGCGATGTGATTTGTTTTGAAATCTTTCAGTTCTAGGCGAACGTTAGCGAGCAAGAGAGAACATACCTTGATATCAGCGAATCAATTTTGTTCAGAGAGTAGGTGATAAGTATGGGTTATACAAGTTTATTTTATCCCTGATCAAATGTGAACCGCTGAAGATTTTACTCTTCTAAGTTCAGCATTCCAAGCTCGCTGATGAGAAAGTTGAATCTTGTCTCATCAAGAGGTTTGGTAAATAGATCAGCTAACTGAAAGTCAGTTGGGATAAAGTGAAGTTCTATATCACCATTCATCACATGATCTCTGATAAAATGATACCTGATTTCGATGTGTTTGGTCTTTAAGTGTAGCACTGGATTATTGGCTATAGCGATGGCACTTGTGCTGTCGCAATAGATTGGAATTTTCGAGAGTTGTAAGTCATAGTCCAGTAGTTCATTTCTCATCCACAAGACCTGAGAACAACAACTTCCAGCGGCTACGTACTCAGCTTCAGCAGTTGAGGTGGACACTGAATTTTGATTTTTACTTGTCCAACTCACCAGCTTTCCACCTAGGAGCTGACAGCCTCCTGTGGTGCTTTTCCTATCCAATTTGCAACCTGCAAAATCACTATCTGAATAGGCGATTAGATCAAACCCTAAGTCTTTGGGATACCAAAGACCTAGGTTAGGAGTACTTTTAAGGTAACGAAAGATTCGCTTTACAGCGATCAAATGATATTCCTTAGGTTCAACTTGATATCGTGCACACAAACAGGTTGCGTACATAATATCAGGTCGGCTAGTTGTAAGATAAAGAAGAGAGTCGATCATCCCACGGTACGTCGTGACATTAACAGGTATTCCAGAAGTATCCTTGTTTAGTGTTAACGGCGGTGCCATAGGGGTTTTCATAGCTGAACTCTGAGTTAAGTCAAATTTCTTCAGCATATCTTTAACATACTTTCCCTGATTAATGAAAGTTCCTTTTTCATTCTGTTTTATCTGAAGACCAAGGAAATATGTTAGCTCACCCATCATACTCATTTTATACTCTGCTGTCATCCTTTCAGAGAAACGAGTACAAAGGTCAGGGTTAGTAGAACCAAATATAATATCATCGACATATATTTGAACAAGAATGATATGACCTTTTACTTTCCTGAAAAATAGAGTCTTATCGATTTTACCATGCTCAAAATTTTCAATATGGAGATAAGTAGAGAGAGTGTCATACCATGCACAAGGAGCTTGATTTAAGCCATAAAGTGCCTTATCCAGTTTATAAACATAACCTGGATGCTTAGGATCTGAGAATCCTTGAGGTTGTTCCACGTAGACTTCTTCATTCAGTTTTCCATTTAGGAACGCTGACTTAACATCCATTTGATAAACCTTGAAGTCTTTGTGTACAGCGTAGGCTAAGAATAGACGAATGGTTCTAGTCTTGCCACTGGAGCAAAGGTTTCGTCGTAATCTATACCTTCCTCTTGTCTGTATCCCTGAGCAACAAGTCGAGCCTTGTTGCGAGTTACAGTTCCATGCTCATCCAATTTGTTTCGATAGACCCATTTAGTGCCTATCACTGATTTGTCAGATGGTCTAGGAACAAGCTTCCAAACTTTGTTTCTTTCGAATTCAGTCAGCTCTTCTTGCATAGCACTGACCCAGTTTGGATCTTGGAGGGCATCATCTGTTTTCTTTGGTTCAATCAGAGAAATAAAGTTAACAAATAAACAAATATTACCTGCACTTCGTCGAGTCTGAACACCAGCGTTTGGATCACCAAGAATTTGTTCAATAGGGTGATTAATAGTCCATCGCTGAGCCGGAGCGTAAGTCGCTGACTCAACCTGAACTTGAGGAGCTGAAGATGAGGCTTCAGCAACTTCTGGTATATCAGCTAAGAGAGGAAGAGGTGCAGATGTCATTTCATTCACTGATTGCTGAGAAGTAGATGGTATATCTGAGATAGAAGGTTTAGAGGCAGGTATAGTGTTTAGAGGAACAGCTGAGACCCATGAGGATTCAGCTTCATTAGTCTGCATACTTGGGATGATAGTAGGACCATCATCTTCAGCGGGATGAGTATGAGCTGTGGGAATATCTTCTGAATCACCAAGATGAGAGAACATCCATTGATTCAGTTCTTCAGTATCAGCAGAAGGTCTAGAGTTCGCTGAGCGGGATTCGTCAAAGGTGACGTGGATAGTTTCTTCGATAGTCTGTCTTCTTCGATTGAAGACTCTGAATGCTTTAGAGATTGAAGAATATCCAAGAAAGATTCCATCATCAGCCTTTGGATCAAACTTTCCAAGGGCATCTCTGTTGTTCAGTATGAAACACTGACATCCAAAGATGTGAAGAAAGCTGATAGAAGGCTTTCTCCCATGAAAAAGTTCACAGGCTGTCTTTTTGAATCTTTTGACGATCAGCGACCTGTTTTGAGTAAAACAAGCAGTGTTGACAGCTTCTGCCCAAAACTGAGTAGGCAGGTGAGAATCGTTGAGCATTGAACGTGCGGCTTCAATGATAGTTCTATTTCTTCTTTCAGCGACTCCATTTTGTTGCGGCGTTCTTACTGATGAAAAATTGTGAGAAATACCCTTACTTTCAAAGAATGAATCTAGAGAACTGTTTTTGAATTCATTTCCATGATCACTCCTTATTGAGCGAACGGTCATGTTGTTCAGGACTTCCATTTTCCTAACAAAGATGATGAGTTCTTCAGGGGTGTCACTCTTAGAACGAAGAAACATTACCCAGGTATAGCGAGAGAATTCATCAACTATGACCAAAGTATATTTCTTTCCAGCGATGGATTGTTTGTTAACAGGGCCAAACAAATCCATATCGAGTAGTTGTAGAGGAGATGACACTGAGGAGACTTGCTTAGATTTGAAGCTTGCTTTGGTCTGTTTCCCTTTCTCACATGCTGAACATAAGGACTCTTTGGCGTATGAGTGTTGAGGTAGACCAGTGACGAACTCTTTAGAAGAGAGAGTATTCAGTGTCTTAAAGTTTAGATGAGAGAGCCTCTTGTGCCATAGCCAGTTGACATATGATGAGGCTTTTGAGAAGAAACAGGAGTTCTCAGTAGTAGTAGAGTCCATGTTTATTACATAAACATTTTCCATACGATAACCGCTGAGAGCTATCTTCTCCTTTTTGTCAGTGACAAAGCAGGATTCCTTAGTGAAGATCACTTTGTTATCCTTGTCACACAGCTGACTTATGCTTAGAAGATTATGCTTCAGTCCTTCAACATATGCAACTCTTCCAAAGGTTGTTGTACCATTAGAGAGTACACCAACCCCTCAGGTATAGCCTTTTCCATTTCCACCGATGGTCACAGAGGGACCCTTCTCTTCCTTATACTCAGTGAGCAGGTTCTTCTTACCAGTCATGTGTCTAGAGCATCCGCTATCGAGATACCAGATATCCTTCCTAACCTGCAAACAATAGGAAGATTAGTTTGACTTGGGCACCTATTTAACCATGGGTCCACATTTGTCAGTGGTGGTAGAGGAAGTGGAAGGTTCAGCGATCTTCGCAGCATTTAAAGATTCAGCTTTGGTGTTAGTCTTCACTTTGGTCAATTTCTTAACCTTAGTGGTCTTCTTTGCTTTGGGGGCATTAATCTTCACCTTAGCTAACTTTTCAGCTTTGGTGGCTGTGGGGCACTTACTAGCAATGTGATCGGTAAGTCCACAGTGATAACATTTCCTATAGCTAAAAGTAGCTTTAGGACCATTTGCATGCTTACCCTTTAATTTTAAATGAGCAGGGCCAGCACCAAGTATACCTTTGGCATTGGAAATGGGAGGAACAATCAGTTCTTCGGATTTCTTACCAATGATATCCACTTTGATTCTAGGAGTAGAAGAAGAGGGATAGCTCACTGAAGCTTTAGAAGCATTCAGCTTTGGTACATAGGTACCCTTCTGAGGTTTTTGGGTGAAAACTTTTTCTTTACCCTTACTTTTATCTTTAGAAGTTAAAGTAGGTTTTTCCTCAGGGATAAGTGATTTTGAAGAGGAATACTGAGAAGATGAAGTGTCAGGGATAGAGGACACGAACATTCCAAACTTAAGCATGGAATGGTCAGTGGTTGGTTCTTTAGCGTCAGCTTTATAACCAAGACCACGTTTGTCACTCAGAGGAATCTGAGACTTAATTATCTCAGTGATCGTTGTTGAGGATTTATACCATCCATCAACAGTAGCTTTTTCAGCTTTTAATGCAGTGATAGCTTCTTCTCGTTCGATTTTGCCTAGCTGATTTATATGAACTTGATCTTTTAAGTCTTCTTCAATTTTAGAAAGCTTTTCTATTTGAAGGTGACAGTTTTTAAGCTGTTCAGTACGATCAAGATTTTGATTTTCAACAACAGTTTTGCCATTCATGGCATCATATAAACTCATAGTCAAGAGATCGATCTTTCGAAGACTATCAGCTTCATCAATATTTGAAATATTGGTAAAGAAAGAAGGTGATACCTTGGTAGCAGAGATTGAAGTAGAGGGAATGTCAGAATTTTCTTCCTCATCTTCGAGTTTGGCCATTAGACAGAGATTGGCCTCATCATCATCTTCAGAGTCAGATTATTCTTCTTCATCAGAAGCAGCCCAATCATAGTCAGCCATCAGGCCTTTGCCTTTCTTCTTAAAGCCTTTCAGCTTTGCGTACCTTTCTTTCAGCTTTTGATACTTGTCATCTCTAGCCCTGGGGTTAGAGGATTTCTTGGAGAAAGCTGAGGTTCTAGAAACTTTCTTTGACCTGCACTCGCTAGCAAAATGTCCTATCTTTTCACAGTTATAGGAAGTAGCAGTAGCCTTATCAACAGGGGTTGATGATCTATGCTTGTCAGTTATAGCAAGAGGTTTGTTCTTTCTGGAATTTTTCTTTTTAGCGAATCTCCTGAACTTGTTAGATAGGAGAGCCATAGATTCATCAAGATCTGAAGAGTCAGGATCTGATGAACATTCAGAGTTAGTCTCCAACTCAGTGATATTAATAGAAGATCGCTGAGTGGAAGGTGACTCTGAGATTAAAGCAAAATGGGTGCTTTTGGAATCTTTTACAAGATTCTTCTTAAGATGACTCGATTGTTCATGATTGAGCATAGTGCCATATAAGGTAGAAAGAGTCATAGATTTTAGATCATTTGACAGCTTGAGACACATTGAATAACTGTCCCAGCTTTCAGGTAAACGTTCCATGAACTTTGTCAGAATTTCAAAGTTAGAATATTCCTTACCAACAGTTTTCAGATCAATTATTAAGCAGTTAAAGCGTTGGTGAACTTCAGAGAGAGTTTCATTCTTACCACAAATGAGGCTTTCGTACTGTCTTACCAGGTTGATCTTTATTGAGTCCTGGACTTCAGATGTACCTTCATATTGAACACAGATTGTGTCCCACATGGATTTAGAGGTTTTCAGGTTCATGACGGAATGGTAGACTTCGCCAGGAAGAGCCATGGAGAGGATGGATCTGGCTTTGGTGTCGAGAGCCACTTTCTTCTTATCTTCATCAGTCCACATATGAATTTCCTTTGGAACCAAACTTTCTGGAATAGCAACTCTATTCTCAGCGGCTGGAACTTCAAGATCAATTCTAACAGGAATGTATGGACCATTTTCGATGTAATAAGGTATAGTTGAGTCTACACCTTCTAAGAAGAGTATCATCCTATTTTTCCATAGATTAAAGTTATCTCTGGAAAATCTAGGGGGTTTAGCAAGAGAACCATTATCAATATAGTTTGTGTTTGTGTTAGTAGCCATTATGAGAAATAGCAAGGAAGAGAAACGATTAGTATAAGCAAGATCTTGTTTATCAGATTAAACAAATCCGCTCTGATACCACTTGTTGGTCCTGAAGGGTTATACAAGTTTGTAGAAGGGGGGGGGGGGGGGGGGGTGAATACAAACACACGATTTTTACTTTCTAAATTGTTTATTGATAAATCTCAAACAATTTACAACTTGTTGCGGAACAAGATTAAGGATTAACCTAATCTAAACAAGTTAAGAACACTAAGTTTCGTGCACTAAAAATAAGCTAGAAAGGAGATAAAAAAATTACGAATAATATCCTAACACAAAGATAGAGAGAAAGAAGATGGCCGAGCACTTCATTTTGAAGTAGGGTTTCTCCTTATATACTGCATGCATTTAATGCATAGCAGTACTACTTTACACGTGGCAGCAGCTGATTGGTTGCATGTTTTGACCTTGGTAGACAACCTAGTAGCCGCATGATGAACAGTGTAGAATCAGAGTTGTTTGTACGAAATTGGACAAAAGGGATGTCCGTTCTGACAGTTCGTACGGAGACGTGCAAGGGGATAAGACAAAAGTAACTTGTAGAGTAAACTTCATGATCAGTGTTCGTTGAATCAGTACTTTATCGGCGAGTGACAAAGCTCAGCGATCGCTGAAGTCTTCTACTTGAAACTTCACGTTGAGTGGACAAATCTTGGCTTCGCTGATATCCGCATCAGTTCATTAGTAGACTTTGTCGCAGGTTCTTAGGCTTGATCTTCGACTTCAGCGTAGAACCTTTGTTTGACGTGAAACTTGTCTTCAGGGATCATAAGTAAACAACTAAAACTTATCAGCGATCATCATTAAGACTGAACAGGCTCAAAGCTTATGAATGAACAGTGTTCGCTGAATGTCTAATTTAAAAGCACAAGTTTCCTATCAGCGGCACTGTAGAGACATAGTACTTATCAGCGATAGTGAAACTCTAATACATATTGTTTACTTTCAATTTTTACTAAGTATTTCTTTAAAGAGTCATTATCAAATCACTGAGGGTTTGAATCAACAATGAGGATTTATATATAAATAGTCATCAAATGGGTAAAATTCCAATTTTTATATTAAAAAAAAAACTCGATCCAAGTTAAGACCATTTGTAATATTTGGTTTCAAAACCCATCAAAATCTAAAAATAATCGGCTCCCATGTAAGTAAAATCATTCCCCACACTTATTTTGTCAAAAGACATTAAGTCCAAAAAAATCCCCAAATTTGACCTAGGTGGATCAAAATTAGGCATTGTTTGGCAAAAGAAAGCTAGTTTATAAGCTAACTTATTTTTTGGGAACATGTGTGGATGACCATAAGCTAGTTTTTTGAAACGCTATTTAAAATGGCTTTTCAGTAGATTTTTGTGAATATTCAATATTTTCCTCATTAATATTAATTATTAATTATTAACTATTATTACAAAAAATATTATTTTTTAAATTTAACTATTATTAATTAATATTAAATGAAAATTATTATATTAAATTTTAATTATATATTGATATTAAATTTTAATTATTTAGAGTTATTGTAAATTATATAAATTATTTTTATTTATTTTTTAATATTAATCAATATATTTTAATTATCAATTACTATTATCTTTTTAATTATTTTTTGATTATTTTTTTCATATTGTATGTGTGGTTATTTAAAATCTTTAATATATATTTTTTTTCTAAAAACCTGTTTTAACAAATTCAAAATTTATAGTACGTATATATGTAATAAAAAAAATTAATTTTTTTAATTAACATGTTATATTATTTAATTTTTCTTTACTACATTAGTTGTATTAATTAACATATTATATTACTATAAATTTGTCTTAATTATATAATTAAATATTGAAATTGATAATTTTTTGAACATGTCCTTTTTGGTCATTTTACATATTTGTAAACTAGTTTTTGCCAAAGGTGACTTATTCATCAGCTAGCTTATTAGCTACCAGCTAGCTTATCAACTAGTTTGCCAAACATAGTCTTGACCAAATAAGAAATACATGAAATGGAAGTTTTGAGAAACTAAAAAAACAAAAAATTTAACATGTATATAGTATGTAAAAATGTAGAATGAACTCACAGTTCTAGGTTTTGGTGAAATCCTAGAAAAAGAAAACTCTAAAAAATGTGATGAACACTATCCTTAGCTTTGATGGTAATTAATCCCTTTGAAATGGTTGATAAAGTGTCCTAAATGCTCCACAAATCGTAATAAATAAGGTAGGTGAAGAGAGAAAGAATGAGGTGAACAAAAATGAGAAATAAAACTTCACACCTCCCGTTCTTCATATTTGTTTAATATGAAAAAAAAATGCAAAATAAAAAGGAACGAAGTAATCTTTTAAGTTTGTTTAACGTCCCCCTTTTTTTGAGACAGGAGAATAGGAACGAAAAAAAAATCAAAAGACTGAATGGAATTGGACTAGAAAAAAAGATATTTTTTTCTTTCTTTCTCTATATAGAGAGATAATTCTTGTCATGATTCGTGAACTAATGCAACGTCTAATTGGATTTCGTAATTGAAAACGTTAGGTTGAAATATCTATTGATATTGCAAAAAGAAATATTTTATTCAAGGATTAAGTTATTACTCAACAAAGAATAATTTGAATTATTAAAAGATAAGATGAATTCAGAAGCACTTTATTATTAATATAGCAGACATAATTCCAGTGTCTAATGGGGACCTTCTTTGAATTTGAAGTAATAAGACTATCCCAATTATGACACTCATGGAGAAAGAATCTTAATAAATGCAAAGAAGAAGCGGGTTCGATTCCCGCTATCCGCCCAAAATGAAGTCATTTATTTAATATCTAATATCATAAAATGTAAAATGCTAAAGGATTTGGTATAGTTAGCCATCATAGTGTAGTGCTTCTATCCTTCCCCTCTTTGCCTTCTAGCTCAAACTAAATTTGTATACTTCAGGGCCCGCTGACTATAGTGTCCGGTGATTATGACAATGTCACAATCATGAGTCACAATAGAGTAGATGTACCATCTCTCGGTACATCTCATGCTATCATGACATGCTATTGTTACTGATGTCACAATCTCAAGTCACAATCGTGCATATGTAGCAACTCTCGATACATCTCATGTTATGCCATGTTATTGTGACGGATGTCACAATCGCGACTCACAATCGCACGGATGTACCAGCTCTTGATACATCCCATGTTATCATGTCGTACTAATGTGACAATCGCGACTCACAATCGCACGGATGTACCAACTCTTGGTACATCTCATGTTATCATGTCGCGTTAGTGTGACGGATGTGACAATCGCGGCTCACAATCGCGCGGATGTATCATCTCTCAATACATCTCATGCTATCCTGTCACGCTATTGTGATGGATGTCACAATCACGAGTCATATCCGTGCGGATGTACCTTTTCTCGGTACATCTCATGCTATCGTGGCATGCTGTGTGGTTGATGTCACTATCGCACATATGCATTAGTTCTTGGTACATCTTATGTTATTGTGACATGTTGTTGTAAGTTGTAACATATGTCATTATCGCCCAAAAGTCAAATATTCTTATTTTGACAACGAAATTGGCTCTGTAAATCTCGAAATTCCATTTTATATTATTAATATGAAAATACGGGTGTTACACATATAACATTCATAAGGCGGCGGTGAGGAGAACAAAAGCAATGATTGGAAAGAGGGGTTACAGACTAACAGTAGTGGTGGCAATTGTTCCTTCACGACCATAATATGCAACAAATCCCATTTATACATCGATGCTCTCTTTTATATTTTATTGTTAATCATCAACAAATCGCATCTCTTCGTCACTAGAGAACATCATGGCTTCAGGATCATAATATGTATATGGGTGAGGGGCTCACGACCAGAATATGCAACGAGAATGAAAGTGGGAATACTTGATTTGCTATTTATATAACACTAGTGTGTGGCACCGCGCTCGCGCGGTGGCGAGAAAGTTCTATAAGCACCACAAATTTATAATATGAAGTTAAATAAGTTTATTTCAATTCTTTTCAAAAAGTAGTAGTTATTTTCCATCAAACAATTGAATCATTATGAGATTTGAGTCTTAATCAAATCGTGAAATGTTGTGTCTTGTTTATCCCACATTGGTGAGAATATGACGAAATGAAATAATGATGTGATTATTTAAAAGAATGTACAAAAAGAAGGTTCTTATAAGAACCTCCATTGGAGATGCTCTTAATTGTAATGCAATATATACTATATATTCAACATGAAGAAAAATTACAACTAAAATTAACTCTTTAATCCAAAAGGGATTAAAATAAATCATAAGTCATGTAAAAAAAGTTGGCATTATTCTCCTTTTATAATCAACTTTATGTTCCAACATTTCAACTTTTTATCAATGTGGGATAGCCAAAGTAAACCACAATTCAATATTTGAGAAATCTCAATCCACATTGTGCCATGTCATTTTTCCTGGTTTTTGCTTTTATATATATAAAGATAAAGATTGAGATGGAAATGAGGTGACACCAAAAAGTACAAAAATAAGGTTCTTATAAGAACCTCCATTGGAGATACTCTTAATTGTAATGCAATATATACTATATATTCAACATGAAGAAACTAAAATTAACTCTTTAATCCAAAAGGGATTAAAATAAATCATAAGTCATGTAAAAAAAGTTGGCATTATTCTCCTTTTATAATCAACTTCATGTTCCAACATTTCAACTTTTTATCAATGTGGGATAGCCAAAGTAAACCACAATCCAATATTTGAGAAATCACAATCCACATTGTGTCATGTCATTTTTCATGGTTTTTGCTTTTATATATATAAAGATTGAGATGACAATGAGGTGACACCAAAAAGTACAAAAAGAAGATGCTTATAAAAACCTCTATTGGAGATGCTCTTAATTGTAATGCAATATATATTATATATTCAACATGAAGAAAATTTGCAACTCAAATTAACTCTTTAATCCAAAAGGGATTAAAATAAATTATAAGTCATGTAAAAAAAGTTAGCATTATTCTCCTTTTATAATCAACTTCATGTTCCAACATTTCAACTTTTTTTCAATGTGGGATAGCCAAAGTAAACCACAATTCAATATTTGAGAAATCTCAATCCACATTGTGCCATGTCATTTTTCATGGTTTTTGCTTTTATAGATATAAAGATAAGTCATGTAAAAAAAGTTGACATTATTGTCCTTTTATAATCAACTTCATGTTCCAACATTTCAACTTTTTATCAATGTAGGATAGCCAAAGTAAACCACAATCCAATATTTAAGAAATCTCAATCCACATTGTGCCATGTCATTTTTCATGGTTTTTGTTTTTATATATATAAAGATTATATAATACAATATACATTATTCTTTAATATATATGATGTATCTTTGAATACCTAAAGTGTCCTTTGAATTGGATTTAACCAAAAATGATGTCGACCATTACTAGGGGGTATCAAAACCAATCTATTTTATATATACAAAAGACAAATTTGTAAAAAATAAATAATGCCCACCATTATCGTTGAAAATGACACAATTAAAGGACCAATACCAATACTAAAACTAAACCTTACTCTTTTATTAAATGTCTTATAAATACGATTAAATAATTATAATAGCATAAAATTTAACTAATTGTTTTTAACGGTTTAAATTCAATAATAAAAATACAACATCATACTTGGGATCATGTGAGATCAACATGTTTCTGTACAAGTTTTTACACTTGAAACTTCACAGCAAAATACTGTGAAGGTAAAAAAGAATTTATTTTCGTGGGAGGAAAGTTTTGGAAGGAAACTCATCATTATTTTCCTTCCGTTTCCTTTCCTTTCTCTTCTAAAAAAGTTTCAAGAACACGAGTTTTTTTTACTTTCCACCGATTTCCCTCCCTTTCCTTTCCTTTCCTTTCCTTTCCTTCCTAAAATGAGTTTCGAGAACACAGCGTCAACGCAAACTGTGTCCCCCCAAGAAAAATGGAAAACGAGTTTCCATAAAAGTCAATTCATCAAATTACTTTCCACCATATTCAAAATTAGCAGTTATTCTTCAGATAACAACATACAATCAAGCTTTTCATCCCAATCAGATCCATCTATAAACCTTGGCGGGTCAAACGTTGACCAAACATATTTGAAATTTCGTCATCCATTTCCATTTCCAGAGAAATTTGAACATTCTGTTCGTTATTTACGTGATTTGGGTGATGATGAACTCCCTTTGGATCTGGAATTCTTTTGGGGTTTTGATCGGAGGCCTCTTTTAGGCCGGTTATGAAACTACGACGCATCGTCATTAATCGATTTAAGTTTTTGTTTCCTAAAGCGAATCTGCGTACCATGAAGTGAGTTTCTTCGATTTCATATTCCTGATTTTTTACATTTTTTGTATTTCTCTTGTTTCTACCCCTTTTTGAAGATTTCAGTTGACTCGTTATAGTTGTATGATTCAATTTCGTGGTTTAGAGCTCAAATTGATTTATTTTGTTTTCCTAAATGGTGAAATTGGTGCCGATTTTGTTCTAATTTTAGGACCAACTCCATCTTACATTGAAAAGTCAACTGTGTAGTTCTTCTGTGTTTGAAATGAGGATGCAGATTGTAGTCATATGATTCGATACTTTATGTTTATATGTGTTTTATTAGAGATGAAATGGTGGAAAACTTGAAGTTGCAGAGAAAAATGGGATTCACTCAATAGCCACTAGAACGAATTATTCGTGTTAATGTGCATATTAAGTGTTTGTGTTTATGTTTATGTGTTATTGATTAGATGTTAAGGTTCCAAAATGACAACTATTTTGCAAATTTAGATCGAAATTAGGGTTTAATCAAGATTGTAACGGATCAAATTCGAATTAGCCTCCAGAATATGATGTTTTGCAGTTCTTTAAATCTGCTTGACAGTCAAATCTATTTCAAACTAGAACCATAAATATTTTGAGAACCATCATATTTTAATGTATTTACACTATCAGAATATGTATATGTTGGTCAATATATTGGTACTGTAGTGGAGGTTCAAATAATAATGCTAAACATCGTATGAGAAGGGAATATTTATATGTGAATAATTGAAAAATCCATTTGAAGAAGCATATGTAAAAACCCATATGAATTAATTGTAACGTCGGTTCATGTATGTATCTTCAAATCGATTTTTTCAATGATTCACATATGAACCTTCCTTTCTAACCTTCTCACGGTATTTAGACTTCTTATTTGAACGGACCCCTTGTACTATATATGCATGTATGTATGCATTAGTGCATATACTCACTGGAATTCATATACTTTATATGCATCAATGCATATGTTATTCTCATGGTTCTCATTTGAACCTTCTTTTAAATCTGTGAAGTCGGTTCACATATGCATCAGCAAATAGATTTTTTCAATGATTTACATATGAATCTTACTTTCTCACGAATCACGATATTTATGGATTTTTTCCATGATGCACGTATGAATCTTCCTTTCTTACTTGCTCACGAATCACGATATTTATGGATTTTTCCAATGATTCACATATGAATCTTTCTTTCTTTCTTTCTCACGAATCACGATATTTATGGATTTTTTCAATGATTCACATATGAATCTTCCTTTCTTACTTTCTCATGATATTTAGTCTTCTTATTTGAACGGGCTCCTCGTACTATATATGCAAGTATGTACGTATTAGTCCATATATTCATAGGAATTCATATACTTTATAATATGCGTCATTATTCTCACGGTTCTCATATGAACCTTCCCCTTCTTCTATGATATTATCTTACATTTTATGATCACAGGGCACGAAAGTTTTTCGGGATTTCTCTTTCTCTGATTATCATCAATTTAGCATCCATAATGGAGCGTGCCGATGAAAATCTTCTTCCATCCGTATACAAGGAAGTTAGTGAAGCCTTCAATGCTGGACCATCTGATCTCGGCTATCTAACGTTTATACGAAACTTTGTTCAAGGTCTCGCATCTCCAATGGCCGGAATCTTGGTTTTAACCTATGACCGCCCCACAGTTCTTGCAATGGGCACACTCTGCTGGGCGTTATCCACCGGTGCCGTTGGCGGCAGCCGCTATTTTAGTCAGGTTGCTTTTTGGCGGGCGGTAAACGGATTTGGATTGGCAATCGTGATTCCTGCACTCCAGTCCTTTATAGCGGATACCTATAGTGATAGCGTTAGGGGGACAGGGTTTGGGTTCTTGCAGCTTGTCGGAATGGTCGGCGGCATTGGTGGCGGTGTGATGGCTACGGTTATGGCGGGTCATGAGTTTTGGGGTGTACCCGGGTGGCGGTGTGCGTTTGTTTTGATGGCGTTGTTAAGTTGCGCAATTGGGTTTCTCGTATTCACGTTTGTTGTTGATCCTAAACGACTAATTACCATCGATCGCGATGGAGGAGAAAGTTATCTTGAAAGGTACTGAAATCTTTCTTGGATTTTATTCTTTAGTGTTTTCGTCTTTGCAGATTTTTAGACCATCTTCAACAGCTACGCTAAAATAAAAAAAATGGGATTTTAGCATTTTTGTTGCTCCAACGCCTATGCTATCCTCTATGCTAAAATAGAGAAAAGAGGAGAGAGATTGTAAAAATCTCCAAATTTAGAGAAATATCTAAATAGATATTGTTTCCCTCCAAAACTAATTATTACCTTCATCTCCCAAACTTTTCATATATTGAATATTTTAATAATAGAATTAAATAAATTGAATATTTAATAAGATAATTAATATTAGAGCTGCTAAAATAGAATAGCATTGGAGTTGGATGCAAAAAATTTTAGAGATTTTGATTTTTTTTACTCTATTTTAGAAAAACTCTTACATTTTTTTTCTATTTTAGGAATGAACTTTTGGAGCGAGGGCGTGATTCCAGTTCGGGTTCGATTTGGACCGAATCATGGATGGCTACGAAAGCCGTGATGAAGGTCCAAACGTTTCAAATCATTGTCTTGCAGGGTCTTGTTGGTTCGCTCCCATGGACCGCCATGGTGTTTTTCACGATGTGGTTCGAACTAATTGGTGAGCATGTACGCATTTTTCTTCATTGTGTCTCTAAGGGTGCGTTTGGTATGCAGACATGATAGAATATGACAGAATAACCATTCAGCGTTTGGTAAGACGGAGGACAGGACAGAACAGATAATATTGACCAATTTGCCCTTAATAAGTTGTTTATATATTTTATATATTTTGATTAATTATGTAATTTATTATATTATAATGACATAAACATTTTTTGTAACAAGATAAATTATTAGAAAGTTTTCTTCGAGACGATTAAAGTTACACCAAAAACTAAAAAATGTGGTTTCCAATTTTTAATTTCTAACATTTTCTATATCTTTTTACTATTAGTATTTAATAATTTACATAAATTAATCAAAACATAGAAACCATATAAAAACAATATTTTGAGGAAAGTAAAGTGAGTTTAAAGAGCATAAACTACGATAAATAAAATTTAAAAAATGAATAAAATATGAAATTAATAGAAGACGTATTTGATGTTTTAGAAGTGAATTAAATTTTATTTTGAGGTTATATTGGTAAAACATAAGTCTTTTCCACCTTGTTCCGGCTAGTTCCATGAGGTGGGGTGGAATAGGCTTATTACACTTTGTTCCACATAAAAGTCCTGCCAAATGTGGGACATTGATCCCCGTTTTGGCATGTCTTGTCCAGTGTACCAAACGCACCTAAGCGTAGCCTATATTTGTCATTTGAGCTGACCCCGACGCCTAGCCTTTCGGGATCTTCAGGTTATAACTTGACGTAACTCTTCTATTTTCGTTTTTAGGTTTTGATCACCAAAAGGCGGCAACGCTTTTGAGCCTTTTCGGGGCAGGGTGTTCTTTCGGTTCTCTCTTGGGTGGAATCATCGGCGATCGAATGGCTCAGATTTACCCTCATTCCGGTCGAATCATGTGTGCCCAATTCAGTGCAATCATGGGAATCCCATACTCTTTGTTTCTTCTACGAGTAATCCCACAATCGGTCGACAGCTATCTCACATATGCTATCACACTTCTCTTTATGGGCCTTACAATTAGCTGGAACGGAAGTGCAGCCAACGCACCCATGTTTGCGGAAGTGGTCCCATCCAAACACCGGACCATGATCTACGCGTTTGACCGGGCCTTTGAAGGGTCGTTTTCGTCTTTTGCCGCGCCCATGGTTGGGATCCTAGCGGAAAAGATGTACGGGTACGACGCGAAATCCGTGGACCCCATCGCAGGGTCTTCTAGAGAAGCGATGGCGTTATCGAAGGGGCTTTTCTCGATGATGGCGATTCCGTTTGCGCTCTGTTGCTTGTTCTATATGCCGTTGTATCGGGTTTTTAGGCGTGATCGCGATAACGTGCGAATAGCGACTCAAAAAGAAGAAGAAATTATCTGATTAACGACGGTTTTTTTTTTCTTTCTGAATTATATGTAACAATGATGTGAATCTACCACAAATGTGACATGAATATATTCATAGATTGAATTTACCTTGTATTTCTGCTAGAATATATCAAAATGTTATAGTATTTTACCTTTTTTGATTTATACTTTTATAATTATATATTTTCGTTGCATTTGTTTATTTTTTAATTAATATTAACATAAATTATTGATTATCGTCGTAACAGTTGTCATGGCATGTCGTACCTTAAAGCTTGTATGTCACGCCATGTTAAGCATGCGACATGTGACGGGAAAAGTCGCGTAATCATATATGATTTTGTACATAGCGGTTGTTTTCTTGTTTTCTTAAAGAGTTAGCATTCTCGTATGAATCCACCTCTCTCTCCCTCTCGCTCTCTATATATATATAATATCATATAAAGATTTGCCATCATAAATCATGCTTTGAAAAACACTATGACCACGTCGTGACTTCTAAAGGGCGTTTGGTTCGCAAAATGAAATTTGGTGGAATTGGAATCCATCAAAAGAATTTGACTTTGATGGAATTTGACCACGCACTTTGATTGTGTTTGGTTGGATAGAATTTGACGCAACGTATGTGTGCGGAAGGATCGACAAACGTCTAAATCCTTTTGATAACGAGATAATGCAACATAAAACTCGGAAAACTAAGAGAAAACTCTTAAAAACGTAAAGTTTATTGAATAATTGAGTGATTACGATTGAGAACCAAAACCATATTTATAACTAAAACTAGGGAAAAGATAACTATTCAAATTAATCCTAATTAAAAGATAATTAAGAAAAGAAAAAGGAAATTAAAGAAAAGATAATGAAAAGAAATAAAACTAAAATAATGACCAAGGAATAAAAAAAGGACTTGGAATCAAATTGATTTTGGTTGCGAACATGGATCATCGTGGACCATCGGGTGACTTTGCATATGGATTAACTCCCATTACACAAACAGCGCGGATGGTGGCGCGATCCAACCCACGCGGTTACTCGCGCCATTCCGTTTCCGACTTTTCTGACTTGACTTTCGATTTGTATCGCAACCTCCCTATATTCGGTGCTTTTTGTTTGTGTCTTTTTCGATGCCAAATTCCGAGCCTCTTTCGAGCTCGCTTTCTTCTTTTCCAATGAACTCTGAAAACCTTCGCTAACTCACGAAACCTCCTTGTATCAATCACCCTCGCTTGAAAAGAACTCGTCCTCGAGTTCACTTGAAAAACTTCATCCGACCCGTAGAACATGCGTTTCTTCAAAACGCTTGGATCTCGGCTTCCAAAATTCAAAAAATTCTACCAGTCTTCAAATCCTAACGAACATTGTCGCGATTTCTTCCATACGAGCAGTATCTTATCAAATTCGAAAGGGTAAGAGATTAGAGTAACTTGACCGGGAATTGTTTCAGTATGATCCGGAGTTTTGGGTGCGGGAATAATGGAAGTGTCACCTTCGGAATCACCGTTCTTGACTTCTTGTGACGACGGTTTCGTTGGCTCGAGAATGTCATCCATTAGCTTGCTTTCGGTTTCATTAACGGTTAACCCGAAATCTGTTGCCGACTTTTTAGGGTCGGTACAAGTCTCGTGCTGTGATTCTTTTTCAATGGTAATGACTTCATCTTCAACCTTGCCCGACAAGACTTCCTACTTTCCAATGGTGTTTCCGGAATGGGTGATTTATTGACTAGAGATGAAACCGAAACCATAATACGGTTATTGTTGTTGCTTTTCTTGTCGGTGCTTTCATCGAAACTATTAACCAGTGTCATGACGATCTTTCGGTCGCCCCAACGGAATAGTATGATGTTGTCTTGGCGCTTATAGATGGCATTATTATCGAATTGCCACGGCCGGCCCAATAGAATGTGGCAAACATCCATATCAAGGACATCACATAGGACCTCTTCTCGATATTGTTTGGCAATTGAGATAGGTACCCAACAAGCTTGAGTGACTCTAACTTGAAAATCGTCCTTGACCCACCGACCCACCCAAGAGAATAGGGAGCTTCATGGGGTTGAGTAGGTAGGTTAAATGTAATACCCCGGGTAAGTCCGTTAGTTAAATCCCCTTTTCGATAAGTTAAGTTAACTTTAAAGTTGGATTTTTAGGGTAAGATTGGGTTAAATTATAAGTTAAGGGTGTTTGGGTTATTATTGAGAAGTCCAAGGACCAAAGGGGTAAATTAAGTTAGATATTATCCTTCCTGAATTCAGATATTATCACAAGCAGAAAAATCAGTAAAGTTAGTGTGTGTGTGTGTGTGTGTTGAGAGAAAGCAAGAAGAGAAAAGAAGGGTTTGTGCAAAAGGGTTCAAATTGGTGTGCTTGGAAGTGTATCTGAGGTATGTTCCTTTGTATTTTGTGTTTGTAATTGCTTTTAGAAGGGTTCTATCGGAGTAGAAACATCATTTACGCAACTAGGGTTAATTCAGTCGGTTTTCTGGGTAAAAAGTGATGAACAGTCAGTAGTTTCCGGATAAGTTGAAGGTGTCCGGGTACTTTTGTTGATAGTGTCCGGATGATATTTTAAAGGTGTCTGGACAAGTCTTTTATCCGAGTAAGTATTTCTTTCAACAGTTTTCCGGATGATTTATGTTACCGGGTGGTATCCGGGTTACTTCGGTTTCCGGATGGCGTCCGGATTATTGATGTTGTCCGGAAAGATCTGCTGTCCGGATAAATTGTGTTATCCGGATTCTTTTGTGTTGTCCGGATACTTTAGCTGTTTGACCAATTTTGAGGTTTCGGATACTTTTGAATGTTCGGATATAGTTTCCAAATGTATTTTGAGTTAAGTTGTTCCGAAAACTTCCTGGGAGGCCGCCCCCAGACCCCGCAAGGGCGTTGCCCCTTGACCCCATCCGCTAACCGGGTAGCGGAACCCCCGTGTTAAGTCGCCGTAGAAGAACAATTGAGGATAAGAGTTTGATAGGTTATTTAGGATTCTCAGCCTGTTAGTAAGTCTTATGAGTTCTTGTGGTAAAGAGATGTTTGTATGTAAATGGTTTCAGATTCTGAGAATTTTGGGTAAAGGATCGGATAGCTCGGAGAAAGGCTTGGAAGCGTAATTTTAAGCATTCAAATGTGAGTTTTACTTTTAAAACATTATCAACTGGGATGCATATATATATGAAATATATATGAGATGGATATGTATGGATTGGATACGTGATATACGATGTGATTAGGTGTTTATATTGAGACGTATATGTGGTTGGAATGTGGTGACGTTTTTATAAAAGAAAATGTGATGAAAGGTTTTATAAATGACGATATGATATATTGGTATATATATATATTGTATTTATCTGTGCATTACACTACACAAGTGCACTTTAGACCGGGTTCCGGTGTGCGGACCGGTGGGTAGCCGGGTTCCGGTATGCGGACCGGTGAGTAGTCGGGTTCCGGTGTGCGAACCGGTAACGTTGATTATTTATTAGTTGGCTTGCTACCAACTAATATGGCCATTTGTGGAGGAATAAAGTGGAATGAAAGGTATACGATGCACGAGTCTTGATTGGTATTTAAATACGTGTGGTATATTTGTGTTTTACGAAAGGATTACTAAAGGTGTTATATGAAGGTTTTATATAAGCTATTATGATACATGATTTTATGTAAATGGGTTTTATAACGATTTTCAAATGACAGGGATTTTCTCACTAGACCATTAGGTCTAACCCTCATTTCTGTTTTCAAAATATGTATTCCAGGTTGAGGATCGTTTATTAGCAAAGGGAAGAATTAAAGTGTAAGACGCAGTTGATAGCTGGCGAGGATAGGAACTGAATATGTTTTGTATTGTATAGTTTCGAGACCTTTGGGACCGTACGTGATTTATTTTGTATTTTCTTTTATGAATATAACGATGTGATGCAATATATGTTATTTGAAGCATGTTTGGGAAACCGGGTTGTTACATTAAAGTAATCGACCAATTTCTGGGACACGAGGTTCTCACAACTCCCGTTATCGATAATTAGGTTACATACCTTTTTGTGCACTGAACAATGCGATCAGAATAGATCTTCGCGTTGGCTTTCTTCCTTTGACGAAAGGAGTATTTGTTGAAGTACGATGTTGAACTTTTCTTGGGAGTCTTCCTCCTCCTCTTCGGATTCGGAACTCGAGGGATCGACCCGGTTAAGGTTGCCATTAAATGGCGCCATAGCTGGTCCTTCAAACTGTCTCTTCTCCGACGGTTGTCGTTGACGATGTTGTGTTGAAGCCTGGTGACAACCGCTGTCAGATCAGGGAGTGCCGCGAAAAAGGCCACGTTCAGCTCGACTAAATCTTCTTTGGTAGCGGGTTGTTGATCTTCCATGTTAGCTTAAAGACAGGCGAATCCTGCTCTGATACCAATTAACGCAGCGTAGGTGTGCGAAAGAATCGACAAACGTCTAAATCCTTTTGATAACGAGATTACGAAACGTAAAACTCGAAAAACTAAGAGAAAAGTCTAAAAAACGTAAAGTTTATTGAATAATTGATTGATTACAATTGAGAATCAAAACCCTATTTATAACTAAAACTAGGGAAAAGATTATTAAAATTAATCCTAATTATAAGATAATTAAGAAAAGAAAAAGGAAATTAAAGAAAATATAATGAAAAGAAATAAAAGAAATAAAACTAAGATAATGACCAAGGAATAAAAAAAAGGACTTGGAATTAGGGGTGAGCATAACCGGGTACCCGACTAAAATTCATGGAACCGGAACCGAAACCGCTTACATCGGTTCTTTATATTTTGGAACCGGAACCGGAATCGACTAATACCACATCATTAAATATTTAAATATAATAAATATAAATAGTTTTTATTAAAAAATAGCGGGACCGGATACTCATCGGGTAACGGTTCCAAAAAAATTAGAACCAGAACCGGAACCAGTCTTAATCGGTTCCGTATTTTAGGAACCGGAACTAGAACCAATCACATCGATTTCGGTTCTAGAACAAGCAGTTCCAAAGCGGTTCTGATTCCAAAGGCGGGTACCCAGTTCCGATGCTCACCCCTACTTGGAATCAAATTGATTTTGGTTGCCAACATGGATCATTGTGGACCATCGGGTGACTTTGCATGTGGATGAACTCCCATGAAAAAATCGCATCTATATCCCAAACAGTGCTTCACGTGGATGGTGGCGCGACCCAACCCGCGCGGTTTCTCGCGCCATTTTCTGAATTTTACGACTTGACTTTCGATTTGTATCGCAACCTCCCTATATTCGGTGCTTTCTGTTTGTGTGTTTTTGGATGCCAAATTTCGAGCCTCTTTCGAGCTCGCTTTCTTCTTTTCCAATGAACTCTGAAAACCCTCGTTAACTCACGAAACCTCCCTATATCAGAATTAGAATGGAATCTCTAAAAATAATTGGAATCTCCATCTTTATTTTGAGGGAGGGCGGTAGTGGGGGCAGGGTGTGGCAAGGATGGGGTCAGGGTGGGGGCATTGTAGGAGCATCTGTGGGCAAGGTGGGGCGTGGGTGGGTGGAGAGATCAGGGTGGGGTAGGATGGTTGGACAAGGGTGGAATGGGTGGTCAAGCTGGGGAAGGCAGGGGCACGTTGGGTAGGGGTGGGGTAAGGGTCAGAGGTGGGGTGAGGGTGGGTGGAGTGGGGATGGGGGAGTAACAATGACAATAGTTGCATGGTCGTGGTACGGCAGGAGGTGGTCGATGTTGGTTAAAATGAATTGAAAATGATGCAATTCAATTCCTTCCATTGGTCCTGGGTCCAGGAATGATGTATTAATTGATTAGTGGAATTCAATGGAATTCATCCATTTCATGAATTGAACCAAACAATGGAATTAAAGTTTGGTCAAAGAAGTTGTCATTCCAATTTCATCAAATTCCTTCGAATTCCGCGAACCAAAAGGTCCCTAAGGCTTGAGGCTTTGACTCTCTGTCACGTTACGTCTCACGCTATTTAGAACTTTGGTTCTAACTGGGTGTAGTTACAAAACAAAAAAGTAGCAATTAGTCAGAGCCGATTTCGATGTCGGTCCCTAAGCAAAATAGTGTAACCGATAGAAACCAGTTTGATAACCGATCCGCTAACCAACTTATTTTTTACAATTAATTTTATAAGTTTTTTCTATAACTTTTTTCATATGTATAATTTTGCTTTCCAAATTGGGGGCAGGGATATACGTGATATATGTTCAATGAAGAACTCCAACTTGTATAACAAAAACAAAAAAACCAAATAACAAACTACAAGTATCATGATCATCTATGGTCGTATACTCGTATATGAGGATTATTCTTAATTGAAATGTATTTTATTTTAAGGAAAAAGTCTGAAAAATTCCAATAAACTATCCGATTTTGAATGATCAAGCTCTTAAACTATTTTTTTAAACTTTCTAAAACTGGTTAAATACATCATTCTGATCTGTAAAAAACAGGTTAATACTATACAAATTTAGGAAAAGTTTAAAAAAACCCAACAAACTATCTGATTTGAATGATTAATTGTAATTTCTTGGCATGAGCTGTAATATAGAATCCTTAGTGATTCGTAGTGGCGCTCTTAAACGTGATACTATGACTTACTTAGTGTTTGTCATATTCATGGAATCGGGTATGATTCCCGTCATCGAAAGATGTTATGTGTACGGTAAGAAAGTTTGTGAAAAAATTATTTTATATGCTTTGTTTACAAGTTGGGTTTTCAAAGCTTATAAATGTTTTGGATTTTAACTGGATGTTGTCAC
This sequence comes from Saussurea involucrata, assembly GCA_033807775.1. NCBI lineage: Eukaryota > Viridiplantae > Streptophyta > Magnoliopsida > Asterales > Asteraceae > Saussurea > Saussurea involucrata. The sequence goes on from CM066316.1 coordinate 67,915,871, forward strand.
TAAGCGCAAGCCCAATATTTTCAAATTAAGTTTTCTTACCAGGTACTAGCTCTAGCTCAGGAAGGGATGTAAAGGGATGAGCTGAGAGCAACTCTTGGGATATAACTTTTGAAGGATAAATGGAGGGTTTAGTTATGACGAAGATATTTTGGGAGATTATCTAGACAACCTTAATAATCGGATCTTATTGTTATGGATTAGATTAGTAGGTTGTTTTGATAGTTCAGTTGTAAATACGAATCTTTGTTACCAATTCTCCATTTATGTATGAAAGTTTTGGAAGATGTAGTGTAAATCTTGTGAATTAAGGTTTAAATTTATTGTGATTTCTAGGGTGTTTCAACCTACATACAAATGACATAACTTTTGGTATATTCATGTTAGTTGGATGAATATATCTATTGGCCATGTAATGGTATATTTGTGAAGGGAGATGCGTTTTTTTGATATACTTTGTGAAAAAATATGAGCGTTTTCTTGGTATATTTTGTGAAGGGATGGCCGGATGAGTATAGTTTTTGTATGTATTTATGAATGTTTTATGTATAATTCTTCTCTGTTTAATTTGTTCATTTTAATTGTTGTCAGTAAAGGATTAGTTTATTTTATGTTCAAAAAAACGTTTTCGGATTTATTTGTTCAAAATTAAGTTCATGATTTTGTTTCTTCAAAAAAGTTTAGAATTTATTTGTTAAAAAAGGGCAAAATGAGTAAAATAACAATCTACTTTCATAAATTTCCTTATTATAACATTATACTTTCAGTTTTTCTTATCACAGGAATGTTCTTTCAAATTATTTTTTATTAAAGCATTGTACTTTGAAAAATTTACCCATTATAGCATCGACTAACCCTTTGATCTAAATGTACCCATTATACCAGGTTTCCATGCCACCTAGTTGTCCATGTAGGTTGTCCACATGTACCATATTGCTTATGTGGCATTTCTTATCACAACATTGGACTTTCAAAATTATTTTATGAGTAAAATATACCTTACTTTTTTTTGTTAGTTTTGTGTATATGAGTGGAGAAAACTAAGAATTCGTTTGAGACTGAAGTTTTACGTGTACTTGAAGCTAGGTTGTTGGATCGATTCTATGGAGAAATTGAACAAAACTCATTACCTGATTGAAAAAGATGATGATGATTTGTGTGTGATTTTCTGTAGAAAATGAGAACAAAACAAAGAGAATGTGTGTATAAATGTGTGTAATTTCTTTGAAGGAATGGACATGGAACGAAGCACAAGAAAAACAAAGAGAATGCATGTGTGGATGAATGCTTCTAGAAGGAGATGGAAAACAAAAAGTAGTGGTAGTGATGGAGAACAAAGACTATAGTGTATATATATATAGGACGATAATCAAATGAGAACCATAAAAAGGTTGAAAACTGTGAGAACCGATCTAAGCCGTAATTTGATTTTGATCCAATGGTTTTACTTGAAAATTGTTTCACCACATGAAAAGGGCATAATTGTCATTTTGGTAACAAAGATTCACCATATAAAACACATACTCACCAATTGAATCATTAAATAAAAATATTTTTTATAAGGTTAATAATGACAATGTTTCATCTATATGATATTTCACCACTTGAAACACATAGATTCATTAGATGAAACACACAGATTCAAGAGATTCACCTTGTGTTTCATAAGGTGAATCAAACACCATGTTCCATCAAGTACCAATACACACATATCCAGGCCCAAAAACAATCAGTGTTTCATAAGGTGAATCGAGTAGGAAGCATAATTTATATATGTTTCATAAGGTGAATTAATCACCATATATCACCATGTTCTATCAAGCACCATTATACACAAATCTAGACCCAAACACAACTGAATCTTAAGATCATCAATTGAATCATTAAAAAAAATTATTTTTATAAGGTTAATATGATAGTGTTTCATCTATATGATATTTCACCATACGAAACACATATATTCACTATATGAAACACACATGTTCACCACTTGAAACACATAGATTCATTAGATGAAACACACAGATTCAAGAGATTCACCTTGTGTTTCATAAGGTGAATCAAACACCATGTTCCATCAAGCACCACTACACACATATCTAGACCCAAACACAATCAATGTTTCATAAGGTGAATCGAGTAGGATGCATTATTTATATGGGTTTCATAAGGTGAATCAATCACCATATATCACCATGTTCTATCAAGAACCATTATACACAAATCTAGACCCAAACACAACTGAATCTTAAGATCATCAACACAAACAAAATTTACAAAAATACAAACTAAACCAAACACAAATTTCATAAAAACTAAATCAAAATCAAGAATAACCAGAAATCCTAACTCAAAATCAAAGAGCAATATAATAAAATTCCAACTCAAACTCAAGAACAATAAAAAAACCTAACTCACCATGTTCGAGTTATTGGGTTGATTATGAGTTTGAAGAACACCTTCATCCCAAATCTCATTTATGGTTCGATTTCTTGGTTTGATTCTGAATTTGAAGAACACCTCCATCCCAGATTCGATTTATGGGTTCGATTTCTCGCTTCAAATTTGGCTTCAAAGAACAACTCCATCACATATCACGTTTTCTGGGTACGATTGAGATGGATGCAGGTGAGAGGTGACCAGTGGGTATGTATGTTTTAATTTGACTTAGTGGGGAGTATGACTCCAACCCATTATACCCTTTCAATTTATTTTTAATTTGACCAAAATACCCTTATTTCACCATTTAATTACAAATATGTTTTTTTCTTTAATTACCCTTGATTTAAACTAATCTATGGATTAGGTTAGTCCTCAAGGTTTTCAACATTTTTTTGGTCCTCACATGATTTAACCCCTATATATATATATATATATAGAGAGAGAGAGAGAGAGAGATAGAGAGAGATAGAGGGGGGTTCAAGGGAAAACCTCAAATAATTGAAAAACTAAGGAACACTTTTATAGGCATAGGATAAGATAAATCAATGGTTGATATTCTCGATGGCAATTTGTAAATAAATCAAAGTTAAGGGTATATGACATTACTTACGCTGCATTAGACCACCTGTACCGCCCTCGGGTAGGGAGTGCGGGTTCGGCTGATTTGGCACACGGGTTCGAGAGGCTGCATCGGGTAGCGGTACGGGGGGGGGGGGGGGGGGGGGGTAGCAAGCGGGTTCGGCTACCGGGTTCACCAACCCGATCAACCCGTTGTGGTTTAATTATTTTTTTTATATTTTTTAAATAATATTGTTTACCAACGGCTATATTATAAATTTTTTTTCAAATTATACACACTATATATATTAACCTCTATCATCTTCATTTTTTCACACCAAACAACTCTATACTTTCTTCCATTCTCTATATTTTCTTCCATTTATTTCTTCAATTTTAGACAATATGGATTCGCCACAACCCGCTTCATCGACCGCATCATCATCCATAGACACCGACGACTACTTGCATCATCAAAGGGAAATTTTTGTAGGGTTGGTTCGAGAAGCTGCAAAATTAATTTATGGTAGCACCGCCTCATCGTCAAGAAGAGAACCGAGGGTCGGGAACATAGAAAGAGGTCGGGTAGCTGCAAACGAGCGGCTTTTGCGGGACTACTTTGGCAACAACCCGGCAACAACGACGAGTAGATTTTTAATATTTTGTAATTTTTAAATTTATTTTGTAATTTTTAATTTTTTAATGAATGATATGAATTTTTATTTTTATTATTTATCTTATTTTTATTTATTAAAAATATATAAATATTTTTATTTTGTTAAATAATTAAATGTATAAATAAAAGAATTAAAAAAGATGAGGTGGCAAGTGGGTTCATTGGGTTCATTGGGTAGTGGTACTCCACTTTTGGGTAAGGATTGGGTAAGGAGGGTAGAAAAGAGAAAAGCTGATGTGGCGCTGAGGTGGCAAGTGGGTTCATTGGGTACCGGTACTCATGGCCTTAGGGGTAAAATTGGCAAAAACAAGTTAAGGGCAATAACATATGGTGTCAGATTCACACAAACCCTTCATATCATTCTCACAAATCCAAACACAACCCTATATAGGGAAATTAATTAAAATGGACCAAGTTCAAAATTCGGTTACAAAAGTACTCCATCTTTCTCCCACTTTACAAAACTATCCAATTTTTCCGCGATTTAACCCTTGATCGCGGACCCAATTAAAAATGAGATAGGTCCGCGATGCACTCCATTTTATCCGCGATGCAGTCCACTTTGATTAAGAATATATTTAGTTTGTCCAAACTCCCACATGTTGAGGTTTTTTCAAACTCCACTAAAATCCCCAAATCCGTGAAGTTCATATTTTGCTAGCGATGCACACTCCACAAAACCCATTGCATAAAATGATTTTAGTTACAAAATAAATTGAAAAGGACTAGAATATATAAGAATATATTTTGTCCGCGAAGCATGCATTCACTCAAGGAATTCCAACCCAACCACTTTTTTTATTTGTCCGCAAAGCACAATTGGTCCACAATTTTCCAATTTTTGTCCGCAATCGAGAGTATCTTTATCTGGGTCCGCGATCGAGGGTCATATCGCGGGAAAAGTGGATACTTTTCTAAAGTAGGAGAGAGAAGGGGTATTTTTGTAACCGAATTTTGAACTTCGTCCATTTTAATTAATTATCCCTATATATATATATATATATATATATATATATATATATATATATATATAGAGAGAGAGAGAGAGAGAGGTTCAAACGAGAATGCTAATTATATAAGAAAACACGAAAAAGATCGCCCATGTAAAAAATCATACGTGATTTTATACTAACTGCAAAATCTGGACGCGGGCGACCTTGGACACGAGTTGCAAGTCGCGGGACAAGTTGCGTGAATCATATATAATTTTGTACATGAATCATATATGATTTTGTACATGAGCGACTTTTTCGTGTTTTCTTAAATAGTTAGCGTTCTCTCTCTCTCTCTCTCTCTCTCTCTCTCTCTCTCTCTCTCTCTCTCTCTCTCTCTCTCTCTCTCTCTCTCTCTCTCTCTCTCTCTCTCTCTCTCTCCATGTAAGCATATCCCATCCTACATGTCTTCCATGTCATTTTAAGTATGACACATCAGCACAAGGAAACCGGTTTAAATAGTAACAGGTTACCTAATGCTATAATGGATAAAATTTTCAAAGTACATTGTCCTAATAAAAAATAATTTAAAAGTACATTGCTATAATAAGAAAAAAAACTAAAAGTACAATGCTATAATAATAAAATTTATGAATGTAGGTTGTTATTTTGTGCATTTTGCCCTTAAAAAAATTTCAAGAATATATTTGGTAAAAGAAATTAGAAAAAGTTTAGAAATTAATTGATAAAAAAATTTAGAACTTAATCATTCAAAATTAGATAGTGTTGGGTTTTTTTAGACTTTTCCTAAATTTGTATAGCATTAACCTATTTTTATATGTCATAAGAATGTATTTAACCGGATTTAGAAAGTTTAAGAGTTTTTTCATTCAAAAAAATAGTTTAAGGACTTAACTATTCAAAATCAGATACTTCGTTTTCTTTAGACTTTTCCTTTACTTTAATGCAGATTTTAAGGCCCGTATTTAAATGGGCCGTACTCAAATGTCATATTAGGTTCATTTTCAAGCCCAACCCAACCTATCATACAATAATGTTATAGTATCTTGGCAATCCTTACTAATGCTTGTTACAAATTCAAAAAAAAAATTGGAGTATATAATATCTATATACGACAAATACAATAAATAAATTTATATATATATATTTTAATTTTTGTGAGATTTGAATCCCTAATTTCGAAGTCAAAGGTCCTTTGGTTACAAATTCAAAAGTTCAATAACATAGAAACGTATTTTTAATCAATTCTTATTTTAAAAATATTTTTTTATGTAAAATAACAACATACTTGGAGATTTTTAGTTTGATCTAATGATTTTGAGAGATTTTGATTTCGTGAACAATTAGGATCGGAAGAATTAAGAATATTTGGTGTGTTTGGTTTATAAGATTTATAATGGAATTGTATTCCACTCTTTATAAACAATTCATTAAAACAAATTATAAAAAATTATAAAAAGATTTTTTTTTATGAGTTGATTATTATAAACAAATGTTTTAACATATTTCTATATACGAAGCCTACGAAATCCCGTGAGACGCCAGACACCGTGTGAGATTTCAAAATCCTATGTTTGTGGGATTTTAAATCCAAAATATCATTTAAACCAACCAGGGCTTGGAATTAAATTCAATTCCAAATCATATCCAATCCCTCGAACCAAATGGGCCCTTGGAGTTCTATTCGTTTTCTTACCAAATCTCTGTTTTGAGACGGATAACTAGAAACAATAGGGTCTGGTTATTCCAAGCATAACCCATTGTCATCTGCAAAGAGTTAGAGCCAAGAGAGGTGTTGCATCCCAGGCAAGGAAGGATAGTTGTTGTTAACCAAGTCACATCCCAAGAATCCGGAGACGGCCAACAAACTTACCGAGGACCAAGGGCGGCGAGCTTTAAAGCGAAGCCGAGGACACCAATTACCAACGCATTCATAGAGCATACTCCCAACACTCCAATCTTTTTTACTTACATTTCTTTATTTCAAATCTAATATTGTAATTAGAGATGGCCAAATGGGCCCGGGCCTAAAAAAGCCCGTCGAAAGCCCGAAGCCCAACCCGCCCAAAGCCCGGGCCCGGTCCGGCCCGCCCAAAGCCCGGTCTAAGCCCCCCGGGCCCTAACAGGCCCTGATTTCACCAAATTTCTCGGCCTGGCCCGGGCCCGATCCCAAGCCCGGTTTAAGCCCGACCCGGTTTAACTCAAAAAAAGCCGTTTTGACCGTTTTAGAGCCGTTTTTTTTGTATTTTTTGCCTCCAAATCACTATAAATAGGTAGTAGATGTTAGAGGTTTGATATCAAGTTGCAAAAACACAATTCTCGATTTCTCGTGTTCGTTTCATACAATTCTTTCAATTTTTCCATTCTTTCACTCAAAATGGCCGGCGGTAGTTCATCAAACAATCAAATTAGAGAAGTTCTTCTCGAACACGGACGAAAATCCGAAGTTTGGAATGATTTCAATATGGTGGTTCTCACCGACGGGAATAAAAAGGCACAATGCAAAAGGTGTGGAGCTCTCCTTGCGCTCTCGGGAAACTCGACCTTAAAGAGGCACACTGTAACACCCCGAAATTTCCATTGTAAATTAATAAAAGATAAATTGTATTTTGGTACAATTTATATTTGAGAAATATAAGTTGAGGGACTTTTGGTGTATTTGTTCAAAGAATGAGGTGGTAAAGTGGAAATTAAGGTGATGACTCATGTTTAAAACATGAGGTGTCAATTAAAGATTAATTCAGTATTAATCTTGTATACTGATTTTGGTTACCTGCGTTTAACAAAGAAAGAAAGAAAAGAAAACACAGAGAGATAGACTTCGAGAAGAAGAAAAGAAGAGGGGAAATCAGTTTGGTGATTGTTGTGGTAAGAGCTTGTTTTCTTTGTTATTATCATTCATCTCCATAGATTTAAGTTATAGTATTTTGTCCAGATTGTGATTAAGTTGTCGATTAAGCCACTGATTTGGAAGAACAAAGTGTTCAGATTTAAGCCAAAGTGTTCAGAGTTCATAAAAGGTGAGTTATTCAACTCTCTTTAAAATTAAGCAATGAGAATGTAAATAGATGTGTTGTATTTGTTATTGAACTACTTAGGGTGCTTAATGGTTAAGAAAAATTGAGACTGGCTTAACAGATGAAAGTGACGATGAATAGTAAACTGAAGTTCGCAAGCTTTGGCCTGCGAACTTTAATGATTTTCGCAATAGAGGCTTGCGAACTTTGTAATTTTCGCAGCTTTGGCTTGCGAAAAATGGTGATTTTCGCTACAGTGGGTTGCGAACTTTGAACCATTCCAGTATCATTTTTATGGTTTTATGAGGAACATAATCTGAGGTATATATGCTATTTGTTATATGTTTATAACTCTGTTGTTGATGTAAAAACCATGTTATGTTAAATTGTAAGGACTTATTTATGAGTCCGGAACTGTAGTTAATTGTTGAGATGTTGATCCCCGATGCTAAATGGCAACGTGGGGATAATCGTTGAAATTAATATTCTGTACATAGAGATATAGAATATATGACGAATTGTATAACTTTAGCATACAATAGAAAGAGTGATGATACACAATTATTGTGTGGCGTTGGCTAGAAATATGCATCTGGTCTAGTGGGCATAAAGTACGGTATAATGAGAACCGTTTACTAGCCAGGGACTGTTGGGATGTATTTCTAGTTGTTGGAGTGAATCTTGAATCATCTGTGAGGGTCTCTAGTGGTTGATGATCGCGATAAAATAAAATCTCATTTGGGGGGACCAGTGATTCAAGGTGGGGAGGAAATGAAATGAGGAATAGCAGACTTAGAGTTGTAATTCCCATTTCAAACGAAAGATGAGATATCTTCATTGTAGAGAAGTTTGGAGATAAACCAATGTAGAAAAATTGTAATCTCAATTCAGAAAGAAGCAGGTTTGGAAACTGTAATTTCTGGGAGTTGGAGTTACTTATAATCCGGTGGGATTTATAGTAATTCTTGATGGTAGTATGATGACTAGATGAATTAGTCATAAGTAAGGGAATAGGTGGATTCCAGTGGTTGATAAGAGCTTGGTATGGTAAGATGGTTGATAGCAGGTTTGATATATCTGTTAATATTTTATTTGTTAAATTTTAATTTGATTTGGATAATCTCACTAGGCGAAAGCCTAATGTTTCAAATTAAACTGTCTTACCAGGTACTGGCTCTGGGAAATAGCTTGGAAAGTGAGACTACAGTTGAAGGGAATCGGACTTGGTGTTAACAAAGGATCAGGATATTCTTTTGATGACTTTTGGGACGAGCCTTACATAATCTAGTTGATCTTATTGTGATGTATAATTAGATTGATCAGATTATTTAAGTTAGACGACTTAATGTATATATAGAAATTTACTTTTGATCATTTGGTTTATAAAAGTCTGATATCTTGGTGATCATAACTTTGTTATTTGAGGTTTAAGTTGGCCCTGAATTTTAGGGTGTTACAGTATGGTATCAGAGCATTAGTTTAAGCGAACTAGGTATGAATTTGAGATACCTAGACTTAAGCTGTGATGAAATTAAGTTATGATCTACGAGAGATGGGTAGAGTTACTAAGACTGGGTAGTCTTAGGGTTGACAGAAATACACGAAATTAGTACTATAACAATGGTAACGAGAATTCTCATGTATAATATGTTCGCAATTTCAATTAGCTACTGTTATTATGGATATATTGTTACATAAGCATGCTTGTTACTCAATTGTTGTGGTGGCTAATTAGTGATAAAGTACGTTTAGTGTGTTTATAATTCTGTTTAACCATTTATATGGTTATTTTGTATTCGTTCAGAGTAATGGTGAATACACCACCTAGAGATAGCATTGGAACTGTTGAAACAGGAGTGGGTGATATGAATGACGCACCCAGAGATTTTCTTTCGTTGGGAGGTATGCGTCCTCCAGTGCAGAGGGTGGGAGCAAGTAGTGTCAGTCAGACATCAGAGTCTAATATGGAGGCAAGAATAATGGAGAATGTATCTAGAATGATGAATGCTTCGGTAGAAAGACAAGCTGAATTAATGAACGCCTCCATAGAGAGACAAACCGAAATGTTTACGAAGCTACTCAATGAAAGGAATATAGAACCAAGACGTCAAGTAATTGATACTGGGGTGATAAATCCGACGGGTAATTCAAGACCAGAGGCGGAACGAAGGGTAGAAAGAATTTGTTCTTACAAAACATTTCTGAGCTGCAAGCCACCTGAATTCAAAGGGGAGGATAACCCAGTTGCATGTATGAATTGGCTACGGGAGATAGAACAAGCTTTCCGAGCCTGTGAATGTCAGGAAGGATCAAAAGTCAGATTTGCTTCTCAGATGTTAAGAGGTAATGCTTTGAACTGGTGGAATGTTCTGACAGCTTCTTTGACGACAACTGTGTTAGATGCTATGACTTGGGGAATATTTAAAGAGAAGATATTGAAAGAATACTGTAATGAGCATGAGATGGATCGGATAGAAGAACAGTTTAGAAATCTCAAGAAAGGTAACATGTCGGTGAGAAGATATACAGAACTGTTTATGGAGAAACTGAACTTGGTAGGGCACGTGGCTCCTACTGAGAATGATAAGGTTAAAGCATATTTGAAGGGCTTGCCGGCCGAGATGATGTCTCGAGTACGGAATTCAAAGGCTGTGACATTAAGGGATATGATTGAAGAAGCCAAGTTGGTAGAGGAAATGTATGCCAGGGATAAAGAAGAGAAAGCTAATGTTGGAGATAAAAGAAAGTGGGAAGGTCGTTCAGATTCTTCTCAGAAACTCAGGTTGTTTGGTAAAAATATACGTTCAGATTCGCGAAAGGAACCCAACTGGTGTCCGAAGTGTAAGAGTAAGCATTTTGGGCCATGTCGAGCAAGCGGGCCAGAGTGTTTTAAATGTGGAAAGATGGGGCACTTTGCATTTAATTGTTTATTACCCGGTGCAGTGTGTTTTGAATGTAAACAGCCAGGGCATATTCGGCAGGATTGTCCAAAGCTGAAAAAGGAGGGAGAACAGGGAAAGAAGATAGTTATACCTAAACCAACAGGACGAGCGTTTAATATGACAGCTGAAGAAGCGAGAGGATCCAAAGATGTCGTCTCTGGTACATTCTTTATAAATTCCATATCTGCTCGTGTGTTATTTGATTGTGGTGCAAATTATTCGTTTGTATCCAAAGTGTTCTATGGAAAATTAGCTGTGCCTGTCACTCCTCTAGGAGATGCCTTAGTAGTTGAAATAGCTAATGGGGGTCTAGCTTTGGTTGGTGAAAGAATAGATGGTTGTACGATTCAGATAGAGGATACAAAATTTCCAATTAGCATGTTGTTAATGGAAATTGTAGGATTTGATGTTATTGTGGGAATGGACTGGTTGTCTGATAACCAAGCCGAAATAATGTGTGCTAAGAAGTTAATCCGAATCCCGATGGTTGATCAAGATGATGTAATTATATATGGGGAAAAGCAGAAGGGAGAAGTACAGTTGATCTCAGTTGCAAAAGCACGTAAATGTTTATCAAAAGGATGTTCGTCGTATTTGGCCTATGTTTTAGATGCAAAATCAGAAAAGAAACAGATACAAGACATTAAAGTAGTACGTGATTTTCCAGATGTATTCCCGGATGATCTTCCAGGTTTACCTTTGGAAAGGCAAGTAGAGTTCCGTATTGATCTAATTCCTGGAGCAGCACCAATAGCTCGTGCGCCGTATCGTTTAGCACCAGCAGAAATGAAAGAGATGATGTCACAATTGCAGGAGTTATTAGACAAAGGTTGTATCAGACCAAGTTCTTCGCCTTGGGGAGCTCCGGTGCTGTTTGTTAAGAAGAAAGATGGAAGTATGAGGATGTGCATAGATTATCGGGAATTGAATAAAGTTACAATCAAGAAAAAGTATTCGTTGCCACGAATTGATGACTTGTTTGATCAATTGCAAGGTGCAGGATGTTTTTCTAAGATTGATCTGAGGTCGGGGTATCATCAAGTACGAGTAAGGGATGAAGATATTCCGAAGACTGCTTTCAGAACGAGATATGGGCATTATGAATTTCTCGTGATGCCATTTGGTTTGACTAACGCTCCAGCTATATTTATGGATCTGATGAATAGAGTGTGTCGGCCGTTTCTAGACAAGTTTGTCATTGTGTTTATTGATGACATACTAGTATATTCAAAGAATGAAAATGATCACGAGGGTCATCTTCATGAAGTTTTGGAAGTACTAAGAAAAGAGAAGTTGTATGCAAAATTCTCGAAATGTGAATTTTGGCTAAAAGAAGTACAATTTTGGGTCATGTAATTTCAGCTGAAGGTGTGAAAGTGGATCCAGCCAAAATAGAAGCAATGATGAATTGGGAGACTCCAAAGAATGCATCTGATATAAGAAGTTTCTTGGGTTTGGCTGGGTATTATCGGAGGTTTATTAAAGACTTCTCGAAGATTGCTTCTGCCTTGACAGTGTTAACTCGAAAGAATGTAAAGTTTGTCTGGACTGAAAAGCAAGATTCAACTTTCAAGACTTTAAGACAAAAGTTGTGTGAAGCTCCTATTTTAGCACTGCCTGAAGGTACATATGATTTTGTAGTATATAGTGATGCTTCAAAGATGGGTCTAGGATGTGTATTGATGCAAAGAGGCAAGGTGATTGCTTATGCATCAAGGCAATTGAAAGAGCATGAGAAGAATTATCCTACCCATGATTTGGAATTAGCAGCGGTGGTTTTTGCTTTGAAGCTATGGCGTCATTATTTGTACGGTACGAAGTGTACTCTTTATACTGATCATAAGAGTTTAAAGCATGTCTTTGATCAGAAGGAGTTAAATATGAGGCAAAGAAGGTGGTTGGAACTACTTAAAGACTACGATTGTGAATTGCATTACCATCCTGGTAAAGCAAATGTAGTGGCTGACGCTTTAAGCAGAAAGGAGTATAGTGGCTGTCTGAAGTCAACAAATGCTCGGATTGATGTGATGTCAAGTTTGATTGAACGAATAAAGACTGCTCAGATGGAAGCTCTTTTGGAAGAAAACTTAAAAGATGAAGTTATGGTCAAACAACGGTTTCAACTGACGGAAGATAGTCGTGGAGTGAAGTTGTTTCGAGGTCGTGTTTGGGTACCAAGAGTAGGTGGGAATAGAGAGTTGATTATGGAAGATGCTCACAAATCTAAGTATTCCATTCACCCTGGGAGTACTAAGATGTATAGAGACCTGAAGCTACATTATTGGTGGCCAACCATGAAGTTAGATGTGGCTCGATGTGTAGAAAAGTGTGGAACCTGTTCTTTAGTTAAAGCTGAACATCAAAAGCCATACGGAAGTTTTCAATCTTTGGAAATTCCGGAATGGAAATGGGATAAGATTACCATGGATTTCGTGACGAAGTTACCAAAGACGCAAAGAGGTAACGACACTATATGGGTAATAGTTGACAGGTTGACAAAGAGTGCTCATTTCTTGGCGATGAAGGAAGCTTCACCAATAGAAAAGTTGGCGAAGTTGTATATTGACGAAGTGGTGTCAAAACATGGTATACCAGTGTCTATTGTTTCTGATCGTGATAGTCGGTTTACATCAAGATTTTGGCGGTCACTTCAAGAAGAGTTGGGTACGAAATTGAATTTGAGTACCGCGTATCATCCGCAAACCGATGGTCAAAGTGAAAGAACTATTCAGACGTTGGAAGATATGCTTAGAGCATGTGTTTTGGATTTTGGAGGAAATTGGGATACGCATTTACCATTAGTGGAATTTGCGTATAACAATAGTTATCATTCTAGTATCGAAAGAGCACCATTCGAAGCCTTGTATGGTAGAAAGTGTAGAACTCCAGTATGTTGGTTAGAAGCTGGAGAGAAACAGTTTGCCGGACCGGAATTGGTGCAGCAAACGGCTGATAAAGTGAAGGAAATTCGACAACATATGAAAGCGGCTCAAGATAGACAAAAGAGTTATGCTGATCTAAAAAGGAGACCAAAAGAATTCCAAGTTGGGGAGCGAGTTATATTGAAGGTGTCTCCGTGGAAAGGTGTAATTCGTTTTGGAAAGCGTGGAAAGCTAAGTCCTCGTTTTCTAGGACCTTTCTCAGTTACCAAAAGAATTGGCCAGCAAGCGTATCAGTTAGATCTTCCACCTGAATTAGAAGGAATTCACAATGTTTTCCATGTATGTTATCTTCGGAAGTGTTTTGCTGAAGAAAAGGATGTAATTCCAATATCTGATGTGAGTATAGATGAAAAGAGTCGATGTGTTGAAGAGCCGGAAGAAATTTTGGAAAGATTTGTGAAGAAGTTGAGAAGTGGCAAAGAAGTGTCTATGTTAAAGGTACAGTGGAAACATCATCGAGGTAGTAACGTGACTTTAGAGTCGGAGGAAGAAATGATGAAACGATACCCTCAATTGTTTGCCTTAGATTGATTTCGGGGACGAAATCCTTTTCAAGTTGGGGAGTATTGTAACACCCCGAAATTTCCATTGTAAATTAATAAAAGATAAATTGTATTTTGGTACAATTTATATTTGAGAAATATAAGTTGAGGGACTTTTGGTGTATTTGTTCAAAGAATGAGGTGGTAAAGTGGAAATTAAGGTGATGACTCATGTTTAAAACATGAGGTGTCAATTAAAGATTAATTCAGTATTAATCTTGTATACTGATTTTGGTTACCTGCGTTTAACAAAGAAAGAAAGAAAAGAAAACACAGAGAGATATACTTCGAGAAGAAGAAAAGAAGAGGAGAAATCAGTTTGGTGATTGTTGTGGTAAGAGCTTGTTTTCTTTGTTATTATCATTCATCTCCATAGATTTAAGTTATAGTATTTTGTCCAGATTGTGATTAAGCTGTCGATTAAGCCACTGATTTGGAAGAACAAAGTGTTCAGATTTAAGCCAAAGTGTTCAGAGTTCATAAAAGGTGAGTTATTCAACTCTCTTTAAAATTAAGCAATGAGAATGTAAATAGATGTGTTGTATTTGTTATTGAACTACTTAGGGTGCTTAATGGTTAAGAAAAATTGAGATTGGCTTAACAGATGAAAGTGACGATGAATAGTAAACTGAAGTTCGCAAGCTTTGGCCTGCGAACTTTAATGATTTTCGCAATAGAGGCTTGCGAACTTTGTAATTTTCGCAGCTTTGGCTTGCGAAAATTGGTGATTTTCGCTACAGTGGGTTGCGAACTTTGAACCATTCCAGTATCATTTTTATGGTTTTATGAGGAACATAATCTGAGGTATATATGCTATTTGTTATATGTTTATAACTCTGTTGTTGATGTAAAAACCATGTTATGTTAAATTGTAAGGACTTATTTATGAGTCCGGAACTGTAGTTAATTGTTGAGATGTTGATCCCCGATGCTAAATGGCAACGTGGGGATAATCGTTGAAATTAATATTCTGTACATAGAGATATAGAATATATGACGAATTGTATAACTTTAGCATACAATAGAAAGAGTGATGATACACAATTATTGTGTGGCGTTGGCTAGAAATATGCATCTGGTCTAGTGGGCATAAAGTACGGTATAATGAGAACCGTTTACTAGCCAGGGACTGTTGGGATGTATTTCTAGTTGTTGGAGTGAATCTTGAATCATCTGTGAGGGTCTCTAGTGGTTGATGATCGCGATAAAATAAAATCTCATTTGGGGGGACCAGTGATTCAAGGTGGGGAGGGAATGAAATGAGGAATAGCAGACTTAGAGTTGTAATTCCCATTTCAAACGAAAGATGAGATATCTTCATTGTAGAGAAGTTTGGAGATAAACCAATGTAGAAAAATTGTAATCTCAATTCAGAAAGAAGCAGGTTTGGAAACTGTAATTTCTGGGAGTTGGAGTTACTTATAATCCGGTGGGATTTATAGTAATTCTTGATGGTAGTATGATGACTAGATGAATTAGTCATAAGTAAGGGAATAGGTGGATTCCAGTGGTTGATAAGAGCTTGGTATGGTAAGATGGCTGATAACAGGTTTGATATATCTGTTAATATTTTATTTGTTAAATTTTAATTTGATTTAGATAATCTCACTAGGCGAAAGCCTAATGTTTCAAATTAAACTGTCTTACCAGGTACCGGCTCTGGGAAATAGCTTGGGAAGTGAGACTACAGTTGAAGGGAATCGGACTTGGTGTTAACAAAGGATCAGGATATTCTTTTGATGACTTTTGGGACGAGCCTTAGATAATCTAGTTGATCTTATTGTGATGTATAATTAGATTGATCAGATTATTTAAGTTAGACGACTTAATGTATATATAGAAATTTACTTTTGATCATTTAGGGTGTTACACACACCGAAACCGAATGCAAGGCACTCAAGTCCGGAGGTGATTCAAGTCAACCCATACTTGACAACCAAGGTCAAATATGGTCGTACGATAACACGTTGGCCCGGGAATTAACAACAAAATGTGTTATTCAAATGGGGTTGCCGTTCGGACATTTCCACAATCCGCATATGACGAAAATGATCCAAAAATGTCTACAACCTCGCTATACTCCGGTAAGCCGTCAAACTCTTAGACATGATGCATTAAAAATGTGGAAAAATGCTATAATTGAAATGAAAAACATGTTTGAACAAATGCCTAACAACATTTCTTTAACTTGTGATGTGTGGAGCGCACCACACGGATTGCCACATTCTTATATATGTATAACGGCACATTGGATGGAGTCGTGGCAAATGGTCAAACGTGTAATATCGTTTGAAACGTTTGGTTCGCCACATTCGGGTGAACGTCAATTTTCAATTATAAAAAAAGCACTTGTTTTTTATAATATTTCAAATAAAATCGTTAGCATTTCATTTGATAACGCTAGTAATAATACTGCATGTGTGGATAAATTAAAATGTGCTTTAACCCCTATGTTGGACGGTGGAATATTTCATACACGTTGTGTTGCCCACGTTATTAATTTAGTCGTTCAAGGCGGTTTAGGACAATGCAGTGACACACTAAACAAATTTAGACTTATGTTACGGATAATTTTTAATAAAGGTAAATCAATGCAAGCGTCTTTTAGAAAATATTGCATGGATTGTGGATTTAGATCTTTGGGACCGGCTTATGATTTGGCCGTTCGATGGAATTCGACATATCAAATGATCGAAAATTTGCGTGCACAAAGAATTTATATACATGCATTTTATAATATTCATTACCCACGGAATACTATTGTAGAGTGGGATTGGGTCGTGATTGAGGGATTATACGATCTTTTGGGTGGTTTTAAAAACGCAACAACTTACTTATCCGATGTTTATTATCCAACAAGCCCTCTAGTTTTAAATCAAATATATATTTTAGCAAACAAAATTAGAGAGTACGAGGAGAGAGACGACCATTGGTCGAATATGATTGTTACAATGAAAGCAAAATTGTTAAAATATTTTAGAAAAATCCCTTTTTCTTTTCTTTGTGCCGCGGCGTTAAACCCGTGGCTAAAGGTTACTGGTGTTGAGGTTTTAATTACTGGAATAAGTCAAGCTTTTGGTTTAGATACGTCCACAAATTCTACCTTTTCAACGAAAAGAAAAACATTATTTAATAACATGTTTTTAGAATTATTTGAAATTTATAAAGTCCGACATGGGGGCGCACACCAACAACCCTCCCAACAACCACTATTTGCGTCGGGTTCTTCTAGTAGTGGTCATCGTCAAAGCCGGAAAGACTTAATGACCTCTTTAATGAATGAGGTGCAAAATGAATCAAGTAAAAAATCCCGATATGACAGTAATCTCAATGAATTACAAGTTTACATGAATACTAATTTCTCTTGGAATCAAGTTGATAATTTTGAAGAATTAAACATATTAGCATTTTGGCAAGAAAGAGAACAAGCATTTCCGGTTTTGACATTAATGGCCCGTGATATACTAACAGTCCAAGCTAGTACCGTAGCTTCGGAGTCTGCTTTTTCTCTTAGTGGCAGGCTCATTTCGGCCCGTCGGACAAGATTAACCCCGGAGTCAGTAGAAGCTTGCGTTTGTTCGGCTTTATATCGAAATCCGACAAAAACAATTTTCGTTCATTTTTATAATATCATTAAATTGTAATTCAGCATGATAAATAAAGTAAAAATATAAAGTCAAATTAACTAGAAAAATCATAATATTTTAGTATTTGTAAAAAAATCCAAAATACACCTAACCCCACCACAAATGACTAAAACCGGTAAGTTGCCCCATCACTTGTCATCCATTCACCCTTTCCAGAATTGACCTCCATGGTCCATTCATATTGTGGGAAAAACGGTGGTTTATATTATAAAAGATAGGCATTTATTATAAACTAAAATATGAGTTTGGTTCCTATTCATAACTCATAAGGCATGTCAATTGTTATGCATTTTGGTCTTTTATTTTAATTTATTATATAAGAAAACTCTATATGTGTAGTTTGTTATGGATTTGGTCCCTCACACTAATGGCCATCCAACTTAGCCATTAACTGTGAGGGTAAATTCGTCTTTTTAACATTTTTTTTCTTATTTTACTATTTTCGGAACCACATGGACAAAATCTGCAATTTACTCTAAATTAGTATAACATCTTCGTCCCTACTTACCTGGAAAAGAACATCGACCCTCCCTCTTTCTCTCTCACAGCATCTGCAAGACCACCAGCCAAACTCATGTCGGCAACCCATAACTTCGACTCTGACACTTATCGCCCCACTTTGTAAACCTATCTTCCATCGTACCTATCTCTCCCATTCCCTCTCTCTGTAAACCTATCTCTGCCGCACCTATCTCTCCCATTCCCTCTCTTTGTAAACCCATCTCCATCTATCGTCTCACCATTTGTGAAACTGAACCCATAAATCGAACCCTTGTTGATCCAAACCCTCAGTGATTTGATAATGACCCTCTCTTATATACTTAGTGAAAATTGTAAGTAAACAATATGTATCAGAGTTTCACTATCGCTGATAAGTACTAAGATCTTCCAGTACCGCTGATAGGAACTCTCGCTCTTTAAGTTAAACATTCAGCGAAACTGTTCACCATAAATGCTCTGAGTCTGTTCAGTCATTATGATGATCGCTGATAAGTTAGTTGTTTACTTATGATCCCTGAAGACAAGTTTCACGTCAACAAAGGTTCTACGCTGAAGTCGAAGATCAAGCTCAAGAACCAGCGACAAGTCTCCTAATGAACTGATGCGGATCAGCGAAGACTCAGATTTGTCCACTCAACGTGAAGTATCAAGTACAAGACTTCAGCTATCGCTGAACTTTATCATTCGCTGAATAGAAAATGATAATCGCTGAATCAACGAAAGCTGATCATGAAGTCCTCCGTACAAAGTACTTTTGTCTTAACCCCCCTTGCACGACTCCGTACGAAATGTCAGAAAAGAACCTCCGACTGTCTGAAATCGTACAACCACTCTGATACTACATTGTTCATCCATGCGGCTACTAAGGTTGTCAACAAAGGTCAATGACATGCAACCAACCAGCTGATGACACGTGTAAAGTATATACTGACTTGCATTAAATGCATGCAGTATATAAAGAGATGAAATCACTTCATTTTGAAGTAACTTGCTAACTCTGGACAAGTTCAATCTTTTATCTCAAGATAGGTTATTATTAGTAATTTCCTTATCTCTCTTAGTGCAAGAAACCTTAGTGTTCCAACTTGTTTAGATTTAGGTTTATCCTTAATCTTGTTTCCGCAACAAGCTGTAAATTGTTAATGATTTATCAATAAACAATTTAGAAAAGTAAAATCTGTGTGTTTGTATTCAACCCCCCCCCCCCTTCTACAAACTTGTATAGGCCTTCGGGACCAACAACCCTGATATGTGAAATCGAACAACCAAGATTGTGTCCCGCCACCACTACTGATATGTGAAATCAAACCCATAAAGCTGAAAGCAATTTGAAACAGTGGATTTGGAGGAGTTCAAAGTCATGGCTAACGATCTCAGCTTCTTACTGGTTCACATGATTCTTGATGAGGACAGTTTTTTGAACAAAGCCATGGACAAAGCTTACAAATTACCAAACATTTGGTTAGAATGTTTACATGCAATCTTTCTATTCTCGACTTTTGGTTTTGATTGTTCTTGATTTGGTTTGGTTTATTATGAAATTTGTGTTTGATTTAGTTTGCATTTGTGATTGATATAATTTGTTGTGTTGATGATCTTAATATTTGGATGTGGTGGTTGATAGTGTTTGGTGGCATGATGAGTCACAAGATAAAAACAAATTGATAACATTTTAATCATTTAGGGGTTGTTTGTTTACCTCTTAATAGTTCCATTAAGAGACAACCTCTGGATCGTTAAGAGGTGAATCTTGTTCGCAAAAAAAAGTCTGCCTCTTAATGGGTCAAAATCCTCTGAATGATTTTGTATCTTGGACCTCTCTTAACTATTCAGAGCCCTAGTTATATTTGTAACAATTACCAAACAACCATATTTCATTTTGCATATATCATAAGAGCCTCTTAATCATCCTACATCAAACCATTCAGTAACCGTCAAACAACCCCTTAAAATTATTGATTGTAGTGGGTATCCAGTTGGTGTGTTAAGGATTTAACACATTTAAGAAAAGAAATTGATAATATTTTGATTATAGTGTCTTTTTTTTAAGTATATAATATTTATATACGACAAATGCAACAAATAAACTCACACACTCTCCTCACTTTTGGTGAGGTTTGAACCCCTGACCTCTTAGAAAGAAAGAGGCTCATATACCGCTAGGCCAAAGGCCCTTTGGTTTTGATTATAGTGTCTTGTTTAATATAAATAAATGATTTATAAAATACAAATATAATTTATATATAATTTACGTAATTATAAAATTTAGTTTTATAAAATTTAAATGTAAATAATATAGATATATGAAATATAAATACATAAAGTGTTCAAATACATACAAATATAAACCAATTTAGAGTAAATTACAGATTTTGTCCTTATGGTTTGAAAAGTGATAAGATAAGATAAAATGTTAAAAAGACGAATTTACCTTCATAGTTAACGGATAAGTTGGATGATCAGGTGAAAATCTTTAAAAAAAAACTAAAACTACCTATCTAGAAATAATAAAAAAAAAACTCTCTTATTTTTAAATCAAAAATCGACAAACATAACAAAAACTTTACCGAATTAAATTACACAAAAAACCGATCATTTTATAATATTTAAATTAACAGAGAAAAAAACCAAAAAACAAGAATGACATTATTTTACGAGAACGCGAAAATATCTGAAACAGACAACCATCACATGTGATATTGCATGGGGATGAAATAGTACAACCTAGGTTGCAGCCAAGGTCGTGTGTGTCTATCATATGTGTATTACAAAATTATCACATGTAATGCTTGCTTATATGCTTTCGTATACTTGTAAAATAGTATCGCTTTTGTTT
This sequence comes from Saussurea involucrata, assembly GCA_033807775.1. Lineage (NCBI taxonomy): Eukaryota > Viridiplantae > Streptophyta > Magnoliopsida > Asterales > Asteraceae > Saussurea > Saussurea involucrata. The sequence continues at coordinate 67,936,924 of CM066316.1, forward strand.
TGTTTAATTTCACATGTATGTATGTGTGTATGGATGGATGGATGGATGGATGTATAAAGAGAGAGTGTGTATATGTGAGATGGTAAGGTTAATAAGAGGTTGTTTGTTTACTTCTTAATAGTTCCATTATGAGGCAATCTCTGAATCGCTCATAAGTGAATCTTGTTTGGGAAAAAAAATCCGTCTCTTAACGGTTCTAAAACCCTCTGAATGGTTTTGTATATTGGGTCCCCCTTAACCATTCAGTACCATAACTTCATTTTAAACAATTACCAAAAAAAAAATATTTCATTTTCCAATATATCATAAGAGCCTCTTAATCATTCTGACCACTTAATCATTCTGCACCAAACCATTCAGCAACTACCAAACAGCCCCTAAGAGAGCAATAAACAAATAAGAGCACACAAAAGCAGTCGAATCACATGTGATTTACACGACTTTGGTTGCGATGTAAAATCTCATTGTCTCATATGTGATTTAACGTTTCCGTAATCGCATGTAAAATCTCATTGTCTCATATGTGATCTGGCTCGTTCGATCTCTCTCTCTCCCTCCCCCCCCCCTTCTCTCTCTCTCTCTCTCTCGCTCTCTCTCTCTCTCTCTCTCTCTATATATATATATATATAGCCTTAGGTTCAATAAAGAAGTGCAAATATTTAGAGAAATAGAGAAGTAAAAAAACACAGGACCGTTCATATATGAACGTTCATATATAAACAGTCATATATGAACAGTCATATATGAACGTTCATATATGACTGTTTATATATGAACGTTCATATATTAACGTTCATATATGACTGTTATATGAACGTTCATATATGACTGTTCATATATGTCTGTTATATGAACGTTCATATATGACTGTTATATGAACGTTCATATATGAACGTTCATATATGACTGTTCATATATGAACGGTCCCGTATTTTTTTACTTCTCTATTTCTCTAAATATTTGCACTTCTCTATTGAACCTTTCCCTATATATATATATATATATATATATATATATATATATCCTTCATCCTAAAATAAATGTTTATGATTAAAAAATATATACAATTTTAGAAAAATATATTTTTTACACTTTCTTGTCAAATAAATGATAATTTTATTTTTAATAAGAAAATGAAAAATGATTATGAAAATAATCATATATTTTTGAATAAATAAAACTAAAAATATCAACATTTATTTTTGATATGAAACAAGCATATTGCATATACATGTATATGTGTTGGATTCCTATTTATACCTTATTAATTGAGTCAAGTTTCACAATAACAAGTGTGCATGTGTGTAGGTAGATACATATATGTATGTATATAATTATATGTAATGACAAAATAGATGATGAGCTAGAAAAAGTCCAAAATACCCCCAAACCCACCCCCAATGAATACAAGTGATCTGCCCATCACTTATTCACTTGACCACCCTGTCCTGCAAAACTGAAAAAAGAGGTGAAAAGCAAAGGGAGGAAGGGGTCACTCTCACCATAGAATTTACAAATAAAAATAAATAAATTAAAAGGAGTTTAAATTAAAAGTGGTAGCTGTTATTGTTGTCACAAAAATGATCAAACAGTTTTTGACACCACACTGCATACCATCATTTACACTTACTCCAATGTACCCCATCTACAATAAAATATACCACTAACTTAAATAACAATTACAAAGAAACTAATATATATATATATAAATATCTAAAAACATTATATATTCAACCCAAAATAATTTCTAAAGCCTGTTTGAATAAATATTATATACTATTTGAATAATTGAAAAATCCCATCGAGCATGGGTTTGAATCCCTAACATCGTCGAATCCCTTGTGGCCATGGAACTTACTCTTATAGTTAATTATTTAAGGGTATGAATTGTAAATATTAAAAATATTTTTATGTAGTATATATATGATATATAATAAAATAATTAAATCAAAAAATATTCAATATTGAGCTCATTTCGAAGGTATCGAAGAGACGATTACAATGGTGTAACTTTTTAAAATTAAAACGTATTTTTTTTAACGTATTTTAGTTAATATACGATGATTATATGTGTTAATATGATGAAGATGTAAAATTAAAATTAGAAAAGTAAAAGGTATAAAGTAAACTAAGTAAATAATTATAGGGGTATAAAATGTAAATTTCAAATCAAAATTATCAAATTGATATGTCGCGGCCTCCCAATCGCTGGCCAAATGGCTGGGTACGCGATCACGGATCCAATCGCGAGAAAATGAGGTATTTTTGCAAATTAAGAAAGATTTTAGGCATTTTGACAACTTCATTTTGAACTTTGAGCATTTTAATAAATTTCACTAACAAATAACCTAGAACTAATCGTTTAAAAATAATTAAAAATTGATTAATTGGGCATTTTAATAAATTTCCCTAACAAAGTGTTGTTGGACTGAATTGGGTTTTCTAAACCTCATTTTCCATTATATGAATTGATATAATATATTTCATTTTGATATGATGAATATTAATTATTAAGACACCAAATCTAATTTAACATTTCTATAACAAGTTTGATGTAAAAAGAATGACCTTAGACCATGGGTACCGCCTACCCACGAACCCACTGAACCCGAATGCCACCTCAGCACCATATCAGTTTTTCTCTTTCCTACCCTCCTTACCCTAAAGTGGAGTACCGCCAACCCACGAACCCACTCCTACCCGCTACCACCTCACCGGACCCACTCCTGCCTTAAAAAACCTTGAACCTGCTCGGCTTCATGCTCCTACCCGGACACCCCAACCCGAATGGAACCCCCCGTACCGCCCTACCCGAATGCCACGCGCACGGCCTTACAACTTCGGTGGAATTTAGCTTATTTTTTATATTTATTATCATTGATATTCATTCATTTAAGTTGATTAAATAATTAAATAATAATAAATAAATATAATGTTTGTATACAAACTCAATTTATGGAGTAAATATATGCCAATAATGAAGACAAATTAAAAAAGATTACTTGCTAATAATAATAATTATCCACTGATTACACATTTCGTAAAAAAAGAACACTTGAAAATCAAACTCCATTGATGAACACTCAAATTTCTTCTAACAAATGGAATTCAATCTTATTCTTAACTTAACCCATGATGATGATTAGTTCCACTAATCATATGTTGATGTTGGATTAATCCTCCATTAATCTGTTCAACAAGCTTACTCAGCTTCATCTGCTTATTACTCCATGTTTCCATTAACTTCACTTCTTTCCCATCTGCATCTCTCTGTAAAGCATTCAATTGTTCTCTATATTCATTCTCCATCCGAACTAACGACGCCGTTTCCTCCTCCCTCAAACACCGTATCTTCGCCTCTATCTCCTCCATCTTCTCCCTTCTCTTCCGGCTCTTCTCGGCTTCCAGCTGCTGCTCAAGCCGGCTCAGCCGCCACGTCGCCTCCTTCTTGTGTTGAACCCAGTTCTGTTTCGCTTCTTCAACCTCTTTACAGTACTGAACCAGCGTACCCACCTGCTGAACAGGGAAGAACCGGTGGTCGGAGTGAACCGGGTCGAGAACCACCGGTTCGGATGGGGAGAGAGTCAAACTAACCGAAGGTGATGGGGTTGTTGACTTTGACGACGAAGATGACGTCAAACACGACGTCGTATTGTTGTTCGTGTTCGTGGAATTCATCCACGGTGGTAGCATCGGAGCTGACACATTCGGATCCGGTTGACCCGAACCCGAACCTAGTGAAAGAATCGGTGAGTTCAGATTCGGCATTTTTAAATACGGTTGAACGTATTTCTCAGCGAAGGTCTCCAGAATATGATCGTAAGTCCCCTGAATAGCCTTTTCCGGCGAACCTGAGACAACCGTGACAGACGACGGGGGCGGCGGCGGAGGATTCGAACACGTGGACGATCCGGATGATTTCTTATTATTCTGAATCTGCTGTTTGATTTGTTTCTCTTTGAAAACTTCCCACCACTTTCCGAGTCGTTTGGCGGTCCGACCGGGGACTTCGGAGGCGATTTTCTTCCACTTGTTGCCGTACTTGGCTTGAAGAGAAATGACGAGGGTTTGTTCTTGTGGGGTGAGAGATCCTTTTTTGATTCCGGGTTTGAGGTAATTTTTCCAACGTTCGAGACAGGATTTAGGGTCGCGATCTAAGGGTTTTGACATGCGTTGAGAGATGAGATTCCATTCTCGTGGGCCGTACTGGTGAACGTAGGCACGGAGGAGGGCGTCTTCTTCTGGCTGCCACCGTTGACGCTCCTTCATCTCGTCACCACCACCACCATGTCTGTTGAAGTATTAGGAGAATGGAATTGGAATTGGAATTGGGAATGAGGGATGGAATCGGAATGGAATGTAAGTGTGGAAATGGGGATCGGAGATATAAAAGCTGGTGTGGTGGGAGGGAGGAGGTGGGGATTGACAGTGACAATACATGGATCAGATGATAGGAGGGGACTTGTTGCCATGCACGCGCTCGTTAAGTCATTTCATATTTTCACTATAATAATCTTTTTTTATTTCTACTTTTTACTCCTAAATATATATAGGGAAATTAATTAAAATACCCCAAGTTTGACCATCTCTTACCGAAATACCATAAATCTCTCCCAGTTTACAAAAATACCCAAAAAATCCGCGATGGGCTCCGCGATCGCGGGCCCAGGCCCACGTGGCAAACTGTTTCGGCCAAAAGCCCCGCGAAGCCCCCCAACTTTGCCCGCGTTGGCAAGTTTCGTCCCTACCCGCGATCGCAGCCCGCGATGGGCCCGCGATAGGCCAAAAAATTTTACATTTTTGGTCCCTGTTTTTTGTGTCTTTGTTCAGTAAAAAAAATACAAACTGTCCAAAAGAAATTTTAGCAAAACCGAGCTGCGTGAGCACGAGATTTTGGAGCTGCATTCGTGTCCGCAGGTCGCGCTCGCACACAAGTTCGACGATTTTAGCTTGCGAAATCGTCAATCGGCACCCCCCCTGCGCGCGGGTAGGTGTTGGAGTAAAACCATGCAAGGAGCTTGTCAACTCTTCTCACTTCTTTGCTTATAAACCAATGAAAGTTTATTCCTTCTACCTATGTGGGACACATTCCCACACCCAACTTGATTTTTACTAATTTCATGGTTTTTACTTAACTTTGAGTATCGATATCTCATTCACACATACTCCGTTTTCGACGCATTATATATCGTTTTGAAGCTCTCATATAGGAGAACATAAACCCACTAAGAGTTAATTATATATACCACATATATATATATTTAAATGTGTCTAAAGTTCCCTAAAAACCATTAAATATAAGAACTTTAGACACATTTAAATATATGTGTATTTAATTAGCTTTCTTTATTCTAATTCATAGTAACCCGTTCTAATTCATCAATCTATACTCTCTTTAATAAAGTGATAATGTGTGACTTGAAGGCAAACAAGGATTAAAATCTAACAAAATAAGCAATAAAAAACCATGGCAACAGATCTTACATGAGGATATTGAGTGGAAGACCTGATGACTTGAAATCTGATGCAAAATTGTTTATTGATGCTATGGAACTGAGATCCAGCTCCATGGCATCCACTTTGGCAGTTGGGTTTTGCTTCTTTCACATCTTTCCCTGCTGACATATTTCTGACCGCCATAACTACATTAACCCCACGAAGTGCAAGAACCCGTGCAGTTTCGGTCCCAATGCCACTAGAACTTTAAATTGTATCCCTAGAGTAAAGAAAGCTAATTAAATACACATATATTTAAATGTGTCTAAAGTTCTTATATTTAATGGTTTTTAGGGAACTTTAGACACATTTAAATAAATATATATATATATATATATATGTGGTATATATAATTAACTCTTAGTGGGTTTATGTTCTCCTATATGAGAGCTTCAAAACGATATATAATGCGTCGAAAACGGAGTATGTGTGAATGAGATATCGATACTCAAAGTTAAGTAAAAACCATGAAATTAGCAAAAATCAAGTTGGGTGTGGGAATGTGTCCCACATAGGTAGAATGAATAAACTTTCATTGGTTTATAAGTAAAGAAGTGAGAGGAGTTGACAAGCTCCTTGCATGGTTTTACTCCAATACCTACCCGTGCGCAGGGGGGGGGGGTGCCGATTGACGATTTCGCAAGCTAAAATCGTCGAACTTGTGTGCGAGCGCGACCTGCGGACACGAATGCATCTCCAAAATCTCGTGCTCACGCAGCTCGGTTTTGCTAAAATTTCTTTTGAACAGTTTGTATTTTTTTTACTGAACAAAGACACAAAAAACAGGGACCAAAATTGTAATTTTTTGGCCTATCGCGGGCTGCGATCGCGGGCAGGGACGAAACTTGCCAACGCGGGCAAAGTTGGGGGGCTTCGCGGGGCTTTTGGCCGAAACAGTTTGCCACGTGGGCCTGGGTCCGCGATCGCGGGCCCTATCGCGGATTTTTTGGGTATTTTTGTAAACTGGGAGAGATTTATGGAATTTCAGTAATAGATGGTTTGACTTAGGGTATTTTAATTAATTTCCCATATATATATATATATATATATACTTATGAGGATATTTTATATAGGGAAATTAATTAAAATGCCAAAAGTTTGACCAACAGTTACCAAAATGCCACAAAAAATTTTCAGTTTACCAAAATGCCCTAAATACCCGCGATGGAGCCCGCGATCGCGGGATAGGGCTGACGTGGCACGAACTTTGGCCACAAATGCCCCGCGGAGCCCCTCAACTTTGGCCGCGGTGCACATTTGGCCCCTGTCCGCGATCGCAGCCCGCGATGGACCACAATTTTTCAGTTTTGGTCCCTGAAAATTTACACTTTTGGTCCCTGTACTTTGACGAATCTTGCATGCTTTTACTGTTTTTTCCACAATTATTGTACTTTGAAGACCGATTTGTGGTTGAAATTAATTTGCATGTTTGAATCAATGTTAAATCAGTGTTTTTGGAATACCAGTTTGTGGATGAAATGAGAGATTGGTTGTCATCAATGTTGGTTGTTTCATTGATAAATAGATGTAAAATGCGATCCATAATCCACACACCGATTTCATACTTCTTTCTTGATTTCCTTCTACAATATTTTGTGTTTGAGATACTACTGAAAAAATGAGTTCATCTGTTGCAAAAGCTAAGCTATATTTCTGTTTTGATGGTGAATGGGAGCAAGATAACAATGAGTGGAATTTTGCTTATAAATCTAAGCATGGTGTAAAAGTGTCAGTAAACTATACTTATCAGAAATTTCTTGCATACGCCATGCAAAAATGTGGAATCAACCCTTCTGCTGTTTGCAAGTTAGTGTTTAAAATGGCGATAGGTCATTTGTGGATTTATCCAACGATGGGGATATCTCTACTTTTCTGCACTTTGCAGTCGATTCAGAAAGGCCCCCATTACTTTTTGTGTATCCCAACGACGGTGACGACGACGGTGACGACGAAGACCTCCAAATAGAGCAGTCTGATTCTCAATTTCAGGCGTCCGACGCCCCAACGGTTTATTTAGATCATTCATATGGTCTTAACGACTGTATTCCAGAGACGCAACAACAACAACCACCACAACCACACGAAGGGCGTACTGCTGGAGTTGCTGATGACGAAACCCACGTTTTCAGAACGGGTAATTCTGAAATAGACAGACCAGACACCGATAGTGATGATCACGAAGAATATACCCCTAGTAGAAAATCATGTAGTCAGATAAATGACTCTTTTGATATGCCCCCTATTCTTCCAGACTCCCATACCCAGACACAAACCTACGAACCTACACCTTATATTCGCAGTGAAAGGTTAAAAGCATGTCAGATATTCGATTCGAAGGATCTCTTGGCAAGTCAGATCGGACTCAAGTTCTTGGAAGAGGGTTTCCGAAGTCACGCGCGGAAATCTGACAAAAGCAGATACGTAGTTGAATGTGCCAGAGAAAAGTGTGAGTGGAGGTTGTACGCGATTCACACGGGTCCCAAAGGAGGGGCGATAATGATTAGAAAGTTGCACGACGTACACACTTGTACGAGGACGCAACTTAATCCTCACCACAAACAAGCCGGCAAAAAGACTTTGGGTGCGATGCTGAAAAACAAATTTCTTGATGTTAGCAGGTCATTGCGTCTAAAGGACATCGTCCACGATTTTCACCAGCAGTTCGGCGTCACGATTGATTACCACCAAGCTTGGCGTGCGCGATGCCATGCACTGTTTATGGTGAGAGGCACGTTCGAGGAGTCGTATGAACGACTCCCGACATATAGGTGGTCCGCGACCCATTTTCCTGGACAACGGTATGACATTCTGACCTCGAATAGTGCAGAGTCTGTGAATGCACTCTCCCGTTTTGCGCGTAGATGTCCGATTGTTAATCTTATGGACTACTTTCGGGCCTTTCAACAAGAGTGGTACCAAATTCGACGCCTAGAAGGGACTGAGATGCAAAATGCACTCACACCAACGGCGGAGAATATCGTTCAGTACATGGCGCGTCGTGCGGCGACATGGCCGGTAAGAGCAATCGGGTATGGGAAGTACGAGGTGCATGATGACTATATTCACGCGATTGTGAATATGGAAGACCACTTTTGTTCGTGTCGCGAATGGGATAAATCTGGGTTACCGTGCGGCCATGCCATCGCTGCAGCAAGATATATGGGTCATACAGATTGCAGCAACTTGGCTGTACCTTTCTTCACATCCGAATATTACCGGAAAACATACGTGGAGGTAATAAACCCAGCTGGACCCCCTGCAGCATGGGTGTATCCACCCGACCCGCTTCCGCCATGCTATCCACCTTTAATGGATAAGAACAGAGCCGGGAGACCGAGAAAGAACGACCGACGTCCATCACGTGGTGAAAGTTCGATACAACGAAGATGTACTCGGTGCCAATGTGTAGGACACACTCGTGGAGAGTGTCCAAATCCCGCCCCTTCAACCGTGCCAAGGAGACATTCAGTCAGTCACACCCCGGGCCCGTCACAGCTTGAACCATATGGAACAAACACATATGATATTGTTGATCTGAACGCTGATTTGTAAAATATATATATACACACATACATATGCTTCTAAATGAACATTGATAACACAGCTAGTTTGTAAATGATATATATATTCATATTATATATACACACACATACATATGCTTTTAAATGAACATTGATAACACAGCTAGTTTGTAAATGATATATATATTCATATTATATATATACACACATACATATGCTTCTAAATGAACATTGATAACACAACTAGTTTGTAAATGATATATATATTCATATTATATATACACACATACATATGCTTTTAAATGAACATTGATAACTGTTGGTGCAAGTGTACCACATCTCTATATATTTATATATATTTATTTTGATGATTACAAACACAACGCATTATTGTTTATCTAACAATTTAATCCAAGTGTGCAGTTGTTGAAGAACACGAAGATTTAATCTGAAGGGTTCAAGACGGAAGTGTTTATGTCGTCATTATTGTTTATAACTAATAATGATAAACACCCTAAAATAATATACCACTTGGATATTTCTAAAAACCCAACAATTAATTTTAATATTGTTTTGAGAAGATCCAGCAAGTTTTGGTTGCGTCCTGGAAAGTTTTCATTCCTGACGCCGGTATACCGTGGAGAATACCCGGTATACCGCGGGTACACTTTTGCCGGTATACCGCGGGTGTCCAGCCGGTATACCGCGGCAGTCCGTGTGCAATTCCTATTGGCTGAAAGTGTTTTTCCTGACGGCGGTATACCGCGGCGGTACATCCGGTATACCGCGGGTACGTTTTTCCAGAAGTCAACTTTGCATGTAGCCGTTGTGTACCAGTGTACTTTCTGACCGCGGTATACCGCGGTGTGCAAGGCGGTATACCGCCATGTCATGTGACCGTTGGAAGTCTTCATGCTATATAATGATGCATGCTGGAGAAGAGACATCAGACCTCAGAATAAAAGAACAGTAACAACAAGCTGCTACCACCTCTCAGCTCTCTCAACTATTTATAATATATATTTTATAAAATATTTTTTTATAAAATATCCAAGTGTGAGATATTATACAAGAGTGATTACCCATTGTGAGTTATACTCCTCTTGTAAGTTTTTGAATAACGGGTGTGTGATCCTGTTTATCTCATAGCAGAGGCTTGAGAAACTATTACAATACCTTTGTACTTGGTTTGTATTTCTACCGTAAAGAATACATTTATTGGATCGTGTCGAGAAGTGTCTCGGCTGCTGGTTTATCACAGTTGGTGGTAAATCAGTAAGTCTCTGTGTCAAGTATCTTTATCCCTTATCTCTTTATTTATTCCGCTGTGCTTTATTATATTTATTTATATAAACTGCTTTGCATTTATATTTATTTATATAATCTCTGTGCATTTAAATTATATCTGTTTATATAATTGTTGTATACTTATTTATTTATACTCTGATTTATTTATACTGTTTCTGTACTGTATTTATTTATAAAAGAATTTTTGAAAGTAAAAGTTTTTAAATACAACCTTACCCCCCCTAGGTTGTCTAACATTTGGTATCAAAGCGGGGCTTTCAAAAATTTTCTGTTTAAATTTTTAAAGTCATTTCTTTAATTTTTTTTTAAAATGGCTCAACAAACTAATTTTGTGTTCTCTAAAACTCCTTTGATAGATACTGAAAAGTTTGGCATTTGGGCCGAGCTATTTGAATGTCACGTTCGTGGCAAAAGTCAAAAAATTTGGGATATTATAGAAAATGGGAATTTTAACCCTACTATTATAAAAAATAATGTTATTGTTGATAAACCTGTTAAGGACTGGACTCCCGCTGAAGAATCTCTTTTTTGTTTAAATTTTGAGGCTAAAAATATATTATATGCTGCTTTAACTTCCGATGAAATAGAAAGAGTTTATACCTGTAAAACTGCTAACCAAATCTGGCAAAGCTTGAGTGACACTCATCGTGGAAATACTCAAGTTAAAAGTTCTAAAATAAACATTTTAGTTCATGATTATGAATTATTTGAAATGTCAAAAGATGAGTCAATCGACTCAATGTTTAAACGTTTTAACCTCATCATGACTACTTTGAAGGGATTAGGTCGCACTTATCCTAACGAAGACTATGTAAGGAAAATTCTTCGAGCACTTCCTTCGGAGTGGATGGCAAAAATCACATCCTTGGAAGACTCCCGAGATCTCGCAACGATGAAACTCGATGATCTCATCGGCAATCTTAAAGTGCACGAAATCGCACTAAAAAGAAATCAAGTCCGGGAGCAAGTCAAAAAGAAATCCATCGCTCTCAAGGTCGTTGCCTCAAAAGAAAAGGAAGAGGAGGAAGATGCAAGTTCATCCGATGATGAACCCGAAAATCTTGACGATTTAGTCAAGTTGGTAAGAAAACTTTCTAAACTTTTATCTAACAAAAAGTTTGCCAATATTGATAGGTTTCAAGAAAATGAAGACTACCGTCGTGGTGGTAAAAACCAAAGTCGCAACGTCCACAAAAGTGAAGACAATTATGACGAATCTAGCGACGATGAAAAAGCCAATAAAAAGAAAGGCTTTTGCTATGTGTGTGGTGACAAGGATCACTATGCAAGTGTGTGTCCGAATCGAGCAAAACAAATCAACACACCAAAAGCTTTGGTTGGAGGCGCCTTGAGCGCAAGCATAGATGAAGCCAAAAATTTTTGTTTCATGGCCGACCATGATAATGAGGTATCTTCATCATATCTTTTTGAAAATAATTGTGATAGTAATTATAGTGATAATTATTACAGTGACGATGAAAATAATCTTGACGAATTATATAAATCATTTCATGCTATGGCCGCTCTCGCAAATAAATATAAAGATGAAATTTCTAATTTAAAAGAAACCGTATCTGTATATAAAAAGGAAATAGATGACGGTAAACAAAAATCTGCTTATGATTTAGATGCTATCACTAAATTAGAAAATAAATTAAGTGAAAAAGATGTTTGTAAATCTTGTGTTATTTTAAATGATAAAATTGCATGCTTAAGTGAAAATAAAAAGGAAAGTGTTGCATGTACAAAATGCGATATACTTGAAAATGATAATGCATGTTTAAAAGCTAAATGCGATTTATATGAAAAAGATAATCTGTTAGCTAATGCATTTCAAAATAGCAATGATAAAGTGCTTAAAATGCTTAATATATCAAATCGTATAAATTGCCGAAAAGGCATTGGTTCCGATACATGTGTTGATAAATGTTCGTGTAAACCCATTAAAAGATCTTTTGCATCTCCTAAAGTTGAAACGAGAAAACCCTATGTGCAAAAACCCCCATACATGTCAAAAATAAAAAATGTGAATTATGGAAGGAAACCGCATGCGTTTATGTATAATAATAAGTTTGCGAATCCTAAGAAAAATGTTAATCCGCATACTTCTTTTTACGTCTATGATGAATACGATCGTAAAATTAAAATGGTTAGAAAATGGATTCCGAAAGGAATGTTTAATGTTGACAATCCCGGTGGGATGCGTTTGTGGTTTTAAACCATTTTTATGGTTTTATATGTTGTCGTATTTTGTTTTATGTCGACAACATATTTTTTTGCAGTTTATGTTGTATACTAACTGTTAAAAGGACCCATAAGAAAAGGGTACCACGAAATATTTTCTTTGCCTTTTGTAGGTGTTACCTGCCGAGGTTATAATACGTGGTTACCTGCCGAGGTTATAATACGTGGTTACCTGCCGAGGTTATAATACGTGGTTACCTGCCGAGGTTATAATACGTGGTTACCTGCCGAGGTTATAATACGTGGTTACCTGCCGAGGTTATAATACGTGGTTACCTGACGAGGTCATAATACGTGGTGGTTTTTTTTTTTAATCACATAAAATTAACCGAATATTGAAGCCTTAAGATCCGTTTTGGTGCAAGTGTTTCGTATTGGTTTGTATATCTTTGTCTCTATTGCTTTTTGCATTTTATTTTATCCCTCAAATTTTATAAAATCAATTTGATGTCGTTATTAATTTGAGGGGGAGCGTTTTAGCTCTTTTACCCATGAGTGTATGCTACCTCAATTATATGCATATTTTGAGGGGGAGCATCTCTCGAGGGGAAGCATACCGTCTTTCTTGACCCTTTTTGCTTCGACAAACGGGGGAGAGAAACCGCATATGCTGTTGCTTAGCGGTTGTGTTTGTCATCATCAAAAAGGGGGAGATTGTTGGTGCAAGTGTACCACATCTCTATATATTTATATATATTTATTTTGATGATTACAAACACAACGCATTATTGTTTATCTAACAATTTAATCCAAGTGTGCAGTTGTTGAAGAACACGAAGATTTAATCTGAAGGGTTCAAGACGGAAGTGTTTATGTCGTCATTATTGTTTATAACTAATAATGATAAACACCCTAAAATAATATACCACTTGGATATTTCTAAAAACCCAACAATTAATTTTAATATTGTTTTGAGAAGATCCAGCAAGTTTTGGTTGCGTCCTGGAAAGTTTTCATTCCTGACGCCGGTATACCGTGGAGAATACCCGGTATACCGCGGGTACACTTTTGCCGGTATACCGCGGGTGTCCAGCCGGTATACCGCGGCAGTCCGTGTGCAATTCCTATTGGCTGAAAGTGTTTTTCCTGACGGCGGTATACCGCGGCGGTACATCCGGTATACCGCGGGTACGTTTTTCCAGAAGTCAACTTTGCATGTAGCCGTTGTGTACCAGTGTACTTTCTGACCGCGGTATACCGCGGTGTGCAAGGCGGTATACCGCCAGGTCATGTGACCGTTGGAAGTCTTCATGCTATATAATGATGCATGCTGGAGAAGAGACATCAGACCTCAGAATAAAAGAACAGTAACAACAAGCTGCTACCACCTCTCAGCTCTCTCAACTATTTATAATATATATTTTATAAAATATTTTTTTATAAAATATCCAAGTGTGAGATATTATACAAGAGTGATTACCCATTGTGAGTTATACTCCTCTTGTAAGTTTTTGAATAACGGGTGTGTGATCCTGTTTATCTCATAGCAGAGGCTTGAGAAACTATTACAATACCTTTGTACTTGGTTTGTATTTCTACCGTAAAGAATACATTTATTGGATCGTGTCGAGAAGTGTCTCGGCTGCTGGTTTATCACAGTTGGTGGTAAATCAGTAAGTCTCTGTGTCAAGTATCTTTATCCCTTATCTCTTTATTTATTCCGCTGTGCTTTATTATATTTATTTATATAAACTGCTTTGCATTTATATTTATTTATATAATCTCTGTGCATTTAAATTATATCTGTTTATATAATTGTTGTATACTTATTTATTTATACTCTGATTTATTTATACTGTTTCTGTACTGTATTTATTTATAAAAGAATTTTTGAAAGTAAAAGTTTTTAAATACAACCTTACCCCCCCCCCCTAGGTTGTCTAACAATAACACATCTAGTTTGTAAATGATATATATATTCATATTATATATATACACACATACATATGCTTTTAAATGAACATTGATAACACAGCTAGTTTGTATTCCATCCAACATGCTCTTCATCTTCAATCTTTCTGACCCTTCTTCAACGGCTTCTGCTTTTGCAACCACGTATGGCCATTGTGTACCACAACCCGGACACACTTTTGCAAATGAGTTGAGGGTTGTCATATATTCTACAAGAGGAGTAGGCCCACGTGGATAGAGTACGGCTACCAAAATCTAGCATCATTAACAAACAAAACCCCATGTTTGTTTATCCGAATGAGGTAACCTCTGACTTGACCTTGCATGATGTATCCAACCTAACCGTGGTTCAGCGGCTTAAAAACTACTTTTCAGAGAAATTAACAACAACAAAAAAATACAAAACAACAACACAGTAAAAAAAATACAAACAACAACACAGTAAAAAAAATACAAAACAAAAAAATAATACAAAACAACTAAAACAACCACCACCTACTTAAAAATTGATTTAGTTTCATCAATCCAAGCTTGCTTCTCGTTTACCTTCGCTTGAATAATTGCGAAGTCTTGCAGAATATGGTGAATTGCTTCTTGTTCTCGACGAACACGAGCCTCCCGAGCTTTTATATCCCCTTTCATCCTTTTGATCTCCCTGTTTTCCTCTTCGATCTTTCTCAAATGGACTGCCTTCCTGTCCATAATTTTTTTCCACTCTTCTGTTAGTTCATCTATCTCCTTTTCCTTTTTTGCTATGGCGACCTCGTGTAACGTCCCAAAAATTACAAGGAATTTAAAAATTTTAAAGTAACATTTCATTAATAAAAACTCATTTAATAATTCAATCATTTCATTTGCAAACTCATAATTAATATTCTCACGAACAATAAACAGCGGAATAAATGTCTAAAATTAAAATCATAAAAGTAATCAACTCTTCCCACGCGCCAGTGTGTACTCGTCACGCCTTGGAGCCACTCGTACCTGAAACCACAATTTATTGGGAAAGGGTAAGCACGAAGCTTAGTGAATTCTGACACCATAAATAACACAGTTATTCCCACACCACCTCTAAACAGATAATTGCACATAAACAGCATACAAGTCTACGAACAAATCATAAACATGCATACCTACACCATCCCACCCAAAGGCATAAGCTGGTCCACCCGACCACACGATAACCGTGCAAGCATTACCCGGCTCCCCCGGGTTCCTACGCCACCCGCGTATACAACCTTCGGTCCCACCGAGTTACTACGCCACCCGCGTATATAAACCTCGGCCCCACCGAGTTACTACGCCACCCGCGTATATAAACTCGGCCCCACCGAACTCCTACGCCACCCGCGTAGTCATAACAATAAAGGTTCGACTAGACACCCCACTATTTAGTCCCGCATCACAAACAATTAAAACTACCACACACGTACAAATCGTAATGTAAAAATAACGACATTAGTTATAGTGAGAGAACTCACCTCGTAAGCGCGCCTAGCTCACAAACAATAATTCAAGATTCACAAATCCAAGATCACTTCCCGACACCTAAACAATCGTTACAATGTATTAACACGAGACCCGGACCCTAAAACACGACGCACCCTTAAATCGTCACTAAAACGACTTTTCGGCCTAACCAAACAGGTCTGTTCGGGACCTGTTCCGACCTCCATAAACCCATAAAATCCTCAATTAAATTACATAACCAGAAAGTGCTCAGAGTTAGGGTTCCAAGGACATACTATACACCTCCTAACGATTTTTCTACAATTTAATACAGATTTTACAAAATTGATTAACTGCACAGCGAAAAAACAGCACCTTTCGTTATAAAACAGCAGTTTGACACTAGCTACTTTCCGAACTGGTTTTTCCGCAAAACATAAGAAACTTACTAGACTCAGAATGGGAACTTTTGGCACTGGATCCATCCCAATCCAACATTCCTAACAGAAGTTATGACTTTCCCAAAACAGTGGCCGAAACTGTGATATTTCACATAAAATGACAAACATAGATTCTCTTAAATCTTAACCCATTAAGCCCCGCCGTGCGCATTCAGACCTGTGATCCCGGTTATTTGGCTTAGGTGTTGCGTAACAAGGTTGCCATAGGTACTACCCGCTGCCACCTCCGGCCGCGGTGGTCGGTGGTGGTCGGTTGATAGGCTAAATCGACGAGGTTACAACAATGTTTCGTCTAACGATTCGAGGGCCACACACCCACCAAGACAACGAGACCACAGCCGCGACCCGCCACCATAGCCTCCGCTGTGGAGGTGCACGGCGGCACCTGCCGGCGGCAGCCCTAGCCGCGGCGGCGGCAGTTTGTGGTATAGAAACGATAACGAAAAACAAAAGACGGACACGGAGAGAAGAAACGTACCTTTGTCGACCACGAAACTGCAGTTATAACGACAATCCCTTCTCTTCCTCGACTCACTCACCCTCGGTTTCTTTCTCGCCGGCGTAACAGTTCCGGCAATGGCGACGATGGTGGTGCTCTCGGCTCTATTCTCTCTCTCTTTCTTCTCCGGCCGGCAACAAGGAAAGGGGAGGGGGATGAGCCGTAGGGTTCTCTTTGTTTTTCTCTTCCTCTCTTTTTCTTGCAATCCACGACAACAAGCAATCCCAAGCAAAAAGGGTTTTGGTCATTGGGTAGTATGGGCCGAAACCCATGCATGTTTTGGCCCCTTGACCCTTTTAGCCCCTCCACTTAAACCTTCTCGCAACTAACCCAAAATCCCGACATTTTAACGATTTAACCCAACTCGACTAACCCCGATAACGGAAACCACAATAATTCAAACTTAAAAGGAAAGAATTAATAAAAGAAATTACATACCGGGGTACGGGCTTTACAATTCTCCCCCACTTGGATTAGACTTCGTCCTCGAAGTCTCTGCCTACGAATAGCTCCGGATAGTTCTCCCTCATCTCAACCTCAGGTTCCTAAGTCCACTTGAAATCCCTTCTAAAAGTCTCGAACACTTTTCTAACTAACGTACTCCTTCTAGGACACTGGGATTATGATCGGCAGAACACCCCAACAATTGGAATCATTCCTAGCCAAGCGACTTCGGTTGTCCCCCAACCTTAGATATTCCATACATCCCGAGTCAAATCTCAAGCTCTAACCACTCTAAAGTTGCCCACCAGTTTACCCAACTGGATACTCGGATCCGATCATTCCTACCATTAACCATCGATTAACTCCTACGAGTTCCCAAAACTTACCTTACACGCATCATCAAACCAGTAAATTTATAATCACCCACGAAGGTCATTCCACCACAACTATTCATCACAAGTAGGCATCTCAGGGTTACTACTACCATTACCCGCCTTAGAAAACCTAGTTACACCGTAACAAGATACACCTTAACGCCTACCTCCCAGGTACGTCTCAAGTCACCGACCGTTACCAACGTCTGACTAACCTGACCAAGGATTTAATGAAAACAGTCTACCAACAACATACCTATCCCGGAATGACTCACTCACCAGAACATGTAAATGCTCAAAACGACACATCACAGTTAAAAGCGCTTTTCCCAAATGGATTACAAATCATTTACAAAATATTTTCAATGACAAGATTTTTCACTTCAAAAAGACCGTATGCAATAGACTACTATTACCAGGTCGGTGATTACACAAAAATGAACACGTTCGTCTCACGTAGTAAAAATCATGTTGAAAATCATTCCATTGTCGTTCAGTTTACTTACAAAATTCAAAATGATATGGAACGAAGCTTTACCAACCAAAATTTTGCGCGCATCAGTTATTTATACAAAACAAGGAAACGGTTTGTTGACAATAAAACATTTAGCTTACTAGAAAGTGCACCAAACAACTCATGGTAAAATGCTACCAAAAATATTCTCTCAAAATTCTACAACACAGCCCAAAAGGATAGGAAACGCAAGGATTAGTTAAGGCAAATTTTATTTTCAAACTCAAATTTTGTGCATGACTTAGTCGGCATTCTACGTCTCGACTCGTACTACTCCAAACCTCTCCGGTCCACAATCGCTATCCGGACATTTAAACCTCTAAGGGCAAGTTGGAAATCACGTCCAATTATCTTACGGCTTTTCCTTAAAACAAAGTCGGCTCAAAAACCTAAAATTCTAGCTCAATCCTCAACCTCGACCCGAAACAGTCTACTTAAAACACATATTACAACAGCAACCTCGACCACAAGTGGACAGCCTAGCCGTCCTATACTACGGCCCAAACGCTCACTACAAGCGTGAGGCACGAAAATAATGGGTAGCCCCGCTATCAAGCATCACTACAGCAGACACCGAGTTAACTAAGAACGCACTTAATCTCACAGCTTAAGCAAAAAGTAACTATATACGATAATCAAAACAGAAACAAGTGGCAAAATATACCTGTCACCACTTTAGGCGTAGCCTGTGCCTCCTCCACCGTCAACTGGTGAACTCTGCCTCGAGCCGCTTCCGTCCCCGGCTGACCCGTTCGACCATCAGTAATACGCAATGGGGCATTCGCAGGCGCCCCCGGTGCCCCACTCCCATCTGCTACCCTCGCACTAGGACAGTTGGCCTTCACATGGCCCGTCTGCTTGCAGTTAAAACAGACCATCAACGGCATCTTACACTCCCGGCTGTCATGACCGGACTGCCCACACTTGAAACATCTATCAGTCCTCTGACTACCAGTATCCCTGGGCTTAAACCCACTGCTCCTCGAACCCGTGCGCGAATCAGTGAACTTCGACTTCTGTGGCACTGCAGAGATCGGGGTCACCGCCTGTGCCGCCTTCCTCTTCTTCGCTTGGGTTTCTAACTCGAGTTCCCTCCTCCGGGCCGCATCCATCATCGCAGATAAGGATGCATACTGCGCCGTGCTCACGAATTCCCTAATCTCGGTACGCAACATATCTTTATACCGCGACATCTTCATCTCTTCCGAGGCGGCATACTGGAGACAAAACAATGCCATCTCGGTGAACTTACGGTTCATTTCTTTCACCGTCTCTGTAGTTTGCGTGAGCTCCAGGAACTCCTTGGCGATCCGCTCCATCTCTACCGGAGGTACATATTCTGCGCGGAAACGGACGACGAACTCCTCCCAAGTCAAAGTAGTGCGCTCGGCGAGCGTCAACGCTGTAGCACACCAATCCTTTGCTCCGCCACGTAGCAAGTTCACGGCAAAACGAACCTTCAGATTATCCGGGCAACCACTGGTCAGAAAAGCGCACTCCATATCGGATATCCACCTCATGCTGATAATCGGGTTCGGGTCTCCCTTGAACTCAGGTGGAGAACAGGCGGAGAGGTCCCGATACTGGAACTCTTGGGTACGGGGCTGCCCCCCCGCAGGCGGTGGAATCGCTGCAATTCGCTCCTCCATCAGAACCACCACCTCATCTCGGATGGCAGTGATAATCTCGGGAATCGCCTCCCCGATCGCGTATGCTACCTCGGTAGCAATCATCTCTCTAATCTGTTCCTCGGTGATCCCGGCCTCAGCCCGCGGTTCAGCCGCGTCGTTTCTTCTAGTGTTGACCATTCTAGGAAAAGAAATTACAACGAGTCATTAGCACATAATAACTCACCCTACCACGCTCACGCTCGACTCCTTGGATTCCTCGCGACTTTCCCCGACTCGAACATTGATCCTGTGCTTCCGGTAGTAGGAGCTCTACTACTACCATCTACACCTATCACTGTCCGCTCCGAGTCCCATCCCGAGTATCCAAGTAGTTGCTCGCCCAAACAAAAACCATACACGTATGTCCATACTGACGCATATACACACTCTTCCTAGCTCCCTAAGAATAAACATAATACCCCACTACCCTTGCTAGGGCGGAACCCCCACTAACCCTGACGAGTCGCCTCGTAAACGCACAGTCGTATACAGTGGAAACCAGATAGACATTCGAATATAAGATTCTATCCTACAACGGTTGGACTCAAACAAGAGCTGCGCAATAGAACTAAATCCAACATTCTAAGGCTATTCGGTTCCTACCGCATACAACCTATAGTGCATTCGCTTAACAACCTATCAAAGTTAGCATAAGTTCCTAATAACAAGTAACAACCATACAATACAGTGTATTAAGCACCAAGCAATCTAGCATACATACTCCTATGTTCTAGAAAGCAATTTTGCATACGTACTCATATGTAAACGCTATTCCCAGCTCACTAGGAATTTCATCTCATCCCACTACCCTTGCTACCACGGAATCCCCATTAGCCATAACGAGTTGCCTCGCGAATACCCAGTTGCATGCAGCGTGAATCAAATAGACATTCGAATACAAAATTCTATCCTAGAACGGTTGGACTCAAACAAGAGCTGCGCAATAGAACTAAATCAAATATTCTAAGGCTATATGATTCTTACTGCATACAACCCATAGGGCCTCCATTTAACAACCTACTATGACTAGCATTGATTCCTACTAGCAAGCAATCATCATACATCATAGTGTCAACAACAGGCAATCTAGCATGCATACCCTATGATCTAGAAAGCAATACAACACCAAGTAATGTACCTTTCCCCTTTGGCTCCGGCTGACTGTACACACTGCGCCCTCGATCACCGTTCCTCAAACGGATTTTTCCTTCTTTTTATTTCCCAAAAACTTTAAAGAAAATTTTATAGCCGCAAACTTGAGATCAAACACACCGAAATGCGTTTGATTCACCCAAGCCGTGCTCTGATACCAAGTTGTAACGTCCCAAAAATTACAAGGAATTTAAAATTTTTAAAGTAACATTTCATTAATAAAAACTCATTTAATAATTCAATCATTTCATTTGCAAACTCATAATTAATATTCTCACGAACAATAAACAGCGGAATAAATGTCTAAAATTAAAATCATAAAAGTAATCAACTCTTCCCACGCGCCAGTGTGTACTCGTCACGCCTTGGAGCCACTCGTACCTGAAACCACAATTTATTGGGAAAGGGTAAGCACGAAGCTTAGTGAATTCTGACACCATAAATAACACAGTTATTCCCACACCACCTCTAAACAGATAATTGCACATAAACAGCATACAAGTCTACGAACAAATCATAAACATGCATACCTACACCATCCCACCCAAAGGCATAAGCTGGTCCACCCGACCACACGATAACCGTGCAAGCATTACCCGGCTCCCCCGGGTTCCTACGCCACCCGCGTATACAACCTCCACATCGGCCGTGGACATGAGAGATGCTGGGTATATTAGTAAACCTTGGCCTTACCAGACACAACGCGTTTTGGGGCCACAAGCATGCGGGTTCCTTGGGAACTCTGTGGTTAAGCGTGCTTGGGTGGGAGTAGTACCAGGATGGGTGACCTCTTGGGAAGTCCTTGCGAAGTCCTTGCCAGGTCGCCAAGAACAAAGCCGTGAGCCAGTGGGGCAAAGCGGACAATATTGTGTCGTGGTAAGCGGGGTGTTACAAATGGTATCAGAGCCACTCCTGTGCCGTTCGGGATGATGGGGCAAACCTTATCGAGTACGATGAGTCCCTAAGGGGGGGTGTGTGTAACACCTTAGGCATATCCCACATCGGCCGTGGACAGGAGAGATGCTGGGTATATTAGTAAACCTTGGCCTTACCAGACACAACGCGTTTTAGGGCCACAAGCATGCGGGTTCCTTAGGAACTCTGTGGTTAAGCGTGCTTGGGTGGGAGTAGTACCAGGATGGGTGACCTCCTGGGAAGTCCTTGCCAGGTCGCCAAGAACAAAGCCGTGAGCCAGTAGGGCAAAGCGGACAATATTGTGTCGTGGTAAGCGGGGTGTTACACCTCGATTTGAGGTGGCATTTTTTCAGGAGTAGACTTAGGGTTTGATGACGATGCCATTTGTGGATGAAATGAGAGAAGAGAAATCAAGAGAGAAAGCAATTCAAAGAAAGAAAGCAAGAGAGAAATCAAGAAAGAATGTGAATTGCATATTACTGATATTTATGGATGAAATCTCAAACATGCAAATGAATTTCAACCACAAATCGGTCTTCAAAGTACAATAATTGTGGAAAAAAACAGTAAAAGCATGCAAGATTCGTCTAAGTACAAGACCAAAAGTGTAAATTTTCAGGGGCCAAAACTGAAAATTTTTGTTCCATCGCGGGCTGCGATCGCGGGCAGGGGCCAAATGTGCACCGCGGCCAAAGTTGAGGGGCCCCGCGGGGCATTTGTGGCCAAAGTTCGTGCCACGTCAGCCCTATCCTGCGATCGCGGGCTCCATCGCCGGTATTTAGGGCATTTTGGTAAACTGAGAAATTTTTGTGGCATTTTGGTAACTCAATGTTTGACTTTTGGCATTTTAATTAATTTCCCTTTTATATATGGTAGATCATTTACAAAAAACTGAAATTATTGGCGAAGTCCCAACAAAATTTTGGGAAAGAAATAAGATTTTTTGTAAATTAGAGATAATTAATCCAGATTTGGTAATTAAGACAGGAATGCCTAAATATGATAATTGGACTATTGACGAGTTCAAGATGCATATTTCTCAATTACTAAAGCTTGGAGTAATTACAAGAAGCACTTCTAAGCACAGAACTGCAGCTTTTAAAGTTCAAAAAGAATCTGAGAAAACATGTGGTCAATCACGATTGGTTTTTAACTATAAAAGACTAAATGACAATACCCATATTGATGGCTATTGTATCCCTACCAAAGAAATTCTTCTTAACAAAATCCAAGGAGCAAAATGGTTTTCAAAATTTGATCTCAAATCAGGATTTTGGCAGGTAAGAATGCATCCAGACTCTATTCCATGGACATCTTTTACATGTAGTGAAGGACATTTTGAATGGAAAGTTATGCCTTTTGGCCTAAAAAATGCCCCTCAGATTTTTCAAAGAAAAATGGATGATTGTTTTATGCATATATCCAATTTTACACGTGTCTATATTGATGATGTCTTGGTTTTTTCAAAAGACAAAAGTGAACACTATGCTCATTTGTATACTGTTTTCAAGATCTTTGAAAAAAATTAAAAGGCTCTGATACCAATAAAAAAGGGGTTATCTTAGAAGATTTAACTAAAAATCAAACTAAAATAAGACCTTATAAGGGGCTGCAACGCAGTTATTAGTGTTTTATTCAAAGAATAATCCACTAACAATTGGGCCTCAGCGAGGTTACAGTATATAGGCAGAGAAATCTTGATCGTATAATGCCAAGTTCCACAGCTATTCCTGTTCATGGGGATTGGAGATTATCTTCATGGTAAGGAGAATCCTCAGACCAATTAGAATAATACCAATTTCTTCCTTTAAAGGCTGCAAAAGCTTCAGATTTTGCTTCGTTATCAACTTCAGGGTTGAACCAGAAACTTTTATAAAAAGTATTTATATCTTTGAAGATTTTTCCAACAATTTGATATTTTATATCGGAATTGAGCAGATCAGAAGCTAGTAGATAAGTAAGGTTCTTTTTCAGACTTTCTGAACAATATATCTCATAGTTTGCATAACAATAACATCTACAAGGACATCCACAAATATCTCGATGGATTTTAGAACTTGTATGAGGGCAGTTTTCAGGATTATGCATAGATAGAATAAATAAAGGATTTCTTATGAGAAGGGAGGGATTAGAAAACCAATTTAACAGAGGTTGTTAATCTTCCTATGATATAGTTAAAAACTCTTCTTATCAGTACATTAAAAATGTAAGAAAAACAGGATCTTAAATATAAATATTATGATACCCATCTTTGTCACTCTGTTATCACTTCTAGAAAATATATTTAAAAGAATCCCTTAAAAGCTTGAATTCAAAACTTCTTAAAAACTCACCTTTTTGGACTAATCCATACTCTGTTGAGGGAACTTTGTCTTCATTCGGAAATAATTGAGCGCTCAATTATCAAAAGTAGCTCGAATTATTTGCTAAAAGGGTCCCACTTGCTTGATATTTCTTCGTTCTTCTAGAAGCGAGAAAAGGTAAGAAAAGTTAGAATTTTCTTAGCCGTCCACGTGTTTCTTTTGTCGGCTGTAATAATACAGGTGAATTATTGAGCTGATTAAACTTCCATGATGCTTTTGCCTTTGTCAACTTGGTTAATCAGGTCTTCAGTCTTCTTAGTTTTGAAGAAAACTTTCCATTTATCAAGAATATCATCTTCATCTCTGTGGAATTTCATGAACGTATAGCTTGCTACTGGTGAAGGAATGAAAATTTTGATTGTAGGAGTTTCTCCAAAAAGCGAATAATCATCTGATTTTAATACTTCAGAGTTCCAAAAGAAGTCTGAATAATGGACATGTTGAAACCAGATTTTAATGTCTTCAATTGTTTGTCCAGTTATGAATTACCAACAGGGATTGTGTGGCATAAGTTCATCGTCCCAATCTGATGAGAATGCTTTTGTCATTATCTTGATAGCTGAACAACTAGGTTCAGGTCCAGATTTCCAGAATTTTGGAGGAGAAGCAAATATATCAATAACCATGACTGAATCATCATATTTATTGACAATATTAATGGCATGCTTTATGCGAACAGGCATCCATTCTATTTGCTTAGTATCCGAAAGGATTAGTCCGCAGAGTAACCCATATTTGAAAAGATTGTGAAAACTGATTTTTTCATTTCTAAAAGTTTGTTCAGAAGCTGTTCTTAAATCGATCTGAACTGTTCTAAAAAATCTTTTCTTTTCATTTTCTGGTACAGGAATTTCTTCCAGTTGTACAGAAAATCCTTGGATTGGTGATCTTGAAATAATCATCAACCATTCTTGTAATTTTAGAAAATCCTGAAAGTTGATGTCAGCGAGACCAACTAATTCAGATAAGTAGGACAAACAGTTAAGCTTCGGAAGGGATAACTGTTGAGTATTAAGACCTTCTCTCTTTGGTGGTTTGAAAGTACCACTCATCTGTGAGGATGAAGAAGATGTCATACAAGTTGTCAAAGGGAGTTCATAATTGAAGTCCAGATTTTTATCATTTGTAGAGTGATGATTTTTGAAGATAGGGTCTAAATGATAGTTAAAGCCTATTTTCTCATGAGCAACCGTGAGGCACTCAGAAAAACTTTGAAAGCCCTTCCAAAAGGAACGAAGGGGTTTCTGGTGTTCAATCTGGGCAGCAACATCTGTCCAGTTTTTGTAAATCCCTTTTTGTGGCCCATTCATAAGTAAGTAACATGAAATTTTTTTGGGGCACTGTTTTAATTCATTAAATCTCTGGGCAACCGAGTTAATAATAAAAATTTTCTCATTGGTTTGGCCAGGTTTTGTTTCAAGGTTCCATATGGCATCACATATAGAACCTTCTTCTTTAGTGAGTCTGGACCTTAGGTTGAAGTTGAATTGTTTATCATTGGGATAAACAGGAATGAACTGTCTTCCAACAAGTGAAGAATTTTCAGTTGTAGGAATGTTTTCCTTCTTAACAACTCTAGGCTTAGGCATCCTGCAAAATATTTAAGAAAGAGGATTAAATCTTGAAAGCAAATCAGGAATAACATTTGTTTTTCCCTTTATATGTTCCAAATTAAATTTTATTCCTTTGCCAATGATATATTCATTTAGTTTTAACCATCTATTGGACAAAAGTTTTGATTCCTTCTTTATATCTACAAATTTAACAAGAGCTTCACAGTCTGTTCTGAGTGTGATCTCCTTTTTCCCTGTTAAAAAGAGGGCAAAAGATTCGCAGGAATTGATTACAGCTAAGACTTCAAAGTCTAAAGATGTTAATCTTCCTTTCTCTTTGTATGTTCCAGAGGCATATCTGCAGAGCTGTTCTTCATGAATAGAGGAGTATTTTGAAGGTCTTTTTAAAAGAATACCTCCCCATCCATATTCTGATCCATCAGTTTGAACAATCAAGTAGTCAGAATCTAATGGTATGGCCATTTCTGGAAGATTTATGACTAGTCTTTTTAAATTCTGAACAATCTTAATATCTTCAGAATTAAAATTCCTTGTTCCTTTTACTGAGGTTTTATTATAAAGAGGCCCAGTATATTTAGAAAGATCCTTGATGAAAGGTCTAGCATAATTTAGAGAACCTAAAAAACCTTGCAGTTGTTTTAAGTTTTCTAATTTATCTGGATATTCAAGTATTTTTCTTGAAATATGAGGCTGGAGCTTTATCTTTCCTTTTCCTATTTCTACACCAAGAAATTCGATATGCTCTTTTAAAAGTTGCATTTTCTTGAGAGAAATCACCATTCCTTCTTTTTCAAAGATCTTGAAAACAGTATACAAATGAGCATCGTGTTCACTTTTGTCTTTTGAAAAAACCAAGACATCGTCAATATAGACACATGTAAAATTGGATATACGCATAAAACAATCATCCATTTTTCTTTGAAAATCTGAGGGGCATTTTTTAGGCCAAAAGGCATAACTTTCCATTCAAAATGTCCTTCACTACATGTAAAAGATGTCCATGGAATAGAGTCTGGATGCATTCTTACCTGCCAAAATCCTGATTTGAGATCAAATTTTGAAAACCATTTTGCTCCTTGGATTTTGTTAAGAAGAATTTCTTTGGTAGGGATACAATAGCCATCAATATGGGTATTGCCATTTAGTCTTTTATAGTTAAAAACCATTCGTGATTGACCACGTTTTTTCTCAGATTCTTTTTGAACTATAAAAGCTGCAGTTCTGTGCTTAGAAGTGCTTCTTGTAATTACTCCAAGCTTTAGTAATTGAGAAATATGCATCTTGAACTCGTCAATAGTCCAATTATCATATTTAGGCATTCCTGTCTTTGTAACAACCCAAATCCCTTATACACAACAATTCACATAATGTAACATAACATTCATATAACAAAAGAAACATCATATTACAAGTTCGGTCCCGCAGTCTTTTACAAATAAAAGAAACCATTCTACTACAAACTTTGTACTATTTACATACATCACATTTAATATTGTGATACAACTTCTAAACAAGCCAAAATCTTCATCTTATAATCCTTCACAAAAGCCATCCATTGATTACTCTACTTACTTGCTCTTACTTGATCCACCACCTGGAATACATATTTTAAAACAAAATGAGGGTTAGACCTGATGGTCTAAGTGAGAAATCCCTGTTAGTTTGAAAACCATTTATATATCTTCATTCACATAAATCACGCAACACAATTACATATATCCAATTAAGCTCACATATCATGTACCTTCCCTTCTCATTCCTCCTGGCCATATTAGTGGTAGCAAGCCAACTAATAATATACAACGCTGCACAACATCTACAGCCAAACAACGCTATACGGATTCTATAGCCAAACACACCGGTCCTAGACCCGGCCAACGTATTATAACACATTATAATACTCATGTAAATATAATACCTCACTATATTATAATTCACATATAAACACATAGTCATCAACTATTTCATTCCCAATCCACACATATACGTATTCCATTTAAAAACGTTTTTAAAGTAAAACTCACCTGATTGCTTATCAACACGTTTCCAAGCCTTCTAAACAGGTTCAGTCCTTTACCCAGAATTCACAGGATCTGTAACACATAGATACAGATATCTTTTTACCACATAAAACACATAAGTCTTACTAAGGCTAAGAACTCTAAAGAACTCAAATCCTCAAATTTTCAGAAAACCTTATTCAGTCCTCATTCAAAAACTAGTTAAAAATAACCAAACAACTAAAGTATCCGGATACCACAAGTTACCCGGACAACACTACTTTTCCGGACAACATGGCTTTTCCGGACAACATAGCTTTTCCGGACAACATATACAATCCGGACGTCATCCGGACACCAAGGTAATCCGGATACCATCCGGTATCCAATTCTATCCGGAAATCATAGGAAAAAGGAACTTACTCGGATAAAAGACTCGTCCGGACTCCAACAAAGAACTACCCGGACACCTTCAACAAAGCTACCCGGACACATTCAACTTGTCCGGATACCTCTGATGTTTATCCCAATTCTACCCAGAATTCGGCTGAGGTTTACACCAGTTCGTTTTTGCTGATTCTAAACCGACAGAAACAATCTAATAGCAGAGTTATAAACATAATTTGTAAAGACACATACCTTAATTTCACTTCCAAATACCC
The DNA here is from genome assembly GCA_033807775.1 of Saussurea involucrata. Classification (NCBI taxonomy): domain Eukaryota; kingdom Viridiplantae; phylum Streptophyta; class Magnoliopsida; order Asterales; family Asteraceae; genus Saussurea; species Saussurea involucrata. The sequence goes on from CM066316.1 coordinate 67,965,481, forward strand.
AATTGATGTCTTAACCTAGCCTTCTTCTTTTTCTTCTCCTTTTTGCTCCTAAAACACATACACACCCTTTGATATTTTTGCTGAGTAATTAAGATTATCTGGATATTCTAAGGATAATATCTATCCACATTTACCCTTTTAGCCCTTACACTAATCAATAATAGCCTAAACACCCTTAACTTACAAATTAACCAATTTTTACCCTAAATATATTATTATAAACTTATTCAATTTAACGATAAGAGGGTTTAAATAACGACCTTACCCGGGGTATTACAGTCTTAGTTACCAAATCTGGATTAATTATCTCTAATTTACAAAAAATCTTATTTCTTTCCCAAAATTTTGTTGGGACTTCGCCAATAATTTCAGTTTTTTGTAAATGATCCACCATATATAAAATATCCTCATAAGTAAAATTTTTACTTAAAAGTTTTTGGTTTAGTATATGGGGTTTTACCAATTTATATGATAAGTCTAAAAAAGAATAATCTTTAGAAGAGTCATCATTTTCAATTTTCCAAAGTTCTTCAAAGTCTGGAAAATCATTAAAAGTCCTCTCAGGACTAACAAATGCTAGTTTTTTGTACAACTGTTATCATTACAAGAACAGTTTTGGGGAGTACAAACCAGTCTGGGATTTTGTAATTTTTTTGCTTCACTACTTCCACCACGCTTTCGAGCGTACTACGATATTATGGGTGTGAGTGTGGCTTGCTGAGAAATCATGACATAATCCTTACAAATATGAAAGGATCTATCCTTTGTAAGTAAAAAAGTTTAGTCCAAGAATTAGATGTATACCATGTAATTCATTTAAGTTTGAGACCCAGCATGTTTCCATAGAGTAAACAGGTGACCATTCTTGACAATTTGTTTGGAATTGTAAAAGAAGATTTTTCAAGTAATGGTTCGTTTCGTGTATAGTTCCTGAAAAAGTCATAGACTTTAAAGGCTTCTGTGCTTCAACCAGTTTACTAAGTAATTCTGGGGGAAGTATAGAGGCATCTAAAGTAGATTCAGTTGCTCATGTGTCAATAAAAGCAGAGATTTGAAATTTCACGCCTTTAATGTTTAAGAGAACTAAAACTAAAAGATTTTTCAGCGGTTTTTTGTTACATATAATGGGTATAACTGGGGTTATAGCCATATATGAAGATGAAGGCTGATCTTGAATATGAATTCCCTTGTTTTTTGGTGGTTTTGCAAATAAAGGAGGGAATTCTTGATCAAAGTCTTTTTGTGAAAATTGTTGAAAACTAATTTCAAGATTTTCCATACGATTTCAAGGGTATGAAGTCTATCATCAAGTATAGTTATTCTATCTGTCTTTTGTTTATGAATATTAGGTTCAGGTAGAACATAATTATAAACAGAGGATAAACAGGAGTAACAAACTTAAATTCTACACAGATCACAATGAGAACGCTTCTCAAGAGAAGGGTACCAAAGACAATTATAACACTTATTGTTAGTATTACCCGTGTTGTGTTTCCATTTGTGGGTACAATCTAAAACTTCAATGTTTACAAAATTTAAGTTTTGAAACATTTCAATTTCTTCATCAGAAATACCTATATTTACAAGAGAATTATGGTAGCCATATTTCTGTTGTAAAGGTGTTTGAGATTGAGCAAGTTGTTCAATAAAGGAATAATCGCTTTGTTGAAGGGTATCTTTCATGTCTTCTACACTAATAATAGAGTAGATTTCAGAGTTAGTTGAGACATCAGAAGTTATGTCAACTAAGTCTTCATTAGTGCAATTTATAAGATCAACTTTTGGTTAAAAACAGTTTTCTTTCCAGGGCATTTGCTTGATAAATGTCCTTCTTTCCCACAAGCATAACAAGAAAATTTGTTATAATTCTTATTATCTTTATATTTTCTCACATGTTTGTCTTTATTTAATGTGGGGTTTCTTGCATTGGACTTTCTAGGGAAGTAAATCTTTTTGGGCTTTCTTTTGCTAGGAAAGGCCTTTTTCTTTTCCTGGACTTTATCATAAGTTTGAGGAGTATAGATAGAGAAACAAAATCCTGTATCTTTCCTTTTTAACTCTCTCTGGGTCTGGATCTGGATCATGGAACACTTAGCTTTAAGGTGATCTATGATAACCTTAGCTCTTACTGTTGCATTATTCCATTGGGCATCAACAATGGGCTGGTCTTGTTTCCATTTAAGCTCAATTTCTCTTCCCAATTCTCCTGGCAGTTTAGTAAACATTCTGTTGCAAATACTTGCATCATAATAATGACCAGAAATGGAGGCTAAATGAACAAAGTCATTTAGGAAGAAAACAATCTTTTTCCAATCATGTAATTGGAGTTGTTCAAGATCACGAAGTGCTTCATTCTGCTTTATGGTTAGGCCAGATAAGGTATCTCCACCATTAATAATCCTAAGGATAGTTGATGTGAAGTTCCTTATGTTATTACCTTGTGCAACAAGTTGTGCTAGTGACTCAGGAAAGTATTTTTTCCAGTCTTCCCATGCAGCAAGTGCAGTAGTACCAAGATAGTTTTCCGCAATGGAAATGATTACTTCAGCATCTATATCTTTGAGTTGGTTCATTATAACCTTTGGCTTGAACACGAGGAGGTCTTCTTGTTTCATAACTCATTGTTTCAAGTCTTCCTGGTACTGGGCCAGTAACAGATGATCCAACATTGTCATCCATGAGGGCGAAGTTAACAGATTTGACAGAATCATCTAAGTATGAGTCCAAAGAATTTTCTTCTTTAGGAGTCATTCTTATATTTTTCAAATCATCTTGGTAGATAATTTGTGATTCTGAGAGTTGTCCTTGTTTTTAAGGATAACTTCCATTTCTTCAAGCTCTTGGGGACTAAGAGTATAATCAAATAATTCTTTGGGGTAGAGAATTTTATGATCATAGCCTTCCCATCCAGTAGGTTTTATTTCCCTGATGTCAATTTGGCTTGAAGGAGGTGGATTATATTTGACCAAGAAAGGTTTGATGTCATTAGGATTGCTTGAATCAAAATACTTAGAGTCTTCTTCTAAGGTATCCCATTCATCATCAAAAGTAACATTCATGAAGCTAGTGGAAAATCTATGAAGATCTTCATCAGTAGGTTCATCTTCTTCTTCATCTTTTGTTTGGGATGATGAAGCATTATCCTTATAATTTCTAAACCTTAGAGATTTAGATCCACTTGAATTGGTATAGGCAACATAACTAGTGGGGACAATAGTTGTTGCTTCTCTGTGAAATGGAATAGTCCATTCACTACCAGCAATGGTTTGGGAGTCTATCTGCGCAGGAGGTATCATTTGTATTCCTCTAGAGGATACAATTTGGATGATTGAGTCAATATCAACATTATACTGACTTCCTGTGGTTCCTGTCAATCTTCCAAAAAATATTATTTCTATTGCCAGATTCTTTCCTATAAAACTTTCATATCCAAGTGTTTGAATCTGTAAAGTAACATGTCTACAGAAATCATCAGCACTTAATGAAAAGTTTTGGGGAGCAATATAAGCAACGCCTATATTGTTGTTTAAATCTATTTCCATTGTTCCGATTATAGCTTGATCAAGATTAGAAAATCTATTATCAATCAATACTACAAGGGCTTTTGTTCTTAAAGCAGTTCTATGGAGACCTTTTATCGCAATAGTTAGGAGTCCAAAGTGTAAAGTGGTTTGGTTTGATCTTCTTAACCTAAGGCTAGCTTCTCTAGTCATCAGGTTAATGGTAATGACTCTTCCTTGAGGAACAGAAATATTTTGTAAACTATGATGTCTAAAGAGACTAGAGTTTCTTTCAAAAATTCCAATAGAGTATAATCTAGTGGGATCAAAAGCTTCTATTTGATTATTGTTAAGAAGTTGTTCACTTCTATCAACATTAATCATGTCTTCAAGTCTAGAATTAGACCTTGAGGATCTCCTAGAGAATATTCTTCCTAGAGTACTGAAATGTAGTCTAGTGTCTTGTCCAACCAATTGAGGCCTATTTTCAAGGGACTCATTTTCTTGTATAGTTCTAGAAGAACCGCTAAAAGGAATTCTGCTAGACATTTTTATAAACAAGAAATTTGGTTCTTGGAGCAAGCTTCTTTTCAAAAGTTGTTGAAAGTTTTGAAAATTGATCAGAAAGTTTTTCAATATCAGAAGTATTTGGAATTTCTTTAATAGAAATTTTATCAATCTTATGATGTAAAGAAACTAAAAGAGCTATTATAATATTGTTTTGAGTAACAACCAACTTGTTGGAGTCAGAAACAATATTTTTTGTTTCAAAATAACCAGAAGACTTAGGCAAATTTTGATTACAAAATTTTTGAGCTTCTTCAAGAATAATTCCTTCAAAACTAAAGTTCATTTAATTGATAGCTAGTCTTTCAAGCTGTATTAAATGAAGTTTAACTTCTTCGAATTGTTCTTTGAAAATCTTTGTATTTTCAAATGCCTGATTTTGAATTTCCTTTAATAAACCTTTATTTTGAAATTCAATTTCTTTTCTTTTGTCTTCTTTTGAAAGGCGATTATTTGGTTTTAAAACCAATAAATCAATTTTCTTTTCAAGACTTACAAGTTTTTCTTCGAATAAAGAAAAAGTTGTCTTAAGGTATTCTAATTTGTTTTCCAAATTAAGAATAGCTTTGTTTTTCTTGATCATAAAATCATGAATAGACTGCCAAAGATTGGTATTCTTATTCTGATTATATTCAAGATTTTTTCCAAGGTTCGTAATTAAATCTACAATACTATTTAATTGACTGTTTTCACTATGGAGAATATGTTTATTTGTTTCTTTATAGAAAGAACAATTAAACTTATACTCATCTAAAGAGACAATAGATCTACTTGCCTGGAATAATTCTAAATTTAAATAATCTATTCTACTCATAAAAAAAATTAAAAGGCTTTGATACCAATAAAAAAGGGGTTATCTCAGAAGATTTAACTAAAAATCAAACTAAAATAAGACCTTATAAGGGGCTGCAACGCAATTATTAGTGTTTTATTCAAAGACTAATCCACTAACAATTGAGCCTCAGCGAGGTTACAGTATATAGGCAGGGAAATCTTGATCGTATAATGCCAAGTTCCACAGCTATTCCTGTTCTTGGGGATTGGAGATTATCTTCATGGTAAGGAGAATCCTCAGACCAATTAGAATAATACCAATTTCTTCCTTTAAAGGCTGCAAAAGCTTCAAATTTATATCTTTGAAGATTTTTCCAACAATTTGATATTTTATATCGGAATTGAGCAGATCAGAAGCTAACAGATAAGTAAGGTTCTTTTTCAGACTTTCTGAACAATATATCTCATAGTTTGCATAACAATAACATCTACAAGGACATCCACAAATATCTCGATGGATTTTAGAACTTGTATGAGGGCAGTTTTCAGGATTATGCATAGATAGAATAAATAAAGGATTTCTTATGAGAAGGGAGGGATTAGAAAACCAGTTTAACAGAGGTTGTTAATCTTCCTATGATATAGTTAAAAACTCTTCTTATCAGTATATTAAAAATGTAAGAAAAACAGGATCTTAAATATAAATATTATGATACCCATCTTTGTCACTCTGTTATCACTTCTTGAAAATATATTTAAAAGAATCCCTTAAAAGCTTGAATTCAAAATTTCTTAAAAACTCACCTTTTTGGACTAATCCATACTATTCCCCTAAAAACGCCTTACACGGCTAACAACGGGTACTGTTTTGGAGTTAAACGTCCTTACGTCTGTTGTTTAAAAGGAAATTTTGACTCTTTCAAAGAATAGTTTAAAATTATTTTTCAAGATTACAACTAAGATTTTGTCTTAGAGGTTTGGCTCACTGCCTGACAATTATACCTTTGCCATGTAGGTATGAACTAACAGCGACAAGATTTCTTCATAATATAATTTATAAGATCTTTTTCTTCTTTCAAAAGAAATGTAAAGATAATAAAAACATTTAACTAAATCATAAGAGTTTCACAACATGTATTGGCTTTCTAAACCTGAGGGTTTAGCCTGCCATAAGAAATAATTATAAAAACTAACCTTGTATTTCACAAACGGTTATTACATATCTTCAAACTTCAAACACACCTTTTGCTGCTACAGATAACAACTAGCTTACTTCTCACTCTTATTTTTCTCTTCACACTATTTCTTACACTCTTTTTTGCACACACTTTAAACTAAGGAATACAAACCTATTTATAGGAAACAAAAAGTAGAAATGACCGGCTACCGGTGGCTTCTACGGGTTGAGGGAACTTTGTCTTCATTCGGAAATAATTGAGCGCTCAATTATCAAAAGTAGCTCGAATTATTTGCTAAAAGGGTCCCACTTGCTTGATATTTCTTCGTTCTTCTAGAAGCGAGAAAAGGTAAGAAAAGTTAGAATTTTCTTAGCCGTCCACGTGTTTCTTTTGTCGGCTGTAATAATACAGGTGAATTATTGAGCTGATTAAACTTCCATGATGCTTTTGCCTTTGTCAACTTGGTTAATCAGGTCTTCAATCTTCTTAGTTTTGAAGAAAACTTTCCATTTATCAAGAATATCATCTTCATCTTTGTGGAATTTCATGAACATATAGCTTTGCTACTGGTGAAGGAATGAAAATTTTGATTGTAGGAGTTTCTCCAAAAAGCGAATAATCATCTGATTTTAATACTTCAGAGTTCCAAAAGAAGTCTGAATAATGGACATGTTGAAACCAGATTTTAATGTCTTCAATTGTTTGTCCGGTTATGAATTGCCAACAGGGATTGTGTGGCATATGTTCATCGTCCCAATCTGATGAGAATGCTTTTGTCATTATCTTGATAGCTGAACAACTAGGTTCAGGTCCAGATTTCCAGAATTTTGGAGGATAAGCAAATATATCAATAACCACGACTGAATCATCATATTTATTGACAATATTAATGGCATGCTTTATGCGAACAGGCATCCATTCTATTTGCTTAGTATCCGAAAGGATTAGTCCGCAGAGTAACCCATATTTGAAAAGATTGTGAAAATGATTTTTTCATTTCTAAAAGTTTGTTCAGAAGCTGTTCTTAAATCGATCTGAACTGTTCTAAAAAATCTTTTCTTTTCATTTTCTGGTACAGGAATTTCTTCCAGTTGTACAGAAAATTCTTGGATTGGTGATCTTGAAATAATCATCAACCATTCTTGTAATTTTAGAAAATCCTGAAAGTTGATGTCAGCGAGACCAACTAATTCAGTTAAGTAGGACAAACAGTTAAGCTTCGGAAGGGATAACTGTTGAGTATTAAGACCTTCTCTCTTTGGTGGTTTGAAAGTACCACTCATCTGTGAGGATGAAGAAGATGTCATACAAGTTGTCAAAGGGAGTTCATAATTGAAGTCCGGATTTTTATCATCTGTAGAGTGATGATTTTCGAAGATAGGGTCTAAATGATAGTTAAAGCCTATTTTCTCATGAGCAACCGTGAGGCACTCAGAAAAACTTTGAAAGCCCTTCCAAAAGGAACGAAGGGGTTTCTGGTGTTTAATCTGGGCAGCAACATCTGTTCAGTTTTTGTAAATCCCTTTTTGTGGCCCATTCATAAGTAAGTAACCTGAAATTTTTTTGGGGCACTGTTTTAATTCATTAAATCTCTGGGCAACCGAGTTAATAATAAAAATGTTCTCATTGGTTTGGCCAGTTTTGTTTCAAGGTTCCATATGGCATCACATATAGAAGCTTCTTCTTTAGTGAGTCTGGACCTTAGGTTGAAGTTGAATTGTTTATCATTGGGATAAACAGGAATGAACTGTCTTCCAACAAGTGAAGAATTTTCAGTTGTAGGAATGTTTTCCTTCTTAACAACTCTAGGCTTAGGCATCCTGCAAAATATTTAAGAAAGAGGATTAAATCTTGAAAGCAAATCAGGAATAACATTTGTTTTTCCCTTTATATGTTCCAAATTAAATTTTATTCCTTTGCCAATGATATATTCATTTAGTTTTAACCATCTATTGGACAAAAGTTTTGATTCCTTCTTTATATCTGCAAATTTAACAAGAGCTTCACAGTCTGTTCTGAGTGTGATCTCCTTTTTCCCTGTTAAAAAGAGGGCAAAAGATTCGCAGGAATTGATTACAGCTAAGACTTCAAAGTCTAAAGATGTTAATCTTCCTTTCTCTTTGTATGTTCCAGAGGCATATCTGCAGAGCTGTTCTTCATGAATAGAGGAGTATTTTGAAGGTCTTTTTAAAAGAATACCTCCCCATCTATATTCTGATCCATCAGTTTGAACAATCAAGTAGTCAGAATCTAATGGTATGGCCATTTCTGGAAGATTCATGACTAGTCTTTTTAAATTCTGAACAATCTTAGTATCTTCAGAATTAAAATTCCTTGTTCCTTTTACTGAGGTTTTATTATAAAGAGGCCCAATATATTTAGAAAGATCCTTGATGAAAGGTCTAGCATAATTTAGAGAACCTAAAAAACCTTGCAGTTGTTTTAAGTTTTCTAATTTATCTGGATATTCAAGTATTTTTCTTGAAATATGAGGCTGGAGCTTTATCTTTCCTTTTCCTATTTCTACACCAAGAACTTCGATATGTTCTTTTAAAAGTTGCATTTTCTTGAGGGAAATCACCATTCCTTCTTTTTCAAAGATCTTGAAAACAGTATACAAATGAGCATAGTGTTCACTTTTGTCTTTTGAAAAAACCAAGACATCGTCAATATAGACACATGTAAAATTGGATATATGCATAAAACAATCATCCATTTTTCTTTGAAAAATCTGAGGGGCATTTTTTAGGCCAACAGGCATAACTTTCCATTCAAAATGTCCTTCACTACATGTAAAAGATGTCCATGGAATAGAGTCTGGATGCATTCTTACCTGCCAAAATCCTGATTTGAGATCAAATTTTGAAAACCATTTTGCTCCTTGGATTTTGTTAAGAAGAATTTCTTTGGTAGGGATACAATAGCCATCAATATGGGTATTGTCATTTAGTCTTTTATAGTTAAAAACCATTCGTGATTGACCACGTTTTTTCTCAGATTCTTTTTGAACTATAAAAGCTGCAGTTCTGTGCTTAGAAGTGCTTCTTGTAATTACTCCAAGCTTTAGTAATTGAGAAATATGCATCTTGAACTCGTCAATAGTCTAATTATCATATTTAGGCATTCCTGTCTTAATTACCAAATCTGGATTAATTATCTCTAATTTACAAAAAATCTTATTTCTTTCCCAAAATTTTGTTGGGACTTCTCCAATAATTTCAGTTTTTTGTAAATGATCCACCATATATAAAATATCCTCATAAGTAAAATTTTTACTTAAAAGTTTTTGGTTTAGTATATGGGGTTTTACCAATTTATATGATAAGTCTAAAAAAGAATAATCTTTAGAAGAGTCATCATTTTCAATTTTCCAAAGTTCTTCAAAGTCTGGAAAATCATTAAAAGTCCTCTCAGGACTAACAGATGCTAGTTTTTTGTACAACTGTTATCATTACAAGAACAGTTTTGGGGAGTACAAACCAGTCTGGGATTTTGTAATTTTTCTGCTTCACTACTTCCACCACGCTTTCGAGCGTACTACGATATTATGGGTGTGAGTGTGGCTTGCTGAGAAATCATGACATAATCCTTACAAATATGAAAGGATCTATCCTTTGTAAGTAAAAAAGTTTAGTCCAAGAATTAGATGTATACCATGTAATTCATTTAAGTTTGAGACCCAGCATGTTTCCATAGAGTAAACAGGTGACCATTCTTGACAATTTGTTTGGAATTGTAAAAGAAGATTTTTCAAGTAATGGTTCGTTTCGTGTATAGTTCCTGAAAAAGTCATAGACTTTAAAGGCTTATTTGCTTCAACCAGTTTACTAAGTAATTCCGGGGGAAATATAGAGGCATCTAAAGTAGATTCAGTTGCTCCTGTGTCAATAAAAGCAGGGATTTGAAATTTCATGCCTTTAATGTTTAAGAGAACTAAAACTAAAAGATTTTTCAGCGGTTTTTTGTTACATATAATGGGTATAACTGGGGTTATAGCCATATATGAAGATGAAGGCTGATCTTGAATCTGAATTCCCTTGTTTTTTGGTGGTTTTGCAAATAAAGGAGGGAATTCTTGATCAAAGTCTTTTTGTGAAAATTGTTGAAAACTAATTTCAAGATTTTCCATACGATTTTCAAGGGTATGAAGTCTATCATCAAGTATAGTTATTCTATCTGTCTTTTGTTTATGAATATTAGGTTCAGGTAGAACATAATTATAAACAGAGGATAAACAGGAGTAACAAACTTCAATTCTACACAGATCACAACGAGAACGCTTCTCAAGAGAAGGGTACCAAAGACAATTATAACACTTATTGTTAGTATTACCCGTGTTGTGTTTCCATTTGTGGGTACAATCTAAAACTTCAATGTTTACAAAATTTAAGTTTTGAAACATTTCAATTTCTTCATCAGAAATACCTATATTTACAAGAGAATTATGGTAGCCATATTTCTGTTGTAAAGGTGTTTGAGATTGAGCAAGTTGTTCAATAAAGGAATAATCGCTTTGTTGAAGGGTATCTTGCATGTCTTCTACACTAATAATAGAGTAGATTTCAGAGTTAGTTGAGACATCAGAAGTTATGTCAACTAAGTCTTCATTTGTGCAATTTATAAGATCAACTCTTTGGTTAAAAACAGTTTTCTTTCCAGGGCATTTGCTTGATAAATGTCCTTCTTTCCCACAAGCATAACAAGAAAATTTGTTATAATTCTTATTATCTTTTTATTTTCTCACATGTTTGTCTTTATTTAATGTGGGCTTTCTTGCATTGGACTTTCTAAGGAAGTAAGTCTTTTTGGGCTTTCTTTTGCTAGGAAAGGCCTTTTTCTTTTCCTGGACTTTATCATAAGTTTGAGGAGTATAGATAGAGGAACAAAATCCTGTATCTTTCCTTTTTAACTCTCTCTGGGTCTGGATCATGGAACACTTAGCTTTAAGGTGATCTATGATAACCTTAGCTCTTACTGTTGCATTATTCCATTGGGCATCAACACTGGGCTGGTCTTGTTTCCATTTAAGCTCAATTTCTCTTCCCAATTCTCCTGGCAGTTTAGTAAACATTCTGTTGCCAATACTTGCATCATAATAATTACCAGAGATGGAGGCTAAATGAACAAAGTCATTTAGGAAGAAAACAATCTTTTTCCAATCGTGTAATTGGAGTTGTTCAAGATCACGAAGTGCTTCATTCTGCTTTATGGTTAGGCCAGATAAGGTATCTCCACCATTAATAATCCTAAGGATAGTTGATGTGAAGTTCCTTATGTTATTACCTTGTGCAACAAGTTGTGCTAGTGACTCAGGAAAGTGTTTTTTCCAGTCTTCCCATGCAGCAAGTGCAGTAGTACCAAGATAGTTTTCCGCAATGGAAATCATTACTTCAGCATCTATATCTTTTTCAAGATATTTAGATGTGTAGTCTCGATGAACTTCTTAGGACCAAGTTTCCAGATATGAATTCCACAATTGTGGGTGTATATCTGTAATATTTAATAAAGGGGTAGATTTCCAAGTGAAAGTCGGATCAGTTGGTAATCTTCTTCCTTTATTTCTATAACTTTGAGTTGGTTCATTGTAACCTTTGGCTTGAACACGAGGAGGTCTTCCTGTTTCATAACTCATTGTTTCAAGTCTTCCTGGTACTGGGCCAGTAACAGATGATCCAACATTGTCATCCATGAGGGCGAAGTTAACAGATTTGACAGAATCATCTAAGTATGAGTCCAAAGAATTTTCTTCTTTAGGAGTCATTCTTATATTTTTCAAATCATCTTGGTAGATAATTTGTGATTCTGAGAGTTGTCCTTGTTTTTTAAGGATAACTTCCATTTCTTCAAGCTCTTGGGGACTAAGAGTATAATCAAATAATTCTTTAGGGTAGAGAATTTTATGATGATAGCCTTCCCATCCAGTAGGTTTTATTTCCCTGATGTCAATTTGGCTTGAAGGAGGTGGATTATATTTGACCAAGAAAGGTTTGATGTCATTAGGATTGCTTGAATCAAAATACTTAGAGTCTTCTTCTAAGGTATCCCATTCATCATCAAAAGTAACATTCATGAAGCTAGTGGAAAATCTATGAAGATCTTCATCAGTAGGTTCATCTTCTTCTTCATCTTTTGTTTGGGATGATGAAGCATTATCCTTATAATTTCTAAACCTTAGAGATTTAGATCCACCTGAATTGGTATAGGCAACATAACTAGTGGGGACAATAGTTGTTGCTTCTCTGTGAAATGGAATAGTCCATTCACTACCAGCAATGGTTTGGGAGTCTATATGGGCAGGAGGTATCATTTGTATTCCTCTAGAGGATACAATTTGGATGATTGAGTCAATATCAACATTATACTGACTTCCTGTGGTTCCTGTCAATCTTCCAAGAAATATTATTTCTATTGCCAGATTCTTTCCTATAAAACTTTCATATCCAAGTGTTTGAATCTGTAAAGTAACATGTCTACAGAAATCATCAGCACTTAATGAAAAGTTTTGGGGAGCAATATAAGCAACGCCTATATTGTTGTTTAAATCTATTTCCATTGTTCCGATTATAGCTTGATCAAGATTAGAAAATCTATTATCAATCAATACTACAAGGGCTTTTGTTCCTAAACCAGTTCTATGGAGACCTTTTATCGCAATAGTTAGGAGTCCAAAGTGTAAAGTGGTTTGGTTTGATCTTCTTAACCTAAGGCTAGCTTCTCTAGTCATCAGGTTAATGGTAATGATTCTTCCTTGAGGAACATAAAGATTTTGTAAACTATGATGTCTAAAGAGACCAGAGTTTCTTTCAAAAATTCCAATAGAGTATAATCTAGTGGGATCAAAAGCTTCTATTTGATTATTGTTAAGAAGTTGTTCACTTCTATCAACATTAATCATGTCTTCAAGTCTAGAATTAGACCTTGAGGATCTCCTAGAGAATATTCTTCCTAGAGTACTGAAATGTAGTATAGTGTCTTGTCCAACCAATTGAGGCCTATTTTCAAGGGACTCATTTTCTTGTATAGTTCTAGAAGAACCGCTAAAAGGAATGCTGCTAGACATTTTTATAAACAAGAAATTTGGTTCTTGGAGCAAGCTTCTTTTCAAAAGTTGTTGAAAGTTTTGAAAATTGATCAGAAAGTTTTTCAATATCAGAAGTATTTGGAATTTCTTTAACAGAAATTTTATCAATCTTATGATGTAAAGAAACTAAAAGAGCTATTATAATATTGTTTTGAGTAACAACCAACTTGTTGGAGTCAGAAACAATATTTTTTGTTTCAAAATAACCAGAAGACTTAGGCAAATTTTGATTACAAAATTTTTGAGCTTCTTCAAGAATAATTCCTTCAAAACTAAAGTTCATTTAATTGATAGCTAGTCTTTCAAGCTGTATTAAATGAAGTTTAACTTCTTCGAATTGTTCTTTGAAAATCTTTGTATTTTCAAATGCCTGATTTTGAATTTCCTTTAATAAACCTTTATTTTGAAATTCAATTTCTTTTCTTTTGTCTTCTTTTGAAAGGCGATTATTTGGTTTTAAAACCAATAAATCAATTTTCTTTTCAAGACTTACAAGTTTTTCTTCGAATAAAGAAAAAGTTGTCTTAAGGTATTCTAATTTGTTTTCCAAATTAAGAATAGCTTTGTTTTTCTTGATCATAAAATCATGAATAGACTGCCAAAGATTGGTATTCTTATTCTGATTATATTCAAGATTTTTTCCAAGGTTCGTAATTAAATCTACAATACTATTTAATTGACTGTTTTCACTATGGAGAATATGTTTATTTGTTTCTTTATAGAAAGAACAATTAAACTTATACTCATCTAAAGAGACAATAGATCTACTTGCCTGGAATAATTCTAAATTTAAATAATCTATTCTACTCATAAAAAAAATTAAAAGGCTCTGATACCAATAAAAAGGGGTTATCTCAGAAGATTTAACTAAAAATCAAACTAAAATAAGACCTTATAAGGGGCTGCAACGCAGTTATTAGTGTTTTATTCAAAGAATAATCCACTAACAATTGGGCCTCAGCGAGGTTACAGTATATAGGCAGGGAAATCTTGATCGTATAATGCCAAGTTCCACAGCTATTCCTGTTCATGGGGATTGGAGATTATCTTCATGGTAAGGAGAATCCTCAGACCAATTAGAATAATACCAATTTCTTCCTTTAAAGGCTGCAAAAGCTTCAAATTTAGCTTCGTTATCAACTTCAGGGTTGAACCAGAAACTTTTATAAAAAGTATTTATATCTTTGAAGATTTTTCCAACAATTTGATATTTTATATCGGAATTGAGCAGATCAGAAGCTAACAGATAAGTAAGGTTCTTTTTCAGACTTTCTGAACAATATATCTCATAGTTTGCATAACAATAACATCTACAAGGACATCCACAAATATCTCGATGGATTTTAGAACTTGTATGAGGGCAGTTTTCAGGATTATGCATAGATAGAATAAATAAAGGATTTCTTATGAGAAGGGAGGGATTAGAAAACCAATTTAACAGAGGTTGTTAATCTTCCTATGATATAGTTAAAAGTTTTTATTATCTTTACATTTCTTTTGAAATTCCAAACAAATTGAAAAATCTTCTTTTACAATTCCAAACAAATTGTCAAGAATGGTCACCTGCTTACTCTATGGAAACATGCTGGGTCTCAAACTTAAATGAATTACATGGTATACATCTAATTCTCGGACTAAACTTTTTACTTACAAAGGATAGATCCTTTCATATTTGTAAGGATTATGTCATGATATTTCTTCGTTCTTCTAGAAGCGAGAAAAGGTAAGAAAAGTTAGAATTTTCTTAGCTGTCCACGTGTTTCTTTTGTCGGCTGTAATAATACAGGTGAATTATTGAGCTGATTAAACTTCCATGATGCTTTTGCCTTTGTCAACTTGGTTAATCAGGTCTTCAGTCTTCTTAGTTTTGAAGAAAACTTTCCATTTATCAAGAATATCATCTTCATCTCGGTGGAATTTCATGAACGTATAACTTTGCTACTGGTGAAGGAATGAAAATTTTGATTGTAGGAGTTTCTCCAAAAAGCGAATAATCATCTGATTTTAATACTTCAGAGTTCCAAAAGAAGTCTGAATAATGGACATGTTGAAACCAGATTTTAATGTCTTCAATTGTTTGTCCGGTTATGAATTGCCAACAGGGATTGTGTGGCATAAGTTCATCGTCCCAATCTGATGAGAATGCTTTTGTCATTATCTTGATAGCTGAACAACTAGGTTCAGGTCCAGATTTCCAGAATTTTGGAGGAGAAGCAAATATATCAATAACCACGCCTGAATCATCATATTTATTGACAATATTAATGGCATGCTTTATGCGAACAGGCATCCATTCTATTTGCTTAGTATCCGAAAGGATTAGTCCGCAGAGTAACCCATATTTGAAAAGATTGTGAAAAATGATTTTTTCATTTCTAAAAGTTTGTACAGAAAATCCTTGGATTGGTGATCTTGAAATAATCATCAACCATTCTTGTAATCTTAGAAAATCCTGAAAGTTGATGTCAGCGAGACCAATTAATTCATATAAGTAGGACAAACAGTTAAGCTTCGGAAGGGATAACTGTAGAGTATTAAGACCTTCTCTCTTTGGTGGTTTGAAAGTACCACTCATCTGTGAGGATGAAGAAGATGTCATACAAGTTGTCAAAGGGAGTTCATAATTGAAGTCCGGATTTTTATCATCTGAAGAGTGATGATTTTCGAAGATAGGGTCTAAATGATAGTTAAAGCCTATTTTCTCATGAGCAACCGTGAGGCACACAGAAAAACTTTGAAAGCCCTTCCAAAAGGAACGAAGGGGTTTCTGGTGTTCAATCTGGGCAGCAACATCTGTCCAGTTTTTGTAAATCCCTTTTTGTGGCCCATTCATAAGTAAGTAACATGAAATTTTTTTGGGGCACTGTTTTAATTCATTAAATCTCTGGGCAACCGAGTTAATAATAAAAATTTTCTCATTGGTTTGGCCCGGTTTTGTTTCAAGGTTCCATATGGCATCACATATAGAAGCTTCTTCTTTAGTGAGTCTGGACCTTAGGTTGAAGTTGAATTGTTTATCATTGGGATAAACAGGAATGAACTGTCTTCCAACAAGTGAAGAATTTTCAGTTGTAGGAATGTTTTCCTTCTTAACAACTCTAGGCTTAGGCATCCTGCAAAATATTTAAGAAAGAGGATTAAATCTTGAAAGCAAATCAGGAATAACATTTGTTTTTCCCTTTATATGTTCCAAATTAAATTTTATTCCTTTGCCAATGATATATTCATTTAGTTTTAACCATCTATTGGACAAAAGTTTTGATTCCTTCTTTATATCTGCAAATTTAACAAGAGCTTCACAGTCTGTTCTGAGTGTGATCTCCTTTTTCCCTGTTAAAAAGAGGGCAAAAGATTCGCAGGAATTGATTACAGCTAAGACTTCAAAGTCTAAAGATGTTAATCTTCCTTTCTCTTTGTATGTTCCAGAGGCATATCTGCAGAGCTGTTCTTCATGAATAGAGGAGTATTTTGAAGGTCTTTTTAAAAGAATACCTCCCCATCCATATTCTGATCCATCAGTTTGAACAATCAAGTAGTCAGAATCTAATGGTATGTCCATTTCTGGAAGATTCATGACTAGTCTTTTTAAATTCTGAACAATCTTAATATCTTCAGAATTAAAATTCCTTGTTCCTTTTACTGAGGTTTTATTATAAAGAGGTCCAGTATATTTAGAAAGATCCTTGATGAAAGGTCTAGCATAATTTAGAGAACCTAAAAAACCTTGCAGTTGTTTTAAGTTTTCTAATTTATCTGGATATTCAAGTATTTTTCTTGAAATATGAGGCTGGAGCTTTATCTTTCCTTTTCCTATTTCTACACCAAGAAATTCGATATGTTCTTTTAAAAGTTGCATTTTCTTGAGAGAAATCACCATTCCTTCTTTTTCAAAGATCTTGAAAACAGTATACAAATGAGCATAGTGTTCACTTTTGTCTTTTGAAAAAACCAAGACATCGTCAATATAGACACATGTAAAATTGGATATATGCATAAAACAATCATCCATTTTTCTTTGAAAAATCTGAGGGGCATTTTTTAGGCCAAAAGGCATAACTTTCCATTCAAAATGTCCTTCACTACATGTAAAAGATGTCCATGGAATAGAGTCTGGATGCATTCTTACCTGCCAAAATCCTGATTTGAGATCAAATTTTGAAAACCATTTTGCTCATTGGATTTTGTTAAGAAGAATTTCTTTGGTAGGGATACAATAGCCATCAATATGGGTATTGTCATTTAGTCTTTTATAGTTAAAAACCATTCGTGATTGACCACGTTTTTTCTCAGATTCTTTTTGAACTATAAAAGCTGCAGTTCTGTGCTTAGAAGTGCTTCTTGTAATTACTCCAAGCTTTAGTAATTGAGAAATATGCATCTTGAACTCGTCAATAGTCCAATTGTCATATTTAGGCATTCCTGTCTTAATTACCAAATCTAGATTAATTATCTCTAATTTACAAAAAATCTTATTTCTTTCCCAAAATTTTGTTGGGACTTCGCCAATAATTTCAGTTTTTTGTAAATGATCCACCATATATAAAATATCCTCATAAGTAAAATTTTTACTTAAAAGTTTTTGGTTTAGTATATGGGGTTTTACCAATTTATATGATAAGTCTAAAAAAGAATAATCTTTAGAAGAGTCATCATTTTCAATTTTCCAAAGTTCTTCAAAGTCTAGAAAATCATTAAAAGTCCTCTCAGGACTAAGAGATGCTAGTTTTTTGTACAACTGTTATCATTACAAGAACAGTTTTGGGGAGTACAAACCAGGGATTTTGTAATTTTTCTGCTTCACTACTTCCACCACGCTTTCGAGCGTACTCTGATATTATGGGTGTGAGTGTGGCTTGCTGAGAAATCATGACATAATCCTTACAAATATGAAAGGATCTATCCTTTGTAAGTAAAAACTTTAGTCCAAGAATTAGATGTATACCATGTAATTCATTTAAGTTTGAGACCCAGCATGTTTCCATAGAGTAAGCAGGTGACCATTCTTGACAATTTGTTTGGAATTGTAAAAGAAGATTTTTCAATTTGTTTGGAATTTCAAAAGAAATGTAAAGATAATAAAAACTTTTAACTATATCATAGGAAGATTAACAACCTCTGTTAAATTGGTTTTCTAATCCCTCCCTTCTCATAAGAAATCCTTTATTTATTCTATCTATGCATAATCCTGAAAACTGCCCTCATACAAGTTCTAAAATCCATCGAGATATTTGTGGATGTCCTTGTAGATGTTATTGTTATGCAAACTATGAGATATATTGTTCAGAAAGTCTGAAAAGAACCTTACTTATCTGTTAGCTTCTGATCTGGTCAATTCCGATATAAAATATCAAATTGTTGGAAAAATCTTCAAAGATATAAATACTTTTTATAAAAGTTTCTGGTTCAACCCTAAAGTTGATAACGAAGCAAAATCTGAAGCTTTTGCAGCCTTTAAAGGAAGAAATTGGTATTATTCTAATTGGTCTGAGGATTCTCCTTACCATGAAGATAATCTCCAATCCCCATGAACAGGAATAGCTGTGCAACTTGGCATTATACGATCAATATTTCACTGCCTATATACTGTAACCTCGCTGAGGCCCAATTGTTAGTGGATTATTCTTTGAATAAAACACTAATAACTGCGTTGCAGCCCCTTATAAGGTCTTATTTTAGTTTGATTTTTAGTTAAATCTTCTGAGATAACCCCTTTTATTGGTATCAGAGCCTTTTAATTTTTTTATGAGTAGAATAGATTATTTAAATTTAGAATTATTCCAGGCAAGTAGATCTATTGTCTCTTTAGATGAGTATAAGTTTAATTGTTCTTTCTATAAAGAAACAAATAAACATATTCTCCATAGTGAAAACAGTCAATTAAATAGTATTGTAGATTTAATTACGAACCTTGGAAAAAATCTTGAATATAATCAGAATAAGAATACCAATCTTTGGCAGTCTATTCATGATTTTATGATCAAGAAAAACAAAGCTATTCTTAATTTGGAAAACAAATTAGAATACCTTAAGACAACTTTTTCTTTATTCGAAGAAAAACTTGTAAGTCTTGAAAAGAAAATTGATTTATTGGTTTTAAAACCAAATAATCGCCTTTCAAAAGAAGACAAAAGAAAAGAAATTGAATTTCAAAATAAAGGTTTATTAAAGGAAATTCAAAATCAGGCATTTGAAAATACAAAGATTTTCAAAGAACAATTCGAAGAAGTTAAACTTCATTTAATACAGCTTGAAAGACTAGCTATCAATTAAATGAACTTTAGTTTTGAAGGAATTATTCTTGAAGAAGCTCAAAAATTTTGTAATCAAAATTTGCCTAAGTCTTCTGGTTATTTTGAAACAAAAAATATTGTTTCTGACTCCAACAAGTTGGTTGTTACTCAAAACAATATTATAATAGCTCTTTTAGTTTCTTTACATCATAAGATTGATAAAATTTCTGTTAAAGAAATTCCAAATACTTCTGATATTGAAAAACTTTCTGATCAATTTTCAAAACTTTCAACAAATTTTGAAAAGAAGCTTGCTCCAAGAACCAAATTTCTTGTTTATAAAAATGTCTAGCAGAATTCCTTTTAGCGGTTCTTCTAGAACTATACAAGAAAATGAGTCCCTTGAAAATAGGCCTCAATTGGTTGGACAAGACACTAGACTACATTTCAGTACTCTAGGAAGAATATTCTATAGGAGATCCTCAAGGTCTAATTCTAGACTTGAAGACATGATTAATGTTGATAGAAGTGAACAACTTCTTAACAATAATCAAATAGAAGCTTTTGATCCCACTAGATTATACTCTATTGGAATTTTTGAAAGAAACTCTGGTCTCTTTAGACATCATAGTTTACAAAATCTTTCTGTTCCTCAAGGAAGAATCATTACCATTAACCTGATGACTAGAGAAGCTAGCCTTAGGTTAAGAAGATCAAACCAAACCACTTTACACTTTGGACTCCTAACTATTGCGATAAAAGGTCTCCATAGAACTGGTTTAGGAACAAAAGCCCTTGTAGTATTGATTGATAATAGATTTTCTAATCTTGATCAAGCTATAATCGGAACAATGGAAATAGATTTAAACAACAATATAGGCATTGCTTATATTGCTCCCCAAAACTTTTCATTAAGTGCTGATGATTTCTGTAGACATGTTACTTTACAGATTCAAACACTTGGATATGAAAGTTTTATAGGAAAGAATCTGGCAATAGAAATAATATTTCTTGGAAGATTGACAGGAACCACAAGAAGTCAGTATAATGTTGATATTGACTCAATCATCCAAACTGTATCCTCTAGAGGAATACAAATGATACCTCCTGCCCATATAGACTCCCAAACCATTGCTGGTAGTGAATGGACTATTCCATTTCACAGAGAAGCAACAACTATTGTCCCCACTAGTTATGTTGCCTATACCAATTCAGGTGGATCTAAATCTCTAAGGTTTAGAAATTATAAGGATAATGCTTCATCATCCCAAACAAAAGATGAAGAAGAAGATGAACCTACTGATGAAGATCTTCATAGATTTTCCACTAGCTTCATGAATGTTACTTTTGATGATGAATGGGATACCTTAGAAGAAGACTCTAAGTATTTTGATTCAAGCAATCCTAATGACATCAAACCTTTCTTGGTCAAATATAATCCACCTCCTTCAAGCCAAATTGACATCAGGGAAATAAAACATATTGGATGGGAAGGCTATGATCATAAAATTCTCTACCCCAAAGAATTATTTGATTATACTCTTAGTCCCCAAGAGCTTGAAGAAATGGAAGTTATCCTTAAAAAACAAGGACAACTCTCAGAATCACAAATTATCTACCAAGATGATTTGAAAAATATAAGAATGACTCCTAAAGAAGAAATTTTTTTGGACTCATACTTAGATGATTCTGTCAAATCTGTTAACTTCGCCCTCATGGATGACAATGTTGGATCATCTGTTACTGGCCCAGTACCAGGAAGACTTGAAACAATGAGTTATGAAACAGGAAGACCTCCTCGTGTTCAAGCCAAAGGTTACAATGAACCAACTCAAAGTTATAGAAATAAAGGAAGAAGATTACCAACTGATCCGACTTTCACTTGGAAATCTACCCCTTTATTAAATATTACAGATATACACCCACAATTGTGGAATTCATATCTGGAAACTTGGTCCCAAGAAGTTCATCGAGACTACACATCTAAATATCTTGAAAAAGATATAGATGCTGAAGTAATGATTTCCATTGCGGAAAACTATCTTGGTACTACTGCACTTGCTGCATGGGAAGACTGGAAAAAACACTTTCCTGAGTCACTAGCACAACTTGTTGCACAAGGTAATAACATAAGGAACTTCACATCAACTATCCTTAGGATTATTAATGGTGGAGATACCTTATTTGGCCTAACCATAAAGCAGAATGAAGCACTTCGTGATCTTGAACAACTCCAATTACATGATTGGAAAAAGATTGTTTTCTTCCTAAATGACTTTGTTCATTTAGCCTCCATCTCTGGTAATTATTATGATGCAAGTATTTGCAACATAATGTTTACTAAACTGCCAGGAGAATTGGGAAGAGAAATTGAGCTTAAATGGAAACAAGACCAGCCCAGTGTTGATGCCCAATGGAATAATGCAACAGTAAGAGCTAAGGTTATCATAGATCACCTTAAAGCTATGTGTTCCATGATCCAGACCCAGAGAGAGTTAAAAAGGAAAGATACAGGATTTTGTTCCTCTATCTATACTCCTCAAACTTATGATAAAGTCCAGGAAAAGAAAAAGGCCTTTCCTAGCAAATTAGTTGTTCAAAGACAAAATATATATTGTGCGATTTCAAGGGAATGTATAGGTGAGGGTAAGAAGTTACATGGAGGGGAATAGGGTACTGGA
Organism: Saussurea involucrata; assembly: GCA_033807775.1. Taxonomy (NCBI): domain Eukaryota; kingdom Viridiplantae; phylum Streptophyta; class Magnoliopsida; order Asterales; family Asteraceae; genus Saussurea; species Saussurea involucrata. The sequence continues at coordinate 67,987,492 of CM066316.1, forward strand.
AAATGATAGTTTAAAGTATGTAAGTTTTATGATTCGATAAAAGAGAGAAGTCGAGAAGAGAAGGACGTACCACATAGCATAAAAGCATGATGGATAAAGTGGAAAGTTGTTATACGAGTGTTGTGTCAGTGTGACAAGAATGTTCCATTAAAGGGAAATGGTAAATTTTAAAGGGTGTTCATCCATTCAGCTGTTTGTAGAGGTTGGAATATTGGTTGACGAGAAAGTTGTTGAACAGGAGTAAGAAGTTGTAGAAATGAGAATGGTTAGGCGGACATGGGGTTGGACCATGTTAGACATAATTTTGAATGAGGTTTTCCTAGCAAAGTTGGCAGTTGCCACAATAACGAATAAACTGAGAGGTGAGAGATCACATTAACTTAGGCATGTTTGAATGAGACCAATGATAACATTGACAAAGAGATTAACAAGAGTGAATATAAAGGGGTGAAGATAATAGGAAAGCAAGGCCGATGAGGACATGAGATGAGCAATTGAGGTTGGACATGGTGGTCTTAGATAATATAGAAGACATTACCTCTAATAAGATCACTTGGGAAAAAGGATTAGGGAAATAGACTAAAGGGAGACCTATAGCAAGTGTATTCAAGCATAAGAGAGTTGGACATGTAAGGATGGGCAAAGGGACATGTTTTTGTTGTACGTGCTCTGTGTGGTATTGTCTTACCATATATTTTGTATGTGTTCAATGTACCTCTTACTACTTATTCTTACTTATTTTTCTCTTACTTCGATTATCATACGCTAATCTTTCATCCTGTTACTTGTTTGCTTAGAGCATCTCCAACAGGTTTTTTTATAATTTTTCTAAAATAGAGAATTAAAAGTTAGAATCTCTAAAAAGAGTTATATTCATCTCCACCAGATTCTCTATTTTAGAGATTCTAAAACAAGTTATATTAATATAATATTCTCTAATTGGTGAGATTAAATAAATAATCATTTTTTCTCCTACCACCAAGTTTTAAAGAATTCTCTAAACTTGGAATTTTTTCAAGTTTTCTCTATTATATAGAACAAGATAGCAAAGCTGTTATAGAAGTTTAGGGAAAAAAACTCAATTTTTCTATTTTAGCAAAGTTGTTGGAGATGCTCTTACACTCTTGTTCATGTTAGGATTCTTCACGAAAACAATTGTGCTACCCTTTTGGTAGAGGCCGTGTTTGTGCACATTTCACCCCCAAGCCTCGCTATCAAGTGGGATTTATTGGTCCATTTGATTTGGTTTAATCAGTAGATTGTATAGAATCCATATTAAAATCGTTGTACGTAACACCATCAAATCAGAAAAATGCAACTAATTTAAATTTTTTTGAATGAACATAAAACACGGATAAATTCCTTTATAACGATCAACACTTAATTATTTAAAAAGGTTTAACATCATCAAAATACAATCAAAAGCTTACCCAAAATCAAGTTAGGGTTGGGTGTTACCAAAACTCCAACATAAGTCACTATCTCCAAAACATGAAAGAGGTCCCCAAAAATCTAAATCTTTCTCGTGCCTTTAACTAGCACTCAACTCTTTATAGTGTTGATAGTATCCCTCCCCAACGAAGTGCTGATGCACATGCCAATAAATAAAGAGTATTATGTTTAACGTCTAGCGAGTTCAAGTAGTTTTCATCATTTATATAAAACGGTAAAACGGATGAAATGTATTAAATATACAAACAACATCTTTATCAAAATCCACCATTTTCGAACCCATTAATCAAGACATCCATATCATGGTTAAATATTCAATTACTAAAAAATGAATACAACTCTATTATTCAAACCAGGGACGAACATATAATTTTTTTCAAACGATGACACCTTTTAACTATAAGAAACAAATATTGGGATATTTTTCACAAAGTCATCGTTGGTATGTTGGTTAGATCATCACTTTTCATATGTCAGATTTGGTTAATTTTGGACCAATTTAGTCAAATTTGTAGTTTTTGGGACCTTTGTCTTCTGGTAAATAAAGTTTGGGGAAGAATTTTTTTTACATGAGTTTTAGAACCCATATTTATAAAAGGCCATATCTTTGAATTGTTGATGAAACGGAGATTTTAACCACTTGATTGTTATTTATACATAAATACTTATGTGTTGGATATGTTTTAATATATCAAAAAGGTCATTAGACTAGAATGCAATGAATTCGTCGACATAGAAGTCCATTTTATTTGGTTTGAATGGGATGATATTCCCTAGTTGTAACCTAAAATAAGCATTGGGTTTTCGTAAGCAATATGGTGTGGACTTTTGGAGTCAGACATCGATCATTTACCAATATAATATAATTTCCTGTGAACAAGCTTAATTAGGAGTTTGGGATCCCAAGCTATAGACCTAACATGGTAGAATTTGATGACTCCACAAGCAATAGACTTGGAGTGGTTGCGCTTGTTAACTCATTAAACTATAGACCTCGAGTGGTTGATGTTAATGAATGCTAAATCCTAGGTGATGCTTATATAACATGGATATGTGCCTTAATTTTGTGTTATGTCACTATCAATGGTAAATCAAGTCTCCTTTATCATAGTAAGATGTTGGGAACTGAAGATATGCTAAGTATGGTTAGTACTGCTAAGTCTACATTACTACTGCCAGTTCTTCGTTACTACTGCTGGGCAAGGTTACTGCTGCTAGACGAAGTTAGTACTGCTAGATGAAGTTAGTACTGCTAGACCAAGATTACTACTGCTAGACGAAGTTAGTGCTGCTAGACCAAATTACTACTGCTAGACATGGTTAGTACTGCTGAGCTGAGTTACTACTGCTTGAAGACTGTGAAGGTTAATACTGCTGAAGGTTGTTAATGCTGCTGAGCCAAATCATTGTTAATACTGCTGACTTGATAAGTTTGGGATGCGATGCTTTTGGAGACAAATAAGGAATTGATCAAGATATGTTTAACGAAGATTCAGAAGATCAATTTACTTTTGATAGTTATCTTGTAATTACTTTTGTATAAATAGTATTGATAGATAGCTATTAGAATACATGAATATTATACGAGTGAAATAGAATTTGATATTCATTCAAGAGTGAATTAACCTCAAGATCATAGATCCTATTTCTAGAGAAGTAGAAATCGTCTTGTTGAGCCTGTTCAACAAGATTGAGGTTTGGTGTAAAACTTGTGAGTAATAACTGTTTGATATATATACAGTTTATTGAATTTCTATTGATTGTTCTTTAATTGATTTAGAGTTCTATTCCGCAAGATTCTCTAAATTCTGTTTCTAAGAAGTTTAATTCTTGTTAAGAATCGATCCTGACAAGTGGTATCAGAGCCATTGGTATCTTAGAAGCTATGGACAATTCAATGGATTCTCACAGTACTCTTGTTTCAAAGGTTCCCATGCTCAAACCCAATGAATTTGACATGTGGAAACTAAGAATCAAGCAGTACATTCTTCTTACTGATTATGCAATATGGGACATCATAGAAAATGGCCCATGTAATGAAGGAAAGATTGGAGCAGATGGAAAGAGACCTCCTCCCAAGACAGATGCTGAAAAGAAAGTAAGACAAACAGAGATGAAGGCCTTAAGCACTCTGCTTTTGGCTATTCCTAATGAGTACCAACATCAATTCCAACACTGCACAGATGCACAGATGTTGTGGAATGCTCTGGAGAAAAGATTTACTGGCACAAAGAGCACAAAGAGAAATCAAAAGGCTATTCTCAGGCAACAATATGAAAACTTTATGTCTGCAAAGAATGAGTCTATGACTCAAACTTTTGACAGATTTAACAAGTTAATTGGAGAATTAGCAACTGTGGGTGTACACATGGATGCTGATGATGTCAATAGAAAGTTCCTTAGATCATTGGGAGAAGAATGGACCATGTACACAGTCTCATTCAGACAGAATGACCAATTGGAGGACAAAGAGCTAGATGACCTCTACAATGATCTGAGAGTATTTGAGGCTGAAGTTGAAGCCAAGAAAAAGCCATCTGGATTTGTTTATAATGCTGCTTTATTATCTTCATCCTCTGATAATGCTGCTAATCCTGATTCTGTTAATACTGCAGGTTCTATTAATGCTGCTGGTGGAACCAATCAAGAGAAGACTACAGATTCTGTACTAGAAGCATTCTTTTCTAGTCATGTTCACTCTTCTCTAATCAATGATGATTTAGAGCAGATCAATGCTGATGATCTGGAAGAGATGGACATCAAGTGGCAGATGGCTATGCTATCAATGAGGGTGAAGAAATTCATCAAAAGGACTGGGAAAAACAACTTTTCCCAGAGAAGAGAAGATGGTGCAGGCTTTGACAAGTCCATGGTTGAGTGTTACAAGTGTCACAAGATGGGACACTTTGCCAGAGAATGCAGAAGTGGAGGATCACAGACTCCAATTGGAAACCAAAACAGAAGCTCCTCTCAAGCCCTTGTTTCTCAACAAGGAATGGGATTTGATTGGAGTGATCAAGCTGAAGAAGCCTGTCAGAATCAAGCTCTTATGGCAGAAGTATCTGATATTCCCACTGAGGTACAATCTAAACTCTGTTCTCAAGCTTGCATTGATGCTGTTAAAAGATATAGGGATCACAATCAGAGTATGTGTGATGACCTTAAGAGGCTAGAGAAAGATGTGAAAGATTATGTTAGGATTGTAGAAAGGTTTGAGGAACAGATTAGAGCTTTTCAAGCTAATGAACTTCAACACCACTATGATACTAACTATTGGAAGTGGGAGAAGAATGAGTATGAGATTAAGCTGAAAGTGTCTGGGGAGGAGAATGAGAAGTTAAAAGAAGAGCTTAAAAAGGTTAAACTTGATGTTGAAAAGTTTACCTGTGCTTCTAAAACCATGGACACCATCATTAAAGCACAAATCCATGACAAGATGAAAGTAGGGATAGGATACAATACCACACCTCCACCCTACAATAACAACTACATACCTCCTAAGTCTGATTTGTTAGAGACCAAGGATAGAAAGGAACCTGAATTAAAGATTAATATAGATCCTTGTGAAAAAGAAATAGTTGTTGAGGATGAGACTGACAAAGTAGACTCTGATGAGGAATGTGAGAGTCCATGTGTCAAGAACACTGAGATCAAAAGGACTGAAGAGAAAAAGGAAGTTCATTACACACAGCCCAAAGTTGTGAACTCCAATATCTGTAAACAGTGTACTTGCAGGAAATCTAAAGAAAACAAGCCCCAAAAACATGATAATCAGAGGGGAAATCAAAGGAACTGGAATAACCAGTGGGCTATGAGACAAGGAGTTGACCTGAACAGAATCAACAGGCCAAAACCTTGTTTCATCTGTGGTAAGCTAAATCACTTAGCCAAACACTGTTATTTCAATCCTGTTAACCAAAGGTTTAATGCTCAAAGATCTTTTCAAAAACCTGGTGGTTACAGAAAGAATGGTGGATATAAAAAGTCTGCAAAGAAAAATGTGGCAAAGAAACAAGATAAACCCAAAAGCCACATAAAGAAAACGACTGAAAAGGAATGTGATACTATGTGGGTTCCAAAAAGCACTAAGAACAATACTGCTGCTAACAGTGTTAGTACTGCTAACACTGTTAGTACTGCTTCAAAAGTTAGTGCTGCTAGCAGTATTAATACTGCTAGTAATCATTCCAAAGTTAGTGCTGCTAGCAGTGTTAATACTGCTAGTAATCAGTCCAATGTTAGTGCTGCTAATACTTTTAGTGCTTCTTCTTCAGATAGTACTGCTGCTAGCAGTATTAAATCTGTTAATACTGCTGCTAGCAGTGTTAACTCTGTTAATACTGCTACCTCTGTTAGTACTTCTGAGGTTAATACTGCTGCTCCCAGTATTAGTACTGCTAGCACTGTTAGTACTGCTGCAAGTGCTGCTACACCAATAATTTTGACAAAGTACTCCAGCACAGCAGTACCAAAATTTAAAAATCTCATCAAAACCAAGTGTAAGTACTTTGATGAGCAAGGGAGACCCAAGACCACTTCGGCTTGGGTTCCAAATAAAACTAACTGATTTATCTTGATGTGCAGGGCAACCAACAGCTCAAGGGGAAGAGCATTTGGCATGTTGATAGTGGTTGCTCCAGGCACATGACAGGTAACATGGCCTGCCTCAAAAATTTCAAAAAGATTGATGGAGGACATGTTGCATTTGGGGATAATCCTGCTGGTGGAAAGATAAGTGGTAAGGGTGATGTTTCAAAGGGTAAGATGACCTTTGAAGATGTGTACTATGTTGAACAATTGAGATACAACCTGTTAAGTGTATCACAGGTTTGTGACAAGAAGCATAGCATATTGTTTACTGACTCTGAATGTATTATCCTTGCTCCTGGATACAAAGTGGTTGATGAAAACATGATACTTCTGAGAACTCCTAGGAAGGATAATGTTTATTGTTTAGATTTGGAAAGTGTATCATCTGATTCATCCCTAAATTGTTTAGTTTCAAAAGCTTCTTTGGATGAATCATCACTTTGGCACAGAAGGATGTGTCACATGAACTTTAAAACAATAAATAAACTTGTTAAGAATAACCTTGTAAGGGGTTTGCCATCCAAAGTCTATTCATGTGATGATCATTGTGTTGCATGTCTCAAAGGCAAACAACACAAAACTTCTCATAAGTCCAAAGAGATAAACACTATATCAAATCCTCTTCAACTGTTACATATGGATCTGTTTGGTCCTACTAATGTGATGAGTATTGGCAAGAAATCATACTGCTTAGTTATTGTTGATGATTACTCTAGATTTACTTGGGTATATTTTCTGAGAACTAAGGATGAGACAAGTGGACTGATCAAATCTTTTATTCTCAAAATTGAAAACCAATCAAATCAAAGAGTGAAAGTCATTAGATCAGATAATGGAACTGAGTTTAAAAATTTTGATCTAAACACCTTTTGTGAAGAAAAAGGAATTGAGAGACAATACAGTGCTCCTAGGACTCCACAACAAAATGGTGTTGCTGAGAGAAGGAATAGGACATTGATTGAGGCTGCTAGATCTCTGTTAGCTGATTCAAAGTTACCAATTACCTTTTGGGCAGAAGCAGTTAATACTGCCTGCTATGTTCAAAACAGAGTTTTAGTTGTAAAGCCTAAAAACAAGACACCTTATGAGCTTTTCCATAAAAGGAAACCATATATTGGATTTTTCAAGCCATTTGGATGTCCTTGTACTATTCTCAATACCAAATCTCACTTAGGCAAGTTTGATAGCAAAGCAGATGATGGTTTTCTTGTTGGGTATTCATCTCAAAGTAAGGCCTACAGAGTTTTTAATACCTCTTCTAGAATAATTGAAGAAAGTGACAATGTCAAATGCAATGAGAACACACCAAATCCTATTGGTTCAGGTCCTAATTGGCTATTTGACATTGATTCACTCACTAATTCTTTGGGTTTCAGTGGTGATGTATATGCAGGACAAAGGGATACACCAACATCAGAACACAGAATCCAATCTGTGATATTTCCAATCCCTTCCATTGATCCTGTTGAATTCTGTGAACACCATGAGGAGACTGAACCTATTCAGAATGAAGAAGAGAGGAGAGCAGAGGAAAATCAGTCCTCAGGTTCAAATTCCAGAGAATCTGAGGTGACTGAAGAAGCAGAAACAAATCCAGAATTAAATGAGTCTAATCTGGATGAGGACTTACAAGAGGAAGCTGGTCATCCAACAAGAACTCAGAAAAATCATCCTCCTGAGTTGGTGATTGGAGATATTGCATCTCCCATGATGACTAGAAAGCAAAGCATACTCCAAGAGTTGCAAGAGCAGCAAAATACAGTTAACACTGTTCTTACTTGCTTTCTGTCCCAGATTGAGCCCAAAAAGGCTTATGATGCCATGAAAGACCCAAGCTGGATAGAGGCAATGCAAGAGGAGCTGCTACAGTTCAAATTACAGGATGTTTGGGACTTGGTAGACCTTCCAAAAGGTCATAGAGCAATTGGCACCAAGTGGATTTTCAGGAACAAGAAGGATGACAGAGGGATTGTAATCAGAAACAAAGCTAGACTGGTTGCACAAGGGTACACTCAGGAAGAAGGAATAGATTATGAGGAAGTCTTTGCTCCTGTGGCAAGGATTGAAGCAATCAGGTTATTTCTAGCCTATGCCTCCTACATGAAGTTCAAAGTGTACCAAATGGATGTCAAGAGTGCATTTCTGTATGGAAGTATTGAGGAAGAAGTATATGTCTGTCAACCCCCCGGATTTGAGAATCCATTGCACCCTGACAGAGTATACAAGCTGAAGAAGGCTCTTTATGGTTTGCATCAAGCTCCAAGAGCATGGTATGACACTCTGTCTACCTATCTCTTGAAAAATGACTTTGAAAGAGGAGTAATTGACAAGACCCTGTTTATCAAGAGGAGAAAGAGAGGTACACTACTTGTTCAGATCTATGTGGATGACATCATCTTTGGATCCACCAATGATCAAATGTGTAAAGAGTTTGAAGAATTGATGCACAAAAGCTTCAAGATGAGTTCCATGGGAGAACTTACATTCTTTCTTGGGCTTCAGGTAAAACAGAGGAAAGATGGGATTTTTATTAGCCAATCCAAATATGTGAAAGACATCCTGGACAAGTTTGGTCTATCAGACTCAAAGCCAGCAAGCACACCAATGGAAACACATAAACAGATCACTGCAGATCTTGAGGGGGAGGATGTGGATGTCCATCATTACAGATCAATGATTGGATCTCTCATGTATCTCACAGCCTCTAGACCTGACATTATGTTTTCAGTCTGTGTTTGTGCCAGATTTCAGGTTTCTCCTAAGCAATCACACCTTCATGCTGTCAAGAGAATATTCAGATACTTAAAAGGGCAACCTAGATTAGGTCTCTGGTATCCTCATGAATCCTCTTTTGACTTGCTTGCATATTCAGATAGTGATTTGGGAGGAGCCAACATGGATAGGAAGTCTACTTCAGGTGGATGTCAGTTTTTGGGTACAAGACTAGTATCTTGGCAGTGTAAGAAACAAACCACAGTGTCCTTATCTACCACAGAGGCTGAGTACATAGCTGCTGCAAGCTGCTGCTCTCAGGTTCTATGGATTCAGAATCAGATGTTGGACTATGGGGTAACATTTCTTCACACACCAATCTTCATTGATAACAACAATGCTATTAGCATTGTAAATAATCCAGTCAAACACTCAAAAACAAAGCATATAGAGATAAGGTATCACTTTATAAGAGATTGCAATGAAAAGAAATTAATTCAGGTTGCTAAAGTTCATACAAATGACCAGTTTGCTGATCTATTCACAAAAGCTTTTGATGTGGGTAGATTCACCTTTTTGGTAACAAGTGTGGGCATGATCAACCTAGAATAAATTTATGACTTTCTGTTTTTATACCTGTATTTCTTCATATATTTGGTGCTACTAACTTTCTTTCTCAGGGTCCTCTGTTTCCCTCAGATTACCAAGTGCAGAAAAGTGTAAGTGTGGTTACTACTGCCTGTGCAGCGTTACTACTGCCAGTACAGAAGTTACTACTGCCTGTGTTCTAGTAGTTAATACTGCTTGTGCAGTTAATACTGCTCAGTAGTTAATACTGCTCAGTAGTTAATACTGCTAGTGCAGTTAATACTGCTAGTGCAGTTAATACTGCTAGGTAGTTAATACTGCTAGGTAGTTAATACTGCTTGGTAGTTAATACTGCTAGTGCAGTTAATACTGCTAGTGTAGTTAATACTGCTTGGTAGTTAATACTGCTCGGTAGTTAATACTGCTAGGTAGTTAATACTGCTAGGTAGTTAATACTGCTCAGTAGTTAATACTGCTAGTGCAGTTAATACTGCTTGGTAGTTAATACTGCTCAGTAGTTAATACTGCTAGTGCAGTTAATACTGCTAGTGTAGTTAATACTGCTTGGTAGTTAATACTGCTCGGTAGTTAATACTTCTAGGTAGTTAATACTGCTAGGTAGTTAATACTGCTCAGTAGTTAATACTGCTAGTGCAGTTAATACTGCTAGTGTAGTTAATACTGCTTGGTAGTTAATACTGCTAGGTAGTTAATACTGCTTGGTAGTTAATACGGCTAGGTAGTTAATACTGCTTGGTAGTTAATACTGCTAGGTAGTTAATACTGCTCGGTAGTTAATACTGCTAGGTAGTTAATACTGCTAGGTAGTTAATACTGCTTGGTAGTTAATACTGCTCGGTAGTTAATACTGCTAGGTAGTTAATACTGCTCGGTAGTTAATACTGCTGTGTAGTTAATACTGCCCTGCAGTTAATACTGCTCAGCAGTTAATACTGCTTATGTCGTTAATACTGCTTTTGATAATCTAGGGCATATAAATACCCATGTTTGCCCGCCCAAGTTCATAACGACTCTTCGCATTTACTTCTTCTCTCTCGTTCTAACCTAGTCTCCCAGAATCTCTGTGTTTTTCTTTTAAGAATCCTCAGGAATCATGGAGTTTGTGGATGAGCACAATGAAATAGCCATGCTACAGAAGCCGAAACAAGCTGCGGGATTCCACGATATAGTCGATTTTCTCAAATCCTCGCACATCTCCTATGCCCTAACGGTGAGCCCAACAATCTATATCGAACATCAGACACAATTTTGGGAGAATGCCACTGTTGGTTTCGAAGAAGGGCAGAAAACCATTCGAACAAGGGTATGTGATAAACCCTTGAAAGTCACTGAAGAGGTTATTCGCATCTCTCTTCAGTTGAATGATGCTTCAGGTATATCTTCTATTCCTAATGAAGAACTCTTTTCTACTTTACAAAGAATGGGGTATGAAGGTCCCATTGGTGTTTTTAAATTCTACAAATCAAAATTTTTCAACCAATGGAGATTTCTTGTTCATACCCTGATGCACTGTATTTCCAAGAAAACTACTGGATGGAGTGAGTTCAGCAGTCCCATTGCATATGCCTTGGTCTGCTTATCCACTGCCAGAAAGTACAATTTTTCAGCAATGATCTTTAATGATCTTGTATCAAACTTGGAATCCAAAAAGACCTTTTTCATGTATCCAAGGTTTGTGCAAGAAGTTCTTAACAAGGAATTGATGGACTTACCTCAGTTTACTGAGGTATATGTACCCAAATCCCCTAAAGGGAAGGTTTTTTCAAATATGAAAAGACTTCCTAGGGACTCGGAAGGAGTTGACACACCATTGTTCTCTACAATGATGGTTGTGTCCCACCCCTCTGAAGGTATGGCATCAGGATCAAGGCCCTCATTAGATCAACCCACTGATGACCAATCCCAACCTTCCATCTCAAAAGACATCCCTCAGTCCATTCTTGAACAACCAACTCCCACAATCACCAAAAGGTTTCAAAGAAGAAAGGTGCACAAGGTTCCTTCCCTTGATGTACCTACTCAGAGCCCTAAGCCTTTAAGCCCTCAGTTGGAGCATTCTCCAATTGAGAATATCAACAGGGAAACCACAGGGGTGTCTCCCAACCCCAAGAAGGTGGTCTCTAAGGAGAAGGATGACCATATGGGTGCTAAGGCTGCCACTACTTCTGCTTGCACAGAGAAGGACAGTGGTAACATAAATAAGACCTTCCCCATGGCAACTCTAAATGAGAAATCATTAGGAGGACCCAGGTGCCAAGAAACCAAGGGGGCAGGTAGTGCTTCTGCTAGGCAGAAGGCTTCTGCTAAAACTTCCAGTGATCCTTTAAAGAAGGTAAACACTTCTAAACAAGGTGAGGATAGATATAACTATGAGGAATTGATGGAAACCATAGGGAATATCAACTTGGATGTCATGGCACAAAAGAAAGAGATTGAGCAACTGAAGACTGTGGTCACCTACCAACAGTCTCAAATTGAGAAGCTCAAAAAGATGGTCACCAAGTTGCTGCACAAAAAGAAAAAGGCCCAATTTGTGCTGAGAAGAAGAACTTCAACTGATGATGCTCCCAAAAAGGGGGAGTCAGAGTCAGAAGCAGATCTGAAAATGAAGGGTCCACAAATTGAGGGGGAGACAGTTCACATGGAGAATGAGATGGAAATGGATTATGCACAGTTTAAGGGGGAGTCCAGTGAGACAGAAAAGGGGGAAGAGTGTGTTAAAGCAGCAGAAACCACAGCAGCAGAAACCACAGCAGCAGAAACTGTTAATGCTGCTGAGTTTGAACAAGCAGCAGAAACTGTTAATGCTGCTGAAGGCCAAACAGACAAAGCAGCAGAAACTGAGCAGGAAGCAGTGACTACAACTCAAGCTGAAATAGATGAAGAAATATACTGGATTGTGAAGAACAGCATTGAAGCAGCATCATTACATGTTCTAAGAGAAGCAGTAACAGCCATAGCAGCAGAAATGGTTATTGCTGCTGAAAAACTTAAAGCAGCTGAACCAACTCCTGAAGCTGTTAAAACTCTTAAAAGAACTAAGATGATGTCAAAGAAAAGACCAAGAACCCAGCCCATAACTTCAAAGAAGAAAAATGAAAAGAAGCCAAGGGTGGAGTCATCTGCAGAAGAGGCCCAGGAGGAAACAGTGAAAGAAAAATCTGATCCAAAAGTTGCTGAAGAAGAAGTGGCAACTCCATCAGGGCAATCAAGCAATGTGCAATCACAAACGGATGCCCAATGTGATTTGTACATTACTAGTGTTGACTCTAACCCAATTCCTCTTCAGGCTGAACCAATATCATCTAAGGCTCCTGAAATCATCTTTTGGGACACTTTGAAAGAAGGTAGAAAGGAGTTCATTAGGATAAAAAGAGCAGATGGAAAATTTGAAGTCTTTTCAACTTGGGGAAAAATTGTCAGAACCTGCTCAAGATCAGACTTAGAAGAGATGTTCAAAGTTGGGATGAAGATATATGAAAACATGCTGACTGAGCAAGGGATGTCAATCTCTAAAATGGTACTTGAATTCTTGTGTCAAATGTTCAAACCTGAAGCAGTTCAGCATAGGATAAACACTCAGTTTCAAGCCATTACCAACTGGATGCTCTATGAAAACTGTGGAGTATATGTCATCTCCCTTGACTCTGCAACTCAAGAATACTATCTGGTGGATGAAATATACAATCACAGCATGAAGAGGCTGCAAGGAATGTTACATACTAAGCTGACCTGCAACAAGGATTCAGCAATGGGAAGATTCTTGGTAAAGAGGATTCTCAATCAGAGTCTAGGTCTAAGCCCTAATCTGTGTGTACATGATGACTAAGTTTTGGAAGCATCATCTGAAGAACTTGACTTCTTTTCCTAAAAGTCAAGTTAGGGGGAGATTGTTGGGAACTGAAGATATGCTAAGTATGGTTAGTACTGCTAAGTCTACATTACTACTGCCAGTTCTTCGTTACTACTGCTGGGCAAGGTTACTGCTGCTAGACGAAGTTAGTACTGCTAGATGAAGTTAGTACTGCTAGACCAAGATTACTACTGCTAGACGAAGTTAGTGCTGCTAGACCAAATTACTACTGCTAGACATGGTTAGTACTGCTGAGCTGAGTTACTACTGCTTGAAGACTGTGAAGGTTAATACTGCTGAAGGTTGTTAATGCTGCTGAGCCAAATCATTGTTAATACTGCTGACTTGATAAGTTTGGGATGCGATGCTTTTGGAGACAAATAAGGAATTGATCAAGATATGTTTAACGAAGATTCAGAAGATCAATTTACTTTTGATAGTTATCTTGTAATTACTTTTGTATAAATAGTATTGATAGATAGCTATTAGAATACATGAATATTATACGAGTGAAATAGAATTTGATATTCATTCAAGAGTGAATTAACCTCAAGATCATAGATCCTATTTCTAGAGAAGTAGAAATCGTCTTGTTGAGCCTGTTCAACAAGATTGAGGTTTGGTGTAAAACTTGTGAGTAATAACTGTTTGATATATATACAGTTTATTGAATTTCTATTGATTGTTCTTTAATTGATTTAGAGTTCTATTCCGCAAGATTCTCTAAATTCTGTTTCTAAGAAGTTTAATTCTTGTTAAGAATCGATCCTGACATAAGATGTATTGTGCCCCTCTAAGGGCGAGTATGGTACTAATGATATACTTGTCTTGATTAAAGCTATGCTTTTGGTTTTTATAACTAATGATATACTTGTCTTGATTAAAACTATGCTTTTGGTTTTTAACGTTTTTATAACTTTATTCTATAAGGCGGCAATTGTTTTTAAGAGGTGTTGAAGTCTAAAGTTTTATTTCACTTCTAATTGATAAAAGTAGGGGTGTACAGAAAACCGTCAACCCGCGAAAACCGCCCAACTGTAACAGCCCAATTCTTAAACAGGACATGCATAGCATTAAATCATAAACATTACAAAACTGGGTCCCAAAATTTCGTTACATCAGTCTCAAAACTTAGGTTGGCGGAAACAACCTATACACAACTGAGAACATACAAGCTTCTATAAGTGGCACATGCACTGTCTATAACTGCATCTGTACTCTATCCTGCTCTTGCTCACTTACCGGAGCCTCCTACTATTTGCTTACCTGAAAATGGTTTAGTTTTGAAAAGCGAGGGTTAGACCAAAAGGTCTAGTGAATTCCCTCCGTAACCAGCATATAACAATAGTATAAAATCATTTTATAAAACTCATCAACATTCTCCACATAAGCATCAATAATGGTACTGCACAGTGTTTAAGGATCACATAAGCTAACCGCGATCGGGGCCCAAGCAGACTCCCCTCTCGCCTCAAACCGGGGCCCAAGCAGATTCCCCTCTATCTGAGTAGGAAGGAAACGAATTCCCTTCTACAAGCTCGTCACATATGCCCAAGGGATTATCAGATCCCGAGGTATTCTGATCCCACTGTGCAGACCAACTCCACATAACATACACATAGCTCATCATAAATCACGAAACGTGAAAGCTTTATAAATCATTCCTTTTATGCTAAATAATCTTTCAAACAAAACATACTTTTCATGGAGTAGTTCGTAAAAGCTTGTAAGCAAATCATGTTTGTAAACACACCATCATCAGTAACATTTAATCTTTCATTCAAGTAAAATCAAGTAAAATAACATGGCATTTCTACTCAATCACTTTCTTTGGAAAACACATAAAAATCACGTATTTTAGTTAGAAAAACTCACATGGCTTGCTCGCTTCAAAGCTTCTCACTTACACTTCCGCTCTCTAGATGGAACACCTATTATTTAGGAAATGTATATCAAAATATAATAATTTATATTCGAGCTTACTTCCGAATGTACCCTCAATTATCTTATTTGATAAGTTACATTTCTAACCCAATTACTTGTGTTCTGGACATCACTTACCGACCCAAAATTATCAAATTCTGGTAGTTGCACTTTTAGACTAAACACCGGGTTCTAGACTCTTTACCGGCCCAAATAAATTTAACTCCGATTCCTTATTTTGTTTAACTAAGATTCCAGATCTTTTGCAAGATAATACCGGATCCATATTGAAATTAATCACCAAGTCCAACATCTTAGCCCACTATCAAAATATGATAGTTAAAAAGCATACCGAATTAATTACAAAATCCCACGGCCCAAAGCAAATTCCAGACTTATTACAAAATCTCACGGCCCAATGAAGAAATTTAGTTTCGGGTCTTGCTTTTTGGTCTCATTCCGGAACTAACGACCCATGTCCCTAATACCGGATCTGTTGGGCAAAGATCCAATATCGGATCTTGGGCTTGAGTAAACTATTACCGGTCTACTAACAATATAATTTCGGATCACTAAAGTATGGCCCAAGATAAAAAAGAAAACAATTCCGGATCAGTCATGTGGACTCCGGATCCACTGCAGGCCCACGTGACTTCTTTATTTGTTTCCGGATCACACAAGAAATATAGTTCCGGATCTTTTGGTTTTGTTTGACCATTCCGGGTCCACAAATTTTGGACTCCGGATCTATAAGCAAGACAACAGCAGCCCAAAGGCATCCACATTCCGGATCATAATTAGTAACTCAGCAGGCAAACAAATTCTGGAACTCATTTATGGTCCAGTTCCGGTTTATGGTGATTTAATTCCGGAACCCAATAAACCTCACTTCTGGATCCCTCTCACAAATAAACTCCGGATCTCTTTTAGATTCCGGATCCGTTATGGATTCCGGAACATAACGAGTTCCTATTCTGGATTTCACTAAATTCCGGGACTTCGTAATACGCAATACCGATTATCATTATTACTGAGAAATTAAACCATTTTAAATTATTAATCAAACTCATTCCCATCTACTATTTTTATAACTCTATTAAACACATTTAATTCCTTTTTAAGCATCCCTTTTAAACTCTAACGAATCCCGCAAACAAACTAATCAATCAGACACAACTCTAACACAGAGATTTGGGATTTGGGATTACCTAATAAGCATGGTTGTAGAATCATAATTCCATACTCTTTCCTCTTCGAAATTTGATGAATGCCAAACTCTGTTCTCCAATTGCAATTTGAGCAATCCGTTCTTTGCTCTCTTTCTCTCAGTCGCCACACACCCTCACACATTGAGTCGCTTCTAGGGTTTTTGAGCCATTTAAGAGTTTTTATACCTTCTAATATTTACACTTCATCCCTTGGACTTTAAGATCATGAAACTCCCTTCCAAAACTTAATTTGCTCAAATAATAAATCTCGGTTATTACAACACTCCCCCTCAAAAGAATTCTGTCCCCAGAATTCCTTTATCAAAAAGATGAGGGTATCTGGACTCCATGTCCTCTTCTACTTCCCCAGATGCCTCTTGCCCTCTAAGAGCTGACACTGAACTTTTACCAGTCTGATCTCCTTGTTCCTTAACTTGCGAATCTTAATGTCCACTCTCTCAACGGTTCCTCTATGTAATTCAACCCCTCACCAAAGCTGACACTTTCCAAAGGTATTGTCACCTCTGACTCAGACAACACCTCATTAATGCGAAACATGGAACGTTGGGTGCATTCCCTTCAATTCTTACGGTAACTCCAACTCGCAGGCTACTGTTCCTACTCGTTCAATAATGACAGTAGTCGATTTAATAAGGTTCCTCATACGTATTTACTTCTTTTAAAAAGGAACTTGGCGGAATTCCTTGCCACAACAATAAGAATCGTTTACCAGAAAATCACTCTCTCGACAACTTAGCACAGGGCCAACCCTGTACATCCTGACAACTCACACCCATTAGTTCCTTCATTGGTTTACATGCAAGTTCTAGATTACTTCTCCCAGCCGACATCCGTTTATGTAGATAATACCTCCCTTTCCTGAAACACAACGGCTACCGCTCATCGACCATTTCATACGTTCTCAACACTTTATCACTCACACTTATACGTAGCTAAAAAGTAGGAAACCCCCATGAACCCTCATTGAAGTGTTTACCTATCCGAATTGAACTTATCCTGAAAACACATCGATTTCTCACTGCTTGCCACAAGTGTCTAGTCATATAACCTAACTTCGGTTACCCTCACTCAACTGGGAGGGGTAACCATGGTCACACCATACTACTCTTGATAGCTTAGTCACTGAGCGACCAATTTGCTTGAACAGTTCTTACAGCAGCATCAATTCAAATTCATCAACAACCTTTTTCCCACTTCTTTCTCGCACTTTAAAACATACACAAATCCCCTTCCTCCGTACTCTTTCCAGGAGTTCGCACACTTTCTGAAGTCAATCTACACACGTTTCTTCACCTATTCGGTGTTACTATCAACATTTACTGCTTCTAACCCACTCACTTAGTCCAACGTACTATCTTCACCTCCCCCGTTAGCGTGGAGCACCGTCATCAAACATTACTTGCCCCTCTCCTCCGGTCTTTCTACATGTTGAAAATACTTTCTCATTACCATACATAACCAATCGGTTGCACCAGAATTCTAACTTAAGGCATTCAACCAAATCATCTCGAAATGGCACCAGTGCTCGATGTTACTACACATTCTTTGATTTCCAACTGTTACCCTCTCGGATGATTCTTTCACACAACAAAAACAAATCGCAGTCTTTAAAGATTTCGCCTCTACTATACCACATTTTGACTAACCCATTTATCATCTTCTTTAAACTTCTTATGATTCCAAGAATATACTTAGCTACTCGCCTAACCACAACACTTGGTCTCTCATGGTCATTTGCATACAATTCAAACTTTCCTTCATAATCCCCCGCATACATACTCGAGTCTATCTCGCTACTTTGTCCTTCCCCAACTCTAGTTGAACCATAACTTGAGGGATCCCAATTAACTCAAACATAATCGTTCTTGCTAGCTCTTTACGATCCGAGCCCTTACATAGACAGGGCACATTCCCTCACTGATCGATATAATCTACACACTCACTTCGTTTGTGCTACCTACCTTATCCTTCTATGAACCCTCCATACCTCGTAAGTAGAACGCTTATCCCAAACAGTAGTCTCTCACCATCTTAACACCCTTACAGGGTGCTCTATCAATTTTCAACCTTCTGGTTCAAGTCTTCGGCCTCAGCCACCTTACGTAGTTGTCGACTCCAACATCAATAGTCAACCTGTTGATACTTTCTTAACCTATTCTTTAGCATGGGTTCCTTACGGAACCTAATCCTTCCAACATATAATAATCACTTCATAATCCGTCGCCCTCATTTCAAAACTTACTCATGTAACATCAATATTACAAGATCACCTTAATACTCTCATTCGACGTCGAGGACATCTCATTTCTGCCTCACCACACCATTCATAATGAGTTGCTAATACCAACGCCTTGAAGGCTTCAAGTCCCTCCTCCGGACGCAACCGTCCCCCGACAACCGACACCAAAGTCCACTTCCGACTCTTCCACTGTCCACCTCTCCTCTTGAACCCCAATACTAAACTACAAACATTCTCCCTTGATTTGTCCAACACCTTTCCACTCTCGGAGTTCTTCCTTAGCTTAAGATGTAATACTCTACGACCTAGTGAGTTCATAACCTTCATGCATGACAACGCGATAATTAAATCATTTCGTACATTTTCTTATTTTAAAGAACAACACTTGGAAACAACTTGGGTACACATGACCCCAACATTCTCACAATCTCTAATGCCCGACACAACGATCTCGAGAATCGTTCGCACACGACCTTTCAGTAAAACTCAATCTTACTCAACCAAAATGACGCTGTTACGACAGAAATCTATTGAATGAAAATCTTCTTATGCGGCAAAAATTTTGAAAGAAAATACTGACACGAAGTAAATAGGCGACTCTCACACCCATTTACATGACTTCAACATGTCAATACTTATTTTGGTTATAAAAGTTTTGCTGGCAAACGATTTCTTGACTCTTTGCAACCATTTATCTTATCATGAAAAGTGTGAAGTATTTTGCAAATTGCTAAGCTCAAAATTTCTTTGTGCGACGTAAATGGAATTGCCTTTTCTTTAAATACTCGCTTGCACAAGCTGATTCAGTCCTGACAAAAAATTTGCTATTTACGCATTTGCTTTTAGTCACGAAAACTCATGTAACCCACACAAGAACACAATGCATGAACCTCTACTCGCAAATGAAGGCTACTCACTCAAACAAGGTCAACCGTTTTACTCACGCAACTTATCCTTGACACTCTACCTTCGACCAATGGTCGCCCTCTCGGTCATGCAATAACTTGCTGTACATGCGTTCCACAACCCACTTACTCAACCATTTCATACTATTTTCGTTTTGATCAAATATCTCACATTCTACCTCTACATGCTTTCAAGATTTCGACATTGTCCTTCCTTACCATCCCGACTGATCTATCCCACGATTTATAGAACTGGGACTCTCCCGAAACAGGAGACTTACTCAAAATCAATCATTCATCCTCTTCGAATCCACGAAGATCTACCTCTAGACGACTCATAACATTCTATACAACATTTTTTCTCTACGATGTATACATACATTACATCATAAATGATCTCTCATGATACTTCCCCAACAAGGGGTCTCAGTCTATCCCTCAGGGATCTTGCTGACCTTCTAGATCACTGGAACACGACAAATAAACTAGCTTAAGACTACAACTTCGGAATAATAAGGCAGGCTAAGCACATACATGTACCTGTAAGTTCGCAATTACACTGTCCAGGTGTAATCCCAAACTTACCTTACATGACTGTCCTCGGTACCCTATTAGTCCTAGCTCTACAATAGTGCCCTCCTAACGCATTTTCTGATTCTCAGTTGTGATTTCTACTTCCAAAGTTTAAGTTTAGGCCCGTCCGGTCACCTAAATCCCTTAAACTATGGCTCTGATACCATTTATAACAGCCCAATTCTTAAACATGACATGCATAGCATTAAATCATAAACATTACAAAACTGGGTCCCAAAATTTCGTTACACCAGTCTCAAAACTTAGGTTGGCGGAAACATCCTATACACAACTGAGAACATGCTAGCTTCTATAAGTGGCACATGCACTGTCTCTAACTGCATCTGTACTCTATCCTGCTCTTGCTCACTTACCGGAGCCTCCTACTATTTGTTTACCTGAAAATGGTTTAGTTTTGAAAAGCGAGGGTTAGACCAAAAGGTCTAGTGAATTCCCTCCGTAACCAGCATATAACAATAGTATAAAATCATTTTATAAAACTCATCAATATTCTCCACATAAGCATCAATCATGGTACTACACAGTGTTTAAGGATCACATAAGCTAACCGCGATCGGGGCCCAAGCAGACTCCCCTCTCGCCTCAAACCGGGGCCCAAGCAGACTCCCCTCTATCCGAGTAGGAAGGAAACGAATTCCCTCCTACAAGCTCGTCACATATGCCCAAGGGATTATCAGATCCCGAGGTATTCTGATCCCACTGTGCAGACCGACTCCACATAACATACACATAGCTCATCATAAATCACGAAACGTGAAAGCTTTATAAATCATTCCTTTTATGCTAAATCATCTTTCAAACAAAACATACCTTTCATGGAGTAGTTCGTAAAAGCTTGTAAGCAAAAAATCATGTTTGTAAACACACCATCATCAGTAACATTTAATCTTTCATTCAAGTAAAATCAAGTAAAATAACATGGCATTTCTACTCAATCACTTTCTTTGGAAAACACATAAAAATCACGTATTTTAGTTAGAAAAACTCACCTGGCTTACTCGCTTCAAAGCTTCTCACTTACACTTCCGCTCTCTAGGTGGAACACCTATTATTTAGGAAATGTATATC
This sequence comes from Saussurea involucrata, assembly GCA_033807775.1. NCBI lineage: Eukaryota > Viridiplantae > Streptophyta > Magnoliopsida > Asterales > Asteraceae > Saussurea > Saussurea involucrata. The sequence goes on from CM066316.1 coordinate 68,008,666, forward strand.
AAAATATAATAATTTACATCCGAGCTTACTTCCGAATGTACCCTCAATTATCTTATTTGATAAGTTACATTTCTAACCCAATTACTTGTGTTCTGGACATCACTTACCGACCCAAAATTATCAAATTCTGGTAGTTGCACTTTTAGACTAAACACCGGGTTCTAGACTCTTACCGGCCCAAATAAATTTAACTCCGATTCCTTATTTTGTTTAACTAAGATTCCGGATCTTTTGCAAGATAATACCGGATCCATATTGAAATTAATTACCATGTCCAACATCTTAGCCAAGTATCAAAATATGATAGTTAAAAAGCATACCAGATTAATTACAAAATCCCACGGCCCAAAGCAAAATCCAGACTTATTACAAAATCTCACGGCCCAATGAATTTCCAGATTAAATACAAAACCTCACGGCCCAAGAAGAAATTTAGTTCCGGGTCTTGCTTTTTGGTCTCATTCCGGAACTAACGACCCATGCCCCTAATACCGGATCTGTTGGGCAAAGATCCAATATCGGATCTTGGGCTTGAGTAAACTATTACCGGTCCACTAACAATATAATTCCGGATCACCAAAGTATGGCCCAAGATAAAAAAAGAAAACAATTCCGGATCAATCATGTGGACTCTGGATCCACTGCAGGCCCACGTGACTTCTTTATTTGTTTCCAGATCACACAAGAAATATAGTTCCGGATCTTTTGGTTTTGTTTGATCATTCCGGGTCCACAAATTTTGGACTCCGGATCTATAAGCAATACAACAGCAGCCCAAAGGCATCCACATTCCGGATCATAATTAGTAACTCAACAGGCAAACAAATTCTGGAACTCATTTATGGTCCAGTTTCGGTTTATGGTGATTTAATTCCGGAACCCAATAAACCTCACTACCGGATCCCTCTCACAAATAAACTCCGGATCTCTTTTAGATTCCGGATCCGTTATGGATTTCGGAACATAACGAGCTCCTATTCCGGATTTCACTAAATTCCGGGACTTCGTAATACGCAATATCGATTATCATTATTACTGAGAAATTAAACCATTTTAAATGATCAATCAAACTCATTCCCATCTACTATTTTTATAACTCTATTAAACACATTTAATTCCTTTTTAAGCATCCCTTTTAAACTCTAACGAATCCCGCAAACAAACCAATCAATCAGACACAACTCTAACACAGAGATTTGGGATTTGGGATTACCTGATAAGCATGGTTGTAGAATCATAATTCCGTACTCTTTCCCCTTCGAAATTTGATGAACGCCAAACTCTGTTCTCCAATTGGAATTTGAGCAATCCGTTCTTTGCTCTCTTTCTCTCAGCCGCCACACACCCTTACACATTGAGTTGCTTCTAGGGTTTTTGAGCCATTTAAGAGTTTTTATACCTTCTAATATTTACACTTCAGCCCTTGGACTTTAAGATCATGAAACTTCTTTCCAAAACTTAATTTGCTCAAATAATAAATCTCGGTTATTACACCAACCTAACCCGCTAACAACCCGATTGAACCCAAACCGCCAACCCGCTAATTAGGAGGGTTGAAATTGGGTTAGCATAACTCAACCCAACCCAAGCCGCCAACCCGCCGCTAAAATATATTATTTCGATAGATTATATATATATATATATATATATATATATATATATATATATATATATATATATATATATATATATAGAGAGAGAGAGAGAGAGACTTGAGATCATGTGAGACCATGCTATTTCCGTGAGACCGTGAGACCAAACAATTAACACTAAACCTTCACAACAAAAGATGGTGAAGGTACTATGATGGTAAACCTTCACAGTGTTTTTGTAGTGAAGGTTCGCTATTTTTCTTACATTCACAATGAATCACTGTGAATGTTTAGTGTTAATTTTGTGGCCTCATGGTCTCACGAAAACAGGTTGGTCTCACGTGAACCCAACCCTATATATATATATATATATATATATATATGGAAAGGTTCAATAGAGAAGTGCAAATATTTAGAGAAGTAGAGAAGTAAAAAAACACGGGTCCGTTCATATATGAACGTTCATATATAAACAGTCATATATGAACGTTCATATATGAACGTTCATATAACAGTCATATATGAACATTCATATATGAACGTTCATATATAAACAGTCATATATGAACGTTCATAAATGAACGTTCATATAACAGTCATATCTGAACGTTCATATATGAACGGACCCGTGTTTTTTTACTTCTCTACTTCTCTAAATATTTGCACTTCTCTATTGAACCTAAGGCTATATATATATATATAAAGGTTCTAAATGACGTGAGGCGTGACGACGAGGTCAAGCCTTAGGAGTTACGGCGACTTATACACACACACATATATATACACACATTGTGTGTTATGTACTAAATAATACCGTAGAACAAGATAAATTATGTAAAGTAATAAAACAATTAAAAATGATATCAAATATATAGAGCTTACAGAAAATGATATCGAGAGTGCAAAGGTGAGAGTAAATCTTGAATCTCTACTTAATACTATCTTTAATTCTCATTGTTCCCGTTCGACTCTTCGTGTACGGGAATGAGAGTAAGTATTTACCAATTTAGGGCTTTTAGTTTTTAGGTTTCCTTATTATGAGTATTTAAGTTTTACGTTCCATGAACAATTATATTTTATTCTTCAAGTTATATACTAAAAACAATCTTACATCTTACAAAATAATGCGTCAACACATCGTAACACACCATAACGTGTCATAACGCGTTACAAAGCAAGTCAACCCTTAGAGTGGAGCCATAAGGGTTAAGGTGACGGCAAACCTACGCCTTGATGCCATAATACGCCGTAATGAGGTCATAACGAGTTATTTAGAACCATGATATATATAATATTCATATATATTTGGATGATTGTACTAATTAATAAGTTTCTTGGTAAATAAGTGATAGTGTTGAATTTTACCGGCAAGCACTAATACAGGTAAATATTTGATATACAACCCCTTACTTAGACAAGGGTCCATTTGGTAGGATTTGGAATTGGATTCCATTCTAATCTCACGTTTGTTTTAGAAGAAAGGATGTAATTGAAATCTAACAAAAATGGGATTTAAAAATCCTTAAACGGTAGATGATATATTTCATATGATTTGTTTGTACTAATGTTTTAAAATATGTTAAAAATCATTGTTTTATAATGATTAACTAATAAAAAGTTCTATTTAATTTTTGTTTATAAATAATGGAATTCAATTCCAATACAAATCTTGTAAAATTTAGTACCACAAAAAATACCTGAAGGTTCCAGAAGAACCAATTATTATCGAGGGTTTGTTTATAAGCGAAATAGAATGAGACATGATAGGACAAAACTTTGTTTTAATGTTCATGTTTTGCTATGATAGACCAGGACATGGAATTGAGGGGGATAAAAATGCATTTTTTGTCCAACTAAAATAAGTCGAATAAAAATTTGGAATACGAAACAAAATTACTAAATTACTAAATTGTCCATGTAAAATTAATACCCTAAAACTATCCACATTTTTTTACCCATCAACCTTAGTCTTACATATCTAGTCCAATTATGTTCAATCGTATCTAATCACATTCGTGTATCAAACATGTATTCTGTAAAAAGCTTTGAGATTTGATCTCTCTATTCTGTCAAACCAAAAATAGGCTTTTTCTCTATTGTAAAATGGAGGAGGGCCCGTGAAAGGGAACAACTCTCAGTACAAGAAGGCGGGTATTGATCAGGAAACTGGGCTGGCCCCCATACTTCCTGGTCGCGCGTCGGTTCTACCGGTAACCAATCTTAGGGGAGCCCAAAAGTTCTCCTCTGAAAAAAAAATTGTGAGAGCAATGCGCATGTCGGGCGAAGACTGATGGCTCCATACGGGATACACTAGATACCATCTAGATGAGAGAAGAGTCTTTTTTGGTTTAGACCGTAAGCAGGTAACTGTGGTAACTAAGCTAGCAAAACCTCTTTTATTTTTATATTCTATTTGGTATCCCGGTGGTGGATCAAAGCTGAAGCTTGACCCTCGTTAGACTGCTTTGGGAGGGGAGGGGCGTTGCAGTGCAAACTTGAATACCTATACTTGTATGTATCCAAGATTGCTATAGCTACAATCTAGAAAGGTCAACCCTTAGCTCTGAGATCAATCCTGAACCTAACAGATCGTTCCTTTTTCCGGTATACGAAATAGGTGACTTTGCTAAGTCGATTCTTAGAAAATATCTAATTAAACCATGTATCCTTATTTCAACAAAGGAAGCACACGCCTTTTCGATTGAAGAACTTTTTTTGTCTTGTACCCAATTCAACACTAAACAAGTCCGAACTAATTGAATACTTGTGTCCCGAATTTCAAGAATTGGGTCGTAATAAAGGATATAATTGACAACTTGAAGTTGTAGATTATCACTTTCCTGCAAGAGATCCGGCGGGAAAAGTTTTCCTAAATTTATACCATCGGTTTTTTTATATGGGACTACAGGTTGAACCAAAACAAAATACTTTTTCATACCTGGAAAGTTTCATTCGTTGGATATGGAGCCAATTCTATGTAGGAACAAAGTTGATCACTGTTATGACATTGTATTCTTGCAAGTATCATCGAAACATATTAAGGGGCCGTTTACCAAATATTCTATTAAGTTATGTATTGAAAAATTTGTTTGTCTAGATAAAAATCTATTGTTGTTTACTTTTTTACTAAATCAACCGTCTGAATGATAGAAATGACCTTTTTACCCATACTTTATCACATGAATATCAACAAAAATATGAACATGTGGGAATCCATAAACAACCTGAAATTGAACAATACGAAACAATATGAATTTAGAACAAACAATCAATGAAAAAGTGTGAAATCTGGAACGAAATCAATCTATAAAAATGAAATTAACTTCAAAAATGAAATCAAACTCTAGGAACTTCAAATGAAATCAGGAACGAAATTGAAAAGGAAATAAAAGACGAACTTTAAAAAGGAAATCGAACTTCATAAACATCAAACGAAATCTAGAACGAAATTGAAAACGAACTTCAAATCTGTTACGAACTTTAGAAATCTGGAACGAAATCGATCAACCGAATCATTTGTGTCAAGTTCTTTTTTATATCAATTTGTTACTTCGATTAGTATCCTTTCCAAGGCAATGATAGTAGAAGTGGCTAATGGGGAACAAGTGTCGATTCAGTAGTGTTTTAATGATTGTACTTTGGAGATAGACGGAAGTCCCTTTAAGGTGGATTTGTTACTTATGATGATAGGCGGTTTTGACGTAGTAGTAGTAGGCATGGATTGGTTGGGTAAGAACAAGCCGACATCTTTTGCTCTAAGAAAATGATCCAAGTGCCTTTGTCGAATGGTGGTGTAGTTACTATTCTTGGAGAGAAAGGGAAAAGAAGTATTTCAATCATCTCTTCGCTAAAAGCACGTAAGTCCCTAGCGAAGGGTTGTTCTTCGTATTTGGCGTATATAGTAGATGCGAAGTTAGAAAAGAACAAGCTTCGCCATAAAGAGGTAACCATGATAAAAGTTCGATGGAAACACCATCGTGGTGCAAATGTTACGTGGGAAGCCGAGGAAGACATGAAGAAACGATACCCTCATCTGTTTGCTTAGGACGAGAGGTCGTGGACGAAATCCTTTTAGGTTGATAAAGAATATTAACAGTGGGTAAAGAATTTTAACAACTGATAAAGAATAGTAACAGCTTGTAAAGATTATTAACTTATTGTAAGAATATTAACTTCTTGTAAAGAATATTAACTTATTAACATCTTGTAGAGAACCTATAGCCAAGATTTCGATGACGAAATCATTTCTAAGGTGGGGAGGATTGTAACACCCGAAAAATTCTAAATAAATAAGATTGTAAGTTATATAGGTGTTTTTTTTATAGTTATAGTTTTACTTTTCATTTTATAGATCTTAAGGTAAGTTCTTAAAATCTATAAATATGAGTATACTATTTGTATAAATATATATATATATATATGTAGATATATTTATGTATAACAAAATTGTGTGTATATGTGTTTATAATTATGTATATATATATATATATATGTATATATATATAATACACATTTACTACAACTCTCACCTACTATCTCACATACCCTCTTTTCCTTCTTTCTTTCTCTCTTTCTCTCTTTCTCTCTTTCTTCTTTCTTTCCTTCTTATTTCTTCTTTCACGCCATCTTCCCTTTTTCCCCATTTCTCCATCTCCTCATTTCCCGATTTCTTCTACAACATCTTTGAAACACTCTAAAATTCACAATAAATTTAAACTTTAAATTTACAAGGTCTACATCAATCTCTTCCAAAAACATTCATTTATAACTGGAGAATTAGTAGTAGGGTTCATAATTACAGATGATCTATTATATACAACCGACTAATCTAATTCATAACCAATAACATCAGATTCTACGGGTTGTCTATAATATCTGCAAAATAATCTTGGTTTCACTAAATTCTCCATCAACTCCAAAAGCATCACTCTGGGACTTCTCGACACTCATCCCTGCTTATTCCTTATTCCTTCCCGAGCTAGTACCTGGTAAGAAAATTTAATTTCAAAAGATTAGGCTTACGCCAAGTGAGAACATCAAATTTTCAAATCAAAATCTTAATAAGCTTTGAAAACCCAAACTGTAAACAAAGCGTATAATTTAACCTGTTTTCAATTTTCTTACCGTACATATATCATCTTTCGATGACGGAAATAATACCTGATTCCATGAGTATGACAAACACTAAGTAAGTCATAGCCTCACGTTCCAGAGCAAATCTCCACGGATTCTGGATTACAACTCATGTCCAAGAAATTACAATTAAACCATGCCTATTTCTTTGAATGGAAATAGAACAGCAATTATACTTTGCATATTCCTCTTCTCCCAAATAAAAGCGGAAATAACAATTATACCTTGTCTCTTTCTCATTTCCCAATATAAAAGCGGAAATATCAATTATACCTTGCCTATTTCATCGTTGCGCATCACGATAAAAGGGAATAACAATTATACCTTGTCTATTCCTCATTCCCAAATACATACGAGAATAGCAATTATATCTTGCCTATTCTACGTTATCAAATAATACTAGTGCCTATGGATCCATTACACTTCCTAACGTATGTGTGTATCCACTCAATCCACATAAAACTCGAATCATACTCTTAGTTGAGTTATAATTATGTTCGTACTGTTAAAATCACAATAAGCTTTGTATTTATAAAACATTTAAACAATGCAACATTACACAAAATATACAAAAAACTTGTCGAGTAAACTAATCCGGAACCAAGTCCAGAAACAGTCCGGAATCCCATCCGGAAACCAAACCTGGAACATCTATCCGGAAACACCCGGAAATTAAAGGAATCCGGTAATATCTGGAAAGAGTATCCGGACTCCAAGTCCGGAACCATCCGGAAATCATATCCGGTAACCAATCCGGAAAACTATCCGAAATCCGGAAATATCCGGTATCTGGTAAAATCATCCGGACACCTATCCGGAATCCGAAATTATCCGTATTCAGAATCAATCCGGAAAAGTATCCGGTATCCGAAACTTCCCTGAAAATTCATCTTCCAGATTCTTCAATACCCAGTTCAATTCATACTATTTTCATTTCAAATTTCCAAACAACTCTTTTAAATCTATATTATAGAGATATCAATATATTCACAAACCAATTCAAATCGACTCATCAATTTTATTGTGAAAAAAATTGAATAGATGAACTCACCTGGAACAAAACTTGATTTCAAGTTTGTGTAAATCAATTCAACCCAATAACACCAACTTCGAACTTGACTCTCCAATGATTCAGTAACCAAACGAAAAATACCTAGATTTTTTTTCTCTCTGTCTCTTTCCCGAACTCTGGAACCGACTCCAATTCAAGAAATTGAGATAAGTCTCAATTTTACAATAAACTCATAATTTATAATCATTACTATCAACATTTGTCAAAACCAACCCAAAAGTTCCATAATTCACAAACTTACAAAACTTAGGCCAATTACACTTTGAACCCTTCGATATCAAATTATAACATAACTTTCATCGTGGAAATTCGAGGTGTTACAAATCTCCCCAACTTGAAAATGATTTCGTTCTCGAAATCAAAACTATACAAACAGATGAGGATATCTATTCTTCATATCATCTTCAGCTTCCCACGTCATGTTAGCACCTCGGTGATGTTTCCACTGTACTTTAATCATAGTTACCTCATTATGTCGTAGCTTCTTAGTCGTCCTTTCTAAAATTGCTTCAGGTTCCTCCACGCAACGACTCTTCTCATTCACTTTTATTTCAGAAAATGGAATAACATTTTCTTCTTCGGCTAAGCATTTCCGAAGATAACAAACATGAAAGGTATTATGGATTCCTTCCAACTCAGGTGGAAGATCCAACTGATATGCTTGGAGCCCTTCTCGTTTGTTTATAGTGAAAGGTCCAAGAAAACGAGGACTCAACTTTCCACGTTTCCCAAACCCTATAATACCTTTCCATGGAGATACCTTTAACATTACCCGCTCCCCAACTTGGAATTTTTTCGGTCTTCTTTTCGGATCGGCGTAACTCTTTTGTCAATCTTGAGCCGCCTTCTTGTGTTTCCAAATTTCTTTCAATTAATCGGCCGTTTGTTGTACAATTTTGGGGCCAACAAATTGTTTCTCTCCAGCTTCCAACCAACATACTGGAGTTCTACATTTTCGTCCATATAAGACTTCAAAAGGTGCTCTTCCGATACTAGAATGATAACTGTTATTGTACGCAAACTCCACTAAGGGTAAATGCGTATCCCAGTTACCTCCAAAATCAATTACACAAGATCGGAGCATGTCTTCCAAAGTCTGAATAGTTCTTTCACTTTGCCCGTCCGTTTGGGGATAATAGGCAGTGCTCAAATTCACTCTTGTACCTAATTCTTCTTGCAGTGACTGCCAGAATCTTGAAGTGAATCGACTGTCATGGTCAGAAACTATAGACACAAGTATACCATGTCTTGACACCACTTCATCAATATATAACTTAGCTAGCTTATCAATCGGTGAAGCTTCTTTCATCGCTAAGAAGTGAGCACTTTTAGTTAGACGATCCACGATTACCCAGATAGTATCATTACCTTTTTGCGTCCTTGGTAACTTAGTTATTAAGTCCATGGTAATCTTATCTCATTTCCATTCAGGAATCTCTAAAGATTGTAGACTCCTATAAGGTCATTGATGTTCGGCCTTTACCAATGAACACGTCACACATTTTTCTACACATTGTGCCACATCTAGCTTCATAGATGGCCACCAATAGCGTAGTTTCAAATCTCTATACATCTTAGTACTTCCAGGATGTATATAATATTTGTACTTGTGAGCGTCTTCAAGTAGTAACTCTCGGTTTCCCCCAATCTTTGGCACCCAAATGCGGCCTAGAAACAGTTTGACTCCACGACCATCTTTAGTCAATTGAAGACGTTGCTTAATCATGACTTCCTCTTTCATATTTTCTTCTAATAGTGTTTTCGCTTGTGCCACTTTGACTCTTTCAATCAGACTCGACGTCACATCAATCCTGGCGTTAGTCGTTTTCAAACTTCCACTGTATTCTTTTCTACTTAAGGCATCAGCCACAATATTTGCTTTACCAGGATGGTAATGCAATTCACAATCATAATCCATAAGTAGTTCTAACCAACGCCTTTGCCTCATGTTCAGCTCTTTCTGATCAAAGACATGTTTCAAACTCTTATGATCAGTTAAAAGAGTGCACTTCTTTCCATATAAATAATGTCGCCATAATTTAAAAGCAAAAACTACGGGTGCTAGTTCTAAATCATGGGTAGGATAATTCTTTTCATGCTCCTTGAGTTGTCTTGATGCATAAGCAATCACTTTGCCACGTTGCATCAATACACACCCCAAACCCATCTTTGACGCATCACTATAAACGACTAAATCTTCTGTTCCTTCCGGTAGTGCAAGGATAGGAGCTTCACATAACTTCTTTTGTAATGTCCTAAAAGTTGACTCTTGCTTTTCAGTCCACACAAACTTTACATTCTTCCGTGTCAAGATTGTCAAGGCAGAAGCGATCTTGGAGAAATCCTTTATAAATCTCCGGTAATAGCCTGCCAAATCCAAGAAGCTCTGTATCTCCGATGCATTCTTCGGTGTTTCCCAATTCATCATTGATTATATTTTAGCTGGATCCACTTTGACCCCTTCAGAAGTAATCACATGACCAAGAAATTGTACATCTTTTAACCAAAATTCATACTTGGAAAATTTTGCGTACAATTTCTCCTTTTTCAAAACGTCTAAGACTTCAGGAAGGTGACATTCGTGATAGGCTTCATTCTTTGAATAAACAAGTATGTCATCAATGAATACAATGACAGACATGTCTAAGAATGGTCGACACACCCTGTTCATCAAATCCATGAACACTGTAGGAGCGTTTGTCAACCCAAAAGGCATCACCAGAAATTTATAATGCCCATATCTTGTTCTAAATGCCGTCTTGGGAACATCTTCATCCCTTACTCGTACTTGGTGATAGCCCGACCTCAAATCAATCTTTAAAAAGCATTCCGCGCCTTGGAGTTGATCGAATAAGTCATCAATCATTGGAAGGGGATACTTATTCTTATTGGTCACCATATTCAACTCCCTGTAATCGATGCACATTCTCATAGTGCCATCTTTTTTCTTGACAAATAACACCGGAGCTCCCCAAGGTGAAGAACTTGGCCTAACAAACCCTTTTTCGAGCAGTTCTTGCAGTTGAGACATCATCGTTTTAGTTTCAGTCGGTGCTAAACGGTACGGTGCACGTGTGCCGCTCTGGGAACAAGATCAATTCTGAACTCTACCTGTCATTCTGGCGGTAAGCCTGGAAGATCATCAGGGAACACATCTGAAAATTCACGTACTACCCTTATATCTTCCGCTCGCTTCTTTTCAACTTTAGCATCCAAAACATATGCTAGATAGGATGAACATCCTTTTACTAGACACTTACGCGCTTTGGCAATAGAAATCAACGGAACCTCCCCTTTTCTCTTTTCCCCATAGATAAATACAACATCATTTTCGGGCATAGGGATCCGAATTAATTTATTGGCACAAAGAATTTCTGCTTGATTGTTTGTCAACCAATCCATACCAACGACTATATCAAACCCCCCCAATCTCCATCAAAATCAAATCAATCGGGAATTCCTTCCCTTCTATCATAATTGTACAATTTTCAAGTCTTTCTCGAACTAAGAATTGACCCCCGTTAGTTGTTTCAATTACTAAGGCATCTTCCAAGGTAGTGACATGCATAGTTAACTTTGATAAAACGATTTCAATATAAAAGATAGGTTGGCACCACAATCAAATAATACGCTTGCAGGTATTGAGTTAATAAGAAAAGTACCAGAAACCACATCCTTTGTTTTTTTGCTTCTTCTGCCGTCATATGGAATGCCCTTTCCGGTGGCTTTGGAGTATTAGGCTTCCTCTCTTGATTTCCGCTTTTCTTTAGCCTCGGGCAATCTCTTTGATAATGACCAGGTTGCTTACATTCGAAACATGTCGGTCCTAGTATGGAACAGTCCTCAATACGATGACCACTCTTTCCGCACTTGTAGCATTCCAGTGAAGTCACGCGACACAGACCGAAGTATTTGCTTCTACATTTCTGGCACCAGTTCGGTTCCCGACGAGGTTCAAAACGAGGGTTTCTAGCAAATGGCTTGGATTTCTGAGAAGATTCTGATCGACCTTCCCACTTTCTCTTCTCCCCCACTTGGGCTTTCTAAGCTTTATCTTTTGCATAGACTTCTTCTATGATCTTTGCTTCTTCAATTGTTTCCCTTAGAGTTAAAGCTTTAGAATTTCTAACTCTTGACATCATATCGGCTGGCAAACCTTTCAGGTAGGCTTTAATCTTCTCTTTTTCAGTTGGGGCCACATGCCCCCACTAAGTTCAACTTTTCTAGAAATATTCGAGTATACTCTCTTACAGACGAATTATGTTTCTTAAGTGTTCGAAGTTCTTCCTCAATGCGATCCATTTCGTTCTCATTGCAGTATTCTTCTAGTATCTTTCTTTTGAACGATTCCCAGGTCATTGCGGCTAAAACCGGAGTCGTCGCCGTTGAAGTCACTATATTCCACCAGGTCAAGGCATTTCCGCGTAACATCTGGGATCCGAATCTGACCTTCGATTCTTCATCACACTCACAAGCTCTAAAAGCCTGCTCCATTTCTCTAATCAAATTTATACAAGCAATTGGATTATCAGAACCAACAAATTCTGGTGGCTTGCAGCTCAAAAACTCTTTATAAGAACAAACTTTTTCCATTCTCTGGTTAACATTATGCACCGGATTAACAGGCGGATTTTCAGTACCAGTACCCAACCCCGGTCTTTGTGACTCAGCAATTCTGTCATTAAACATTTTCATAAACATCTCCTGATGTTGAGTCAATGCATTATTCATGACTCGCATCATGTTCTCCATCATACGGGATTCCATAGTGGATTCCGTCGTCACCGGGTTAGAGGTACCGATATTCGTTCTATGTGTTTGGCTTCCCCCTTCTCCAACAATGGATGGCCTTGGTGGAGTTACCCTAGTTCCACCCCTTTCGAGTTGCTTCTCCACCCATTCATTTGTCGCCCTCTCTTCTGAAGAAGTAGGAGATCTGGTTGGTGTATTAACCATTGTATTCTGAATAACACAAAAAGATAACCATGAGAAATGGTTATGCACAATCCCAACACAAGAAACGTACTTTAACGTTTATTAATCACCATAACAATTTAAAAACAAGTATGCTTACATTACAATACATTCATAATAACAATAGCTAATTGAAATTATGAACAGACTATACATAAGAATCCTCGTTACCATCATCACAATTCTTAATTCACGTATTTTCGTCGACTCTAAGACTATCCCGTCTTAGTATTTCTACCCAATCTCACAAATCATATCTTAATCATCTCAGCTTAAGTCTATGTATCTCACGATCATACCTAGTTCACTTAAACTACGGCTCTGATACCAAACTGAAACACCCTAAAATTCACAATAATGTTAAACTTTAAATTTACAAGATCTACATCAATATCTTCCAAAAACTTTCATTTATAACTGGAGACTTAGTAGGGTTCATAATTATAGATGATCTATTATAAGCAACCGACTAATCTAATTCATAACCAACAACATCAGATTATACGGGTTGTCTATAATATCTCCAAAATAATCCCGGTTCCACTAAATTCTCCATCAACTCCAAAAGCATCACTCTGGGACTTCTCGACACGCATCCCTGCTTATTCCTTCCCGAGCTAGTACCTGGTAAGAAAATTTAATTTCAAAAGATTAGGCTTACGCCTAGTGAGAACATCAAATTTTTAAATCAAAACCTTAATAAGCTTTGAAAACCAAAACTGTAAACATAGCGTATAATTTAACATGTTCTCATATTTCTTACCGTACATATATCATCTTTCGATGACGGGAATCATACCAAATTCCATGAATATGACAAACACTAAGTAAGTCATAGCCTCATGTTCCAGAACGTCACTACGAATCTCCACGGATTCTAGATTACAGCTTATGTCCAAGAAATTACCATTAAACCATGCCTATTTCTTGGAATGGAAATAGAATAGCAATTATACCTTGCCTATTCCTCATCTCCCAAATAAAAGCGGAAATAACAATTATACCTTGCCTATTTCTCATTTCCCAATATAAAAGCCGAAATATCAATTATACCTTGCCTATTTCACCGTTTCGCATCACGATAAAAGGGAATAACAATTATACCTTGTTTATTCCTCATTCCCAAATACATACGAGAATAGCAATTATATCTTGCCTATTCTACGTTATCAAATAATACTAGTGCCTATGGATCCATTACACTTCCTAACGTATGTGTGTATCCACTCAATACACATAAAACTCGAATCATACTCTTAGTCGAGTTATAATTATGTCCGGACTGTTAAAATCACAATATGTTTTGTATTTATAAAACATTTAAACAATGCAACATTACACAAAATATACAGGAAACTTGTCCAGTAAACTAATCCGGAACCAAGTCCAAAAAGAGTCCGAAATCCTATCCGGAAACCAAATCTGGAACATCTATCCGGAAACACCCAGAAATCAAAGGAATCCGGTCATATCCGGAAAGAGTATCCAGACTCCAAGTCCGGAACCATCCGAAAATCATATCCGGTAACCAATCCGGAAAACTATCTGATATCCGGTAAAATCATCCGGACACCTATCCGAAATACGAAATTATCCGTATCCGGAATCAATCCGGTATCCGGAACTTCCTTGAAAATTCATCTTTCGGATTCTTCAATACCCAGTTCAATTCATACTATTTTCATTTCAAATTTACAAACAACACTTTTAAATCTATATTATAGAGATATCAATTTGTTCACAAACCAATTCAAATCGTGTTGGGAACTGAAGATATGCTAAGTATGGTTAGTACTGCCAGAACAACATTACTACTGCCAGATCAAGTTAGTACTGCTAGTTCAATGTTAGTGCTGCCAGAACAAAGATACTACTGCTAGTTCAAGGTTAGTACTGCTGAGTCATTAATGCTGCAAGAACATGATTAGTACTGCTAGACAAGTTACTACTGTTGGTATATTACTACTGCTGGAATATCATTAATGCTGCTGAACAAAGTTAATACTGCTGGTATATTACTACTGCTGGAATATCATTAATGCTGCTGAACAAAGTTAATACTGCTGGTATATTACTACTGCTGGAATATCATTAATGCTGCTGAACAAAAGTTAGTACTGCTGGTGTCTTACGAAATCTGTTAGTACTGCTTGGGCATATCAAACATTACTACTCTGAAAGATTATTAGTACTGCTTGAGAAGAATGAAGTTACTACTGCTTGTGATCAGAACATGGAATGCGAGATTGAAGGAGGTAAAGATGGATTGATTGAAGATATACTTAAAAGAATATTCTGAAGATCAATCTTATCTTGATAGTTATCTTGTAATTATTTTTGTATAACTAGACTTCAATAGATAGCTATTAGAAAATACATGAGATACGTGTGAAAAAGAATTCGATTGTGTTTTAGAGAGAATTAACCTCAAGGTTTAAGAACCCTATTTCTAGAGAAGTAGAAGTCGTCTTGTTGAGCCTGTTCAACAAGATTGAGGTTTGGTTGTAATATTGTGAGTCGAAACAGTGAATACAAAATTGTGTGTTTTCTGATATTCTGTTCATTGATTGTGAGAATTAAAGTTCTATTCCGCAGATTCTTTAATTCTGAATTCTAAGTATTAATTATCTTGTTAAGATTCGATCCTGACAAGTGGTATCAGAGCTTTTGTTTCTTAGAATTCTACAAACATTATGGAAAATTCTATTGAATCAAACAGTACTTTTGATTGGAGTGATCAAGCAGAAGAGGCAATCCAGAATCATGCACTCATGGCAGAAGTCTCAGATATTCCTACGGAGGTAAAATCTAATCTCTGTTCTCAAGCTTGTATAGACACTGTTAAAAGGTAAAGAGATCACAATCAGGGAATGTGTGATGACCTTAAGAGATTAGAAAAGGACATAAGAGATTATGTATTGATTGTTGAGAGGTTTGAAGAACAAATTAAGGCTTTTCAAGCCAATGAACTTCAACACTCATATGATACAAACTACTGGAAGTGGGAAAAGGGTGGTCTGGAGTTCCAACTGAAAGAGTCTAGGGAAGAGTGTGAGAAACTAAAAGGAGAGCTTGAGAAAGTTAAACTTGATGTAGAAAAGTTTACTTGTGCCTCCAAAGTCATGGACAACATAATCAACTCTCAAATCCATAGTAAGTTGAAACCAGGAATAGGGTACAATGCCACACCCCCACCCTATAACAACAACTACATCCCTCCTAAGTCAGACCTATTAGAAACCAAGGATAGGAAGGACTTACCTAAAGGAGCCACTGAAGTAGATCCATTAGATAAAGTAGTTGTTGAGGATGAGACTGACAAAGTAGGATCTGATGAGGAATGTGAAAGTCCATGTGTTAAGAACAATGAGATGAAAAGGACTGACAAGGGAAAGGGAGTTCATTATACACAGACCACTGTTGTGAACTCTAAAACTTGTGAACATTGTTCTTGCAAGAAATCTCAAGAGAATAAGCCCCAAAAACATGATAAAAGGAGGGGAAATCAAAGAAATTGGAATAACCAGTGGGCACAAAAGCAAGGAGTTGATCTGCAAAGGATTAACAGACCAAAACCTTGTTTCATCTGTGGCAGATTGAATCATCTTGCCAAACACTGTTATTTCAATCCTATTAACCAAAGGATGAATTTTCAAAGACCTTTTTATAAATCCAATGGTTATAGGAAGCCTGCAAGAAACCATGTGGCTAAGAAACAATCTCAATCCAAAAGCCACATGAGGAAAAAGACTGAAAAGGAATGTGTCAATATGTGGGTCTCCAAAAGCACTAATACCTCAGATAGTACTGCTGAAAAGGATAGTGCTGCTAGAAGCAATACTGCTAACAAGGTTAGTGCTGCTAGAAGCAATACTACTGCCAATACTGCTGCTAGCAGTGTTAGTGCTGCTAACTCAGTTAATGCTGCTAACTCAGTTAGTGCTGCTAACTCTGTTAGTACTGCTAACTCTGTTAGTGCTGCTAACTCTGTTAGTGCTGCTAACTCTGTTAGTACTGCTAACTCTGTTAGTACTTCCTCTAAGGTTAATACTGCTTCTAGTGTTTGTGCTGCTAGACCAATTATATTGACAAAGTACTCCAATTTTGCAGTACGTAAATTTGAAAATCTCATCAAAACCTAATGCAAGTACTTTGATGAGCAAGGGAGACCCAAGACCACTTCGGCTTGGGTTCCCAATAAAAACTAATTGATTTATCAGATGTGCAGGGCAACCAACAGCTCAAGGGAAAGAGCATCTGGCATGTTGATAGTGGTTGCTCCTGGCACATGACAGGTAACATGTCATGCCTCAAGAATTTCAAAAGAATTGATGGAGGACATGTTGCTTTTGGGAATAATCATGCAGGAGGTAAGATAAGTGGTAAAGGTGATGTGTCAGAAGGTAAGATGACTTTTGAGGATTTGACAAATGCTGCAAAGTGCAAGTATAGTTACTACTGCCAGTGCAGAGTTACTACTGCTAATGCAGAGTTACTACTGCTAGTGCAGAGTTACTACTGCTAGTGCAGAGTTACTACTGCCAGTGCAGAGTTTCTACTGCTAGTACATATTTTCTACTGCCAATGAGTAGTTAATACTGCTCAGTAGTTAATACTGCTTTGCAGTTAATACTGCTCAGTAGTTAATACTGCTAGTGCACAGTTAATACTGCCAATGAGTAGTTAATACTGCTTAGCAGTTAATACTGCTTGTGTAGTTAATACTGCTCAGTCGTTAATACTGCTTCAGTAGTTAATACTGCTTGTTCAGTTAATACTGCTTAGTCGTTAATACTGCTTATGTCGTTAATACTGCTTTTGAAAATCTAGGGCAAATACTGCTGTAAATACCCCTGTTTGCCCGCCAAAGTTCATAACGACTCTTCGCATTAACTTCTTCTCTCTCTCGTTCTAACCTCTTCTCCCTAGAATCTCTGTGTTTTCTTTACAAATCCTCAGGAAGCACAACGATTATGGAGTTTGTCAACGAGCATAATGAGATTGCGATGCTTCAGAAGCCGAAGCAGGCCGCAGGATTTCACGACATTGTGGATTTTCTCAAGTCCACTCATATTTCGTATGCCCTAACGGTGAATCCGACAATATACATCGAGCATCAGACGCAATTCTGGGCCAATGCCACCGTAGAATCCGAAGATGGGCATAAAGTCATTCAAACAAGGGTATGTGACAAACCCTTGAAAGTTTCAGAAGAACTCATTCGCATCACTCTTCGACTAGATGATGCCTCAGGTATAACTTCTATTTCCAATGAAGAACTATACTCAACTTTACAAAGAATGGGGTATGACGGTCCCATTGGAGTTTTTAAGTTTTACAAGTCTAAATTTCATACACAATGGCGATTCTTTGTTCATACCTTAATGCATTGTATTTCAAGGAAAACTACTGGATGGAGTGAGTTTAGCAGTACTATTGCTTATGCTCTAGTCTGCTTAGCCACTAACAGGAAGTTTAATTTTTCACAAATGATTTTCAATGATCTTGTATCAAACCTGGAATCCAAAAAGCGGTTTTATATGTATCCAAGGTTTGTTCAAGAAGTGATAACTAAGGAATTGACGGATATACCTCAATTTGATGAGGTATATGTGCCAAAACCCCCTAAAGGGAAGGTTTTCTCAAATATGAGGAGACTTCCTAGGGACTCGGAAGGAGTTGACACACCATTGTTCTCTACAATGATGGTTGTGTCCCACACAATTGAAGGTATGACATCAGGGTCAAGGCCCTCATTAGACACACCCGCTGATGACCAATCCCAACCTTCCATCACAAAAGAAATCCCTCAGTCCATTCTTGTACGACCCACTCCCATAATAACCAAAAAGTTTGAAAGAAGAAAGGTACACAAGGTTCCTTCCCTTGCTGTATCTCCTAAGAGCCCGAAGCCTTTAAGCCCTCTGTTGGAGCATTCTCCAATGGAGAATATCGAAAGGGAAACCACAGGGGTGTCTCCCAACCCCAAGAAGGTGCTCACTAAGGAGAAGGTTGAGCATGTGAGTCGCAAGGCTGCCACTACTTCTGCTAGCAAAGAGAAGGCCAGTGGTAAAATAACTAAGCCCTTCCTCACGGCAACTCAGGGTGAGAAATCATCCAGAGGTCCCAGGTGCCAAGAAACCAAGGGGGTAGGTAGTGCTTTTGCTAGGCAAGAGACACCTGCTAAAACTTCCAATGATCCTTTAAGGGAGGTAAAAACTCCTAAACAGGGTGAGGATAGATATACGTACGAGGAATTGATGGAAACTATTGCAAATATCAACATTGAGGTCATGGATCAGAAAAAGGAAATTGATGAACTCAAGAAAGTGGTCCTCTATCAAAACTCACAGCTTGAGAAGCAAAGGAAGATGATCACTAAGTTGATGCACAGAAAGAAGAAAGCTCAGCTGGTCCTTAGGAGAAGAAACCCTACCAATGATGCTTCCAAAAAGGGGGAGTTAGACTCTGATCTAAACATGGAGGATGCAAACATTGAGGGGGAGTATGAGTATAAGGTTGAGGGGGAGACTGAGAAGAAAGCAGAATCTGTTCCTATAGTAACTAAAGCAGAGATTGATGAAGAGATATATGGGATTGTGAAGGACAGTGTCGAAGCAGCAGTATTAAAGGTCATAAAAGAAGCAGTAACAGCTATAGCAGTAGAAATGGTTACTGCTGCTGAAAAACAAAAGGCAGCAGAAACTGTTAGTGCTTCTAAAAGCCACAAAGAAGAAACAGCTGAAACCACTCCTGAAGCTGTTAAATCTTTCAAAAGAACAAAGAGGCCAAGAACAATGACAATAGCCTCAAAGAAGAAAGATGTAAAGAAGCCAAGGGTGGATCCAACTGTAGAAGAAGCCCAGGAGGAAGCAGTGAAAGAGAAATCTGATCCAAAAGTTGCTGAAGAAGAAGTGGCAACTTCATCAGGCCAACCAAGCAATGTACAATCACTGCCAAATGCTCAAAGTGATTTGTATATTACTGTGGTTAATACTAATCCAATCCAAGCTGAACCAATATCCTCTATGGCTCCTGAAATCATCTTCTGGGACACATTGAAAGATGGAAGAAAGGAGTTCATAAGAATCAAAAGGGCAGATGGAAAGTTTGAAGTTTGTCCTACTTGGGGAAAACTTATCAGAACATACTCTAGATCTGACTTGGAAGAGATGTTCAAGGTGGGAATGAGGCTATATGGAAACATGCTGACAGAGCAAGGTATGTCTATTACCAAGATGGTTCTTGAATACTTGTGCTTAATGTTCAAACCAGAAGCAGTTCAGTATTTGATGGCAAGGAATTTTCAAGTCATTACCAACTGGATGCTCATTGAGAATTGTGGAGTGTATGTCATCTCTCTTGACAATACATTTCATGAATATTATTTGGTGGATGTTGTATACAAGCACAGCATGAAAAAGTTGAATGGAATGCTGCATGCTAAGTTGGTGAGTGACAAAGACTCTAAGATGGCAAGATACCTTGTAAAAAGGATTCTCAATCAAAGTCTGGGATTGGATCCAAATTTATGCGTTGATGATTAGGTTTTGGAAGCATCATCTGAAGAACTTAACTTCTCATCCTGAAAAGTCAAGTTAGGGGGAGATTGTTGGGAACTGAAGATATGCTAAGTATGGTTAGTACTGCCAGAACAACATTACTACTGCCAGATCAAGTTAGTACTGCTAGTTCAATGTTAGTGCTGCCAGAACAAAGATACTACTGCTAGTTCAAGGTTAGTACTGCTGAGTCATTAATGCTGCAAGAACATGATTAGTACTGCTAGACAAGTTACTACTGCTGGTATATTACTACTGCTGGAATATCATTAATGCTGCTGAACAAAGTTAATACTGCTGGTATATTACTACTGCTGGAATATCATTAATGCTGCTGAACAAAGTTAATACTGCTGGTATATTACTACTGCTGGAATATCATTAATGCTGTTGAACAAAAGTTAGTACTGCTGGTGTCTTACGAAATTTGTTAGTACTGCTTGGGCATATCAAACATTACTACTGTTGAAAGATTATTAGTACTGCTTGAGAAGAATGAAGTTACTACTGCTTGTGATCAGAACATGGAATGCGAGATTGAAGGAGGTAAAGATGGATTGATTGAAGATATACTTAAAAGAATATTCTGAAGATCAATCTAATCTTGATAGTTATCTTGTAATTATTTTTGTATAAATAGACTTCAATAGATAGCTATTAGAAAATACATGAGATACGTGTGAAAAAGAATTCGATTGTGTTTTAGAGAGAATTAACCTCAAGGTTTAAGAACCCTATTTCTAGAGAAGTAGAAGTCGTCTTGTTGAGCCTGTTCAACAAGATTGAGGTTTGGTTGTAATATTGTGAGTCGAAACAGTGAATACAAAATTGTGTGTTTTCTGATATTCTGTTCATTGGTTGTGAGAATTAAAGTTCTATTCCGCAGATTCTTTAATTCTGAATTCTAAGTATTAATTATCTTGTTAAGATTCGATCCTGACAAATCGACTCATCAATTTTATTGAGAAAAAAACCGAATAGATGAACTCACCTGGAACAAAACTTGATTTCAAGTCTGTGTAAATCAATTTAACCCAATAACACCAACTTTGAACTTGACTCTCCAATGATTCAGTAACCAAACGAACAATACCTAGAATTCGATTTCTCTCTGTCTCTTTCCCGAACTCTGGAACCGACTCCAATTCAAGAAATTGAGATAAGTCTCAATTTTACAATAAACTCATAATTTATAATCATTACTATCAACATTTGTGAAAACCAAACCAAAAGTTCCATAATTCACAAACTCATAAAACTTAGGCCAAATACACTTTGAACCCTTCCATATCAAATTATAACATAACTTTGATCGTGGAACTTCGAGCTGTTACAAATCTCCCCAACTTGAAAATGATTTCGTTCTCGAAATCGAAACTATACAAACAGATGAGGATATCTATTCTTCATATCCTCTTCAGCTTCCCACGTCACGTTAGCACCTCTGTGATATTTCCATTGTACTTTAACCATAGTTACCTCCTTATGTCGTAGCTTCTTAGTCGTCCATTATAAAATTGCTTCAGGTTCCTCCACGCAACGACTTTTCTCATCCACTTTTATTTCAGAAAGTGGAATAACATTTTATTCTTTGGCTAAGCATTTCCGAAGATAACAAACATGAAAGGTATTATGGATTCCTTCCAACTCAGGTGGAAGATCCAACTGATATGCTTGGAGCCCTACTCATTTGGTTATAGTGAAAGGTCCAAGAAAACGAGGACTCAGCTTTCCACGTTTCCCGAACCCTATAATACCATTCCATGGAGATACCTTTAACATTACCCGCTCCCCAACTTGGAATTCTTTCGGTCTTCTTTTCGGATCGGTGTAACTCTTTTGTCAATCTTGACCCGCCTTCATGTGTTTCCGAATTTCTTTCACTTTATCGTTCGTTTGTTGTACAATTTTTTGGCCAACAAATTGTTTCTCTCCAGCTTCCTTCCAACATACCGGAGTTCTACATTTTCGTCCATATAAGGCTTCAAAAGGTGCTCTTCCGATACTGGAATGATAACTGTTATTGTACGCAAACTCCACTAAGGGTAAATGTGTATCCCAGTTACCTCCAAAATCAATTACACAAGATCGGAGCATGTCTTCCAAAGTCTGAATAGTTCTTTCACATTGCCCATCCATTTGGGGATAATAGGCAGTGCTCAAATTCACTCTTGTACCCAATTCTTCTTGCAGTGACTGCCAGAATCTTGAAGTGAATCGACTGTCACGGTCAGAAACTATAGACACAGATATACCATGTCTTGACACCACTTCATCAATATATAACTTAGCTAGCTTATCAATCGGTGAAGCTTCTTTCATTGCTAAGAAGTGAGCACTTTTAGTTAGACGATCCACGATTACCCATATAGTATCATTACCTTTTTGCGTCCTTGGTAACTTAGTTATAAAGTCCATGGTAATCTTATCCCATTTCCATTCAGGAATCTCTAAAGATTGTAGACTCCCATAAGGTCGCTGATGTTCGGCCTTTACCAATGAACATGTCACACATTGTACCACATCTAGCTTCATAGATGGCCACCAATAGTGTAGTTTCAAATCTCTATACATCTTAGTACTTCCAGGATGTATAGAATATTTGGATTTGTGAGCGTCTTCAAGCAGTAACTCTCAGTTTCCCCCAATCTTTGGCACCCAAACGGGGCCTTGAAACTGTTTGACTCCACGACCATCTTCAGTCAATTGAAGACGTTGCTTAATCATGACTTCCTCTTTCAGATTTTCTTCTAATAGTGCTTCCACTTGTGCCACTTTGACTCTTTCAATCAGACTCGACGTCACATCAGTCCTGGCGTTAGTCGTTAAACATCCACTATATTCTTTTCTACTTAAGGCATCAACCACAACATTTGATAGTACGTACTTGTAGCCTATTCTTATCTCTTTCTCGTGAGTATGGCAGAATAGAAATGGTAAATACTCGTAGCAGAGGGTCGACTCCACGAGATGGAAATGTGGAGAATGAGTCAACAACCGATCAGCACAACGTGGTTAGGGCCACTGAAGAACCTCCGAGACCTCCTATTGTGGGCGGATAAATTAAGCACGTTTATTTGATTCGGGTGCAAATCGTTCTTTTGTGTCAAGTTCTTTTTTATAGCAATTTGTTACTTCGATTAGTATCCTTTCCGAGGCAATGATAGTAGAAGTGGCTAATGGGGAACAAGTGTCGATTCAGTAGTGTTTTAATGATTGTACTTTGGAGATAGACGGAAGTCCCTTTGAGGTGGATTTGTTACTTATGATGATAGGCGTTTTTGACGTAGTAGTAGTAGACATGGATTGGTTGGGTAAGAACAAGCCGAAAACTTTTGCTCTAAGAAATGATCCAAGTGCCTTTGTCGAATGGTGATGTAGTTACTATTCATGGAGAGAAAGGTAAATGAAGTACTTCAATTATCTCTTCGTTAAAAGCTCGTAAGTCCCTAGCGAAGGGTTGTTCTTTGTATTTGGCGTATATAGTAGATGCGAAGTTAGAAAAGAACAAGCTTTGCCATAAAGAGGTAACCATGATAAAAGTTCGATGGAAACACCATCGTGGTGCAAATGTTACGTGGAAGCCGAGGAAGACATGAAGAAACGATACCCTCATCCGTTTGCTAAGGACGAGAGGTCGTGGACAAAATCCTTTTAGGTTGATAAATAATATTAACAGTGGGTAAAGAATGTTAACAACTGATAAAGAATAGTAACAGCTTGTAAAGAATATTAACTTATTGTAAGAATATTAACTTCTTGTAAGAATATTAACTTCTTGTAAAGAATATTAACTTATTAACATCTTGTAGAGAACCTATAGCCAAGATGTCGAGGACGAAATCATTTCTAAGGTGAGGAGGATTTTAACACCCGGAAAATTCTAAATAAATAAGATTGTAAGTTATATAGGTGTTTTTGTTATAGTTATAGTTTTACTTTTCATTTTCTAGATCTTAAAATCTATAAATATGAGTATACTATTTATATATATATATATGTAGATATATTTATGTATAACAAAATTGTGTGTATATGTGTTTATAATTGTGTGTATATATAAATACACATCACCTACTATCTCACCTACCCTCTTTTCCTTCTTTCTTCTTTCTTTCCTTCTTTCTTCTTTCACGCCATCTTCCCTTTTTCCCCCCTATTTCTTCCACAACATCTCTTCTCCAAAATTTAACGTGAAAGATCCAAATGGTTTAAAGCTAGAAGAACATCTATTGCCAAACTCATCTCAAGATCAAAGCATCTATTTTGTGGGTCTAGCTTCTTCACTCTCATCTACCTTTCAAGATCTATTTGGTTTCTAGGGTTTTTCCTAAAACCTAGTTAGTGAGTTTTCTAAACCTTTTTGTTAAAACTAGATACACATCTTTGTTTGATTTGTTGTTTTTCTTGTACTCATTTATTTATAAAATCTCCTTACCTCCATATTTTACTTTGTCTACATATATTTGAGGCTTCTTGGTGGTTTTGGGGATAATATGCACCATTTGGGGTTTAAGATACAATATTTATCATGATCTTTCATTATTTACTTACTTGGGAACATTAAGCCACATTTTAGGGTTTTGGGCTTAATGAGAAGGTATGTGGCTTATTAAGGTATCCTTGACTTAATATTGTGGGTTTGACCTAAGGGGAATGATTTTGATATAAGAAAGTAGTTTTGGCTTAATGGGTTGGTATTTAGCGTAATGGATTGGTATTTGGCTTATTAGATTGGTAAATGGCTTAATGAGATGGTCTTGACTCAAAGAATTAGCTTTGACTTAATGTCTTGGGCATATGGCTTAATGAATTGGTATTAGACTTAATAAAGTGGCACTTGGATTATTGGGATTGTTCATGTTATATATGTGCAAGCTTAATTGTTCATTTCATGTTTAATTGGGAATCATGGGAATTATAGACTTGCATTTAGATTTAAAAACCTTATATGGTTGGTTTTACATGTCTATATATTATGGTTGGACCATACTGCTTATTGTGTACATCTTATACTTTACTTGGAGTAATTTTGGTATAATGATGCTTTATTATAACTGGGATGAACCATCAAGTATGTACTCGGTGATTACAGTCTTTGGGGCGCCACCTTGGAGGTATGTGCCTAGAACCCTTATCGTCAGGGACAATGCCCTGGGGGTAATCCTTAATGTGAGGTCGGGCCTTGTGGTATTATCTGTGGGGGTAGATACTAAGGTGTATTGATCCTTTGGGTGCTACTTGTTTGGTGTTTTGGGTCTCCCCCATTGATTCCTTGTTGAAAAGATTTTCCCTAAATAACATTTGCAAAATGCCACCTCTACATGCTTTATTATGTGTTGTTCAACTCACTAGGCTTTTTGGCCTAACACTTGTTTGGTGTCGATATGTATCTCAGGTTCTAGTGGCACCATTTCTAAGAAGGTCTAGGAGACCTTTAGTGTGAGCTTGGGGGAACTGCTTATTTTGGTGATGCACCGTCTCTTGGAGTATATCATGAAGTAGAGGTGACATCCCTTTTGTAATCTTTTACCCCTGTGGAATTAGATTAGTTGGTTGTCGTTAAACTCCGTTAGATGTAACTAAACTTTTCGGTGTTGTTTATATTTCCCCATTTTTGGGAGGCTCTCGCTAACCATTTGTATCAATCTTCCGTTTTATGGAAGTTTTTATTTATCCCAGTTTTTGGGGTGTTACAAGTTGGTATCAGAGCTTTAGTTTAAGTGAACTAGGTGTCGACTCTAGTGAACCTAGACTGAAGCTGTATAGATTAGCGGTTAAGTTATAGATCATGGGTAAAAGTCATAGGTGGGGAGAGAGAGTTTTAGGATTACGAAAATTACGTTGGTCAAAAGGTGTGACGATGGGGAACGAGGATTCTTGTGTATAACATGTTCACAATTTCAATTAGCTACTGCTATTATTAATGTGTGGATACATAAGCGTGCTTGCATGACTATTGTTGTGATGATTGATAAACATGATAGTACGTACTTGTAGCCTATTCTTATCTCTTTCTCGTGAGCATGGCAGATTAGAAATGGTAAATACCCGTAGCAGAGGGCCGACTCCACGAGATGGAAATGTGGAGAATGAGTCAACAGCCGATCAACACAACGTGGTTAGGGCCACTGAAGAACCTCCGAGACCTCCTATTGTGGGCGGATTAATTGAGCACGTTTATTTGATTCGGGTGCAAATCGTTCTTTTGTGTCAAGTTGTTTTATATAGCAATTTGTTACTTCGATTAGTATCCTTTCCGAGGCAATGATAGTAGAAGTGGCTAATGGGGAACAAGTGTCGATTCGGTAGTGTTTTAATGATTGTACTTTGGAGATAGACGGAAGTCCCTTTAAGGTGGATTTGTTACTTATGATGATAGGTGGTTTTGACGTAGTAGTAGTAGTAGGCATGGATTGGTTGGGTAAGAACAAGCCGACATCTTTTGCTCTAAGAAAATGATGCAAGTGCCTTTGTCGAATGGTGGTGTAGTTACTATTCATGGAGAGAAAGGGAAAGGAAGTACTTCAATCATCTCTTCGTTAAAAGCTCGTAAGTCCCTAGCGCAGGTTTGTTCTTCGTATTTGGCGTATATAGTAGATGCGAAGTTAGAAAAGAACAAGCTTCGCCATAAAGAGGTAACCATGATAAAAGTTCGATGGAAACACCATCGTGGTGCAAATGTTACGTGGGAAGCCGAGGGAGACATGAAGAAACGATACCCTCATCTGTTTTCTTAGGGCGAGAGGTCGTGGACCGGGTGTGGACCGGGGAACAAACAAGTGTGCGACACGTCTCCACACCTTCACGGGTCATTCATGTATTATTCATCATGAATAATGTATCATTCAGGATGAATAATACAACATTCAGGGTGAATAATACACGATTCATGAATTCATGTATTATTCATCCTGAATGTTGTATAATTCATCCTGAATACTATATTATTCATCATGAACAGTGAATGAACGTTACCTTTGTTATTCATACTGAATGTGGACACATGGGGATGTGCATACACATTCATAACGAGTAAAACCAAGTTTCGGTTGTGAATCAGGAAACAAAAGAGAGTGCGCCATGTGTCCACACCTTCACGAGTCATTCATATATTATTCACCATGAATAATGTATCATTCAAGATGAATAATATAGCATTCAGGGTGAACAATATACGATTCATGATGAATAATTCATGAATCATGAATCCGTGTATTATTCATCCTGAATGTTGTATTATTCAACATGAATAGTGAATGAACGTTCACCTTTGTTATTCATACTGAATGTGAACATCCGAGGACGTACATACATATTCATAATGAATATAACACATATATAACATTTCACGTAAAAAACGATTAAAACAAAAAAAAACTATATCAAGATGGATGTCATATCGAAAAGCACAAAATTCTCGTTTTTTGATGTAATTTGTTTGATTAAAATATTAGTAATTTTTAAGATAATTTATTTTAAATTTTAAGAAGGTAAAAGTTTTTTTAATTAATAAAAATAAAAAGTAGGTGTCATTCAAATTTCTAGATGTACCCTTAATCACTTCTTAATTAATCTTATTATGTTTTAACCATTGATTAGTTTTCTAAATTTTGATCAATAGCTAAAATTGGTCCTCACGTCCACAATGAAAAATGAGTTTTCATTTGACCCACTCATATATACATACATATATATATATATAGGGAAGAGATCAAATGCAACAACTTTTATTTTGCAAACCGTGCAAACCGTCTATTTCATTGGTTAAATTAATGAAATTTGTTCGTGAAGTTGTTTAATTTGATGAAATTGTTTCATATAATTCTTTTCTTGATTAAATTGTTTCATATATTTGTGTTTTTTATGTAGTTTCATGTATTTTTTTCATTCTGGTGAAACTGTTTCATTTATTTTTTTCATTCTGGTGAAACTGTTTCATGTATTTTTCCTCGTCTGATGAAACTTTCTCATTTTACATGAAAAACACAACTATATGAAACAATTTCATCAAGAAAAGAATGATATGTAACAATTTTATCAAATTAAACATTTTCATGAATCAATTTCATCAACTTATCTAATGAAATCGATAGTTTGCACGGTTTGCAAAATAAAAGTGGTTTGCAAATGAAACTACCCCTATATATATATATATATATATTAATCAAATAATCTTAGAAGTATATGCAATTGAGAATCTAACTTTCGTTGTAAACTAAAGCATCTCTGATGCAAGGTTCTTATAAGCAAAAACTGATGTGGCTTATAAGAATTACCATTTTAGAGAGTTCTTATAAGAACCTCATTCCCTCTGAGTCCTCATTTTTATTGGTATTTAAATTTAAATTTAATATTTATTTATAAATATAAAATAATTATTGATGTAGACAAATACATGAGACCCACAAAAATAAGGTTCTTATAAGAACTGTCATTGTGAACTTATGTGTTAATTTATAAATTATTGAGGTGAAAATAAGGTAACACCAAAAGTATAAAAGGAAGGTTATTATAAGAACCTCCATTGGAGATGCTCTTAGACCATCCGTAACGCAAGGCGGGCTTGAGCCCGGGCTTGTGCGGGTTCGTTCGGGAACGGGTAGGGGGGGGGGGGGGGGGGGGGCTCGTGCTCACGGCGGGCTTCCAGCCCCAGGTTCCCCAACCCGATTCATCCCGATGATTTTTATTTTTTTTATTTTTTTTAAAATTTTGAAAATAATAAACTCCAACGGCTATGCAACGGCTATGTAATTTTATTTTTTTTTTAATTTTTTTTTTCAATTTAATCAACGAGAAATCGAACGAGAAAAACGATATCAACAAGACTTCGAGTTTTTCATATCCTCGCATGATCACCTTTCGGGAGACGCTTTGAGGGCTACTTTAGCGAGAAAAGAGAAAATTAAAAAATATCATAATTTTGGGTAATTTTGTATTTTGTAATTTTTATTTTTTTAGTGTTTTGTATTTTGTAATTTTTATTTTTAATGAATGATATGAATTTTTATCTTATTTTTATTTATTAAAAAATATATAAATATTTTTATTTTGTTAAATAATTAAATGTATAAATAAAAGAATTAAAAAAAATGAGGTGGCAAAAGGGTTTGAGGGTATGGGTACTCCACTTTAGGGTAAGGAGAGGGTAAGAAGAAAAGTTGATGTGGCGCTGAAATGGCTCAGGGCTTGAGGGTATGGGTACGGAAGGCCTTATAAGGAACAAATAAAATGAGACAACGTGTCTCATACATCCATGAGAATTTCATTAAATGGTGTAAGTTTTTATTATTCACGATTAATAGGGGACATGTGTCATTATTTCCTTCCCGTTTACAACCAAAAAAAGGGTAATGCAATTAAACTTTATGCTATTTTAAACTATAAAACCTTAAATATTTATACTATATTATAAAGCATGAAGCCTTCAAACTCTTAAAAACAACAACTTAAAGCATATTTACTTTATTTTTTTTAGAGAGAGAAACCTAATTCTTTTGTTTTTGGAAACCATGAACTTTTTTTGGAAACCAGGGACCCTCTACAAATATTTAATTAAATATTTCAGTTAATACGTCCATAAATACATCCATAACAATTAATGATTTCAATTTCGAAATAATTAAAGAAATAATCAAAATTGATTAATACCATTTAAAATAAGCCCCAAAAATAACTGTCTATTTGGATGGGGAAATCAATTTCGAAATAATTAATTAATTCCAAAATTTGTTTAATTTTAATCACTATGTACTACAACTTAAAGCATATTTACTTAATTTTTTTAGAGAGAGAAACCTAATTCTTTTGTTTTTGGAAACCATGAACTTTTTTTTGGAAACCAGGGACCCTCTACAAATACTTAATTAAATATTTCAGTTAATACGTCCATAAATACATCCATAACAATTAATGATTTCAATTTCAAAATAATTAAGGAAATAATCAAAATTGATTAATACCATATAAAACAAGCCCCAAAAATAACTTTGTCTATTTGGATGGGGAAATCAATTTCGAAATAATTAATAAATTTCAAAATTTATTTAATTTTTGCAGTAATTTCGAAATAATTAAATTGATCATACATTCTTATAATAATTTTTTTTCTAAGGGGGTGTTTGGGATTGCTTGACTTATTTTATTCTGAAAAATAAAATAAACACTTTGTCTATTTTATCTTGAAAAATAAAATAAACACTTTATCTATTTGGATGGGGAAATCAATTTCGAAATAATTAATAAATTTCGAAATTTGTTTAATTTTTGCAGTAATTTCGAAATAATTAATTTTGCCCCCCAAAAAAAAGAAACTAAATGGTATTAGTTATATTCATAGTTATTTGAATGGGAAAATCAATTTCGAAGTAATTAAGGAAATAATCAAAATTGATTAATACCATTTAAAATAAGCCCCAAAAATAACTTTGTCTATTTGGATGGGGAAATCAATTTCGAAATAATTAATAAATTTCAAATTTTGTTTAATTTTTGCAGTAATTTCGAAATAATTAATTTTGCCGCAAAAATAAAGGAAACTAAATGGTATTAGTTATATTCATAATTAAGGAAATAATCAAAATTGATTAATTTTGCCTAAAATAAGCCCCAAAAATAAGTCTCTTCTTCCTCCTATATATTATGGCTAAAAACAATGTTTTGGTTTGTGAGAATTCTGGAAATCCGGTAAGCACCTCCATCAAGACTCCAAAAAATTCTTGAAATGTGTATTGAGTGTTAATCATGATATCACACATGCACGAGTGATTCTGTTTGCTGCTGACAATATACCACCACTCAAGGTTTACTCCGCTCTTTGTACTTAGATGTATATATTTCCCTGCTCCTATTATGTTAATGGTTAATGTTGCTACTTATTTTTCATAATCTTATGTTCCTGATTTGTTATTTGTCCCCATTATGTTTTTGTCTAGATATGTCATTTTGTTGCATGCAACTTATATGGTCTCTCTGACTAAGATATAGTTAGCACAATGGCGAGCAGTAAGTCTTGTCTACTTGTATATTACTACTTGGTTCAACCATCTCCTGTTTGTTTTTTTCTTCATATTTTGATGTTAAGTCTGTATGCTTTTGTGTGTTTAGTCTCAAAATACTTTTATGGAGAAGATAATGAAATCTTTTATAAAAGAAAAAACATAATGAATTTTGTACGTATTTCATCTTTTTCAAACGTTGCAAGGATAAAAAAAGAAAACAAAATAAGATGATTTATTTGTATTTTGAACCTTTTGAACGTTGGTGCAGGAGTGGTTTGGTCATAAAGCAAAGAACAAAAATCAAGGATATGAGATTTAATATACTGGTACTGAGAAGATGGATAGATGGAGACTGCACCACCAGATGGAGGCTCTTATGTTTGTAGTTGGATATTTGTTTGGCGTAGGCCTTTTCAATGTTTATTCTATATTTGATTTTCTGTTTATTTAACATGGTCCTGTTTTTGTTCATGCTTGCTACAATCATGTGAAGTTTTGTTGACCAAGTTTTGCACTTGCTTATATTAATGGAAATGAATGAAAAATTATTTGGTTTTGCTTTAGCTAAGATATCTTGGTTATGTGTGTATGCATCTTTAAATTGGCTTTGAGTATTTTTCTTCTGGTTCTTTTTTGTTGCTATTTGTGCAAATAAAACTTTCTGGCCAACAACTATAATTAAGTTAAATTACATTTGCATCATAGTTTAGTCTTAAGTTGTGTTTCGGTAACAAAATCTCCAAAGTGTTAAAGATTTTCATCATTATTCTATGCTATAACGATTTCACCAAGCATTACTTAAATTTGTAAAAATGATTCAAAAAGGCTAAATTTTTGAAAAGGGAAAAAAACTGTTTAACAATTAGTTAAATGTATTTTAGGTTTTTTTTAGCGTTTGACTTAATTTTGCTATAACAATGTGTAAATCCCAAAAACATGTTTCGGGGCTGTTTACCCAACTCTTATCCTGTTTTTGTTCATGTTTTCACTTGGAAAACATTAATTCCGTTTTGCATTAATTTTGAAACGTAATTTCCTTAAAAAACATTTCTGATTTCAATTAAAAAACATTAATTTCATTTTGCATTAAATTTGAAACCTAATTTCCTTAAAAAAAACATTTCAGATTTCAATTAGAAAACATTAATTTCGTTTTGCATTAATTTTCAAACGTAATTTTCTTAAAAAACATTTCTGATTTCAATTAAAAAACATTATTTTTCTTTTGCATTAATTTTGAAACGTAATTTCCTTAAAAAAACATTCCTGATTTCAATTAAAAAACATTAATTTCCATTTGCATTAATTTTGAAACGTAATTTCCTTAAAAAACATTTCTGATTTTAATTAGAAAACATTAATTTCGTTTTGCGTTAATTTTGAAACGCAATTTCCTTAAAAAACATTTATGATTTCAATTAAAAAACATTAATTTTTTTTTGCATTAAAATTGAAACCTAATTTCCTTAATAAACATTTATGATTTCAATTATACTAACTTTTTTTAATCTATATTATCTTATAAAGCATTTAGGCTTAAAAGTCTTAAAGTCTTAAAAACAAAGTTTTAAGCATAGAGTACAACATATTTATGCATAAAGATGTTGGTAATGGATGACATTGTGGATATCTGAATAAGAAAAAAGATTTCATGTATGTTATTTTGTCTTGTGGGATGATTGTGACTCATCTATTTGCAGATGGTAAGTTATTTTGATAATCTATTTTATATTATAAAATATTTAAGTAGAAGTGTTAAAAACAAAAAATTGACATTAGTCATATATAATTCCATAGATTTCAATACATATTTTTAAATGTGTTTGAATGTCATGTAATAAACAATTGATTACTAAAGTTATAAATGATGTGAGCCTCAAGCCGTAGGCTTCAAGATAAGCCGCAACGTTTTTTAAAGTGTTATTTATGACGATAAATCTCTATATCATGTATATCTATACAACCATTGGTAAAATTTGTATATCATCGACTGAGTACATTGGTAATACCACTTGATCCAATCCACGAATCAATTTGGTTTATATGGCAAAAACACATTTGCATTGTCATATTATTTCTTATATTTATCAACAATTAACTATGAGGGGTGTTTGGGATCGCTTATTTAAAACAACTTATGCTTATTTTTAAAACTGTTTATCATCTTATGTTGTGTTAAAAAGAAGTTGGGGTAAAAATAGAATTTAAACAAATAAGTTATACGCAGTTTCAAATAAGTTAAAATGGATTAACTTATCAAAAACAACTTATTTGTGGTGGAAAAAAATCATAAGCATTTTTCTTTTTTCCAATCGAAACACTAAAAATAACCAATCCAAAACACCCCCTAAGCTTGGTTTTCAAGATTTTTATCCGGTAAGCTCTTATCATTAATACTCAATAGTCAAAATTTTCATTTAGGTTATTTGGTAAAGTTTTAGTCCACAACATTGTATGCAACGTTTTATCTGATAAGTGCAATGAACCAAGAATTTCAAAGATATATTACAAAAAATTAGATGTTTAAAAATTGAATGCCCCGCAGCATTGCGTGGGTACACGGCTAGTATTTTATAAGAATGGCATAACGATTCAAACGAGAACGCTAACTATTTAAGAAAACAAGAAAATAACAAATCATGTGCAAAACCACATGTAATTTTACATTAACTACAAAAACTGGACACGCGTGACTTTGGCCGCGACTTAAAGTGGCGAGAAAAGTCGCGTAATCATATATAATTGTGTACGTGAATCATATATGATTTTGTATATAACGGTTGTTTTCTTGTTTTTTTAAATAGTTAGCGTTCTAGTATGAACTCAACTCTATAAGAATATGGTGCCTAAAATTAACAAAATGAGTTAATTATGTTGTTATTAGACGTAATTTATTCCAACTAAAAACGAATAAATTACATAGTTGAAATATAAATATAAATATATTAGTAAATTGAAATAAATGAGTCATGAGTGAAGATAACACGTTTGACATGACGGAGGATTGGAGGGTAAAACCGTAAAAGTGAAGGGGGGAAACGGAGACTGTGAGATACGAATACGAATCAGAGATTGTCGGAGGAGGAGAGCGTGGGTGTGGGGGGACTGATACGACGCCGCACAGACGGCTGCCCGTTAAAACACTCTCATATCATATATCCTACCCTCCTGCACAATGTGGTATTTAAATTATTTTTATACAACAAGTGAATTATTTTTGTTACACATGTCAATTCCTGATTCAAAAAATAAGGGTATATATTTTTATTTTTAAAGAAATATGTTTATAACAAAGAATCTATAATTATACTGGAAGTGTATTTATGCAATGCAGTGCGGTTTGGAAATATAGAACTCGAACCCTTAATCTTGATTTGTACATTATTTTGTTGATTGTTTTTTTTACGGTTTAAAAAAAATAAAGATATTTAGTTATTATTTTATCTTAAAATGTATATCAATATGAGTTTCAAACTAAAGATTATTAAATTCTGATTTTCTAGTGTAATTATTTGATTAAAGTTTATAATAAATTTAGATTTTAAATAAAAATGTATTTTATTTTAGTATAATTATGATTTTTTATAAAAACATTGATACATTATTTTTCTTAGGGCTAAAAGATCATTTAATTTAAATGATAACTATATTTAAGATATTTTATATTTAAAATTAAAGACATAATATACTTCAATAGAAAAAAAGGTGTTTTATCTTGGATTTTTTTTTTGTGTTTATTTGTTGGCTATATGAAAAGTTTTAAAATTTTAGATATTTTAAAAAATAAAAATAAATGTTTTATCTCGTAGTATTTATCTAGTATTTATCATGTTTATCTACAGAGTTAGTTACACGAATTCAAAAAAAATTTACATGAATTCAAACATGGAAATAAGTTGTTCTTATGCTTAGAGGATGTTTGGGATTCCTTATCTATACTACTTTATAATGCATCTAACCCTCAAACTCTTAAAAACAATTCTTAAAGCATATGGTACTGCTATTTTATGCATAATCTTTTAAAATCTCTTAATTACAAGCTACTTATGCTTGATGTACAACCTCTTCCAACGCCTATCTCACACGCTCTCACCCCAGCAGACTCTCATCATTTCTCTTCTCAGCACGCTCCCAGTTGCTTTTTCCAAGATGTCGATTCAAGCTCCACAGACTTATGTTCTCGAGATGTCGATTCGTCCTACTAAGATTATTACTGATTCAAGACCAAATATCAATATGGTTAGGGTTCAATGTTCGATTCGAGATCCATCGATCCTCCTGATTCCATACGGTTAGTTTCCCCTCTTGAATATGTTATGTTTGTGGGTTCGAATCTTCTTCAAAGTAGTATAGATTTAGGGTTTGTTTGAGTTAGGATCATTCGAACACTATCAGATGACGATTTCTTCACTCGACGATTTATTTGCAGGTCCCAAGATGACGATTCAAGTTTTGTACCTCATCTCATACACGCTGCATGTATATAAAAAATGGTTAGGGTTCCCATATATTCATTTGCTCTTCAAGCTTCTCAGGAATCGATTCAAGTTCTTTGCTTTTTTTGAAACTGATTCAAGTTTTCTGCTTCTCTCAATTAGGGTTCTTATACATCAGTTTTCTCGATTCTTGTAAAATTGTGACGCTAGATTTATTTGCCTCTATGGTTAGGGTTCAACCTTCAATATTCAAGGTTAGGGTTCTTATACATCTATCTTCAATCTTCTATCAAGCTTCCCAACCTTCTCAATTCAACATTCTCGATTCGAGGTTAGTTTCTATCAGTCCCTTCTGGTTGTTCTTTGTTTCCTCCTTTTTCTGCCATTGTCAATTTGTATCGCCTACAACTTTTATAACAATGGTTTTGTAGATGGATTATCTACCACTTTTAGTCTTTTACAACGATTTTGCGATCTCCCCTTTTATACTCGACTTCTTCATCTCACGACTTTTTTCTTCTCAGTGCGCCATTTCAGGTAAGTTTCGGTTTAGGGGTTCACGATTTCACATCCTCTGCTTTCTATCGATGGCTACCAAAATCGATTTTCTGTTTGTTATCTTGAAGTCGATTTCGATTTGTTATCAGGGCTACATAAATCGATTTCGATTTTTCAATCCAAGGCTACTGAAATCGATTCGATTTTGGTTTGCTTTCTTAGGATCGATTT
Organism: Saussurea involucrata; assembly: GCA_033807775.1. Lineage (NCBI taxonomy): Eukaryota > Viridiplantae > Streptophyta > Magnoliopsida > Asterales > Asteraceae > Saussurea > Saussurea involucrata. The sequence goes on from CM066316.1 coordinate 68,045,164, forward strand.
TTGTTTGTTATCAATTTTCTTATCTGGTGTCGATTTTGGTTTGTCTGCTCTAAGTGATTCAATCCTCAATGTGTACCCTGTTCGATTTTGGTTTACTTTAGATTTTGGTTTCACGATCTTTTTTGGTTCTTATTGTAACACCCTAAAAATAGGGGTAAACAAAAACTTTCATAATACGAAAGAGCGGTATAATATAAACGAGTCATCCCAAAAAGGGGAATATCAAGTACATTGGTAAAGTACAATTGTTCGTAAAAGATAGATTATAACAACCAACTATTCTAATTCTTAAAAGGATGTAAGATTACAAAAGGGGTTGTCATATCTATTCGTATAAATCTTCTATGGCGTGCGACCAAAAGTATCCCCACGACTCACTCGCTCCGTCTACTCTTTCTTAGAAACGGCACCACTAAGACCTGAGATCCAAGTCAACATTCAAACAAGTGTCAAGACAAGGCTTGGTGAGTAATTCCAATTAAAACATATAATAGTGATAATATAAGTGCGCAAGTTTCATCATAGAGTTTTCCACAAAGGCATTTGAAGTCAATGGGGGAGACCCATAGCACCAAGAAGTTTCACCCAAAGAGTCGAGATACCTTAGTGCCATCCGCATAAAAGTGACACCAAAGGCCCAGCACACCGGGGATACAATGAAGGCATTGCCCCATGGTGGCGGGGGTCTAGGCACATACCCGAAAGGTGGTGCCCAAGACTATGTCCTCCTAGTGAACACTTAACTTGATTCGTTCAAAGCCCAATTTAGCCATTAATAATATCCATATGCTCAATCAATGTAAGAGCTTCCAAAATCATGATGCATAATTCACCACTTAGTAACATATGTACCAATTATACGGATATGCATAAATCATTTGAGGTCATATATATATATATATATATATATATATATATATATATATATATATATTCTATGTGCCTCATAACTAAATAGCTTAATCATTAAGGCATGCTTAAAACCAATAAAGTAACTTGTAGCATTTATGCATGAAACCTTCAACTTATCAAAACCACATATAATAGTATTGACACCAAGAGTCTAACAATACTTCTATAACCCAAGAAATTTCTCATTAAGCCAACTACTCACACATCCCCAAATTAGGGTTTTCAACAAGATGATGAGATAACCAAGATAACAAGTATATAACCATGGATCTAGTGTAAGGAAGGTTAGAACACTCACTATCTAGGTTTTTAGACCAAAACCTAGAAAATGGATGAAACCCTAACTTTGGAGGAAAAGCAAGTGAGACTTGGAGTTGTAGTGACAAATCTCTTGGAGGAATCTTCAATAAGTGCTCTTACTAGACCCAAGATGAACAATAAATGTGACTTTAATCTTGGGAGGGATTAAATGAAGAGAGAGGATGGATTTAGGGTGGAAATCGCACCTTGGATGGGAGAAAACGAGTTGGGAGAATTTTTGGTAAAGTGAGTGAGAGAGAGATGGAAAAAGGAGATAAGTGTGAAAATTTCGTCAGACCGGTCGCGGACGTCCGCTGAGTGACCACGCGGACGTCCGGCCTTCCCTTGGCCCGACTTCTCCCAGAAATCTTCTGTTGCTTCCGTGGATGCTCCGCGGACGTCCACTAGCCATGGACGTCCGACCCTTAAACCTTGCGGACTTCCGAAATACCCCAATTCCCATTTTTCCTAAATTTTAGTTCCGGCTCATGCTAACGCCAATTATCAGTTTAAGAAAGCAGTTAACAAATATTTTCACATAGAAATGATGTCTAGCTTCATCAAAGTTTTCAAATGAGATAGAACGATGTTAGCATTTAGGTTACTTACCGAATGATATCCGGGGTGTTACACTTATAAAAAAAATGTGTTGCTATTTGTATTTAATTAAAACATAGATTTCGTCTCAATACCTGTTGTTTGATGTTTCTTACTTAAACATCGAAACTCAAAATCGATTTAAGCAGGTTTGATGTGGAACAAATATTTGTAACAAATAAAAAAATTCTTATTTTTGGCTTGAAAATTTCAGATCTTTGTGGACAACATTTTGATGAAGCGATTTCCTCTGTACAAGTAAGAAGCACAAATTTAAACTTATCATTTTTTTTTGAAAGGCAATTGCATTTCGGGGGTATCCTGAACTAAGTCCAGACTAATCCCCCTTCGACCCGGCCACGATTCGGCCCACGACCCTCGATATCCGCCGCATGCTCACCCCTGGATTCGAACCCGGGTAGTAAGGGCTTCCACCACTTACCCTCCCAGGATGTTACCGACCAATAGGCTACAACATCTTTGGATTTAAACTTATCATTTGTTTGTTCGTTTATCGATCAATGATTACTCACATGTCAAACATAACATCATAAGGAGGATTACCCCACTATTTATTTCCTCTAAAGCTTTCAGAGATGAAAATAGCTTAACGAATATGGACTCCTCATAAATACTCCTATCTCCTATCAACTTGCTACTTGAGAGTTTTACCTTACTTTCTTCACTTTCCAAGGTGTTACTCTTTTTCTTAACAGGTTTGGCCACTTGAGAAAAGATTTTGACTATGTATAAAATATAATCTGTATTGAGCAAGTCATCTTGAAGTTTTTTGATTTGACTACAAAATTTGATACCCCGTCCAAAATAAGTGCTGCATTTTGATTTTCGCCATCAGTTGGCTAAAGAAAATGGGTCACATCGAAAAACGTAGCCCAGTCACATATTGTCACGTACACTATTCATCTAACAAAATCCTTGTGTGGACCCCACTCAGACAAAACCTGTTCAGACGCACACCCTATAGCGCCACGTGTTCGTCAGTCAATGGCGAACACATGTCGTCATAGGGTGCGTCCAAGCAGGTTTTGTCAAGGTGGGATCCACATAAGGATTTTGTTGGATGATTAGTGTAGGTGGCAGTATGTGATTAATTGGGTCACGTTTTTTGGTGGGACCCACTTTTTTAGTTAACCGTCAGTAAAACATCGTTGATGAAACAGATGGTCATTTTTGGAGAAACAAAATTGCGTTGGTCAAAATTGATTAATTGCTTCCATCCATTAGGGGCATTTAATCCAATTTCCCTCAAAACAATATATGTTTTTTTAAAGTGTTTATCAACTTATGACGTGTTAAACCGGAGTTTTATAAAAAGTGTTTGGATTAGTTTATAGCGTTATCAAAAAGTAATAAGTTGATGGGTGTTGGGATTGCTTATACAAAGATGATAAGTTTTTTCGAATAAGTTAATAAGTTAGAAGGGAGTGACTTACCAAAAACTCCTTATTACCGGTGTCAAACCAGTATAAACATTTATTTAGTTCATTTTCCATCAAAAAACGAAAAACTTCTTATTACCGGTACCACACTAGAATAAGTGAATAAGTACTTTAAATAAGTAATCCCAAGCACCTCTGAATTAATTTGTAATCTTGAATTTTAAGTAATATATATAAGTGGCACTTAATGTATAAAAAGTCATTTTAAGAGTATTTCCAAAATACTTTATAATATATAGAGATATATTGTATTATCTCAACCAATGGTTTAAATTGGTTTTTTCTTCTAGAGTTTTCTCGAGATCTTTTTCATGGATATAAAAGAAATAATCAAATTAAAGTCACAAAAGACCGAGAACTTTTATCTTACGATATAATTGTTTATGATTTATTTTCATATAAAAAACTAGAATTTAAAATATTAATTATAGAGTTAAATTCAAATTTGGTCCCTGTGGTTTAAATGAAATAACGAGTAAGGTCCCTAAACTTTTTATTTAACGAAGAAAGTTCCTATAGTTTCATGTTTTATAACGGATAAGATCTCTTCCTCTAACGTCGTCAGTTTCATGTAACTTGTAGGTTCACCATAACACTGACCAAGTGCAATTATGAATGTACCCTACATGATCATCCTTGTTAATCTAGACGTGATTTCTCGTTTCTAGTTACTCCATCAATCTCAAAACATTCTATCTAAAGGTGCCTAATGGTGTAATTCATTCCCATTCACTTAAAAAAACGCTAGCTTGAGTTTAGGTATCCAAAAATCAACATCTAATTCTTTCAAACTTATGCTCTAATACCAACTTGTAACACTCTCAATATTATGAAGAGCAACTAAACAAAACTTTGATAAAATAATCAAAAGAGGATAAAAACCCCTTCTACAAACCTTGGAAATACCTCGAAATTTGAAACGTAACAACTCCTACAATTAATACCACAAGTCATACAACATGGCCAAATAAAATCGGGTGTTACTTAACCCAAATACAAGATGCTAATCCCAAAATAAATGTGGAAGACTTCCCTAAGCAAAACATTTCTCGAGTACACTACTAGCACTCAACTCTTCACAGTGTCACTAGAACTATTCCCAACATGAACCTGTTGCACATGCCGAAAAATAAAAAGGTTAGGCTAACGTCTAGTGAGTTCAAGAGTTTACATCATGATTAAATAATTCATTAGACAAAAAGATGCAACTTAAATCATGATTTCCAAAAGGGGGTTTGTATTAAATATACCATCAACCCATTTTTCAAACGCACACAAATTCCGTGAAGAAAGCTCAAATGAAAATCATTTCTCAACAATGGACTTAATTCCAGAACTCACTCGAGATGTAAATAAATATTAAATTTCCAAATAAAATCAACGCGAATAAAACTCCAATAATCGAAACATCCAAACAAGGATGAGGCATAATATACCGCCCATAAATCATGGAAAACAATCCATGTGAATATAATACGTCGCCGGCAACATGGATAAACAAAATACCCGAAACGACACCCTTCGGTGACGGGGGAGACCCGATTTCATCGAATGTGGTGAATACACAAGTTAAACCACAATTATAAATTATAAGCATGTTTCATGGATGGGAAAAACATATGACAGCAACCCTATCCAGGTATTTAGTCGATTTTGGACATCAACCCAAACCGGATCTTTATTCTATGGAGACATCAACTCAAACTGAGTCTCTAGTCTAAGGAGACATCAACCCAAACCGGATCTTTAGTCTATTGTGACATCAACTCAAACCGGATCTTTAGTCAAGTGAGGCATCAACCCAATCCAGATCTCTAGCCTAGTGAGACATCAACCCAAACCGGGTCTTTAGTCCACGGAGACATCAACCCAAACCGAGTCTTTATCTATTGAGACATCAACCCAAACCGGATCTTTAGCCTAAACCACCAAGTTCAACCCAAACCGGATCTCTACCTTGGGATCTCACCATCCAAAACAAATTTATTTATCTTAGAAATTTACACATCACTCCAAAAGAATAAACAACGCATTCAAATCATGTAATTTCCAAATAAGATGCAATACGTGCAAATCATAACCAAAGCTCCACATCTAGCTATCAAAATCGGACAAATGTCCTCACGACCCAACAGAGTCAAAATCCGAGCGACAAGCTCAAAGGTCAAATGACCATTAGTTAGAAGTCAACATATGTAAATGAAGTGTATCTAACCCACATCATGCAAATACATGCTCCGAGGCATGACTAACTCAAAACCCCTTCATTGTCACTTTCCCAATGAAGTCAAATCATATATATATATATAGGGGTGGGTTCAAATGAAAACTCAAATTCAATTGTAAACGTGAGGACAAACCACAGCCGTTGATTAATAATCTGGTGAAGAGATCAATGGCAAAAAAAACACGGTGGCAATTTTGTAAATAAGTTGAAAACTTTGTCCATGGCTTAATGAATATTTAGCGCGCAGGGGTAAAATTGGAAAGATGAGAATCAGCGCCTATTTTTGTTGAATTTTTATTTTTTTTAATTAAAAAACTTTTACCCCCTTAAATTTTAAAATAAATTATCTCAAAAATTACTAACATTTTAATCAAACAAATTACATCAAAAAAACGAGAATTTCGTGCTCTTCGATATGACATCCATCATGATATAGTTTTTTTTTCGATTTAACCGTTTTTTTACGTGAAATCGTGTATATGTGTTATATTCAGACTGAATATAACACATCTACACGATTTCACGTTATAACACATATTCAGACTAAATATAACACATATTCAGACTGAATATAACACATATTCAGACTGAATATAACACATATTCAGTCTGAATATAACACATATTCAGACTGAATATAACACATATTCAGACTGAATATAACACATATTCAGTCTGAATATAACACATATTCACCACTCACGTCTTCTTTTGTTCACATCTATTGCTGCATTCTTTCACATTGCATATACATGACACGCATGCATACTAAGGCCATTCTCCCTTAACCATCTGTGTTGTTCATCGAATATTGTTGCTGTTATTATCCATCTTTGGTTTTCTTGGTGACATACATATCAATACATCGCATGAATTTTTTTGATTTGGTTATTGTTCAACTACCGCTAGCCTCATATTTTTCAGCTACATCTCGGTTTGAAGAACTTGATCATCACGTGATATCATATACCACATATTAGGTTTTACCACACAATTATTGGTCGTGTTTATCGCATGGTTTTATGTGTTATATTCAGTCTGAATATGTGTTATATTCAGACTGAATATGTGTTATATTCAGTCTGAATATGTGTTATATTCAGACTGAATATGTGTTATATTCAGACTGAATATGTGTTATATTCAGTCTGAATATGTGTTATATTCAGACTGAATATGTGTTATATTCAGACTGAATATGTGTTATATTCAGACTGAATATGTGTTATATTCAGTCTGAATATGTGTTATATTCAGTCTGAATATGTGTTATAACGTGAAATCGTGTATATGTGTTATATTCAGTCTGAATATAACACATATACACGATTTCACGTAAAAAACGGTTAAATCGAAAAAAAACTATATCATGATGGATGTCATATCGAAGAGCACGAAATTCTCGTTTTTTTGATGTAATTTGTTTGATTAAAATGTTAGTAATTTTTGAGATAATTTATTTTAAAATTTAAGGGGGTAAAAGTTTTTTAATTAAAAAAGAAAATAAAAATTCAACAAAAATAGGCGCTGATTCTAATTTGACGAAAATACCCCTAAAGCTGAATTTTAGGAATGACTTAAATATGGCTGCGATCAATGGACGAGATTTGTCCTCATGTTTACAATTGAATTTGAGTTTTCATTTGAACTTTCCTCTCTCTCTATATATATATATATGCATGTATACACAAATACTTTGTAACTTGATAATGTATGTAATTTGCAATGGTTCAAAAAACCCAAGAGTACCAAGAGTGCATAATTGTCAAATGGTGATCGCTTATGAGACAAAACACTCAAAATGGTCTATTCTCAAATAAAACGTAATTAAGCACATAACTCAACCAAGGCTCCACTTCGAGCTACAAAAATAGGCAAACACTCCAAAGATCCATTTTAATATAAATCAAGCCCGTAAAGGCAAAATAAACGTTTGGCTAAATACGCGTTTCCAACACGGTTACGTATACCAAAATACATCGTTACCCAAAATCTTTGTCTCCTAACTTTCAATTGGCCTTCGGCCCAAAATCAAAAGGTTTACATTTCCCAAAATGTTCATAAGGTTGAGATTGACCAAAATCCCCAACTCACACGTTCACATTTTCAAAACGTAACATATCATAACTATTGCATAATCTCAACAAACACTAATAGTGTATTTTGACCAAACAACCTTCACTTATGCAATAAATTAACAAAACACTTTCATTCGTGATTTATTTATCAATTACTCAAAAATCTCCAAATATGGGTGTTTTACAAGATTTGTAAAGCTCAACACTTTGATTAATCAAAACCCACTAAATAACTCAACAACTAATAATTTTCTATAAAGCACACAAGCACTTTAAAATAAACATTTTGGCAGGTACAACGCTTTCACAAATCAACTTGAACTCACCTTGCTAGATTTAGGCTAAATCTAGAATTTCCTCAACTTGAGCTCATTTGAAGAAACTTGGATCTTCAAGTTAAGCTTCCAAAAACCTAGATCCACAAGTTTCCAACCATCAATATTCATCCTCAAACACATAAAATCATTTTCTAAACATTAAACATCAAAAATCTCCAAGAATACCCAAAACCCTAATTTCTTTGATGAAGAAAGAGAGAAGATTACCTCAACCGCCACCAAATACTCTTGGATCTTCCAATAAACTCCAATACTGTTTCTAGATCCTTGAAGAGATCTCAAAAACGAAACCACAACAACTTGAATCACTAAAATCGAAGTTGTGGTGAGAAAGTTATGAGGAAATGAAGGAAATGGCTCCAAAAATGGCGATTTAAGCTCCAGACCCACTCCCGCGGCCTTTGCCGCGACTTCAAGTCGCGTGGGAAGTTGCACTCTTCCCAAAATGCGGAATCAAAGTCTTACGCGGCTTGGGCCGCGGCCCAAAGTCGCGCACCAGCCCGCACAGCCCTTTTTTGGTTGGATACTGTTTTGGCCGTAACTTTTTCGTTTTAGCTCTGTTTTCACTCCGGAAAGAACCGTTGGACTTGTATTTGAATTATCCATCCAACAAGACCATAAAATCTAGGATTTAATCCAAAATCCTATTTTTCATGTTTATCTCAAAAGATCGATTTCTACACTGACTCGAAAACGTACTTATCCGAAAATTACGGGTGTAACATCATGTTTGTACTAATTGTTGATCTTTCGCTTTTCTGGGTTTGAGCATTCATTGGGATTTATGTCATTCATGTTTGCTCTTCATCTTTACATCATTGGGTTTGCTCTTAAAAATTATTTCTTGACAGATTGTGTAGGTTTCAATTTGAATTTTGATTTCATGTATTTGATTTTGAAATCTGGATATGTGTATGGTTTAATTTTGATTTCTTGAGATGGTGGTGAACTGGTGGTAATGGTGATGGTGGAAGGTGGTGGTAATTGATGGTGTTCTTGTTGAGGAAGAAGGTAGAGAACAAGATAGGTAAAAGGACCAAAATACCCCTCACGTGAGGGGCACGTGGCTGCCCTAACGACACCTTTATGGACGACATCAGGGAGAGGGACCATTTTGGGCTGCTGATAGGGTTAATTTATTAACACTATTTTAGCCGTTTTTAGTAGAGTTTTAGTCTGTTTTATTTGCCCAAAGTCAGTAATTGAGTCCTTTTTAGTAGCTTCTTAGCATTTTCTGTGTTTTAGGTGTCAAGCATGATTTAATGGTATAATCTCTGTTTTTAGATCTTATTGGGACCGTTTTGAATGATTGCAGAATTTGGTTGGGCACTACTGCATCAATGCTATAGGAATTGAACGCGGAAGGAATGCTGTAGGAGTGCTGAAGGAGTTAGCAGTTGGGCCCTTTTTGAAGAAACTTTGGGTCGAAGCCTCTTTTGAAGACAAGACTGGAGTTGACATTTTGAGGAGACATAAAGCACATGGAACATCAGTCTTAATCACTAGCTTTTGATTGCTTTGTCTCCACTCAACTCCCCTATATATAGAAGGCTTGTATGCTTGTTTTAAATACATGCTTTTTGGCTAAAAACACTTAAATCTCTACAAGTGCTTAGCTTTTTCTCTCTAGCTTTTATTTACCTCTTAATTACTGTCTAGTTACCTCTTAATATTCAGACCTGTGGTTACGATTTTCAGTTTATGCTAAAGCTATCGGTTTCAAGGTTTAATCAAAGAAGTTCGAAGTTAATTTCTTGTGTTTAATTTCCGATTCTTGCAAATTTCCAAGTTCTCGATATTGTTTACGCTACTTACTTAAATTCTCAAGATTTGTGATCTTTAGTTTGGATTTCCTTCCTCCTAAAATTCGTAATCTTTGGTTATTTAAGTTAGTATTCCAAGTTACAACGGTTTCAAAGCAACAATTAGTTTGGTGACGTAACTTGCACGACAAGTTTTCATAACTTGGCGAACAAGTTACCACGGTAGTATAGTAATTTTGTTTCCTTGCATTCTTAGTTCTTATTTCTGTCTTTATTTTCTTGTTGTTGAAATTCCTGCATTTTAATTTATGTCTTTCCATTTCTGTACTTTACTTTCTTGCAATTTCTTTTCAGTACTTTCCATTTATGTCATTTACATTTCTTACACCTTTCGAAAGAAGAAATCAAGCCATGATGGGCTAATCACCTGAGCTTGGGGTCTAAAACAAAGTTTAGATGTAAAATCTGTGTGAAAGTGAAGAGGTGTATTGAATATAACATTGTAACTAACTATTCATTTCAGGTGATTAAACTTACATTGAAGATTGCATTTAATTAATTGACAACTAATTTTATGTATGAAAATGCATTAACATTCAGTGTTAAGGTTAAGGTTAATTATTTGAAATGATAAGAGAAGACTACTAAATAGTTTTAGTGTCTGACAAGTACTATACTCTTACGGGGTAGGATGGTAACACTGTGTTGTGCTAGGATTCATGAAGTCTAACATAAATGATATCGTATCGATAGCACGCCGACCAGTGTGTACTCTTGGGAGGCCGTTTGAACCGATAGTTGGTACTGTGGCAGTCCTATAGCACTTGTGCCGAAGGACTGGCTGGATGTTATAATACCTCTTTGTTGAATCTCTTATTTTCATCTTTACTAAGCCTTGCACCCTGTGCTTCTTCTCTAGAATTGATTTTTAGCTGATAACTCAAACCAACCAATCAAACAATCTGTTTTCGAAATTGCCATCTGAAATCGGTTTTTAAAGACTGGACTTTTGAAAAGCTTTCACAAGTTTTCCCTGTGGATCGATATCTGGTACTTTTACCATTATTACTTGTTACGAGACGATAGTAGTTCAAGGTGTATACTTGCACTGAGTTCTATTTTAAGTGAATCTCTAAGGTTGCATAAATCTTACAACAAGTTTTTGGCGCCGTTGCCGGGGATTACTTCGCTAAAAGATTTTCTCTTCAAAAGTAAAGTTTTTAAGTTCTGATTTTTCAACCACCTTTTTGAAAAACAGTGCATGCCCAGAATATTGCATGGAGAACTTTTTCAATTTGATCCAGAGATTGAACGAACTTTTAGACAAAGAAGAAAAGCACAAAGAGCTGTTTTGGCTCTAACTTCTCCAATGATGTCTGAAAATGAGTACACTTCGGATGAAGGTGAAAATAACTTCGAATTTAGGCCGGATGGACAACCTATTAATAGACCACCCAATAATGATGGAAACCCTGGAATAAATGAGGAAGATTTTGAAAATTTTGAAAATGGAAATCCTGGAAACGGACCAATTCCTAGAAATGGGCCTATCCCCAGGCAAATCCCTCGACAAATTCCTCGACAAATCCCTGAAAATAGGCCAATTCATAATCTTGAAGATGAGGAACAAAACATTTCCAGGCTTGCAAACTCTAAAAACGGAGGTATTATGGCTTATGATGTTCCTGTTTTAAATCAATTACATTCAGGAATACTTAAGCCTACCCTCGAAACGCGTCATTTTGAACCCAAGCCGATAATGTTTCATATGCTCCAAATCAACGGCCAGTACGCTGGTTTGGCACATGAAGATCCTCATTCTCATCTCAGGTCTTTCATAGAAATTACAGATTCTTTCAAGTTGCCAAGTGTACAGGATGATGCTTTAAAACTAAAACTTTTTCCATATTCTTTGAGGGATAAAGCAAGATCCTGGTACAACTCTCTGCGACCAGATTCTATAATTACATGGAACCAAATGGCAGAAAAGTTTTTAAAAAAAATATTTTCCACCCACCAGGAATGCTAAGTCCAGAAATGAAATCTGCACTTTTAAACAAATGGAAAATGAAGCAGTTCCTGATGCATGGGATAGGTTTAAGGAGCTGTTGAGAAAATGCCCTCACCATGGCATTCCGTACTGCATTCAGCTAGAGACATTTTACTGTGGTCTAGATATCACTGCTAAACAAATGCTTGATGCTACTGCAAGCGGATCTTTTACAGCTTGTACCTACAATGAAGGATATGAGATCTTAGAAAAGATTTCTGACAACAATGGACAGTGGTCTGATCCACGTGCACTACCACCTAAGAGAACAACAGGGATACCAGATTCTGACGCTTACTCAACATTAACTGCACAGTTGGCAAGTATGGCTACTCTAATTCAAAACTTAGCCACACTTATGCAGGCTAATGCTGCTACAGCTATCCCTGGTGTTTTACCAGTGCAGTGTACCTTTTGTGGAGATGGACATTCTTTTGAAAACTGTCCAAGCAATCCAGAGCAAGTAAACTATGTGCAAAACAGCAACAAAGGAGGACCCTTTTCTCAGACTTACAATTCTGAGTTGAGGAATCATCCAAATTTTTCATGGCATAGTCCTTCTCTCATTCAACCATCACAAAGACCACAAGGACAGTCCAACTTCCAAGGACAATCCAACTTTCAACAAAGAAACCACAACAACCCACAACCCAATTTTCAAAATAGACCACCTTCTTTCCAAAACCACAAGCCCAATCAGCAGGCTGAGTCATCCTACTTCCTTGGAATCAATGATGAAAGGGTTTATGACCCAAACTCAGGCCTCAATTAAAAACCTTGAGACTTTTGCTAAAGGTCTTGAAACTCAAATGGGGCAAATGGCTTTGGAAATGAAGAAAAGACCAGTAGGAACTCTTCCTAGTGATACTGAAATTCCACGACGAGATGGAAAAGAGCAGGTTAAGGTTGTAACTTTAAGAAGTGGAAGGTCTTTAGAAGAAAATCCCAGAAAAGAACAAACAGACAAAGCAGATCCAGAAAAGAAAAAGGCAAAACCAGATTCTGCTGCTACAATACCTATAGACCAGTCCTGTAGCACTAGTAGAACCAAAGCTAGCAATAAGCCTGTTAATATTCAAGTTATTCCCACTAAGTCAGACTACCCCTTGCTGTTCCCTGATGAACCTAAGAAAGTCCAGAACTCCAAAGAAAGTGCAGTAGTTGATGTGTCACACTCTGGTGGCAGTCCTACAGCACTCCTTCAGCCCATTCCTACAGCACCCTGCAGGACTGAAGAGATTCCAACTGTGAAACCCACACAAGCACCTCTCCTTCACAAGATTGGTCCCTCTAGTTCAGTCACTCCTTACATTCCTTATCCCCAAAGGATGAGGAATAACAAGGAAGAAGTTCAATTTAAAAAGTTTCTTGATGTTTTTAAGCAATTGCACATAAATATACCTTTGGTAGAAGCTATTGAGCAAATGCCAAATTATGCAAAATTTCTAAAAGACATTTTGAGCAAGAAGAAAAAGTTGACTGAATATGAGACAGTAGCTCTGACTAAAGGATGTAGTGCTTTGTTGTCCAGTAAGATCCCCCCTAAAATGAAAGATCCTGGATGTTTCACAATTCCATGTTCCATAGGAGGAAAGAAAGTAGGAAAAGCCCTCTGCGACTTAGGTGCTAGTGTAAACCTTATCCCTTTATCCATTTTTAATACCTTAGGCATAGGTGAAGCTAGACCTACCACTGTTTCCCTACAATTGGCTGATAAGACCATAGTTTGGCCTAAAGGAAAAATTGAGGATGTCCTAGTCCAAGTTGATAAGTTTATTTTTCCAGCTGACTTTATCATCCTAGACTTTGAAGGTGACAAGATATCCCCATTCTTTTAGGAAGACCTTTCCTAGCCACTGGAAGAACCTTGATTGATGTCCAGAAAGGAGAATTGACCATGAGAGTGCATGACCAAGAAGTCACTTTTAATGTTTTTGATTCTCTCATGTACCCTGAAGAAGTTGAGGAATGTTCCACTTTGAGCATGATAGAGAATTGGTGTCAAGACAAAAGCTTGGGAGAAATGTTGGGAATGGAAAACTCTGACAATGAGGAAGACTTTGAAGACCTGGAACCACCACAGGAAGTTGCTGCTTTTGAGACCCTAGATCATAAGGATAGGAAGACTCTTGTCCCATCCTTAGAAGTTGCACCAGACTTAGAACTGAAACAACTTCCCTCTCAATTAAAATATGTCTTTTTAGAGGACCCTAGGAAGTTGCCTGTCATTATTTCATCATCACTAAATCTAGAACAAGAGGAAAGATTGGTCAAAATGCTAAAACTTCACACAAAAGCCATAGGATGGACCATTGCTGATCTCAAGGGCATAAGCCCAACCATTTGTCAACACAAAATCATTTTGGAAGATAAAAACTACTTATCAGTTGAGCCTCAAAGAAGACTCAACCCTGTGAGGAAAGAAGTTGTCAAAAAGGAGATTTTAAAATAGCTTGATGCAGGCATAATCTATCCTATTGCTAGCAGTACATGTGTCAGTCCTGTGCAATGTGTACCCAAAAAGGGTGGAGTAACTGTTGTACCAAATGAGAAAAATGAACTTATACCTACTAGGGTAGTGTCTGGTTGGAGGATATGCATGGACTACAGGAAACTTAACAAAGCTACTCAAAAAGACCATTTTCATTTACCCTTTGTTGACCAAATGCTAGACAGACTGGCAGGGAAAGAGTTTTATTGTTTCTTAGATGGTTACTCAGGGTACAATCAAATCACCATTGCACCTGAGGATCAGGAAAAGACCACTTTCACTTGTCCATTTGTAACCTTTGCATTCAGAAGAATGCCTTTTGGACTCTGTAATGCCCCAGCTACTTTTCAAAGATGTATGATGTCCATTTTCTCTGACATGTTAGAAACCTCCATGGAAGTCTTCATGGATGACTTTTCAGTTTATGGGACATCATATGACGTTTACAAAACCTGGAAAAGAGTCTCAAAAGATGTGAAGAAACAGACTTGGTTTTAAACTGGGAAAAATGTCATTTTATGGTAAAAGAAGGCATTGTGTTGGGACATCTCATTTCCAAAAGAGGCATAGAAGTTGATAAGGCCAAATTAGAAGTAATTTCAAATTTGACTGAACCAACAACAGTCAAAGGTATCAGAAGTTTTTTAGGACATGCTGGTTTTTACAGGAGGTTTATAAAAGATTTTTCAAAAATTTCAAAACCTCTTTGTTTATTGCTACAGATTGACCAAGTGTTTAATTTTAATGAGGATTGCAGAAAAGCTTTTAACACTTTGAAAGAAGCATTGGTCACTGCACCTGTGGTAATAGCACCATATTGGTCCCAACCCTTTGAAATAATGTGTGATGCTAGTGATTGGGCAGTTGGAGCAGTTTTGGGTCAAAAGAAAAATAAAATATTCCATCCTGTTTACTATTCCAGTAAAACTCTCAATGATGCTCAAATCAATTACACCACTACTGAAAAAGAATTATTAGCTGTGGTTTTTGCTTTTGAAAAATTCAGATCATACTTGATTGGTACTAAAGTAATTGTTCACACAGATCATGCTGCAATCAAGTATTTGATTTCTAAAAAGGATACAAAACCTAGGTTGATAAGGTGGGTCTTGTTATTACAAGAGTTTGATTTGGAAATCATTGGTAGAAAAGGAGTGGATAATCAAGTGCCTGACCATTTGTCTAGGTTGGAAAAACAAGAAAAACCTGTTTATAGTGGTGAGATTTGTGAGACATTCCTTGATGAGAGAATTGTGAGGTTTGCCTTAAGGTGTGTGAGGCAAATCTTACCCCACCTTAAACTTGAAATGGACAATGTCCCCATTGTCAAGGGAAATAGGAGCAGAAGAGGTATGTTTGGGATTTTGATTTATGGCTTAGTGAGGAAAAATACCCTTGATGATTTAACCTTAACAGGTTGGACAGTTGTGGGTGAGCTATGCTGACAGTTTACACTTAGACAAACAACACATCAGATTATTGTGGCTATAAGTACACACCAATCATGTTAAGGCAGCAGTGGAAACAGGGGTGCATGCATACAGGTTATGAATGAAACAAAGACATGAAAAGCAGTTCCCAAGAAAAACATTGAAGCAGAAAAGCAAAGATGAGAATGGGAAGATCCCACCTCAAACTTGCTTCTGCACATGACTTAATGGTGCAGAAGCAAGTTTGAGGTGGGATCTTCCCATTCTTATCTTTGCTTTTCTGCTTCAATGTTTTTCTTGGGAACTGCTTTTCATGTCTTTGTTTCATTCATAACTTGTATGCATGCACCCATGTTTCCACGTTTGCCTTAACATGAGTGGTGTGTACTTATAGCCACAATAATCTGATGTGTGTTTGTCTAAGTGTAAACTGCCAGCATAGCTCACCCACAACTGTCCAACCTGTTAAGGTTAAATTATCAAGGGTATTTTTCCTCACTAAGCCATAAATCAAAATCCCAAACATACCTCTTCTGCTCCTATTCTCCTTGACAATGGGGACATTGTCCATTTCAAGTTTAAGGTGGGGTAAGATTTGCCTCACACACCTTAAGTCAAACCTCACAATTCTCTAATGATGCCTTACAAATCTTGCAAAGTGCTCTTTTTGTGCTTAATAGTGTGTCAAAGACACCTAAATGTTAAAAGACACCAATGAGTCCACATTATACCTCAATATGAGATGAATGGCAGGAAAATTGTGCCATTTAGTGATAATGTGAGTGTGTGGAAAAAGGCAAAGCATCAAAATCAAAGGAAAAGCCGAATGCATACCCCAATTCCTAACAATGTATGCCTTGATGATTTTTGTTAACACTAGGGAAGTTCAGGTTGGTTATGAGGGTGTGTTTATGTGCTTAGATGAATAAACTCAGTTTATGAAGGGCTATTGGTTTCATGCTATGTATGCTTTGAACAAGTGTGTGCTAAAACAGTGGTTTGCATTATGATTATGATTAAAACAGGGGCTAATAATTTTTTTTTGGGTTTTAAGTCGTTTAGTAAATTGAGTCTCTATTTCTGTTTATTTTTGTTGTTTGGGGACAAACAACGTTTTTATTAACCCTATTTTAGCCGTTTTTAGTAGAGTTTTAGTCTGTTTTATTTGCCTAAAGTCAGTAATTGAGTCCTTTTTAGTAGCTTCTTAGCATTTTCTGTGTTTTAGGTGTCAAGCATGATTTAATGGTATAATCTCTGTTTTTGGATCTTATTGGGACTGTTTTGAATGATTGCAGAATTTGGCTGGGCACTACTGCAGCAATGCTATAGGAATTGAACGCGGAAGGAATGATGTAGGAGTGCTGAAGGAGTTAGAAGTTGGGCCCTTTTTGAAGAAACTTTGGGCCGAAACCTCTTTTGAAGACAAGGCTGGAGTTGACCTTTTGAGGAGACATAAAGCACATGGAACATCAGTCTTAATCACCAGCTTTTGATTGCTTTGTCTCCACTCAACTCCCCTATATATAGAAGGCTTGTATGCTTGTTTTAAATACATGCTTTTTGGCTAAAAACACTTAAATCTCTACAAGTGCTTAGCTTTTTTTTCTCTAGCTTTTATTTACCTCTTAATTACTGTCTAGTTACCTCTTAATATTCAGACCCGTGGTTACGATTTTCAGTTTATGCTAAAGCTTTCGGTTTCAAGGTTTAATCAAAGAAGTTCGAAGTTAATTTCTTGTGTTTAATTTTCGATTCTTGCAAATTTCCAAGTTCTTGATATTGTTTACGCTACTTACTTAAATTCTCAAGATTTGTGATCTTTAGTTTGGATTTCCTTCCTCCTAAAATTCGTAATCTTTGGTTATTTAAGTTAGTATTCCAAGTTACAACGGTTTCAAAGCAACAAGTAGTTTGGTGACGTAACTTGCACGACAAGTTTTCATAACTTGGCGAACAAGTTACCATGGTAGTTTAGTAATTTTGTTTCCTTGCATTCTTAGTTCTTATTTCTGTCTTTATTTTCTTGTTGTTGAAATTCCTGCATTTTAATTTCTGTCTTTCCATTTCTGTACTTTACTTTCTTGCAATTTCTTTTCAGTACTTTCCATTTATGTCATTTACATTTCTTACACCTTTCGAAAGAAGAAATCAAGCCATGATGGGCTAATCGCCTGAGCTTGGGGTGTAAAGCAAAGTTTAGATGTAAAATCTGTGTGAAAGTGAAGAGGTGTATTGAATATAACATTGTATCTAACTATTCATTTCAGGTGATTAAACTTACATTGAAGATTGCATTTAATTAATTGACAACTAATTTTATGTATGAAAATGCATTAACATTCAGTGTTAAGGTTAAGGTTAATTATTTGAAATGATAAGAGAAGACTACTAAATAGTTTTAGTGCCTGACAAGTACTATACTCTTACGGGGTAGGATGATAACACTGTGTTGTGCTAGGATTCATGAAGTCTAACATAAATGATATCGTATCGATAGCACGCCGACCAGTGTGTACTCTTGGGATGCCGTTTGAACCGATAGTTGGTACTGTGGCAGTCCTATAGCACTTGTGCCGAAGGACTGGCTGGATGTTATAATACCTCTTTGTTGAATCTCTTATTTTCATCTTTACTAAGCCTTGCACCCTGTGCTTCTTCTCTAGAATTGATTTTTAGCTGATAACTCAAACCAACCAATCAAACAATCTGTTTTCGAAATCGCCATCTGAAATCGGTTTTTAAAGACTGGACTTTTGAAAAGCTTTCACAAGTTCTCCCTGTGGATCGATATCTGGTACTTTTACCATTATTACTTGTTACGAGACGATAGTAGTTCAAGGTGTATACTTGAACTGAGTTCTATTTTAAGTGAATCTCTAAGGTTGCATAAATCTTACAACAGCTGCGAAACTCATTTTTTGGACCATTAGTGTACTTTTAGATTTGGAGGGACGAAACATGAAATCCAGGTATTCACGAGGGACCATTTATGCAATTCACTCTATTAAGAAAATATATGTTTGTGCTAAAAGAACTTTTTGATAAAATTGAGGGGCCATTTTCTAAAAATGAAAGTTGAGGGAGGACCAAATATGTTATGAAAATGAAAAGTACTACGAGGGACTAAATCTGTTAAAGTAGTTGGATTGTTAATAAGAATGGAAGTTGAGGGAGGGGAGGGTCACTAACGGAAATTAACTAACGGTGTTAGAGGAAGAGACCTTATCCGTTATAAAACATGAAACTATAGGGACTTTCTTCGTTAAATAAAAAGTTTAGGGACCTTACTCGTTATTGCATTTAAATCACAAGGACCAAATTTGGATCTATTTCTTAATTATATATATATATATATATATATATTAATATATAGGGTTGGGTTCACGTGAGACCAACCTGTTTTCGTGAGACCGTGAGACCACAAAATTAACACTAAACATTCACAATGATTCGTTGTGAAGGTAAGAAAAACAACGAACCTTCACAGTCTTTTGCTGTGAAGGTTTAGTGTTAAATTTGTGGTCTCGCGGTCTCACGAAAATAGCCTGGTTGAAACACACTGAATATCACAATAAATTTAAAACTTAAATTTTATTAGAGTTTATCACAACCTTTCAAAACTTTCACTTACAACTGGAGAATTTGTGACAAGTTTCAAACTTTCAACTGATCTATTGTGAACAACCAACTAGTCTAACCCAAAATATTTTCGTCACACTAACTTCTCAATTACGTTTCCGAATCATAACTCTGATACCCCTCTTCACTCATCCCTTGGTGTTCCTTTCCCGAGCTAGTATCTGGTAAGAAAATTTAATTTGAAAAGATTAGGCTTACGCCTAGTGAGAACATCCAATTTTCAAATTAAAATCTTTATAAGCTTTGAAACCAAAATTGTAAACAAAGCGTATAAATTAACATGATCCCAACTTTCTTACCGTACACATGGCATCTTTCGATGACCAAAATCATACCCGATTCCATGAATATGACAACACTTAGTATGTCATAATATCATGTTAGAGAGCGCCACCACAAATCACCATGGATTCTAGTTTACAGCTCATGTCTAAGAAATTACAATTAAGCGCCATGCATTTTTCTTGGAATGTAAGTAGAAATAGCAATTATATCTTGCCTATTCCTAATCTACCAATAGGAAGCGAAAATAACAATTATACTTTGTCTATTTCACGTTTCCACGTCTCAATTACGAATAGCAATTATACCTTGCCTATTCCATCAATTTCAATATGAATAACAATTCTACTTTGCCTATTCCACTTCTCAATATGAATAGCAATTCTACTTTGCCTATTCCACCTCTCAATATGAATAGTAATTATATCTTGCCTATTCCATCATTTCAATATGAATAGCAATTATACCTTGCATATTCCATCATTTTAATATGAATAGCAATTCTACTTTGCCTATTCCACTTCTCAATATGAATAGCAATTATACCTTGTCTATTCCATCATTTCAATATGAATAGCAATTATACCTTTCCTATTCCATCATTTCAATATGAATAGCAATTCTACTTTGCCTATCCATTACATTTCAATATGAATAGCAATTCTACTTTGCCTATTCATTACATTTCAATATGAATAGCAATTCTACTTTGCCTATTCATTACATTTCAATATGAATAGCAATTCTACTTTGCCTATTCATTACATTTCCTAGTATATGTGAGTATCAACTCAAAGCATATAACAACTCATCTCATACTCCCAATCGAGTTGTAATTGTGTTCGTACCGTTAAATGGTTAAGATCCTTTTCAGAATCGGAAAATACTTAATTATGAAAACTTCATACAGTAAGTTATTCTGGATCAATCTATCCGGTAAACTAATAATATCTCATTTAATTAAAATTTTACCTGGAACTACACTATCGGGATATCCCCCTCCGGAGATATAACTTCTGGGTATCCCCCTATAGGGATATAACATCTGAATATCCCCCTCTGAGAATACAACTTCCGGATATCCCCTCCGGGAATATAACTTCCGGATATCCCTCTCCGGGAATACAACTTCCGGATATCCCCCTCCGGGAATACAACTTCTGGATATCCCCCTCCGGGGATATAACTTCATCCGGGAAACTCAATCCGGGACTGTCCGGGACCGGAACTCTAGTCGGGACCGGGACTCTCCGGGACCGGGACTATAATCGGGACCGGATAACTTCGAATACATTTGGCAAGCTCTCACTGAAGGCCCACAAGAAACCCCAATGCAAGTTGTTCTTGCCCAAGTCCAAGGTGGTCCTCCTCAGCAGGCAAAACCGAAGACGTTCGCCATGATGACTGACGATGAAAATAACAGATTCACTGGGGAGCAACATGCAAAGAGATTTTTGATTCAGGGTTTGCCAAACGAGATCTACACGGCCATTGATAGCTACAAGGAAACTTCCAAAGACACGTGGGATCAAGTCGAGAAGATGAGGAGTGGAAGTAAACTGGGAAATCAATTGAAGGTCAACAACTACATCATGTGTCTTTAAAGACTAGATGGGTGAGCAAAATACTAGATAAAACATTGATTTGCCTCTGTTTCATTCCTTTCTTAAAATCATACATCTCTTCTAGTTCTGTCTCCAACACGTTTGAGTAACCAAGATGGGTAATCAACTAACAAAGAAACACGTTTAGTAACTGTTATCACAACAATTGAAACAGTTGTGTAGCCTATTTTCAGAGATGGCATTGGTGTATCTCTTATAGGACTTCCAGTCATCACTGAAGTAAAATTCTAAAACTTACTCCTCAAACTGTTCCGACATTATCACAAAGATATGCAATTGGAATCACAAAGATTCTTGAATGTGTGAAAGAAATAGAATCATATAGATTTGGCTCAAAGATTGATTCAACCTAGGACGTAGGTTAAAATGTCAATAGACATAATGATTTAAATATGAAGATCGGAGACCGAAGGTAATGCCTTCCTTTTTCAACATCTAAAACCTCTGAATGAAGAATAGATAGATTATATGCTAATTCTCCATGAATTTATGAAAGAAACATATTTTGTGAGATACTTGAGTAGCTAGGTGGGGTGACACGAGTTATCGACACTAGGTCAATGTCCGCTTCAATATTCATCTCTAAAGAACAAGAATGAATAGATTAATTATGGCTTCTCTTATGCAAAGATCCCCATTTACTTTGACTCTAAGAACGCTATTGCAATCCAGTCCAGCACACGCAGACAAAGCACATCGATGTCCGATACAATTTTATAAAAGACCATGTCGAAAGAGGTATAAAATAAATTATATTTTGTTAGTGCATCAGATTGTAGACTTGTTACTAAAGCTTTAGCTGAAAATGAAAATGAAAAACGTTTTAACTTTTTGGTGTCCAAGTTAGCCATCCTTAATCTGAAAACTTAATTTTGGAAATTATATGAGTTATACATAAAGTTCATTTAATATGTTGAAAATGTTTACTTTTTGATTCAAAGAATTCTTCTTTGATTGACAATTTTAAAATCTGTCATCTTTTTAAATTATCTTTATCTTTTTTCAAAATTTTGTATTTTCAAAGTTAAATTCTTTGTATTTGTTTCTTCATGTTTTCGTTATTTTTGATATCTACTATTAATTGTATGCTTGCAGGGGGAGTAGTTATTTTCAAAGGTTAATCTTTTGAGGGCGAGTTCTCACATTTTTACAAAGAAATATTTTTCTTGTAAGAAATTTTTAAGTGTGCAACTTTTCAATCCAAAATTGGTTTTTGTACACACATCGGGGAGAAAAAGATAAAAGTGATTTTCAAATCTTCTGTACTAACCCGTAATGATGAAACTAATTTTGATTTCAAGATGCATCATTTAAGGAGGAGTAAATTTTTTTGTTGAAAATCTTGTGCTTAAAATAAGTTAGAAGTTTTAATCTTTGGATTACATGAAGTTCTTTTTTTAAATGTCAATATGTTGAATTTATCGCATAAGGTTCGTCGATATTCTTGAATATTGTAGAAGAGCCGTGCGACAAGTGGCCTTTGTCGCACATGTGTTGTGCGACAAGCTGGATGAACAGTGAATATCTCACATGTTTTGTGCAATATACGTTCCTTAAGGGTTTATCACACATGTGTTGTGTGACAAGCCTAATGAACAGTCACACCTATTCGTGCATTAAGTTGACTTTTTTCAGGCCAACGGAATTTGAATCCATGTCCAATCGTTTCTTGCCACGTGTCTTTCAACGGTTTAAAAGTTTGATTTTAACCTCCTTTTTATTTCCACTCGACTTCTATTGTTCATCTTTTCGTCTCGATATCTTCTTTCTAAGGACTGATTGCTTATGTTTTTCTTAGTGTACTTCGATTTTTCTTGGATTTCTTCTTCAGTCGTTCATCAGAGGTTAGTCGACCATGTCTGTGTACTTGCATTTGGTTTTTGTTTCAGTTTCATTATCATGATTTTCAATTCGTACGAGTTCTTGACTATTCATCTTCACCAGTTCGAATACAGAGTTTTAGATGTTTTTGAGCTTGAACGTGTTTTCCATAGTTGTTTTTCAAGCATTAGGGTATCCAAAGTTTGTTCGTGTATCATTCAATAATCTGGGTTTGAGTTTTTGGGGAAACTGGATTACAGGAAACTCAATCCGGGAAACAACACTTCCGGACTATTCGATAAACTGGCCGAATTTGTACCAAAAATCGCATTTCCACAGTTCTTCAAATCGATTCCACCATACTTTATTGATACATATAAACCGAATTCGCAGTTTGATTCCATTCCCAACTAATAATTACAACATTTTCATAGTGATTAGAAGAATGATGAACTCACCTGATACAAATCCGAAATCAATGGAGGCCAAAAATCAAGAATTTCACAACTGATTCGACCACCTAATCGAAAGATGATGAAACTACGATTACTAGTCTTTACAGAAATTAAACAGAGAAGATGATTGAAAATCCTTACTGAAAGGAACCCAGGACTTGATTTTCTTCTTCTCTCTTTCACTGCTTCAAGAAACCGACTTCACAAATTGACAATTGAGATAAACTCAATTCTGAACCGACTCTCCCTTTTTACACATAATAACTATTAACAAATGACAAAACCAACCCCCAAGGTTTCACAATTCTACAATTAACTCAAAACTTCGGTCAAACTCACTTTTGACCCTTTCGACATAACACTTAAAATAATTTCATTCCGTTATTTTAAACATTCTTCCAAAATAACTATATATCAATTATAGGATTTTTCAAGGTGTTACACTGGTCTCACATGATCTTAAGTCTATATATATATATATATATATATATATATATATATATATATATATATTTGTTTGAAATGACCAAAACGTTTGATTAACCAATTTGGTACTAAAATGCGTACCACTTGATTGTTTTCCATAATAAAAAATCTTTTTACGTACCAAAACGATAAAACAGTAGAACCAATTATGTAATCCACTCATAGAATTTTAAAAATCTTTTAGGTACCAAAACGATAAAACGGAAGAACCAATTATGTAATTCACTCATAGAATTTCATATGCCATAAAATTAAGCTTTTGATAAAAACAGTATCACAGCAAACTCGATGGGTCTAGGTGGACATTGTTCATCCGTCATCTTTATCACAACAACAATTAGGGAAAACGAGAGGAGGATGGATTCAACCAGAAATAGGGAAAACGCTCGCGAACCCTAAAATTAAAGAAATGGGGACGAAAGGGAGTACCTGATCGATTTGAAGAACCTTGATGGAGTCGATGGAGAGGAGGGAGTCGATAATTTGAAGAGGAGGCGATAATCAGGATGAGCGTACCTCTAAGCGAATTAGAGATTATCTTTTCACTTTTTGATTTACATGATACTTGGAGATAATATCCTCTGAATATTAAAAATAAACACACTTAATTTTGGATTGTCAAACCGATTAACGGAAAAGGCCCAAATAAGAGCTGAAACTTGAAAAACAAACAGGCCCTAAGGCTGATACGATGGATTTTTTTTCGATTTTAGAGTGAATTACATTTTCGCTCGCGTGGTCAAAAATTTGGATCGGATATCTCAAACGCATTAATTATACTCGTAGTCTAAGTTTTATCTTTTTATCATGGATTGGATCATTGGTGTTAATATCGTTTGCTTGTTTATCATTATAGTAAAAAAATTGGCTTTTTTGTTACATTCTTAAAAAACCTAAGCAGTTGTATGACTCAATACCTTTTAAATCAACTTTAAATCATGGTAACCTAATCGTCTCCCCCTCCTTAAACCCTACAACTGAATTAATACCAGATGACAAATCTCTCCTTCATCCCCTGAAAAACCATACGACATCACCAACATTAAAGTCTTTGTTCCCCTAACTCTAGATTTGGATGAGCTAAACTACGATTCTTGGCGGGAAATATTTGAAACCTATTGCATGAGTTTTGGTGTACTCGGTCACGTCGACGGCACCTCTCAACCCAAGTCTGATTCTGACCTAGATGGAAGTAATTAGTAGCTGTTAGTCCCAGATGGCTATAACAAGTATTGTAGAAGGGGGGGTTGAATACAATACTCAAAATTTTCACAATTTTAATTCTATTATTGAAAATCTTTCAACAAGAATTACACAAAGAAAACTTAAGACTGTTGCGGAAAAGAACAGATAAACTATTCTAACAATCTTACACAAAGTATACTAACAAAACAACTAAGAACACTTAGAACAAAGCTATAAAGTTTTCAAGCAATATGGAGATTTCTTGCACTGAGAGAATTCCAGAAAGCGTAGTTTGCATGGAGCATTATACTTCCTTTTATAGTGAAGATACAAGTACTATGCATTAAATGCTCAGGACACTTGTCATAAGGAGATTGGATAGAAGGTGTAGTACTCTGAAAAGTTGAAGTTTCCAAATCACCTTTTTCCTTGGAACCAGGAAGAATGCCCATGCTGATTTAGACGTTATCTAAAAGTGGAGAGTACTAAGTTGACATTTTTACCAACCACTGGATTATTGCCAAACCTGGAGGATCTTCTTGATGTGTTTTCCAAGACAATTTTATCGATGATGTTCCACCGATATAACTGTCATTGGTCTTTTAAAAATCACCTGTAAGAAAATCCATTTACACGAAGATCCCACCGATTTGAGTATCCTCATCGGTGAGATGAAGTCCACCGATTTGAGTATCCTTATCGGTGGGATGATGTCGACCGATTCCTGAAGACAACATCGGTGGGATTATATCCACCGATTCTTGAAGACACCATCGGTGGTGAGAAAGTCCACCGATGTGTGATCGATGGACAATAACTTGTATATATCTTGAGAAGAGTCTTCTTGATTCCGCACAGAGAATCTCTTCAAGCTTGGTTTCGGTTGATCTTCGACTTCACCGAACAGTTGCTATCTTGTACAAGTTATTTAAAGAACCTTGTCAAAATATTCTAAGTAGGATTATAGGGAAAACATCGGTGAGTCAATTTCAAATCTTTGATGACCCAACAATCTCCCCCTATTTGAATTTGAGCTCTATCCTTAGAATATTTAAGAGTAGTAAAATGTAAAATGCATTTTGACCCTTTTTACTCTTTTTGGGTTCTTTTCACATAGACCATTTCTTTTTGTTATTTTGATCTAATTTTCTTTTGTATGAGTATGTATGATATTTACAGTATTTACAAGTAAAAGTAAAGTGAAGTTATGTGCAGAAAGAGAATTCAAATAGACAAGTACTTGTATTTGGATAAGTTTTTCTCGTACATTTGACAAAAGGAGAAACAAACTTTTACAAGTACCACATAGAAAGATGAGGATCTATTTCTTGGAAGTTTGTCGGCGCTTGATCTCATCTAACACATTTCGGTAGAATGGTTGAGCTTCGTTGATGTAGGGAAATAGATCGGAGATACCTTCAAGGAACAAAGTATCGGCGATGGGTATTTGTACAAATCTGAAAAAGGCCCGATGACCAAAACCATCATTGAAGAATAACCCTGGAATCGATGAGAGGCTCAAAGTCGTAGTGGGATAAGACACAGATGTAGGGATGGACAAATTCGGGTTGCTTATGTTTGGAATTTTCCCTTCAGTTGCCATTTCCTTGAACACCTTGTCGGTAGGATTCTTGACTTTGGGAAGAATGATTTCTTCTTTCATCGATTGAAGTTTTGCCCTTTCATCAGTGGAAAGTGCATCGGAAGACTTGACTTTGAGGGCCTCTTCTTTTGCAACTTCCAAAGAGAGAGCCTTGGAATCATCTAAGGCTTTTTGAGCTAAACTGGCTTCCTCGATCTCCTGAGGAGTTAGGTCGAGATTGGATTCTTGAGATTGCTGAGAAGGAGGCTTTAGTTTCAAGGATTGAGCATCGGTAGGTTGAGTCCCATATTTTGCCAACTCTTTGCTTTTCTTTTCCTCTTCGGCCAACTGTTCAGCTGTGAGAGTTTTCTTACCTTTGTCTTTGGGACTTTTGGATTTTTGCTCCCCTTCAGAAGATGTATGGATTTTCTCCCCCTCAACAGCTGCATGTGCGATTTCCACCGATGGTGATTTCGGTGGTGCGAAGATAAATTCAGTGGTACCTGTATGTTTCGGAGGAGAGGTTTTCGGTGAAGGCATTCCTGAAGCTTCGGTGGCTTGTGATGATTTTTCGGTGGAAGGTGGAGGCATGTTGCTGATAGTTCTTTTAATAGAGGGCAATTTTGGTTGACCTGCAGATTTCTCCCCCTCAGCAGCAGCCGGATGCTTAAAAACCAACTGAGTGAACACACTGTCAAACTTAGAGTGAAGATGAGCCATACTCTGAGTGGTGTCATCGGAGAGTAGTGTAAAATCACCCAAGTCCATTTCCCATTGGGCTTTCTCCTGCATGTTGTCAGTTTTGGTGTGAAGAGTGTTGAGAGAATCGACTATGCTCTGTTTAAGATCTTGATGAGACTTGGCTTCTTGAATGAGTTTCTGGAGTTCAGAATCGTTGACTAGACAGGATGCCTTGAAGGCACCAAACGATATAGCAAGATCCCTATGAGACGAGATCAAAGAGTCCACCTTGTTAGATAAGGAACCAATCGTAGAAGAGACCGGCCGAAGGGCGTTGGCAATAGCATCGGACAAGATCTGTGACAACTGAGATTCGAGCACCGAGATTCTGGAGTTGGCCTGGGCTAGCATGGAAAGAGTAGATTGTTTGAAGCCTTCAAACTGAGTGTTGACGATCCGACACTGGCGAGCACACTCTTGAATATCAGCATGGAATGTAGAGCGTAGCCTAGTACTTGAAGAGGTAACACCACCGAATTCCAGGAGACGGAATGGTAATCGTAGTCGATCTTCTTCGGGAGTGATAGTGGGGAGAAAATTTGACAACACATCGGGATAGAGAATTTTCGGTGTAGGGGGGTTCGACGAGGAGAAGCCTCACGTATCGGTGTGGGAGAACGTTGGGGTGTAAGTTGCCTTTGTGGAGAGGGAGACCTTCGAGGTGAAGGTTGTTTCGGTGGAGATGGATATCGTCGGGGTGTAAGATGCTTTGGAGACTCGGTGGGGTTTTCTTCGGTGGACGGGAGGGTTCGGGGAGAACCAGTGTCACTCAAAAGAAAATCAAAGAAGTCATGTGGGGGGATTCGGTGGGGGGGAACCCCGATCGGGTTGTGAGATGTCATCGATCATAAACTGATCGGGTGAAAGGTTGTGCAGTGAAAAATCGGAGCCTTCGAGGGGAGAGATTCCGAAGTCATCTCCTCTACCCAAAGAAGTGCGTGGGGAGGTAAAGTGTGGTTCCTCCAAATGTACAACCGAGGTCTATAGAGAGACAACGGAGGAGTCGGTGGGGTTGATATCGGATTCCCTTGGCCCGGAGGGTTGAAGTTCAACAACTGTCGACTTTTGAGAGTCGACAGTTGGCTTAGTCGGTTGGGCCGATGGTTTCCGAGACCTCTTTAAAGAGACCTCGGAGGGGATGAAGAGTGCCTCCGCTTATGAGAAGGGATTTGAACCAGGGAAGCCTCCGAGGGATCTCTCGGTGGCGTGGTCCTAGAAGCGAATGCGGAGGTGTCGGTGGCCTTCGTTGTTTCTTTTGAGTGCCACCCGACTTAACTCGGGAACGGGGAGAAGGGACCACTACAGTTGGAGTGATTTCGGGAATTTCCTGGTGTTGAAATCTGGGGATTTCTGCATCACCCCAATGTAGATCGGGAGAGAGAGCAAAAGTGATCATACCTCGTCTCAAATGGCGATCGGTGGCGAGAGGTCCAACATTGAGAGTTTTGACGCCGACTATTGGAGAAGTCCAATCATAGGAAAATCGGGGAGAAGGAGATTTTCGGTCGACCTCCAAAGCCTTTCCAAGCTTGTGCTGAATAATCATGGAGATGAAGCGCGGGTAGGCAACGTAACACTTCTTGGGGTGCTTAATCACTTCAGTGAGTTCAGTGAAGAAGTATTGCGCAAAGTCCACATGTCTTTGGAAAATTAGTGCATGAACTAGCTTTGTAATGTAGGACGGGGATTGATCGTGCCCACTTGTCTTTCTAGAGAGACAATGGATCACATGAGAAAAGAAGAAGTTCCAAACACCACCCATTTTGTTGCGAGTGGGAATACCTGGGCCTTTTGAGGATTTAGAGACTTTGTCATCAGATTGGTGCACATAGCCAATGGCACTGATAACTTGTTCAAGAAAGTTATCGACGTGCATGTCTACATAAGAGGAGAAAGCAGCAATCTTTAGGGCACGACGAACGTCATCAACACCAAATGTGAGATCGTGATCACCTTCCTCGTCAGTGAGAATGGATGCATGGATGGCTTCGTTAGATGGGTCGTACACACAGGTGAGCCAAAAGTTGCCAATGAGCATCTTGCTCATTTTTGGATTGCGAGAAAAAGCATGGAGGAGAGGAGATCGAGTTAAGAAGTTGATGATGGTGTTGAACTCTAGATGTGCGGGATCAGATTCGAACCGTGCGACGTGGTTGCAAGGGTTGAATATGAGGTCTTCAAAGCATGTTGGTATCTTGGTGGGTGCCATTGTTGCAGGTGAGAAGAGAGAAGATGAAAGAGGAAGGCGATGGGTTTTATTTATAGGAGAAAGGAATAGGGTTATGGATTCAAAAAGGAGAGGGAACGGTTATGAGGGAGTTAAAGGAGAGGGTTAAATAAAATAAACAAATTTAAAAAAAAGTAATGATGAGGGATTTGGGGATGTGTGGTGAAAAACGGCTAGGAATGGGAAGGGTCAGCCATCACACTGACAAAAAAAATGATGAGGGATTTAGGGTTTCTTTTAGGCTCATGGTTGCATAGGGAAATGTACGAGATAAGCTTAAAATCATTCGGAATATATTTCGGTGGAACATAACTCACCAACGATATATAACCAAGAGTCATCGGTGGTAGAAAACTTACCGATGAATTTCAACGTAGATCGGTGTATATGTCGGTGGTGAGATTACCGAATAGGATTTCGGTGTTGAGCACGGCCACCGATGAAGATGTTCTACCGAAGAGAAATTAGAGAGAATCGGTGTAATCTCGAGAATCGGTGTAACACATAGCCACCGATGGGGAAATCCAAGAGGTGTCGGTGGATGAAACCTCATCGATAAGAGAGAATTGCAACGGAGATCGGTGACATCGGTGGAAAAATTCAGGTGAATTTCAGTGAAGAGCAAGGCCACCGATGAGGATTGACCTAGAGGGTCGTTGTTGGGGAAGGTTAATAACACCGAAGGTCATTTCCACTGAAAAGGCAAATCCTAGTTTTTTTTAAGGTGGTGGATTCTCCTACTAAAGGTTGCACATTCCAAGTTCACTTATCAGAAAATTGAACCTGGCTTCATCCAAGGGTTTGGTGAACAAGTCTGCAAGCTGAAGATCTGTAGGAATGAAGTGCAGCTCAATGTCACCTTTGGAAATGTGATCCCTGATGAAATGATATATGATGTCTATGTGCTTTGATCTTGAGTGCAAGACAGGATTATTTGCAATGGCAATTGCACTAGAGTTATCACATAGGATGGGAACTTTGGAGTAGTTTTGATTGTAGTCCTTCAATTGATTTTTCATCCACAGGATCTGAGCACAGCAGCTTCCAGCAGCTACATATTCAGCCTCAGCAGTAGAGGTTGACACAGAGTTTTGTTTCTTGCTGGACCAACTTACTAATTTGCCACCAAGGAGTTGGCAGCTACCTGTGGTACTTTTTCTATCAATCTTGGAACCTGCATAATCTGAATCTGAATACCCAATTAGTTCAAAGACTGAGTCTTTGGGATACCAAAGACCCAGGTGCATGGTACCTTTTAGATACCTGAAAATCCGTTTAACAGCATCCAAATGAGATTTCTTTGGATTGGCTTGATAACGGGCACAAAGACAGGTAGCAAACATAATATCCGGTCTGCTAGCAGTTAAGTAAAGGAGAGAACCAATCATACCCCGATAATGGGTAACATCCACAGATTCACCATTTAAATCAGCATCAAGTTTCAAAGGTGGTGCCATGGGAGTTTTCAAAGGAGAGCTGTCTAAAAGGTTGAATTTCTTCAGAAGGTCCCGAATATATTTGCTTTGATTTATAAAAATTCCTTCTGAAGATTGTTTGACCTGGAGGCCCAAAAAGAATGTAAGCTCTTCCATCATGCTCATCTCATATTCACTCATCATGAGAGAAGCAAACTCATCGCATAGAGATTCATCAGTGGCACCAAAGATGATGTCATCAACATAAATTTGGACAAGAATGAGATTACCTGAGGTCTTCTTGATAAAGATAGTATTGTCAATTTGACCTCTAGAGTATCCATTTATCAGAAGAAAGACAGCAAGAGTGTCATACCAGGCACGAGGAGCTTGTTTGAGACCATAGAGAGCCTTATCAAGTCTGTACACATAGTCTGGATGAGTTGGGTCTTCAAAACCAGGTGGCTGTTTCACATAGACTTCCTCTGCAAGTTCCCCATTGAGGAAAGCACTTTAGACATCCATCTGAAAGACCCTAAAATTTCGGTGGGCAGCATGAGCCAAGAAAATTCTTATGGCTTCAAGTCTTGCGACAGGGGAAAAAGTTTCATCATAATCAATGCCTTCTTCCTGTCGGTATCCTTGAGCAACCAATTTGGCCTTATTTCTGATAACAGTACCATCTTCATCCATCTTGTTCCTGAAGATCCATTTGGTTCCAATGATTGTCTTCTTTCGGGGTCTAGGAACCAATCTCCAAACTTTGTTTCTCTCAAATTGAGAAAGATCTTCTTGCATGACAGTGATCCAACAAGGATCTGCAAGAGCTTCATCAATCTTCTTGGGTTCAATAAGAGAAAGAAAGTTTACATAGAGACAAATATTTCCAACTCCTCTGCGAGTTTGGACACCTACTTGTTGATCACCAATGATTTGATCTATGGGGTGATCTTTGGTCCATTTGTGGCAGGAGGTAGAACCAGTGGAACATTTTGTGTGGAAGGAATCGGTGGAGTGGGATCAGAGGATCGGTGGAAAGCAGTATTATCGGTGGAGGGCATAGGATCGGTGGAGGGTATGGGATCGGTGGAAATGTGCATATTGGCATTAGGATTTATGTCGGTGGGAGAATGAATATCGGTGGAAGGATGAACTATGGAAGATGACCCAACTTGGTTATTTGATGGGTTCAAAGGAATGAAAGATGCTTCGGTGGAGTTAACTATGGGAGCATCACCTATGCATGAGGAAATCCACCTGTGCAATTCGTCATCATCATTTGAAATAGATGATGATCTTAGGTCATCAAATTTGACATGGATAGACTCATCAATGCATTTTCTCCTGAGATTGTACACACGATATGCTTTGGAGGATAAAGAGTATCCAACAAAAATACCTTCATCAGCTTTGGGATCAAACTTCCCAAGATTGTCACGATCATTTAGAATAAAGCACACACAGCCAAAAACATGAAGAAAGCCAATATTTGGTTTTCTGCCATGGAAAGCTTCATATGGGGTCTTATCATGTCTTTTGGAAATCACAGACCTATTTTGGGTAAAGCAAGCAGTATTAACAGCTTCAGCCCAAAAATAGGTGGGAAGATTTGATTCACTTAGCATACATCTAGCAGCCTCACATAGAGTTTTGTTTTTCCTTTCCAGCACACCATTTTGCTGAGGAGTTCTGACAGCAGAGAAATTTTGAGAAATTCCTTTCTCATTAAAGAAGTCTTCAAGAGCACTGTTTCTGAATCCAGTACCATTGTCACTTCTCACCGATCTTACAAGCTGCCCATTTAGAACTTCATTTTTCTTGACAAAGTTGATGATATCTTCAGTTGCATCACTTTTATACCTGAGAAAAGATACTCAAGTATATCTAGTAAATTCATCAACAATAACAAGAATGTACCTTTTGCCACCAAGACTAGAAGTGCTGACTGGTCCACATAGATCCATGTGAAGCATCTGGAGAGGAAGAGTGATGGAGGAGCATTGCTTGGTCTTGAAGGATGTTTTGGTGAGCTTCCCTTTTTCACATGCATCACACAGCTTTTCTTTGACAAAGTTCAACTTTGGCATGCCAGTCACCAGTTCTTTGTTTGAGATTTTATGGAGTGTTTTGAAGTTCAGATTAGATAGACGTTTATGCCACAGCCAGTTCCTTTTGGCTGTGTCATCTGACACAAAGCAGACATTGGATGAATTGTTACTTAGTCCCATATCAATGATATAGACATTTTCCATCCTTTTTCCAGATAACACCACATTGAAGTTCTTGTCCACAACAGTATAGATACAAAGTTCAAAGATAACTTTATATCCAAGATCACATAGTTGGCTAATGCTGAGAAGATTATGCATGAGACCTTCAACAAGTGCCACTTTGTTGAAAGTGACATATCCATTAGAGAGAGTTCCATATCCTTTGGTGTAACCTTTAGAGTTGTCACCAAAAGTTACAGATGGACCTTTTCCAGACACATAGTTGATGAGAAGAGATTTATTTCCCGTCATGTCGCGTGAGCACCCACTATCCAGATACCATATTTGATGGTGCTCAAAAGCCTGCATGCACACACAGATTAGTTCTTAGGTACCCATTTGGTGGTGGGTCCTTTTGGGTTAGAAGAGGAAGAGTCCTTAGGTTTGATTCTTTCAATTCTTTCCTTTGGGCAATCCTTGGCAAGATGAAAAGTGTCACCACAGTTATAACATTTTCTGTAAACAAAAATCTTTTTAGGTTTTTGCAGTTCTTCTTTTCCTTTCCTCATGACATTAACTTGAGAGTTTTTAGGACCAAAGGATGAGGAATGAGAAGGAAAACTTAAAGTACCATTACTTGAGGTGGAAACGAATTTGGAAAGATTTCTTGAAGTATTTTTGAAATGATCGTTTCCAAACTCCACCAATTTCCCTTTTGAGTTTATGAGGCTCACAGAACGGGGAAGGAAATCTGTAGGAGAATTTATATCGGTGAGATACTTAGCTTTTGAAGAGTTACACATAGGTGGAGAATTCAAATCGATGGAGTTAGATTTAACTCTTTTGACAGACTTTGATTTTGAAAGATCAGTAGGAGGGACATATTCATCAATCGCTAAATCTTTTAAAAGATCATGGATGGGTTTTGAAAAGTCATTGGAGTCCTCTTTTTCCATGTTTTGAACAGACGAGGATTCTTTAGCTTTTATGAACATTCCAAACTTTAAGGCTTCACCTAGATCTAAAGAGTCTAAGGAAATAGAGTCACAAGAACTTGAGTCTGAGACATCATCCCATACATTAGAGGTAGGCTCAAGCGTTTGAGAAAAGACGTCAGAGATGATTTTTCCATAGCCCAAACCAAATTTGTTGTTAACAGAAATTTGATCTTTAAAGATTTGCTCAAGATTCTTTGAAGAACTTGTCCATTTCTTAACAGTCTCTTGTTCTCTTTTTAATTTCTTAAAAAGTTTGTTTTTCTCTTTTGAGATCACATGATTTATGGGTTTTAGATCCTCAAGCTCAGCTTTGATTTCCTCAAGCTTTTCAAGTTTTTTTTTGGATAAGGTTCATCTAGGCTTTGCCTAGACTACATCCTTGGCAATTTGGAAACAAACAAACAAAGCGGTCGTCTGAGACTAAGCCTGGCCACAGAATGCTGACGCCTGGACTCGAACCCGGGGTGGATGGGATATTCCACCACATCCCCCCAAGCTCTTGCCAACACGCCACCACCCTTGTGGTTAAGCTTTTCAAGTTTAGACATACAAATTTCAAGTTTAGATGTGAGTTCTTTAACTTGAATAGATTTTCTTCTCTTACCATCCTTGACAGAATAAAAGTCTTTAGTTAAAGATTCATAAGCATCAATCTTTTCACTATCAGTCATATCATTAAAAGGATGTACCTGAGAGTTTGATGTCGAGCACCCAGTTGACACCAAAGCCATTGGAGAGGTCGCTTTTCAGAATCTTCCACATCTTCTGAGATGGCCATGAAACACTTGTTGGGAGAGTTGTTGTCACTGTCAGAAGTCTCTTCTTCCCAATCATGTATTTCGGCCATGAGACCCTTTCCTTTCTTAAGGAGACCCTCATTTCTTTCCTTTTCTTTCTTGTATTTGGCTTTGTACTTCTCAGCCCTTTCTTGATGATCTTTGGAAGAGGATTGAGTTTCTTTCTTGACAAGGTTTGATTTGAAAGTGTTATTTTTGGATTTTTCATACTTGGAATAGAACTTGTCTGACGATGAATTTCTAGAGTTCATCACACGCTTACTTCTACACTCAGCTGTAAAATGTCCTTTCTTTCCACAATTAAAACATTCCTCATTTGTTTTATCAGACGAGGTAGTTTTTGTAGAAGAAATGGGTTTCTTGAAAGATTTGGATTTGTTTGAAAAACTATATTTGTTTTTGAAACCAGCTAACATGTCTAATTCATCAGACAACTTTTTGACATACATTTCTTCACCTTCATCATCGGCATCACTTAGATATGCCTCCGATTGGTGAGAAGAGTTGCTTTGGCTTTCATTTTCAGAATCTGATGACGGGTAGGTGATGCGTGGAACACTTTGAGATTTCTTGGAATCTTCACTAACAAGAGCAATAGAAGTGCCCTTTATCTCTTTGATGAAAGATTTCCTTTGTAACTTGGTTTGTTCAAAGTTGAAGAGAGTTCCATATAAAACAGTTAAAGGCATGTACTCAAGGTCCTTGGAAGTTTTGATACAAGTACACATGTTTTCCCAAAAGTCTGGGAGACAATCCATGAACTTGTTTAAAACTTCCTCATTATCATAGACTCTGCCTAGTAACTTCAGATCATTCAGAAGAGAGTTAAAACGATTATAATAGCTAGGAAGAGATTCACCTTTTTCATGAGTAAAAAGTTCATACTTTCTTATGAGGGAAATCTTTTTGCATTTCTTCACTTTCTCTGTACCTTCGTACAGAACACATAGTGTGGTCTACATTTCTTTAGCAGTTTCAAAGTTAACTAGAGAATGATAGACTTCATCAGGAAGTGAGAGGGCAATGATTGCTCTAAGCTTTGAATCAAGAGTAACAAGACGTTTTTCTTCATCAGTATATTTCTTTGGATTTTTGAGAATATAACGTCCAGTACCTTTAGCTTTCTCTTTGTCGGAAGGCTCAGAATCATCGGAGTCACTAGAGACTTCCTTTTCAGCGGTTTCCTTACCAGACCTCTGCGTTTCATAGCGAGCCCATACTCTAGGGACAAAGGGTCTCTCTTTGAGAATGGTTGGATATCTAGTATCCACTCCTTCCATGAATAGCATCATACGACTTCTCCAAAGAGAAAAGTTGTTAGGGTTAAACTTAGGAGGTTTGGTAATGGAACCATTTTCAGCAAAGGTGTTTTGAAAAGAGTTTTCAACAGTTGAAGATGATGAGGCAGCCATCGCAGATCAAGTTTATGAGTTAAACTTTTCTGCTCTGATACCATTTGTTAGTCCCA
Source organism: Saussurea involucrata (assembly GCA_033807775.1). NCBI lineage: Eukaryota > Viridiplantae > Streptophyta > Magnoliopsida > Asterales > Asteraceae > Saussurea > Saussurea involucrata. The sequence continues at coordinate 68,081,741 of CM066316.1, forward strand.
GATGGCTATAACAAGTATTGTAGAAGGGGGGGGGGGGTTGAATACAATACTCAAAATTTTCACAATTTTAATTCTATTATTGAAAATCTTTCAACAAGAATTACACAAAGAAAACTTAAGACTTTTGCGGAAAAGAACAGATAAACTATTCTAACAATCTTACACAAAGTATACTAACAAAACAACTAAGAACACTTAGAACAAAGCTATAAAGTTTTCAAGCAATATGGAGATTTCTTGCACTGAGAGAATTCCAGAAAGCGTAGTTTGCATGGAGCCTTCCACTTCCTTTTATAGTGAAGATACAAGTATTGTGCATTAAATGCTCAGGACACTTGTCATAAGGAGATTGGATAGAAGGTGTAGTACTCTGAAAAGTTGAAGTTTCCAAATCACCTTTTTCCTTGGAACCAGGAAGAATGCCCATGCTGATTTAGACGTTATCTAAAAGTGGAGAGTACTAAGTTGACATTTTTACCAACCACTGGATTATTGCCAAACCTGGAGGATCTTCTTGATGTGTTTTCCAAGACAATTTTATCGATGATGTTCCACCGATATAACTGTCATTGGTCTTTAAAAATCATCTGTAAGAAAATCCATTTACACGAAGATCCCACCGATTTGAGTATCCTCATCGGTGAGATGAAGTCCACCGATTTGAGTATCCTTATCGGTGGGATGATGTCCACCGATTCCTGAAGACAACATCGGTGGGATTATATCCACCGATTCTTGAAGACACCATCGGTGGTGAGAAAGTCCATCGATGTATGATCGATGGACAATAACTTGTATATATCTTGAGAAGAGTCTTCTTGATTCCGCACAGAGAATCTCTTCAAGCTTGGTTTCGGTTGATCTTCGACTTCACCGAACAGTTGCTATCTTGTACAAGTTATTTAAAGAACCTTGTCAAAATATTCTAAGTAGGATTATAGGGAAAACATCGGTGAGTCAATTTCAAATCTTTGATGACCCAACAGTAGCCCACACCTTTAAACTTATAAGGACTCTCAAATCTGATTTTTTATCCATGTAGAACGAGTTGTAACAACTATGTCTTTTGGTTTTCCATGTCTATGCACTTTGATTGATTTTTTTGAAAAGTTGTTAACTTTTAGTTTTTTTTATTTATAAATGTGCATTAGTTTAATATGTGAATATGTATGTTATGCACTGGTTCAAAATTTTCTAATGTATATGAAGTTTCAAATTTTCTTTTGAAGGTACAATAATGAAGTTTCAATATTTTCCAAATTTCGTAGAGTAAGTGCAACCTCGGGGGGGGGGGGGGGGGGGGTTGCAAAGAATGAAAAAAATTAACGTTTTTTAAAATCTTAACTGACTCAAACAATCATAAAACGGAGGAGATTGTTTGAGTACAAAGATCAATATAAGATTTACAAACAAATCACCATAAATATGACAAAATGTATAAAGATAAGAAAGGGGTATGTTACATAAGATCTATATGGTTCACCCTAAACTTATGCGCTAGTCCACACCAAGACATTTGTTGAGGCACTTCACTATTGTTGTTCTTTATGGTAGAACAAAACTGTACAAATCAATATTATAACAAGGATATGAAACATTTAACATTTTGAAAAGGGAGAACACTCAAACCTTTCACAAAAGGAAGAGATTGTTTGAGTACAAAGATTAAACAACTAAAACCCTCTATATAGGATTTACAAACAAATAACCATGAATATGAAAAAATGTAAAAAGATAAGGAAGAGATATGTAACACAAGACTTCTGTGGTTTACCCTAAACTTAGGGGCTAGTTCACACCAGGAAATTTCTTAAGGCGCTTCACTATTGTTGTTTTTTATGGTAGAACAAAACTGTAAAAATCAATCTTATAACGAAGATATGAAACACTTAACCTATTGTAAACGAGAGAACACTCAAACCTTTCACAAAAGGGAGAATCACTCAAGGGTGATAGGTGTAGGGAGATATAACTCAAATCTTATACAAAGATGATAAATCTCATAGGATTAGTGTAGGGATTAAAACTTCTCAAACATAAACAAATGTTTAAACACTTTCAAAAATATGAGCAACTCTTATCCAAAGATTAGGAAATACAAAGTTTTTAACTCAAGCCACTTACAATAGGAAGAACTTATAATGATGATCAAGTGGTGGACTGGTGGTTTAATAAACTCTCAAATGGATGTAGTTTGATTTAGAAAATCAAATCATAAACTTGAAGAACATGAAGATGTTCTTAAGGTGTTCTTGACAAAGATGAGAGAGAGAGAGAGAGAGAGAGAGAGAGAACTATCTGAATTTTCGACTAAATGCATCCCAAAAAGATGTTTTGAAAGCTAGAGAAAATCTCTAGCTTTATTTTTATTTTGAAATTTCGGGTTCAAGTAGACGTCTGCATTGTGCACCAAGTGGACATCCACATTGAAGCTTTTTCAGAAAAAAATTGTTTTTCGACTGTTGAAAGTATTGGTGTCTCAGATTATTTTATCGAGTGGAGGTCCGCTTGACATTGACTTTGACAATTATTTGTATTAAACATTACTTTTTCACTTTTGGGCAATGTCAAATCATAATAAATATGATTTTTTAAACATAATCATGAAGCTAGAAAATGTTGGATTTTTATGTTTCTTAAAGTTTATATTAAGATATTGGATTTCTTTTTAATAAAATCTCATCCCAAAAGAATACTGAATTTTGTCGAAATGTTCCCATTTTTTAAAAACATATTTTATATTTTAATATCTCATAATTCATTTTTATTTCATAAAACAAACTTTATAAAATTATTTTGAAATTTAATTTTAAAAAACATTTTAAAATTAATTCATCCAAATCAAGACTAAATTATATATATATATATATATATATATACCATTCGATATCATGTAGAATCCGGATGACGACCCCGTTTTAGCTCATATTTGATCTTGAAATGTTTGGCGGCACACGTTCCAATTGTAATCTTTGACTTTCATTTTTTGGCACGGATCTCGAAGCAATGTGGCATGTTTCTCGAGACAGTGACTTTCTTGAATTACTTAACCGAACACAGTTTTTTAGTTGAATCTTCATATTCTCCACCTCTTTTCCACCATTGTTGACTTGTTTTAGGGTTCTTTCTCCTAAAAACTCTTTGGCCGATTTTTTTTTAATATTAAAGAGTCTTAGAGCTAGAGATTCAAGTCTTGTGGGTTGGAACTCAAGATCTTCATATTCTCCAACTATCTCTCACCATTGTTGACCTAGTTTTTGGGGATTTTTCCTAAAAACGAATTGTAAGTCCATATTAACCTTCTAAACCTTTATTCTTGTTAAAACCTTTCATTTTAACCTCCTAGAACATTTATTTTGAGGTATCATCCATGTTTTGAAGCTTTGATCAATTTTGGGTATTTTAGATGATTAGAGGATTTGACTAATTAGGTGTGTTATGAATCTGAATTTGAGGTTACTTTTGGTAAATCTCTAGGATTTGGTTGTGACCCAAATAAAGTTTCAAGAGGTGGGTGATGTTGGATCTAAAGTCTTCACTATTTTGGAATTCAGGGATGGATTTGGATCCTAGGTTTAAGCTAACCTAGCAAGGTGAATTCAAGTTGCTTTGTGAAAACTATGTACATGCCAAAAATGTGTATTTTGATGTATTGAAATGTTTTCATTTCTATTTATCAAATGTGTTGAGTATTTGATGAAGTTTACACACTTGGTGTTTCTGGGTTAATATATCTTGAAAATGCTTATATTGGGATCTTTGAATATTTTGTTAAGTTGTTGGTCCCGAAGGGGTTATACAAGTAAACAGTTTGTAGAAGGGGAGGAGGGGGGTGAATACAAACACAAGATTTTGGTTTTCTAAATTGTTTATTGATAAATCACACACAATTTACAGTTTGTTGTGGAATAGGATTAAGTAGAACCTAATCTAAACAAACTTGAGAATCACTAAGTGTTCTTGCACAAGAAATAGAGGGAAAATGAGGTATAGAAAAATAGAGATATTTGTCTAAGCACTAAGTAGTTGAGGGAAGACCACCTTTAAACTGAAGGGGCATTCCTCCTACTTATACCCGATGCATTAAATGCATGGCCGGAGGACTTTACACGTGTCATCATATGGTTGGGTGCATACTTCTGACTTTTTGCACAACATGCTTTGGGCCGTATGGTGAGCAGTGCAGTGGCAGAGTGGTTGTACGATCTTGGAAAAAAGCATGTCTTGTCTGATAATTCGTACAGAGTGTGCAAGTAGATAAGACAAACAGTTCTTGAAGTAGAAACTTCATGATCAGCGATCGCTGAGTAGGTCTTCCATCAGAGAAGAGCTGATGTAAGTCAGTTATCGCTGAAGTCTTCTTCTTGAAATGTCGCGCGTGTGGACTTGTCTTGGTTTCACTGATGTCCGCATCAGATCATTAGCAGACTTGTCACTTGTTCATCAGGTTTGTCTTCGATGTCAGTGAAGAAACTCTTTGTCGCGAAACTTGTCTTAGGGGATTACAAACAACATTGCTTATATATGAAACTATCAGCGATCATCAGTGATAAGTGAAAATGCTCAGGTTATCACTGATGGACATTTATCGCTGAGTTTATGAAGATAAAATAGTAAGTACCATTAGTGATACTGAACATGCTCAGTATGTTATTGATGATGGTGAAACACTAATACATACATATGTTATTTGTAATTTTCACTAAGTTATTCTAAGAGTCATCATCAAATCACTGAGAGAGTTTGGATCAACATAAGTAAATCATAAATGTGGGTTTTTTTGATGATTTATTTCATAAGTAGAGATTATTTGGTGATAATGCATTTCTAACGTTTTTGGTTTGGGAAAAAACATATATTGTTATACCATGAGATATTTTGGAAATATATTGAAGGTTTTAATTGGAAAATGATTTGTCCCAACCAATTATGTGTTTTTAAGTTAATCATGCCTTTGAAGCATGTATTTGCACAAACGTCGGTAAAATGTGTTTTATTGGTTAATAACCTTTACTTAATGGTTAATTGAGTTGTTGAGATTTTGGCTCAAATTTGACTAAAACGAGTCTTGGGGACTTTAGTCCGATTTAAATTGCTCTATATCGAGCTTTTGGAGTTCTATGAACTTGAGGCATATTTATTTGTAAATTACATGTTTTGAGAGAGTTGGACATTCATGTGGAGTCATGTAAGTTAGACTGTAATGTATTGGATCCATAGACATATGAGTCAGTTTTGTGTTGATGGTCAAATGGTATTGGAGGGTTGGACTCCGAGACCCGTGTTTCGTGACCTTAAACTTTTCAAGTAGGCACTAGGAGGGTTGAGTCTTGAGGTGGAGGTATGCATATGATCTCCGCCGTTTGAGGTAATGCCTTAGAGGTAGTCCTTATGAGGTGAAATTCGCAAGAATAGATACTAAGGTCAACCAACTCGTGAGGTGAAACTTGTTAATGAGTCGTAGGAACATTTTGACTTTAAGTCGTGAGGTGTTATGCGATTAACGTTGTAAGATGGCATACTTATGTGTTCTGTCACTCTCAATGGACACGGGTATCCCACCCTTGTCGTTAAATTTTATTTTCAGATATTGTAATATCTATGCTTTAATATTATTTAGGTTTTGGCAAGTAACTGCAATTTATAACCTTGATATATTGGATCTCCTCCACATATTAAGGTTTCGGATAAAAATAGTTATTTCCATGTTTTTTGTTATTTGGATTTTAATCCTATTTGTAATTCATGTGAGTATTTGGTTTGGTTCTATGATTGTGGAGTATTCTATTAGTGTTTTATCACGAAAAGGGGGTTTAGGAAAGATATCACTTTTGTTCTAAATATTTTTCATATCGGAAAATTTGATTTATATAATGTTCTTTTCGTTTTACCGTTTTACATATGAGATGAAAACTCTTGAACTCGCTACGCGTTAAGTCTAACCCTTTTTATTTGTCGGCATGTGAATCATGTCCGTGTTGGGGAATGATAGTAGCGATACTATGAAGAGTTGAGTGCTAGTTAGATGCACGAAAAGGATGTAGCGATTGGGTGATGTCTTCTGGACCTTGTAGATAGCGACTGTTATTGAGTTTTAGTAACACCCGCCCCTAATGTAGACTTTGTGTAAGGTTTAGATTATCAATTTTTGATGTTAAATCTAGATTTTCTTTTTGAGGTAATTCAAGTATTGATTCGTAGAAGGGGAGTTATTCTTTATTTGGTGTATTAATGAAAAATTTAAATTAGTCACTCTTTCCAAATTTGACGGTGTTACACAATCCATCGATCTCTTCCTCAGATCTTCATGAACCACTGTATTCACGACCCTTTTTTGTTGCTGACCTTTGACTCCTTCATCGTTCAACATTCGACGAACACCATGGTAATTGTTTCCCCTGTCGGCATGAACCACTAGGTTTCACGACAACTTCCCCCTATTGTTTCCCCTAATCTAGAATTTAATTTACAGAGGATTTTTTTTGTAATTCTGAAATTGAAAACCCTCAAATTTCTTGTGAACAAAAGGATTAAGACTAAAATGCTCAGATGGGGAGATTAAACAGAAGATCAGAAAAGGGTTTGATGGTGGTTTTTAAAATAGGGGATGCACAGGTGAAACAAACAACGGTGGTGTTGTAGGCCCGCTTAGGAATTTGGTGTTCAAATTTGGGTTTGAGTTTAATTTTTATGTTGAAGTTTGGACTTGGGTTTGGCCGAAGAAGATGACCGATTTGGTTGGGAAAGATGACCGGAAAGGAGTACCGAAAAACAATATAAACATTTTGGAGAAAAAGGTGGATGAGACACGTGTCATGGGTCTAAAATATTTCTATATTTGTAATAGAAAATAAAACAAAAACAAAAGGATGAAATTGCCCCTCAATCAAGGGTTAAAAACTAACTCGTCGTTAAAGACAGGGACCAAATCTAGTCGTTTTTACATACCTCAATGACGAAACTGTAATTTCAAAACCATAGAAACCAAAAGTGTTATAAACAAGAAACCACATGGACCAAATTTATAGTTTAGTGAATAAGGTGACTTAATAATTGAATATTCCAAATGGGTGTAAAAGAAAAGAAATGAAATAAAATTGAAAAGAGAAGATGGTTAGAAAGGGAGCGAGTGAGAGTGACGCGCGCAGGAAGGGGGAGTGGTGGGAAGGGAGTGGAGTGACCCTACAGAGGTCGGGACTGATCAACGCATTTCTCGGATCTGCTGGGCGGGGGTGGGGGTGGTGGCTGCTGCTGTAGGACGTTTGTCTCTTTATATAGCCACAGGGATAGGACGAGTCCTTTTTCTCTCTCTTTTCTTTCGAATTATGTATTATAATATTATTTTATAAATAAAAATTTATATGTGAAATATACATACGCCCATTAGTAAAGTGCTAGAAGTGTATGCATTTCTATTTTAATTTTTTGTATTTGTTGATTTTAATAGTATGATTTTATGTTATTTTGAAAAACCGATAATACTTTTTTTATAAATTTGTTTAATTTAATTTTTATCATAATCTTAATATATGTTTGATAGTGATGTAATTTATTTATGTTTAATAATATAAATTTTAATAAAAGAATAATTAAGTATTTTATTAGAATTCAATAATTATTCTAATTAAAATTTATATTTTTATATTTAAAATGAAATTTATCCTACATTTGATCATATATTAATCAGTTAGTTATGAATTCAAAAATTTAGCTTTATAAATTTGTACTCGTTGATGACTACTTGTAATCTTAAATTTTAAGTAATATGTATCAATAAACAATACATGATACATAAAATTTTGTTTGAACGAGTTTTTATTGAATGCGTTATAATATAGTTAGATAATATTAAAGAAAAATAATTAAAATACCCCAAGTTTGACTTTAACTTACTAAAATACCCAAACTCTCCAATTTTACGAAAATACCCAAAATTTCTGTGAAAGGGTCCGTGATCACGGACTCATTTGAAAAATGTGTTTTCACAGACCATAAACATGAAATTCACGGACTTGCCATAATTACTTCACGGATTATATAGGATCAATTGAAATTCACGAACTTGCCATAATTACTTGCCATAAATTTTTTTAGCCAATTTTATTTGATTTAATTGTCAATTCACGGATTCAAAGTGGTCATAATTAATGTATACTTCAAATTGGTTTAATTAATTCCGTGAAAGCCATAATTACCTCACGATTCAAAGTGGAGGAAAATTTTGTTTTATTGTTTCACGGATCAGAACTCATTTTCACGGACCAAAAATCAATTTCACAGATAAAAACCCAATTTACAAAAGGAGTCCGTGATCACGGATCTATTTACGGATTTTTTTAGGTATTTTGGTTAAATTGAAAAGAGTTTGGACATTTTAATTAATTTCCCTAATATATAATTATTGAATATATAATAATAATAATAATAATAATAATAATGATGATAGTGGTAGTACTGTCCCATTTTGAGGTATTGTATTTGTAGGTACGTGCCGATGGGTTCGGGCGGTGACCTCCTCCTGTTTATCCCCCAAAATTACCCCCCTCCCCTAACAGATTCCCGATCCCTATCCCTTTCATTTTTTCATGTAAATACAACTAGGTAGCCCCCCTCCCTTCCTCCTACCCCCATTACTATTATTGTCCATTTCCATATCAAATTTTTTAATACTTTTTTTAATACCTAATATATATATATATATGAAGTAAAATAGGGCTAATGGGATCTTTCTTGTCAATTTTATGCTAAGAAATACAAATATCAAAAAAAAATCAATTCATGTTATTATTGGTTATGTATCAATATTGTAAAATTGAATAGATAAAAGAAAAAGTAAAATATGATCATTGTCCAAATGTAGTCAAAAGCATAATATTCAAGACTGGTACTCAATTTAAAACAAGGACATGTTTTATAGGATCTTCACAAATCAAAATAATGTTTTGACCTCGTTCCTTAATCATTATGCATCGTAATTGCTTAGGCATCCTCTTCCCAGGCTATCTCGATAAAGACTTCATCAAGCCCCCGCAATTCATTCATGTCCATTTTCAGATCTTCTACAATGGACCGATCATGTTCAAGTTTCTGTATTCTCATTTGATATGTAATCCTCATACATTTTTTAGTAGAATTAGCAAAGAAATTTACTATACCAACCACATTTGCTACTGAAATACCAATGAAATTAAGTTGGTGCCAATTAAATTGTCAATGTCGGTTGATTTGTTCCGTACAAATTTGGCTTCCTTAGTTTAAATAACATCGCATTTTTTTAAATAATATATTGAGTTAAAAATATATCTATTTAAATTGTTTGTGGTTGAAAAAGGTATATTTTAATTTTTATATTTTGAAATCAACTTTGAAAATATATCGATTGAAATAGAGAATTTTCAAATTTACAGTTTCTCAAGTAGTAATTGTTTTTCCAAATTATAGAAAGTATACTGTAAGTTCTTAACTACTTAACTACAATGACTTACATATAATATGCTTGTAAAAGGGGAGTTGAATACGAAAACAATAAATTTTCACAGTTAATTTTATATTTTTATAAAACATAAAAGTTATATATATATATATATATATATATATATATATATATATATATATATATATATATATGTTGTGGAAGTTTGGAAGGTAAGACCAGTGGTCCTAAACGCGTGTCTTCATCTGATTGTTGATCCATGTATAAAACATAGTGTTTTAGTACTTACTTTGGCTGACATGTTTTTGCATGTTCACATACTAGGATGAGAGTTTAGAAGAGTTGGTGAGCCAAATTTGTTAGACAAGTTTGCACTCCAAAATCCGGATTTCCATTAGTAGTATTTCTCAAACTACTAGTTGATTATATCTTGTATTGATCTTCTTTTGGCTAGATGACTATCTTGACACCTATTCAACTATTCTTCGATTTCGTTGAATGCTCTTTAGACTTTGAATCAATACAGGTATTTACAAGACTTTTACAAGTACAAATCTTATATTTGTCTAATTCGAACTATAAGCTATACAACGGTTTTCAACTATAGACACTTATGAAGTAAGGTGTTATCGAATATCAGTGACTTAGAATATTTCATGAGGTTTTGAGAATCCGATAGATGAGAGAAACATCTTTCTCTTTATCGGATTCCATATGGAATTCCACATATACCAAACTCTGATTATTTGAAATAATATTTGTCATTGATCCAATAAACCATATTTGAAGACTTCTTTTGTTCAATTTATTCCAAGTGTTCGGATGATGGCTTGTTTGAGCTACATCCGATGGATGATGCTTTATCGGGTATACTATTTTTGAGGTAAAGTATAAGAAAATGTTTCCAAATGTTTTGGTAGGAAATCTATGTGTATTATTCGCAAATCCAATAGTTGAAACTAATATATACATCTTAAAACAACAATCCAAATGAAATTAAAGTTTTTTTTACACACAATTTATCCATTTTAATTGTAAAACTCATTTTAAGGGTTACATTAAATTTATAATTTTAAGAATATACTAAAAGAAATTTGGAGGGAAAATGTGCCTTGAGAAATTAAAAAAAAAATAGTATATATCAATAATTGTAATTTTCTTAAACCATTATTCGGAGTGAAAGTTAAATACGAGATTAAAGTTATAATTTCAAATAATACCTTTAATTTAAGGGAAATTAATTAAAATACCCAAAGTTTGACTTTGACTTACCAAAATACCCATTTTTTTCAACTTTTGCCAAAATACCCATTTTTTCCGCTATTGGTCCCGCGATCGCTAGATAGGGTATAAAATGAAAATAGCGGGACCAATAGCGGGATTAATATTTTCATTTTATACCCTATCCCGCGATAGCGGGACCAATAGCGGGAAAAATGTTTTCATTTTATACCCTATCCCGTGATAGCGGGACCAATAGCTGGAAAAATGGGTATTTTGACAAAAGTTAAAAAAAAATGGGTATTTTGGTAAGTCAAAGTCAAACTTTGGGTATTTTAATTAAATTCCTATAAATAAAATAATTTATCAAATAACATTAAAGTAATATTTGATGAAACGTAATAAATATTGAATATTTAAAATTTATGTAAAACTATAAAATAACATTATAATGAACCATTAAGGAGTAAATATATTGATTCAAATAAATAAACAGAAAATCTAAACAAATAAACTATAGAACTAGTAAATAATTTATTAAGTAATAAACGAATATATAGTAGGTTAAATGTACCCTTATATATTGTTAAATACATTAATACCTACGTATAACAATCACTTCCACCACCTTCACAACCACGTCCACTACCATCGTTGACCACCTCCATCTTCATCGATCGTTGCTGTCACTACCGGCTGTCACTGGTAGCCATCGCCAACCACCGGCACCTCCACCTCTTCCTCCTCAACCACCGTCCATCACATGGGCGGAACCAGATATTTTTTTGATACAGTGGCACCATATAATATACAAAAAATAATTATATAAAACACAGTTTTCATCGACGTGTTTTCATCTTTTTACCGGCGTTCAGTAGTGTCGGATGTGTTTTTGGCCTATTCTATCGTTTCGAGGGATTTTTGAAACTTTTTGCTTGATTTCGAGAGATTTTTAAGTTTCTTTATCGGTTTCGAGGATTTTTTCCTTTTTTTAGTTGATTTCAAGAGTTTTATTCTAATTTTTTTTGTTGATTTCAAGAGTTTTTTTTCGACTTTTTGGTTGATTTCAAGAGTTTTTTTTTTGGGTTTTTGGTTGATTACGAGATAGGGTTGCACCTTCTTGAAGTTTCCAAAATAATACGGTAGCACCTTTCAAAACGACACGGTTGCATCTTTCACGTACCTAAAATTTTCTACCCTTCACCGGAGAAATAATACGGACATACGGTGGCACGTGCCACCGTAACCACCCACTTGTGTCCGCCCATGGTCCATCGTCACCACCACTACCATCGATCACCAACACCCATCTCCGCCCACCACTACCTATACATCCGCCACATCGGCCATAACTACCTCCACCACCACTGTCCACCATCTTCACGTCCTCCACAACTACCGTCGTTCACCAGCCACCCATCGACTTTACATATACCCATCGTTGCAACTATGCCTCCGCCAAGTCATAAAGGATCTTCCAAATTGAATCAACATAACATTTCCTTTGTATGATTCGGGTTTTTTAAAAATACCATCATCTATTCTAAATTCTTTATTCAAATTTCTTACTCTTAGGAAAAATATGTAAAAACCAAAAATCTTTATAAATTAAATTATTTAAATATATATACTTTATTTGTGTCATTTATAGCTATTATATGATACAAAAAATCATCAGATAACTTTTATGGGCATCTTGTCTAGTCTTGTTTTATCAAGTCCTAGTCGTACCAAACACTAGATAGACAATTGTTCTGTCCTGTCCAGTTTTGTCATGTCCTATCCACTCATATCCAATCATGTCTGCATACCAAACATTATATAAGAGTTTAAGACTCAATTTATACTTTAATAAATGATTTAATTTAATTCTAACATAAAAAAAGATACATGTAACATTACCCATAAATATTTATAAATACTTTTTTTGACCAATTTAAACTTAGACAAGTCGAAATGATTACTATAAAGAATGTTATGGATTTATTTTATCGAAAAAAATTAAGGGGAAGCAGCAAATAGACCTGTTGGCTCCTACCACTACCATTTGTTTCCATTTGCAATTTATCTTGTCTTTCTAATCACTATTACTTTTATTTTTACATCATATTTCTTTATTTAAAAAATAATAATCATTTATTTTTATTTTAAAAATATGATTACTTGTGAAAAATATGATTTTTGATCAGGGGTGGATTTAGATTTTTTTTTCAAACGATGGCACCATTTAACTGTAAGAACCAACTATAGAGATATCTATCACAAAGTCAATGTTGGTCTTGTGGTTAGTTTCTTACTTTTCAAACTTGAGGTCTCAAGTTTGAGTCCCGTCATTGCAAATTTTTTAGTAACATAGTAAATAAAAAACTAAAAACTACAAAAATGTCTCTAACAAGTCTTAAACACAGGTCTTGAGTAGAATAAAAGTCTTCTAAACCAACTTTACCAAGGAAAACTTGTGTTCTTATTGTTGTTTCAAAATATATATGATGACACAATTCAAATTGATACGGTTGCACCTTTCACGAACCTAATTTTTTTTACCTTATAGCAGAGAAACAATACGGTGGCACGTGCCACCGTATGCTCTTACCTAGGTCCGCCCATGTTTTTGATACTGTTGTATATCAATTAATATTATCAAATAATAATATTGTTTTGAACATGACTAATTTTGAATGATCGAGCCTACTGTCCGTAAGGTTTATGTGGCTGTTTGGCAGACAGAGGCTGGAACGATCGCTGGAAGTCAAAGGATAGGAAGGGAGGTATTGGCGCTAGCTGGAAATCGGGTCTGCTTCGGTGCGTGAAGCTGGTGATCTGCAGGTTTCGTGTAACGACCGTGACCGAATCGGTTTAGTTTTGGCATTTGTAAGGAAAGTATAATAAGGGCAAAGGTAGAGGGGGCTATTTGGTAAGTTTGGGATAGAGTATTTAAAGGCACAAAACCCTAGAAGGAACATTCTAATACTGAAATTGTTGTTGACGGCTGATTTTGAGGAGAGAAAGGAGAGTAGGGTTCTCAAGGGCTTTGTGTGCTTTTGAGAAGAAAGGAATCATCAAGTTCAATTTCAGAAGGAAGGGAAGGATTGGAATTCGTGATCTGCAAGTAATCTCTAAGGTAATCTCTAATCCATAACTCCTTTCAAGTTTAAACTGTTGATTTCTGAGTTTTGGTGGGTTTTAGTTTTTCTAAGTCATTTGAGGCCTTTAGGGAGTTTTAATCTTCGTTAAATGCGTTTTGATAGTGAAACTGATGGGAAATTGATTACAGATCATTTAGTGATAGTTTACTGGCTTATCTTGGGGTTTAAGAGGCTTGTAATAGGATTTCCAACCATTAAACTCGTCCAACGCTCGTCCGGAAACCTTCAAGTATGAAGGTGTCCGGGTGAGTGTCCGGATAGTTCTTGGTCGGGTTGTAGAAGGTGTCCGGATATTGTGTTGTCCAGATAAGTTTAGTCGTCCGGATAAGTGTGCCATCCGGATAGGTTAATCGTCCGGAGACTATAAGTTGTCCGGTAACCTCTGTGTGTCCGGAAAGCGTGGTTATCCGGAAAAGTGTGGTTATCCGGAAAAGTGTGGTTATCCGGAAAAGTATGGTTGTCCGGAAAAGTAGTGATGTCCGGAAAAGAGTAGGGTGACAAGTGAGAAGTGTCCGGATAGTTCTAGTCAGCTTATAAATCTGTCCCTTCGTTCAGGTAGACAATTTGGAAGTAAAGAGCAGAGTAGGGAAGAGCAAACAAGCGTACCAGGTGAGTTTTCTAAACTAAAATGTGTGGCCTTTAAAGTGTTTTCAAAATGTGTTTTGAATGTTGAGAATTGCCATGCTTTATTTATTATGCTTTAATTGCATGAAAGATGTTTAAAGTTTTATATGAGATGTATGCATACATTGTGTAGACGTAAATTGGCTAAGTCGGGGGGAGGTTCCGCCAGTACTCACGTCGGGGGGAGGTTCCGTTTATGCCATGGGAGTAAGTCCCAGTAAGGCAGCGTGATACTGACTCGTTGTCACCCTCGGGTGGCTTCAGGGTGCCATTTACGGGAGCGGATTTATCCGTGAAAGATTTTGCTGTTCAGCTATGTGAAAGTTTATTATTGAAAGTCTTGTATTCATTTGAAAGTTATGAAAAGTTTTTAAATGATTTTGAGAACTGTCAGGAGGGACTCACTAGACCTCATGATCTAACCCTTGCTCTTTTCAAATTAAAACCCTTTTCAGGAAAGCAGGTAGCGAAAGGCTCTAGCAGGTGAACAGAGCAGTTAGAAGATAGAAGCAGTAGAACCAGTGACACCATTATCTTTTAGTTCTAGCAAATTCTCAGTTGTGTAATAGGTTGATTCCGCCAACCTGAATTTTGAGACTTATGTAGGAATTTTGGGACCCATCTTTGGGATTGTTTCAGTGATTATGTTTTGCATGCTTTATTTTTTTGTCTGGGTTGTTACAATTGGTATCAGAGCCATAGTTTAAGGGATTTAGGTGACCGGATGGGCCTAGACTTAAACTTGGGGGAGTAGAAATCACAACTGAGAATCAGGAATGCGTTAGGAGGGTACTGTCTTAGAATTTCGAGCTAATAGGGTACCGAGGACGGTCATGTAAGGTAAGTTTGGAGTTACACCTGGCCAGTGTAATTGTGAACTTACAGGTACGTGTGTGTGCTTGAATTTCCTTATTATTCCGTTGCTGTAGCACTAAACGATCTTTTAGTATTAAATGAGTCTTTTGTTGTTGTACCAGAATGTCTGCAAGAGCTTTGAGGAGTAGGTCGCTAGTGGAAGAAGCGCAAACAAAGAGTACTACACTGCGCGAGGAGACAATGAGAGTTGAGGGAATTGCTGAGGGTGAACCAGTGAATCAGCCAAGAGTGGCGGCCACTCGTGGGCGAGGTAGAGGCCGTGGGAGACCCAGAGGGGCGATGCCGAGGAAGGCCGTTACTGAGGTGGGGGCGGAAACCACCAAGGGCAAGGGTAAGAAAAAGAAGGCGCCGGTTAGGCGTAAGGCAAAGAGTGTAGAAGAGCCTGAGGTTCGGGAGTTGTCCGAACAAGAAACTTCAGCACCGGTGAAGAAAACAAAGACTAAGAAAGGGGGTAAACCTGAGACTGCACCGGCTTTCGTGACGGAGGATAAGTTCACAACGAAAATGGATAAACTGCAAAAGACCTTGAAAGCGGTGTTGGATAATCAGAATAAGACTGCATCTGGAGAACCAAGTAAAAGTGGTACTGAAAGGAAGACTGAGGAAGGTAGTGAACCCCGGACTGAGATCGGCAACAACTCGATGACAACTCCAATTGTTGTCTCTGAACCGAAAGCAGTGAAAGGGTGTTCGTTTAAAACTTTCGTGTCGTGCAAACCTCCAACGTTCAACGGAGAACGCAACCCCGTTCTGGCTGTGAAGTGGGTTCGCGAGATGGAGTTAGCATTTGATACGAGTAAGTGCGCCGAGGAGGATAAGGTGCTGTTTGCAAGATCGATGTTGAAATCTGAAGCGATCTTTTGGTGGGATGTTGAGACTGGAGGAAGGGGATCAGAGGTAGCTAAGGGCATGTCGTGGGAAACGTTTGTTAGAAGATTCAAAGCATAGTTTTGCCCTTTGGCAGCAGTTAAGAAATTGGAGGAAGAGTTTCTGGGTTTGGAGCAAGGGTCCACGTCAGTTCAGGAGTACACGTCAAGGTTTATCCAGAAGGCCAGGTTTGCTGAGTTGTACGTGCCTACTGAAGAAAGACGGATCGAGAGGTACATTTACGGGCTGAAAGGCAGCATTAGAGAGTTGGTACAAGTGAAGGACCCGTCTACCTTCCAGGCAGCGGTGGATACCGCGGAACTTACTGAGAAGGAGAAAGCTAGACAGTTAACCGAGAGGGTTGGAGACAAGCGAAAATGGGAAGGACCAATCAGAGACGGAAAAAGGACAGATGCGCCTAGACCCGAGCTGCGGGTGGGGCCCCGAGCAGGGGAGAAGCCTTGTAGTAAGTGCAACCGAATGCACAAGGGGAAGTGTCTGGCTGACAAAGACGGCTGTTACAAGTGTGGGAAATCAGGACATATGGCTCGGGATTGTCGCAGTTCCAGGTCATGTTTTCAGTGTGGGTCCCCAGACCATGTCAAGTGGGATTGCCCGCAATGGAAGAAAGGTTATGCTGGGAGTGGAAGCGGTGTTAGCGGAGGAAAGAATGAGGAGAGGAAGGTGGAACCGACTCGCGCGAGGGCGAGGGCTTTCCACATGTCTGCTGAGGAGGCGGTGAACACGCCTGATGTGGTAACAGGTACCTTTCCTATAGACTCGTTTCTCGCTAAGGTATTGTTTGATTCGGGGGCCAACCGTTCGTTTGTGTCGCCCAAGTTTATTCAAAAATTATAAGTGAAACCCAAGAGGTTGAATTTTGGGTTTGAAGTAGAGATAGCAGATGATAGTCGAGTCTGGGTGAAGGAGGTCTATGAGGGTTGTAGCATAGACGTGGATGGTCATCTATTTCCATTACGGTTGTATCCTATGGGAATGGGGGAATTTGATGTAGTCCTAGGAATGGACTGGTTAGCGGAGAATGACGCTAACATAGTTTGTAATAAGAAGATGATCTGTATTGTCTTGCCCGATAAGAAAGAAGTGATAATTTACGGAGATCGCCGGGATAGGAAGTCATGTTTGATTTCATTA
Organism: Saussurea involucrata; assembly: GCA_033807775.1. Classification (NCBI taxonomy): domain Eukaryota; kingdom Viridiplantae; phylum Streptophyta; class Magnoliopsida; order Asterales; family Asteraceae; genus Saussurea; species Saussurea involucrata. The sequence goes on from CM066316.1 coordinate 68,099,063, forward strand.
TTGAAAGCTAGGCGGTGTTTGGGAAAGGGATGTCTGGGATATTTAGCTTTTGTGCTAGATGCTAAGAAGGAAAAGAAGGGTGTGGGGGAGGTGCCAGTAGTGAGTGAGTACCCAGAAGTATTTCCGGATGACTTGATGAGTCTGCCTCCGGATCGTCAAGTGGAGTTCAGAATAGAACTGTTGCCTGGAGCGGCACCGATTGCCCGTGCGCCCTACCGCTTAGCACCAGTGGAGATGAAGGAAATGATGAACCAGTTGCGGGAGTTACTCGACAAAGGCTTTATTCGTCCGAGCTCATCGCCCTGGGGAGCACCAGTACTTTTCGTTAAGAAGAAGGACGGATCTATGCGAATGTGCATAGATTACCGTGAACTTAATAAGGTAACCGTGAAGAACAAGTACCCGCTCCCGAGGATCGATGACCTTTTCGACCAGCTCCAAGGTGCGAGTTACTTCTCAAAGATAGACTTGAGGTCGGGTTACCATCAGTTGAAGGTGAAGGAGGAAGATGTGCCGAAGACGGCTTTCCGTACGAGATATGGACATTACGAGTTCTTAGTCATGCCTTTTGGGTTGACTAATGCGCCCGCGGTGTTCATGGACTTGATGAATCGGGTGTGTAGCTCGTTGCTGGATAAGTGTGTGATCGTCTTCATTGACGATATCTTAATCTATTCTCGTACCCGAGAGGACCACGAGAGGCACCTCCGGGCAGCACTGGAATTGCTTAAGCGTGAGAAGTTATATTCGAAATTCTCAAAGTGCGAGTTTTGGTTAAGGGAAGTTCAGTTTTTGGGTAATGTAGTGTCGGCGGACGGCATCAAGGTAGATCCTGCTAAGATTGAAGCCATTAAAGACTGGGAAACGCCAAGAACCCCATCGGAGGTGAGAAGTTTCCTCGGTCTAGCGGGTTATTATCGGAAATTTATCCAAGATTTCTCTCGGATAGCTTCACCGCTGACCTCGTTGACAAGGAAGAACGCTAAATTCGTGTGGGCTGAAGCACAGGAATCGGCGTTCGAGAAGCTGAAAGAAATATTAAGCAGTGCTCCGGTCTTGTCGTTGCCTAGCGGATCGAAGGGTTTTGTGATATACAGCGACGCTTCTAAGCTTGGGTTAGGGTGCGTGTTAATGCAGAACGGGAAGGTAATTGCTTACGCTTCTCGGCAGTTGAAGGAGCACGAGAAGAACTACCCCACTCATGACATGGAGTTAGCGGCGGTGGTGTTCGCGCTAAAAATCTGGCGACATTACTTATATGGAGTAAAGTGTCAGATTTACACCGATCACAAAAGCCTGAGACACCTGTTTGATCAAAAGGAGTTGAATATGAGACAGAGGAGATAGATGGAGCTGTTGAACGACTATGACTGCGAAATTTTGTATCACCCAGGCAAGGCTAATGTAGTGGCAGACGCGCTGAGTCAGAAGGAACGGGGAGGACAGATCAAGGTCGTGGCTTTCAGAGTCGATGCAACCTCGAATCTCCTTGAAGAAGCTAAGAGGTTTCAAGAAGAAGCACTGTTAGAGGAGAACTTAAAGAGCGAAAGAATTGTCGGAGTTGCATCATTGCTCGAAGTCAGCAATGGTGGGCTGAGGTGCATGAAAGACCGAGTGTGGATTCCTAAACTGGGCAATCTGAGAGCAGGCCTCTTAGAAGAAGCACACCAGTCGCGGTATTCCATACACCCGGGAACGAATAAGATGTATCGAGACTTGAGACAATCTTACTGGTGGCCGGGAATGAAGAAGGATATTGCTCATTTTGTAGAGCGGTGTGTGACATGTTTGAAGGTTAAGGCAGAACATCAGCGACCGCAAGGGGAACTCCAGTCCACAGTGATCCCAGTGTGGAAGTGGGATAATATCACCATGGATTTCGTCACAAAGTTACCGAGGACCCCGAAGGGTAATGATGCAATTTGGGTGATTGTAGATATACTCACCAAATCCGCGCATTTCTTACCTATTAAAGAGTCGGATTCTTTGGAGAAGTTAGCCCGTTTATACATTAACGAGATAGTGTCTAGGCACGGAGTGCCGCAATCCATAGTGTCTGACCGTGATAGTCGGTTCACGTCAGCCTTTTGGAGAAGTTTGCAACGGGAGTTGGGGTCGCAATTGAAGTTGAGCACGGCCTATCATCCTCAAACAGATGGTCAGAGCGAGAAAACCATTCAAACGTTAGAGGATATGCTTCGGGCGTGCGTTATCGACTTAAAGGGATCGTGGGAAGTGCACTTACCGTTGATAGAGTTCTCCTACAATAATAGCTACCACGCAAGCATTCAAGCGGCACCGTTTGAAGCCTTGTATGGACGAAAGTGCCGTACACCGTTGTGCTGGAATGAAGTAGAAGAAAGGCAGTTGGCCGGACCGGAAATTGTGCAACTAACGGCGGATAAGATTGAAGTGATCCGCGAAAGGATGAGAATCGCACAGGACCGACAAAGGAAGTATGCGAATAGAAGAAGAAAGCCTATCGAATTCCAAGTGGGTGACAAGGTCATGCTGAAAGTCTCGCCTTGGAAAGGAGTGGTACGTTTTGGAAAGAAAGGAAAGCTAAAGCCGAGGTATGTTGGACCTTTTGTTATCATCGAGCGTGTTGGCGCGGTAGCATACAAGCTTGAATTACCGGAAGAGTTGAAGAGGATTCATCCGACCTTTCATGTGTCAAACTTGAAGAAGTGCTTGGCCGAGACCGATGTGGCTATTCCGTTGGAAGACGTCAGTATTGACGAGAAGTTGATGTTCGAGGAAGAGCCAATCGAGATCGTAGACAGTAAAGTGCGAAAGACGAGAAACAAGGAAGTTCGTTTAGTTAAAGTTCAGTGGAGGTATCACAAAGGAAGGGAAGCGACGTGGGAAGTGGAATTTGATATGAGGATCAGATACCCTCACCTGTTTGAAAATGGAATTCCGGGGACGGAATTCTTTTGAGGGGGAGTGTTGTAACGACCGTGACCGAATCGGTTTAGTTTTGGCACTTGTAAGGAAAGTATAATAAGGGCAAAAGTAGAGGGGGCTATTTGGTAAGTTTGGGATAGAGTATTTAAAGGCACAAAACCCTAGAAGGAACATTCTAATACTGAAATTGTTGTTGACGGCTGATTTTGAGGAGAGAAAGGAGAGTAGGGTTCTCAAGGGCTTTGTGTGCTTTTGAGAAGAAAGGAATCATCAAGTTCAATTTCAGAAGGAAGGGAAGGATTGGAATTCGTGATCTGCAAGTAATCTCTAAGGTAATCTCTAATCCATAACTCCTTTCAAGTTTAATCTGTTGATTTCTGAGTTTTGGTGGGTTTTAGCTTTTCTAAGTCATTTGAGGCCTTTAGGGAGTTTTAATCTTCGTTAAATGCGTTTTGATAGTGAAACTGATGGGAAATTGATTACAGATCATTTAGTGATAGTTTACTGGCTTATCTTGGGGTTTAAGAGGCTTGTAATAGGATTTCCAACCATTAAACTCGTCCAGCGCTCGTCCGGAAACCTTCAAGTATGAAGGTGTCCGGGTGAGTGTCCGGATAGTTCTTGGTCGGGTTGTAGAAGGTGTCCGGATATTGTGTTGTCCGGATAAGTTTAGTCGTCTGGATAAGTGTGCCATCCGGATAGGTTAATCGTCCGGAGACTATAAGTTGTCCGGTAACCTCTGTGTGTCCGGAAAGCGTGGTTATCCGGAAAAGTGTGGTTATCCGGAAAAGTATGGTTGTCCGAAAAAGTAGTGATGTCCGGAAAAGAGTAGGGTGACAAGTGAGAAGTGTCCGGATAGTTCTAGTCAGCTTATAAATCTGTCCCTTCGTTCATGTAGACAATTTGGAAGTAAAGAGCAGAGTAGGGAAGAGCAAACAAGCGTACCAGGTGAGTTTTCTAAACTAAAATGTGTGGCCTTTAAAGTGTTTTCAAAATGTGTTTTGAATGTTGAGAATTGCCATGCTTTATTTATTATGCTTTAATTGCATGAAAGATGTTTAAAGTTTTATATGAGATGTATGCATACATTGTGTAGACGTAAATTGGCTAAGTCGGGGGGAGGTTCCGCCAGTACTCACGTCGGGGGGAGGTTCCGTTTATGCCATGGGAGTAAGTCCCAGTAAGGCAGCGTGATACTGACTCGTTGTCACCCTCGGGTGGCTTCAGGGTGCCATTTACGGGAGCGGATTTATCCGTGAAAGATTTTGATGTTCAGCTATGTGAAAGTTTATTATTGAAAGTCTTGTATTCATTTGAAAGTTATGAAAAGTTTTTAAATGATTTTGAGAACTGTCAGGAGGGACTCACTAGACCTCATGGTCTAACCCTCGCTCTTTTCAAATTAAAACCCTTTTCAGGAAAGCAGGTAGCGAAAGGCTCTAGCAGGTGAACAGAGCAGTTAGAAGATAGAAGCAGTAGAACCAGTGACACCATTATCTTTTAGTTCTAGCAAATTCTCAGTTGTGTAATAGGTTGATTCCGCCAACCTGAATTTTGAGACTTATGTAGGAATTTTGGGACCCATCTTTGGGATTGTTTCAGTGATTATGTTTTGCATGCTTTATTTTTTTGTCTGGGTTGTTACATTTCGTTCCCCTACTGGATCGGTGCAGGGGCTGTTTGGGGATGGCTGTATGACTCGGCTGTTTGGTTTGCAACTTGCAAACTGATTCGACCCTTATCCTTTGTGTGAGCTTGGTGCTGTTAAGTGTCCTTGTGGCGTCTTATCGTTTTGTTCGGTTCTGCTTGTGGTCGTGTCCCATGTATAAACTGTGTTTTGTTTGCGTTGATGGTTAATAAAATTGTTGTCGTTTCAAAAAAAAAATCTCAAAATACATAATTATTTAAAAACTTCTATAAAAATATTTAGGTCTCATCTGATTTATAGGATTATATAGGAATAGAAGTTATTTGGAATTCAATTCCAAAACTTCAACCCCATATTCAATTTGAAATATTGTTTGGATTTGAAAAGCCCGAGATTTTATTAAAATCTACAAACATCGGATTTAGAAATCTCATTAGGTTTAGGCAAAAATAAGCTAGGTTATAAGTTAGTTTATTTTTTGAGTAATCGTTTGTATGCACGTAATTTAGCTTATTGATAAGTGAAGGTGTTTACCTGCAGTAAACTTTTGGGATGTAATTTAATATTTGACATATGGATTTTGGGGCCGTATATGTTTTTAGCCAATTTCGACCTTTTCAAGGGAATATTTAAGTTTTTTGGCTCGACTTTGATGAACTTTTTTCGTTTCTTTTGTTGATTTCAAGAGACTTTCGGTACTTTTCTCGATTGTTTGGTTGTTTTTCCTTAATATTTGCTAGTATCCCTGAGTAGCCTTCAAAGTTTGGCGATCTCCCTTCATACCTCAGAAAAAATCCTACAGGGGGCTGGTCCAGATATTTCGGACGTCCAAGGCGGAAAGCCAAAAAAAAATGCCCCCTATACATCTATATATACTAGTTGTGTATATGTGTGATGCAACGAGATGCAACATTTGAATAAATGCAAAGATACAAATACAATTTTACCAAATTAAACATATAGTTAAGCAAAATGCAGTTGATGTATCTCCCTCCTAAAATAGACCAAGTGAAAAACAACAACCTATATCATGGAGGAGTAAATGATGATATATTATAATATTCATATGCAGATTAATATCATTTTTTTAGAAGGGTATCCCAGACCACATTGGGCCCAGACTAATCCCTAGGCAAATCGGGCCTTTGGCCCAGCTGCTAAAGCATGCAGCCCTGAGATTATCCTCAGTGGCCACAAGTGCTGCGTGTGGGGCTCGAACCCGGGCAAGCGCTATGAACTCCCCAGGCCTTACCACCACGCCACAACCCTTGTGGTTTGCAGATTAATATCATCTTAGGGTTAGTTAAGTGAAATAAAGATAGTGTATATTTTATATACAATACCAAAGTGCAAAGAAATAAGCAAATTGTGATATTAATGTCCTGAAAAGGGGAAAACATATGCCACATGCAACCCCTTTACAAACATATATTAGACATCCTTTTACAATAAATTATGAGAGGTAACTAACATTTTTTTTTCAATAGCTTAATGAGATTTATTAATGGCAGTTTGCTAGCGATGGAGAGTAGATTGATGAAATTGGTCATAGGCAAGTGTTAGTCCCAGATGGCTAACCAAGTATTGTAGAAGGGGGGGGGGGGGGGGGTTGAATACAATACTCAAAATTTTCACAATTTTAATTCTTATATTGAAAATCTTTCAAAAAGAATTACACATAGAAAACTTAAGACTGTTGCGGAAAAAAACAGATAAACTATTCTAACAATCTTACACAAAGTATACTAACAAAATAACTAAGAACACTTAGAACAAAGCTATAAAGTTTTTCAAGCAAACTGGAAATTCTTGCACTGAGAGAAATCTTCCAGTTTGCGTAGAATATTTAGGAGCACACAGTAATCTTCAAGTCTCTCAAGATGTTGGTTTTCTGCATGGAGAGGTCTTCCTTTTATAGTGACAAGGAGTGTGCAAGCATTGAATGCTTGGGACACTTGTCATCTTCACACTTGCTGAGGATGTTGACTTCTGGAGAGTTGTGAAGTCCTTGTCACCTTTTACAAGGTACATGGAAATGGAACTTTATATGGAAATGGATAATAAGACAAAATGTCACTTTATCCATGTAGAAAATATCTTCTCAATTTGTCTTCTAAAGATTGCACCACCGAAGGAAACTTGGGATATGTGACACATCTTTGGAGAAAGCATCTTTGAAGCTTCTTTGAGGTCCCACCGAAATGTCGCTTTGGGATATGTGACACATCTTTGAAGAAAGCATCTTTGAGACTTCTTTGAGATCCCACCGATGATAGCCTTGGGATATGTGACACATCTTTGAGATATGTGACATCATCTTTGGGATATGTGACATCATCTTTGGAGAAAGTATCTTTGAGACTTCTTTGAGATCCCACCGATGATAGCTTTAGATATGTGACAATCTTTGAGATATGTGACATCATCTTTGGGATATGTGACATCATCTTTGGAGAAAGCATCTTTGAAACTTCTTTGAGATCCCATCGAAATTGGACTTCCATTGGTGGGATTCTTTGGCCGAAACAGAGAGAGATTTCGGTGGAGATATGTCCACCGATGTGTGAGAACACCATCGGTGGACAATGACTTGTATGTGTTGAGAAAAGATCTTTCACTTCCACAATGAGAGAATCTTTAATCTTGACTTTGGTTGATCTTTGACTTCACCAAACATTTGCTATCTTGTACAAGCCATTACAAAGAACCATGCATCCAAAATTTCTCTAAGTATAAATTGTTTTTCAAAGTATAAAAGGAGATCATGAGGTCATCTTCAAATCTTGATGACCCAACAATCTCCCCCTATTTGATGATGACATCCATACTTAGAAAAACATGAGTAAGACAGTGAATAATGCATGTTGACCCTTCTTTACTCTTTTGGGTTCTTTTTCACACAGTCCATATTTTTTTTTGTGTATGTATATATGATATTTACATATGAGAAAAAATAAAAAAAGGTATAGTTGTACAAATAATTGAAAGGAAAAAGAAAGAAGTATAAACAGTATGAACAGAATGAATATTACTTGCATCTTTGGAGGGGCGAGTTGAAACTTGTGTCTGGCTTGAGGATTCTTCATTTTGATCAGCAGCCTGTTGATGTGTTGAAGAACTTTATCTTTCAGGCACTTTTGCTTTTCTTCAGATGTTTCAAATCTTCAAGTCATTCACTTACTCCAAAAGATTTCAGCCAAGAGAATCTGTGGGTTTTGATAGGAGACAACCCATTATAGTGACAAACTTTGAGGAGGGTTGAGTTTGAGTGAATCAGCCTCAGGATGCTTCTGCCAGTCTCTTGCATTTTCTTTCTTTCTTTTGGTATCTTCAGCTCTTCCTGTTCAGCATCAGCATCCTTTGTCTTTGTTTTGATCCCCCTCAGTAGATTAGTCGGTTTTGTGTTTCTCCCTCTCAGTTAGATCCGCCCGGACTGATGTGCTCCCCCTTGACCGGTCCGTCGATTTCCTCATTTTTTCAAGTTGGTCGCTGGATATGAGTACTGAGGGTTGATGTTGCTTCCCCTCAGATGAATTCTCCCCCTCAGCGGCCGACGCAGGAAAAACACCAAGAGGAAATGAAAAAATCGGCCGAAAATTGGCAATTTTCGGTAGGAAAATCTGGAGATTTTTTTTTTGCATTCCCACCGAAAATTTGCAAGAGATAGACAAAAATTCGGTGAAATTTTTGAAGAGGTTGAGGGAAATCTGCTAAGACATCTTCAGCAGAGAGTGGAGAAAGTCTTCTAAGGCATTATGGAGAAAATCTTCAAAGAGAAGAAAAGATTGGAATTTCATCTTCCAATTTTTGATAACCCAAAAAGATTGAGATTTGGTGAAGTAGGAGAATCACCATTATGAGAGAGAAAATCTTGAGAAAAAAAAAATCACAAAGGAAGTTGGTTCTAATGAGGAGTAATTTTGGTGGCCTAGAAATCGGTGGAGAGTTTTCGGTAGGGGTGATGTTCGGTGAGATTTGGTTGTTGGGAGGAACGTGATCTCGGTGGCCACTTTCAAGTGAAGTGGAAAATGGGTCGGTGGTGGTCTTATGGTGTGGGGTCGGTGATGTTTGCCAAGTGATCGGTGATGATGAGATGCTCTTGAAAAAGAAAATGATGTAGAAAGGTGGTGGATGAGATTGTGTAAGGTGAGATGTATGGTGGGAAAGGGGTGTAGGTGGTATGGGAAATGATGGTATATGAAAAATGTCGGTAGAAAGCAACTTCGGTGGTGTAAGGGTTTCAGCCACAAGATAGAAATGGATTTAGGAGATTGGAGATGGTGATGTCATGAGAGAAAAGAATTCTAAGGTTTTGTCAACTTTCTCACTTATCCACATAGATCCATCTATCCAGCTCAAAATCTGCAATCACAAAGAATGTATTTTCTAGGTACCCATTTGGTGGTGGGTCCTTTTGGGTTAGAAGAAACAGAATTGGTGTCACTTAGATCAATCTTTCTTTCGGACAGTCTTTGGCAAAATGAGAAGTATCACCACAGATATAGCATTTTCTATGAGGAAAAATCTTTTTAGAAACTTGACAATTTTCCTTACTTTTGCTCAAAGAATTTGATGAGGTATCAAAGATTTGGGGTGCAGCACCTAAAATTCCTTTTTCAAATTTTGGGAGGACCAAAGACTTTTCCTTTGAAAAGGACATTTTGAGACACACAGATCTGTGAAGAAAAGTCGGTAGGAGAAGTCACATAGGTATTATTAAAAAAATTGGAGGATTTCTTTTTAATAAAAAATCGGCACACAGAAACTTTCCTTTTTTTTTGGAGTTGGAAAATATTTTGCATGAGTTAGAAGAGAAGGATGCATCATCTAAAGACAATAGATAAAGAATTAAATGCTTCAATCTTTTCAGCATCAGAATGAGATAGAAATGGATGTACCTGGGATGAAGAGAAGCACTTAGCTGATACAAGAGCAGTTGAGGAGTCATTCGCTTTCAGATGTGGGTTCATATGCCAAATCATAAGATTTAGCAGGCAGGCCATTTCCTCTTCTGACAAGTCTTTCATTTCTTTCCTTTTCTCTCTGGTATTTCTCCTTGTATCTTTCAGCCCGGTCAGAATTTGCAGAAGATAGGTGTTGGCTGAACTTTTGGGAATCATACTTGGATGTTCCCGATTTTGAGGAAAATCGGTCTGAGGAAGCAGTTCTGGGTCTTTCAAAATGTTTACTTTTACACTCAGAAGCAAAATGACCCTTTTTAGCACAGTTAAAACATTCCTCATTAGATTTGTCCAAAGAAGAGTGTTTGGAGAGAGAAGAGGATGATTTTCTACCAAACTTAGATTTTCCAGATGAGAGATGAGATTTGGATTTAGAGTACCCATCCAACATGGCCATTTCATCAGATAATTTATCAACAGAAGTTTCCTCACATTCATCCTTAACATCACTAAGATATGCCTCTGAATGATCATTGGGATCTTCTTGACTATCATGGTCAGAGTTAGATGGGTAGGTGATTTTTGGAAAACACTTAGTCTTTTTGAAAGAGTCACTTAGGAGAGCTAGAGAAGAGTTCTTTATAAACCTATGCAGTTTCGTCTGCTCATAGTTGAAAAGAGTTCCATAAAGAACAGTTAAGGGCATGAACTCAAGGTCCTTGGTAGTTTTGATGCAAGTACATATATTTTCCCAAAAATCTGGAAGACAATCCATGAACTTGCACAAGACTTCCTCATTATCATAGACTCTGCCCAACAACTTAAGATCATTTAAAAGAGAGTTGAAGCGATTGTAGAAGCTAGGAAGAGATTCTCCTTTTTCAAAAGCAAAGAGTTCATAATTTCTAATAAGAGCAATCTTTCTGCTCTTTTTAACTTCATTTGTACCTTCGTACAAAACACACAGAGTGGGCCACATCCCTTTGGCAGTAGATAGATTTACCAGAGAGTGGTACACTTCATCAGGAAGAGAGAGAGCAATGATAGTTCTAACTTTAGAATCAAGAGACACAAGTCGTTTTTCCTCATCAGTATATTTCTTAGGATTTTTAAGAATGTAACGACCAGTAGCAGCAGATTTTTCTTCATCAGAGGAATCATCAGAATTATCTTTTTCCATGGTTTCTTTACCAGGCCTCTGCGTTTCATAGCGAGCCCAAACTCTGGGGATGATAGGTCCCTCTTTGAGAATGGTTGAATATCTAGTATCCACTCCTTCCATGAACAGCATCATGCGGCTTTTCCACAAAGAGAAGTTGTTAGCATTAAACTTAGGAGGTTTTGAAATGGACCCATTTTCAGAAAAGTTATTTTGAAAAGAGTTTTCAACAGTAGAAGAAAAAGAGGCAGCCATCGCAGATCAAGTTTATGGAATTAAACTTTCTGCTCTGATACCACTTGTTAGTCCCAGATGGCTAACCAAGTATTGTAGAAGGGGGGGGGGGGGGGGGGGTGAATACAATACTCAAATTTTTCACAATTTTAATTCTTATATTGAAAATCTTTCAAAAAGAATTACACATAGAAAACTTAAGACTGTTGCGGAAAAGAACAGATAAACTATTCTAACAATCTTACACAAAGTATACTAACAAAATAACTAAGAACACTTAGAACAAAGCTATAAAGTTTTTCAATCAAACTGGAAATTCTTGCACTGAGAGAAATCTTCCAGTTTGCGTAGAATATTTAGGAGCACACAGTAATCTTCAAGTCTCTCAAGATGTTGGTTTTCTGCATGGAGAGGTCATCCTTTTATAGTGACAAGGAGTGTGCAAGCATTGAATGCTTGGGACACTTGTCATCTTTACACTTGCTGAGGATGTTGACTTCTGGAGAGTTGTGAAGTCCTTGTCACCTTTTACAAGGTACAGTCAGAAGAGCCCATGCATGAGAAAAGAACTTTATATGGAAATGGATAATAAGACAAAATGTCACTTTATCCATGTAGAAAATATCTTCTCAATTTGTCTTCTAAAGATTGCACCACCGAAGGAAACTTGGGATATGTGACACATCTTTGGAGAAAGCATCTTTGAAGCTTCTTTGAGGTCCCACCGAAATGTCACTTTTGGATATGTGACACATCTTTGAAGAAAGCATCTTTGAGACTTCTTTGAGATCCCACCGATGATAGCCTTGGGATATGTGACACATCTTTGAGATATGTGACATCATCTTTGGGATATGTGACATCATCTTTGGAGAAAGTATCTTTGAGACTTCTTTGAGATCCCACCGATGATAGCTTTAGATATGTGACAATCTTTGAGATATGTGACATCATCTTTGGGATATGTGACATCATCTTTGGAGAAAGCATCTTTGAAACTTCTTTGAGATCCCACCGAAATTGGACTTCCATTGGTGGGATTCTTTGGCCGAAACAGAGAGAGATTTCGGTGGAGATATGTCCACCGATGTGTGAGAACACCATCGGTGGACAATGACTTGTATGTGTTGAGAAAGATCTTTCACTTCCACAATGAGAGAATCTTTAATCTTGACTTTGGTTGATCTTTGACTTCACCAAACATTTGCTATCTTGTACAAGCCATTACAAAGAACCATGCATCCAAAATTTCTCTAAGTATAAATTGTTTTTCAAAGTAGAAAAGGAGATCATGAGGTCATCTTCAAATCTTGATGACCCAACAGCAAGGATCATAGTGGATAAATTATAACCAACTTGAAAGTCTTGTGAACCACAATGGTTGTGGCGTACTGGTTAAGGCCCTGGGGGATGTGGTGGAATATCCCATCTGCATAGGGTTCTAATCGAGACGTACACAACAATTGTGGCCACTGAGGTTTAATTATGGCTGATGTCTTACAGTCATAATTTGTCAAGGGATTAGTCTAGGCATAGCCTACGACACCCTTTCCAAAAAAAACTTGAAAGTCTTGTGTGGTTAAAAAGTCCAATTGAAAGTCTTGCTAAATTGAGACATTTCATTAAACACCTAGTTTGCATATATCAGAATTGACATGTAAATTCTTCTTTCCGAACATCGATGTACATAGAGACAAAATCCCAAGAACGTTGATCTAAATAATGACGAAATTCCTTATAAAAAACGAGTATGTAAAAGAAATATAAAAAAGAAAGCTACATCCTAAAAGGCTAAAACATTGACTCAATGAGATGACACAAGTTTGAAACAAATATATAATCATGCAACTAATAATACTTGGATGTTAGAAAGAAAACACCTTGACTAAGGTCACTTTGTTTGGTGCTAATCCAAAGAGTAACAACAAGAGGCGGGAGGAAATCTGATTACACACTATCAATCGTCAATGACGTGTAGCTCAGTTGGTAATGGGTGGGGGCATCTTTGTACAAAAAGCAGAAAAGTTGAGCGGGTGTAGGGGAGTCCGCTCGGACATACATAGGTCCGCCCCTGATTATACTTAAGGTGAACTAAGTCGAACATTATACATTTGATACATTTTACTTCAATAAAAATCCTATCTCCCAAACTGGCACGTCTTATTCTTATCCATCAATTACGTGAATACTATCATTATGAAATAAAATGTGAACTTGAATTAAATAAATATATAATATAAAAAAATATGTTCTAATATTTATTTATTATACGGAGCAAAAGCATTTTAGAATGTGAATTACCGCAACTAAAATAATCGGGCTTGGGCTACGTAGTGGATTAGGCCTGTAGTAAGTTTCTTGGGCTCATTTGGGCCTCCAACTTTATAATATTGCATTTGACACTCATTTCCTGCATTATTTTCAATCTTACAATTATTACATTTTTTAAGCTTTTTCGGTACATGAATGAGCACCGTTATCATTAGGGATGTTCATCTAAACTGTCAAACCATATAAAATGTTTACACCGCACTATACCATACTGCAAAGCTTGGTTTAAAAGTTTTGGTGTGATTTGCGGTTAATATTTTTACAAAACCACAGTATGCGATGCGGTTTGCGGTTTTGAATTTTCGACATGCGATTCAAACTGTACCGTACTGCACCGCATATTTTGTATATTTTTTATTTTTATTTTTATTTTTATATAACATATGTATAATATATATAAAGTTGGGCGGCCATTGAAAGGAGAACTCAATTGTTTGTGATAACCGTGAGATCCAATCTCAACCACAAATTATTAATGGCTTATTAAAATTTTTAATTTATGTAATTACCGTTAACTTTCAAAAAAAAATTGTGGATAATATTTAGGGGTAAATTAGTCTCTTTATAAATCTCTCTCTCTCCCTCCTCCAAACCTTATTCCGGCCAAACTTATTCCGACGTACACCATATCGTGATACCAAGAACTTCTATGATACCATTGTGATACATACTGCCATCCATTTCATAATCACGTTCGTTATTATTGCGGTACCCAAGAACTTCTGTGATACCACCATTGACGGATCCCAGGCCTAGGGGGCAATGGCCCCCTTGATTTTTTCAACTCCTAGTACTAATAAATTATCATAACATTTGAAATTTATAGAACTAACATATTAATATTTGGCACTTCACTCTTGAATATGTGAAAAGTTGGGAGCTCAATTTTGTAGTGGATATACCCTCCATACTTAATAGAATAGTAAAAAAAAATAAGAGCTATTTGTTATGGAACACAGTTACATGATATGATGAGACGAGATTTAGAGTTAAGTAATATTAACTGTATATTTACGTGTGGACCGTAAATATTATGATTATGAATATGTTAAATCGAATCTTTGAGCGATAGCAATTATAATAGACGACGAATTAAAGTAATCCGTCGATTAAACTAATAATATTTTAATGCAAGCGTTAGGAGATTATATATTAGCGATTTCAAATAAAAAATTTATAAAAAATATATAGTTGAACTAAAAGATTAAAATGGTGAAATTAGTTTCGGTAAATGGACGATCTTTTGTATAAAATATCCTATATGAATCAGAACGGTATATTAGTTTATGGGTAAACCATATGTCAAAAAAAATCATATTTTATAAAAGTTACGCACGTAAAATCTACTTTAAAAAGTGACTAGACCAATTAGAATAGAAACCAAAAGATGTGTTATATAGATCACATCGCATTATGAAGAAAATAATGGTCAATTGTAAATAAAATTGATAAAGTGTATATTAATTAATGGAACAAAAACAAAATATAATGTTCATGTATATTTATATAAAATATTAGTTTCGACCCCTAGTTTATAAGGTTCGTGTTCCGCCACTGGATACCACTGTGATACGCATTGTGATGCATACTACCATCCATTTCATAATCACGTTCGTTACTTTTGCGATATCAAAGGACTTTTGTGATACCACTTTGATACCTATTGTGATACCTACTCCCATCGAGTTCATCATCACATTTATTACTTTGGTAATATCCAAGAACTTATGTGATACCACTGTGATACCCATTGTGATACATACTGTCATCCAATTCATCATCACATTCACTACTACTTTCATATCACTAATTAAAGAAGTAGTAGAAATACAAGCAATAGAAGAAATGATTGGTGTGTTATATGGAAATGGTAGAAACCTTTCCCATGGCGAATGGTAGTATGATTCCATGTACAAACGGAACTCTTCGAAAACAACAAATCCAGAGAAGTTATCTCCACTCTATTGATGACCAGTAACTCATTGGAAAGATTAACCACGGTTTAGTGATCTCGATTTCTTTACCTGGACATAACGTCATTAGTGATGCTCCTTCCGGCATTGATGCCAAGTTTTTGAAAGATTGGTGGCGGCAATGAAGAATGTGGTTTTACTTGTATTGCAGATTTGCAGAGAAAATTACATGATGCGCCATCGCCTCTATAACCACCACGTACCACCTCCCGCAAAGTGGGTCAAAGATGCTTCCGATAGCGCTTTGCCGGAAAATCTGGAAAGTGGATCAAGATGATCCGAGAACGGTGATGCATGCTCTCAAAAGTTTGGCTTTTCATTAATATTGGTGTCATTGTATTTGATGGGGAGCCATTATTCAAAGGGTTTAAGTTGGACATAGCTATATAATCACAAATCAATATGTTAAGATAACGAAGGAAACTATCTTATATTGATAACTGCCAAAGAAAATAAATAATATTTAAATTATAATTAATCAAATTACTTATACACTCTTACCTATTAATTAAATAAATAAAATTTATATAATAAAATAATTGGCTCACATTGGATCTCACAGTTATTATAAACTAACGAGTTTTCATTTGATTAGGCCCTATAAAATTGGACACGCCAATTTATCGTATTGAAACTCTTTATTTTTTCCGACTAATTCTTAAACTATTATTCATTATGCAATATTTGTGAAACAGACATATTCAAACTCTTTATTTTTTGAACTACGATCACTTTATCGTTGCTTTTATGATATATTTTTGAACTTATATTTTTTTGGATTGTACGCATAAAGTGCAATAGTGACAAACCGTATAAACCACACCGCAAGAGGTTTATGTGGTGCAGATTTACAGTTTGGAAAATCGATCAACCACATATACGGTGCGGTTTGGGCCCATACCATACCACACCAAACTACACCACAAACATCCCTAGTTACGATAACATATGATATTTAATTATTCTATTTTGTTTATATAATAGGACACGTAAATGTTGTGAGTGTTTTATTCTCAAATTTATTTTTTCTTCCCTAAAACAATGTAAGCATGTGTAGGTTGTGTAGATATGTGTATGCCCGTGCATGCATGTATGTATGTATGTATGTTAATGCAAAATTATAATATCTATTGGGATCAATGTTGATTCAGGACTTTTGTCTAGTGAGGGCATCTTTAAGGTAGATTAAAGATTTACAAAGTCGTTTGGTTTTAGCTTAATTCCACGATTTCGAGAGTTTTTTTTTAAATTTTTTTGTTTGATTTCGATGTATTTTTAGGTTTTTTTGTCAATTGTGAGTTTTTTTAATCTTTTTGTTGATTTGGAGACTTTTTTGGTTTTTTTGTTGATTTTGAAGCAGAAAAACACTGGGGTGGGAGGGGGGTAACGTGGAGAACTACACTAGAACCTGATTTTTTTTAAAACATATGAATATGTCTGGCTCAAATAAGTGTAGGCTCGAATGGCTCGACTCGGCTCATAAAATTTAATCGAGCTTTCGACCGAGTCGTGTCGAACATTAGTGTTACGGAGCTCGACTCGTTAAGTTAAGCGAACTTTATTTTATGTTCGAGATCGACTCGAGTTCGAGCATTATTAGGCTCAAGTTCAAGATAAACGAGCTCGGGCTTAAATGACTCGTTAAAAGCTCGACTTGTTTACACCCCTAGTTATATCGAAGCAGTTTTGGGGGTTTTGAGTGAGAGAGGGATTACAAATGGGTATTTTGAAAAACATTTACAAAAAAGAAATCTAATATTTTTCCTATACTTACAAATTGTAGCATTTATTAATATATGAAATGATATCAAGCAAACTCAAATTCCCCAAAAATTAATTTATGAAATGGTGTAGGCCCAACTCATTAACCCAATCTATCAAGTTACAATACTAATTAATTTTTAGTATTAGACTACAATTTTTATTTAGAAAGTAATGACTAGTGTTTTAAGTAACGATTAAAACTAATGTCAGTGCATAATTATATCATCTGTTACAATACTAATTAATTTTTATTAAGAAGTAAAATGAATCCCAAATGGGTGTTAAAAGATGATTGGTTAAGAAGCCACAAAACTGGTAACATCTACTCATCAATTTTTTTTTACAAAAAGGTTGATACCGGCAACCTCAACCGGCCCCCTATTCATAATGTGGGGGCATACCTGACTCACTCAGCGGTTGTGGCTATGGGGTGTCTTGGGTTCAAACCCGAGACCTTCTGCTTTTTGTACAAAGATGCCCCACCCATTACCAACTGAGCTACACACCATTGACATCTACTCATCATTTTGATCATCATAATTCACATGTTAATTTAAAATGTCGCATCTACATGAACTTGGTAACATTTCATCTTTCAAGAGGTATGTGTGAGTGTGACCCATCCACACGAAAGTGCTTCTATGTAGTTTTCATTAAATTGTCGAAAATATGGAAAATTTAAAACACATATTAAATTAAGAGTAAACTCTAATTTTGGTCCTTATGGTCTATAAAAATCTTTGAAAGTGGTCCTTGTAGTTTAGTAAGTCTAGTCTAGAAGTTGTCCCAATGGTTCTTATTTTGCTCTGAAAGTGGTCACCCATCACTAACTTCATTAACTTTCTCCTAATTGCGTTAACTTTCTTCTAACTCCGTTACAATAAATGGCATTTTAGTCTTATTATTATTTCTACAATTTTCTTTTAAAAAATAATTATATATATATATATATATTATCTAATTCATATTCATATATATATATATATATATATTAAAAATATTATAATTCATTATTTATATTTATATATAAATTAATAATATTATTAAAAATTATAATATTTTTAATATATATATATAATATAATATTTTTTTATTAGTTTTTAAAAGAAAAATGTAAAAATAATAAGAAGACTTAAATGCCCTTTGTTCTAACGGAGAAAGTTAACGGAATTAGAAGAAAAATAACAAAGTTAGAAGAAAGTTAACGGAATTAGTGATGGAGAACCACTTTCAGAGCAAAATGAAAACCACAGAGATAATTTCTAGACTTACTAAACCACAGGGACCACTTTCAAAAATTTCTATAAAACACATGACCAAAATTAGAGTTCACTCTTAAATTAATGAATTTGAGGGATGAGATATCTGGTGATTGGTTTCACTACATTCCAGATATAGAACGAAATAAAGTTATCCCATTTTATTGAATGAAACATCTAATGTTTTTAGAAAGGCAAAAATTTATTGAAACCAACGACAAGATCCCTATAAAGAGATCTGTAAGAGACAAATAACAAAGAGGGAAACAAACCAAACTCTACAAGAAACAAAAGATCACCAAAATAAAAGACCAAAAAAGACCAACAACGAAACCTCAAGAAATAGCAGAAGACGGGGATATAAGTCAAGCCGTTTAGAGATAGAACTAGGGGTGTTCAAAAAAATCATTGGACAGCTCAAACCGGTCGAACCAAGTCAAACCAGACCGTTTTTGGTGGTTTGAGCGGTTTGACGGTCCAGTCTGGTCTGAAAATTTGCCAAACCATGCGGTTCGGTCCGGTCAGCGGTTTGACGGTTTTTTGGACGGTTTGGACCAAACCGGTCATTTAGTGTTAACTGTGTTAACTTTTTCGGACCAATAGGAATTAAGAGATTTTACTGGTTTGAACATATAGAGACCGAATTTTGTAGGGGTATTTTATATTTTCGGAATTCCAATTTATTAATGTTTGTTTATTTTCCTAATTTCATGCACCAGATAATTATGGTAGTTATTAATGATAATATTCGTCTTCCTAAAATCACTATTCTTGTTCGTATGATTATATGCAAGTTCACGATTTCTTCATCTAAAACTCAGGATTCTTCTGCGATTCTACAACCATTTCACGTTTTTTTGATGCAATCGATTATGGATTCCATTGAAGATGAACGTGTTATGAAACTGCATATATGCACATCATAGAATTGCATATATGCACATATTACAACTGCATATACGCACACTTTACAACTGCAGCATATATGCACATATCAAAATTGCATATATGCACACTTTACAACTACAACATATATGCACATATCAAAATTGCATATATGCACGTATCAAACTTGCATATATGCACACCTTACAACCGGATATATGCACATATCAAAGTGCCATATATGCACATATGAAGGAAAAGCGTAAATGGAAAATCATTATGATGTAACTATAAAACCATGCAAGTATAAAGCCATGAACACATGTTTCTTATTTGTTCACCAAGATCTCATAACCATTTTAACCATCACATACTAGGCCTTTCATATTTCATTCAAATGTATCCCAAATTGCATATATGATACTGATTTCATTAGACGAAAAAACTTCGAAGATATCTATCAATCGTGGAATCGATTTGAAACGTCACCTCTGTTGATGTTAGACCCGAATAACACTGATTTCTTGAGAGATTTCGTTTGGAATCGACTTGTTTAAGAATCGATTTGTAATCGACCTGTTTGGAATCGATTGGAATCGATTTGTTTGGGATCGATTTGGAAACGACTTGTTGATGTTAGACCCGAATTACACTGATTTCTTGGAATCGACTTGTTGATGTTAGCCCAATATCGCTACTTGTTTGGAATCGATTGGAATCCTCTTGTTTAGAATCGATTTTTTTTTGAAAGACAATTGCATTTCGGGGGTATCCTGAACAAAGTCCAGACTAATCCCCCTTCGACCCGACCACGGTTCGGCCCACGATCCGGCCACGATTTGGCCCACGACCCTTGATATCCGCCGCGTGCTCACCTCTGGATTCGAACCCGGGTAGTAAGGGCTTCCACCACTTACCCCCCAGGATGTTACCGACCATTAGGCTACAACATCTTTGGATGTTTGGAATCGATTTGGAATCAATCTTCAAAATACCCGTATCACACTGATTTCTTTGGAGATTTGGTTTGAATCGTATTTGGCGAGAGAGTAAGGTTTGGATTTTGGTTTCTAAACCAGTGTGAGATAACTTTAACAGGTGCGTGAAATTAGGAGAAAGAGTTATCGATTCCTTATCTGATAATTACACATGTTTGTTAATTGACAAGAATACCCATGTGCATATGTGCTTCATATAACCTCAACCGTGATTTTTGTAACACCATCAAATTTGGAAAGAGCAACTAAAATAAAACTTCAATAAATCAACCAAACAAAGGATAAAATCCTTTCTACAAAACCATCATTGGAAGTACCTGAACTTTAAAACAAAGGATAAATCACCAAAATGCAAGCTTATGTCACTTACTGAGACTAAAACAGATTAGGTGTTACTCAACCCAAATAGAAGTTGCTAATTCCAAAAATAAATGTGAAAGACTTCACCAAGCTAGACCTTTCTCGAGTATACAACTAGATCTCATCTCTTCATAGTGTCACTAGTACTATTCCTCAACCGGAACCTGTTGCATATGCCGACAAATAAAAAGGTTGGGCTAACGCCTAGTGAGTTCAAGAGTTTTTGTCATGGTTATATAATTTGTAAGATGAGAAAAGTGATACTTAAATCATGAGTTCCAAAAAGGAATTATATTAAATGCAAACCACCCATTTTCCAACGCACAAAAATCCCGTGACGAAAGCTTCAATATAAAGCAATCCTAAAAAATGGACTCAAACCTAAAACTCACTTAAAACGTAAATAAATTCCAATTATAAAAACATGAATAAATCTCTAAATATTCAAAATATCCCAAACACGGATGAGGCATAAATCACAACCCATAAAACATGGAAAGCAATCCATATAAATATAATACGTCACAGAAAACATGGATAAAAGTAAATACCCAAACAACACCTTTCAGTGACGGGGGAGACCCACTTCCATTATATGTGACAGAACACAAAGTTAAGCCGCATAACAATGTTATTGAACTACACCTCAGATCGTGACTCTATTGTCTGCTTTAATAAGCTCCAACTCGAGTTGGACTTTATTGCCTGCTATAATAAGCTACACCTCAAGTCCCACACCCAGCAACGGGTGGCACCACCGTATCCTTTATTGTCTGTTATGCCCAACTACACCTCAAGGATACACGATCTTATTGCGTGTTCATTCTCTAGTAAGTTACACCTCAAGGTTTCCATTGGACCTTTATTGCCTACTTATTAGCATTCAAGAATTGGAGTCTCGACTCCTTACTTGATAACTCAAGATGTTCAACCCTCGTGCACACGTGTTAGAACATCAAACCATAAAACCCAAAATTCCGGAGTACAACCCAATAAGGTTCCTCTCAACAACAGCGGGACACCAAATGCCAAAAGGGCATACTTCTCAAAGTGAGAATACCAAGACTCTCCACTATATAAATATGACTGACTCATATGCCTATGGATCCATTACATTACAGTCTAAATTTACATGACCCAAAATGAATGACAAGGCACTCAAAGCATGTAACATTTCAAATAAATATGTCATAACTGCATATAACCTCAAAAGCCCGACATAAAGCAAAATTAAACATGACAAATATCCTCCAAGACTCATTAAAATCAAAGTCGAGTCAATAGCTCGACAACACTGTTGACCATAAAATAGAAGTCATCATAAACAATAAAATGTATTTAACCAACGTTTATGCGATTACATATTCCAAAATACGAGTAACTCAAAACCCCATTATGTGATGTGATAAATCGTTTTCCAAATGAAATTAGACCTTTTAAAATTCCAAAATATTTTATAACTCAATAATATACATTTTTCACATGTTTTATAAAACCTATTACACTAAAAGTGCATTTACGTCAAAGGACCTCTAATTTTACAATAAATCATAAAAAAACATATTAATATGATTCTTTATAAAATGTTCAAAGACACCAAATGAATGACATTTTACAATGTTTATAAATCAAATGTATCCAAAATGTAAATTTCATCAGATAAGCAAGACATTTGACAAGCAACAAGTAAAAGACTTTAATATTTCAAAATGAACATTATTGGCATGTACAAAATTTTCACAAAGCAACTTGAACTCACCTTGCTAGGTTATGTTAAACCTAGTTTTTTTTCAACTTGTGTAATCTTCTTGTTACCTAGATAACCATGTGTAATCAACAAATCAATGGAAAAACTCTAAACAAAATATCTAGACTACCTTTTGAACTTCCCAACTTATTCATCAAAATTCATCTAAAGGCTATAAATTTGAAATCCTTAAATTCCATATGAACTTATCAACATAATTAAATTCCTCAATTTAATTTATCTACAAAATACTAAAGAAACCCACTATATACTATAAAAAGCTTACTTGCAACAACGAGCTTTAATAAATAATTAAATCATAATATTTCAAGAACACTAAATTTTACCCCAATAATTAAACAAACCTTAAATTCAAGGGTTAGGAAGCTTATACCTTTCAACTTCTAAAGAATTCCTCTTTAATCTCTTCTTAAAAAGCTAACTTTACATCTCCAATAAAATCCATCACTTAGATCTTCAATGCATTTATGTGGTATAAGTATAGCAGCTTCGGCCCAAGCCCATTATTCATGCATCAGCTAATAAACATTTCTGCCAAGCCACCTTAAGCACATTTCCATATGATATTAACTAATTTAGGGCAGCCTCTTCATTTTATTTTTTTTCTAAGGAGGCGTAATGAGCAGATCAGTTAGCATATGCTACTGCCGTGTTCCTTTCATTTCTATGTGTGTGTGTATAGATCAGATGCTAACTGATCTGCTCCTTACGCCTCCTTAGAAAAAAAATAAAATGTAGAGGCTGCCCTAAATTAGTTAATATCATATGGAAATGTGCTTAAGGTGGCTTGGCAGAAATGTTTATTAGCTGATGCATGAATAATGGGCTTGGGCCGAATCTGGCTCTCATATAAAAAAAATGAAAAGAAGACGCTGCTAACAAGACTCGATCTCAGGACGTGAAGCACACAAAGTCACGACCTTGCCAATCTAGCATGACTATCTTTCTGTAATACTAGCTCCGTTTATTTATTTATCCTTAAATCACCAGATCTAGTCTTTCCCCAAGTTTGACATCACCTTTGGATCTGATATGGCACGAACTTTTAAAAACTCAAAACACGAATATTATAATTATGTGTGTTAAATTTCAGAGGATCTTGAATCACTTGAGTTCAGGTTGAGACGCGTGATATATGATCGGAACGACAAAACGTCGCAAAATGTCAAATATCCCTTTCTTTCCTTTTTGTTATTTTTTCTCCAAAGTGTTCCAAACCAAAAATCTGGGTGTTACAATCCTCCCAGCCTTAAAAGAGATTTCGTCCTCGAAATCTAATTCCTCGACAAAACATTTGATTTTTTTCCTATTCATTCGATGAAATTCTTAATGAGTATACCGGGTTCAGCCCAATTCGAATATGCACTCCAAACCATAAGTATTCCCAAAAATTCCTTGACCAAACCATCATTGACATTCATCTAATGTTCTATCCCGGAACGTACCAATAAACTATAAAGAGTCGATTATCCCCAAACTTATAGATTACACTACTCTCATAATACATCCAAGTATCGTTCATCCAATCGGTAAAATCTTTACCAATCAAGAAAATATTTTATCATAAATACCTATTTATCAACATCTAATCTCCTTAAAGTTGCCACTTATATTGCATATTTTTCTTACATCTCAAGAAAAATACTCACAACTACACCAATGGTCATTGACCTCCAAAATCAAAAGTAGACACCTAAGTTCGTAAAATGACAATGCCACAAAATATGAGTATGCCCAGAAGTAGTTCATTCTAGATTTTCCACTGCTTCAACTATCAATGTCGGTTTTTTTTAAGTTGACACCTAATATGAGAACTTGAATCTCATAACTGCATCACTCTTGTACTTGATTTCACAATTTTTCTCTAATCCCAAAGATTCACCAAACTAGTGTACCACCCATAATCAACATGACGCTAAACAAACAACTAATCAAATAATTGTTCAAACCTCCAACTCAAGGATTGTCGAAACGGACGACTCGCTACCAAAGTTGTCGGAAAATCCTATGATTCTAATACTTCAGTTATCTAAAAGTACATCAACCTGACAACTGAAGCGCCCAAATTACGACACTACCACAAGTCGGACTATCCAACACTTCCACTCTCAAGGCTTTCTAAGTCCTCACGCTTCACCAAAGGTTTAATTCCACGTCTCTAATGAGTTCAAGGTTTTCCAAGTGTAGGACTTAACAGATACGCGGTTCACAACTTTATAAGACTTTTTAAACACAAAATCTTTATAGCAATTGTACATACATGTAAAATTTACTACCACTTACTAGGTAGTCGTGCAAAGTGGTCACACTTGCCACACATATTAAAATCATTTTGAAAGCTACTTGATCATTATTCAAACTAATAATGAAAACATGAAAGTATGTTCAATAAACGTTTCGAATGAACCGTTATGGTCCTAGCATGTATCTATTTACGCCATGTATGTAAAGTAATTTACTGCATTAAAATAGTGTGCAACAAAATGTTTAAACGAAACTTCGAAAAATAAATTTAAATAACACCAAGCTATGAAAATTCTCTCTTTTAACCATAAAACGACATGGAATAAAATTCACCAACAATATTTACATGTGTCAGTTTGTTTCGCAAAAATGACGTAACGATCTATATATATATATATATATATATATATTTGTACCGGTTTCAAGTTTAAAGCAAAATAATAACATGCTTTCATCCTTTGAAAATATCGACTAAAGCATCGGGAAGAAGTCTCAAATCAGAATATGCATACAACTTGTAACACTCTCCTAATAGTTTTCCTGAAATAAAATAACATGCGACAGATGGTCCATGTGAAATTTCAAAAGAGGAGGTTCATTATATCAAATTTCGAAATTTCCTCGTCCAGTCATATAATGACATAAAAGTAAAATCTTCTGACAAAAGTCACGCATATTTTTTTTCCAGAACTTAGGAAAACGATAAGTGCATGTAATTTGGTTGACACGTAAATAATTTAAATCGACTTCGAATTTTTAAAGTCGTACAAACGATGCGCATTAATGTTCCAAATATATATATATATATATATATATATATATATATATATATATAGGCTGGGTATCAAATACAAACCAACTAGTTTGTACAAACTCGTACAAACCATACATAGCTTCATGATTTTGTAAATTTGGCTTCATGAATGTATATATATATATATATATATATATTTTGGCTTCATGAATATATAATTTGGCTTCATGAATATATCATTTGGCATTTTTAACTAATTGTTTTACAAAAATACCCTAAAATACCCTTATTTTTGTAAAACAATTAGTTAAAAATGCCAAATGATATATTCATGAAGCCAAATTATATATTCATGAAGCCAAAATATATATATATATACATTCATGAAGCCAAATTTACAAAATCATGAAGCTAGGTATGGTTTGTACGAGTTTGTACAAACTAGTTGGTTTGTACCCGATACCACCCCTATATATATATATAA
Source organism: Saussurea involucrata (assembly GCA_033807775.1). Classification (NCBI taxonomy): domain Eukaryota; kingdom Viridiplantae; phylum Streptophyta; class Magnoliopsida; order Asterales; family Asteraceae; genus Saussurea; species Saussurea involucrata. The sequence goes on from CM066316.1 coordinate 68,124,732, forward strand.
TGCATTTGCGTGAAATGATACCAAAAAGAACCAATTAACCGAAAGTGCATAAAGCAAAACATTTAGATAAACTATCATGATGCTCTTATATGCATTACTCACACCCCGTATAAATCAATTCGTAAGTAAACAAGGTGCAACTAAACATGCTAGCATAAATCTCACCTGCGAAAACCAAGCGTCCATTTATTTATTTATCCTTAAATTACTCAGGACCTGAAGCACACAAAGTCACGCCCTTGCCAATCTGGCATGACTATCTTTCTGTAATAGTAGCTCCGTTTATTTATTTATCCTTAAATCACCCGATCTAGTCTTTCCCCAAGTTTGACATCACTTTTGGATCTGATATGGCACGAACTTTCAAAAACTCAAAACACGAATATTATAATTATGTGTGTTAAATTTCATAGGATCTTGAATCACTTGAATTCACGTTGAGACGCGTGATATATGATGAAACGACAAAACGTCGCAAAATGTCAAATATCCCTTTCTTTCCTTTTTGTTATTTTTTCTCCAAAGTGTTCCAAACCAAAAATCCGGGTGAAAAGTCAATTTAATCTTAGCCATTGATTTTTATGATTAACGGTCTTGATTAGTTAACACGTTTAACACTAAATATCTTGTTAACCGTCCATTTAGTATTAACTGTGTTAACTTTTTTGGACCAATAGAAATTAAGATAAGTTACTGGTTTGGTAGGGGTAGTTTAGGAATTTCAGAATTTTAATTATTTAATGGTTATTTACTTTCCTAATTTCATGCACAATATATTTTTGGTAGTTATTAATGATAATCTTAATCTTCTAAAACCCATGTACTGCATATATACATACCTTAGAACTGCATATATGCACATCATAGAATTTCATATATGCACATATTAGTACTGCATATATGCATACCTTAGAACTGCATATATGCACATATCGAAATTGCATATATGCACGATTTAAAACTGCATATATGCACCAAAGGAAAGCAGAAATGGCAAAGCATCATGATGTTCTTATTTCTTTACCATGTTAGCATTAAGCGATGAACACATGTTTCTTATTCGTTTACTAAAATCTCATAACCATTTTAACCATCACATACAAGGTAGTAACAAAGAAGCAATAAAATAGCAATGTCAATATTATAGCAATGTCAACCGGTTACGGGAATGTCAAATTAAAACATTTAATAATAGCCGAATTTTGTACACGCAATGTCAATATTATCAATCTCTGATAATCAATCTCGGAAATTATGTAAAGTCACAATTAAACATATGTTCGATGGTTGGGGGTTCTCTTGCCCACGTGCATCACCATCTACTTCCCATTTGCTATCCTTGAATATGCTTGCTAAGTCCAGCTTGAACTTGTTGAAGTCTCTATCCCCCGGAAATTCAGCAATTGCTGCCGTTAGTTCTGCATCGGCTTCCCATCTTGAATAATTAATGTCCAATATCTATCATCCAGTTTTTTCATGATAACCTATAATTTAAAATTATCATTGCAATTAAATCAACATTTATCCAAAACATCAATCAAGCAGACAACATCTCTCTTTCCATTATATTCACACCATGTTAAGTTGCATAAACATGTAAATTCATATTAGTCTACTTTAGCAGTTTATGTGCACATATGCACAATTTATGTGCACACATGCACATAAGCAAATTGTTAAATAATTAAGTACAGCAGTTTATGTGCACATATGCACATAAACAAATATCGTTTATAGCATAAGAATAATCAAACTAATAGGGCAAAATAATTATATGCACAGTTTATGTGCACACATGCACATAAGCAAATTGTTGAATAATCCTCTCGCTAGGTTTTCGTTCTGCAGAAACCCCAAAGAAGAATGAGCCCTAATTTGTAGTCAATTTCTGAAATGCTCAACTTAACCCAAAATAAGAATGAACCCTAATTGTAGTCGATTTCTGAACGATTCAAAATAACCCAAAATAAGCATGAACCCTAATTCTATCGGTATCAACGTAGTTACAAAGTTAAAATCTTTTGTCAGAAAACAATCAGATACCAAGTCCTTCAACATAACAATGAAAACAACCGATACCATCCATCAACTGAGATAATACAACTAAAAACCCTAGGTATCGGCTTGATTTTCTTTTATAATACAATCAGATAGAAAATCCTTAAGTATAAACGAAATGCATCGGAAGATAACTACAAAAACCTTACCAGTTTCAAACTTGCAAAGTCAAAAAAACGTCGATCACACGAACTGACACACAGTGCTTTAATCGAAATTACCTCTGATTAAATCGTTCCCGTCGTGCGCCATGAAAATGTCGATTGCTTCTTATGTTCAATAATCCCCTTGATTTTCTTCCAAAACATTGTGATAGTATCTCCGATTTTGAGACTCTGTTCGAAAAGGGCGTGATTTTGTGATGTTCGTGATGTTATTCAAGATGCTTGATATTTAGGGTAGTTACAATCTCGTTCCTGATATTTAGGGTGTTTCCAATTTTAAGTTTTGGTATTTAGGACAAAAATACCCCTCTGCACTTATGCACAAACATGAACCTTTTATTTTTTAATTTTGAATAATATTAAAATCCATTAATTAATTATAACCTTTAATCTGATTAATCTATGGTTGTGATTGGTTTACATGGTTAACACTAAATGGGTGGTTAACAAAAGAAGGGCTCTCTCTCTCTCTCTATATATATATATATATATATATATATATATATTATTTTTTAATATATACCATTTACTTAAGTTAGACCCAAAGTTACTTCAAACCCAAACATGATGTTGACGGTGAAAGCCTTAAGCCCCTAACTGACTCAAAATTGACAAAATCGGCCGCATGCAAGCTAGCACGATGCACTGTTCGTTGGTATATTTTGTTTACGTTTTTCGAAGACTTTGTTAAATTTTTTTTGTAGACTTTGTTAATTTTTTTGTGGACCATGTGAACTCAAATCAATGAAGCTTTAAAATTTCAAATTATATATATATATATATATATATATATATATATATATATAAGTTTAAATTTTAAAGCCCATAAAAGGCCCAAAACGCCTAAACAGGTCGGATCAAACCCCCTAAACTGTGGTCCAGTTTGACCGATCTCGACACTTGATGTCAAACCGCTCGGTTTGAAAATTTAATAAACCGCCACTTACGGTTTGGTTTGTGGTCTGAGGGGTTAAACCGCCCAAACCGGACCGCGAACACCCCTAGATAGAACGATCTTTGAACCATCAAAAATCAAAAACTCCGAGACGGAATGGGGGATAGTGTAGTCGATACTCCACCATTAATTAAGAATGCAATTCCAAAGCGACGAGGCGACCTTGCAACCGAGTAAACAATGATCCAACGATTCAACATGATCTCTACAAAGCGGGCACAATATTGAATCAAGATCAATTCCTCTTTTGTTGAGTTCTTGAAGAACCGACAACTTGTTATAAAGAGCCCTCCAAACGAATATATTCACTTTCCAGCAACTTCCAAGCATTTTCTGAATTTCGCCATGAGAATGAAACATCTATTTAGTTCCACCAACACTTTAAAAATACATCAAATAAAACATAACAACCTATTATTAATACAATTGATCACATATTTGCATCCTCGGAGTATTTACATGTCTTTGATGCATGTGTAAGCTAATTACTTAGGTGCTATTCGGTTCATTTTCTGTTAAGACCTGAATGGATATAGCTGTCTGAGTGGATATGGTTGTCTGAGTGTTAATAGATATGTTGTTGTTCGGTTGTTGTGTTGAATAAACAGTCATAATATCAGAAATGACTATTTTACCCCCAATCTTTAATTATTAAATATATCATTAGATAACTAAAAAATTCATGTATGAATAACCAAAAAAGGTGTTACCAAAAACTAAAATGTGATTTTAATTTATAATTTAATATATAATTTTTATATAAGAAAATCTGGTTAAATAGGTGAAACCCAAAAAATCATTTTTTTTTCTCCAAATCCCTTAGAAGTTAGAAATCGTCGTCAATAATAAATCCAAATCCCTTTAAAATTGGTGATATTTCTTCTGGGCTAGGCTAATGGCACTAGGGATGAGCAAAACCGGACCGATCCAAAACCCGAACTAACCCAAAAACACTAAACCCGAATTACCCGAACCCGATCAACCCGAACTTCACTTACGGTTCGGTTTGGGTTTGGGTTTTCCAAACCCGAACCCGTCCGAAACCCAAAGTTTTTGAAAAAATATATTTTTTTTTATATAATAATTCATTAATATATATATATATATATATATATATATATTTGTTCAAGAACTCATCTTAAAAAAGTTCACAGAAGAACTTGTCTGCAAGTTTTCTAGCATCTATTATTTGATTGCAAAACGATAGAAAATTATTTCTTTTTGATGCAAATATCTCTGTGCCAAGAAAATTAGTTACAACTAGCAAGAATAAACCCTTTGCAAACCAAACCGATTGAAAGGATGGAAGAAACTAACTCGCTGACAATCAATATATATCGTAACGAAATCTACAACAACGGAACTAGATTAAATAAAAATGGCTTACAGTGAATGAGGGATGTGAGTGAGAAGCGTATATTGGATGATAAGGATTCACGACTTCATACATGGTGGCAGCAAAGAATGGACTAATTGTGAAAGTGGAATGTAGAAAACCAGAAGCGAGTTAGTTTCTTGAATAATTTCAATGGGCTAAAAATGGGCTTGGATCCGGCCCAACCCGATGAACCCGAACCGATGAACCCGAAACCCAAACTTTACTTAGGAGGGGTTTCGGAGCCTGTTTTGTCCACCCGAAACCCGATCGGGTTGGGGATTTTTCGGCCCGACCTGACCCGACCGATGCTCACCCCTAAATGGCACCCCTATCATCTACTATTAGCACCCCAAACCCTATCTCCATCATTATTTTGTTTTTTGTTTTTTGTGCTTTTTATTTGTTTGTTGTTTTTGTTTTTTTGTCTTTGTTATTTAAATATATTTTAATTAATATAAATAATTTTTTTTAGTTTTTCTTTTTTTAATTTATATTATATTTTAATTAATAATAAAAATTATAATAAATATATATTTTTTATTATATTATTCATATTATGTTTTTTTAATTATTTATATTGTATTCTAATTATTCATTTTATAACATTTTACTATTTACGTTGAGTTTTTTTGTAGTCTTTTTTTTTCTTTTCCTTTTTGCTTTTATTAAAGAAATTTTTTATTGATATAACCATTACAAATTTACAACTATTCTAATTATAATATAATTATAAAAATAAAAATTATTGAGATTTAACATATAAATAAAATATAAAAAGTATATAAATAAATATAAAACAATTTAGATTACATTTTAATTTATTTAAACAATATTATTTTTTGTACAATTAATATGAAAAATTGTGTGTTCTTATTTATTCGATCTTAATACGGTGTAGCCCATGTAATAGAAACAGATAACTAAAATGAAAAAGTTATTTGTTATTCTGTTTTTAACGTTGTTCGAGAATTCCAATTTCATTAGACAAATGATAAATCTAGAGTTATTTTAATCCACTCAAAAAGTTGAACACCCTTGGACAAATACAAAATTAGGGGCAGTTTGTTTTTGAAAAAATACCTCTTAAAACCTCTTAAGTCTGAAAATTAAGAGGTTTTCAGATTTAAGACTGTTTGCTTTATTTTTAGAAAAAAGTCTGAAAACCTCTTAATGTCCTCTGAAATTTAAGAGGTACACCATCCACTTAATTCCTCTTTTTTTTAGTGCCCAGTTCCTTCTACCTCCTCCTCAATTGCACGCATGATTGATGGATATGAATGTGTGTGTTGTCAAATAATGGTCTCTTTCAAGTTGGAATTTTAAAACATAATATTTTTAGTCAATTAAGATGTTTATCATTTTATAAAAACAAACAGTCTTAATATTTCAGATTTCAGACTTCAGCACCACCTCTTACTTTTTAGATGTAAAATCAGATTTCAGACTTCAGACCTCTTAAAAAACAAACAACACCTTACTATTTTACCTCTTAACATTATTTTTTTTCTTTCTAAAACTAATATATATATATATATATATCACTATAAGGGTTGGTTTAATAAAAATAAAAATAAGAGTAAACTATGATTTTCGTCCCTGTGGTTTGATGTTTATAACGAATTTCCCCCCTAGTCTTTAAAAACTGCTTTTTATGTCCTGGTGGTTTTCGTTTCCTTTCCTTTTTTGTCCCTCTCACTAATTCTATTAAAAAAAGCAAGTTAGTTAAGGACATATTTGTCTTTTTACAGAACTTTTTTATGTTTTATCCTTAAACTTTCGTATACATATATTATGTTTTATCCTTAAACTTTTTTATACACACGCATACATGTATTATGTTATTTATATACTATATATGTATATATGTATTAATTATCCTCCCAAAATTTCCTGTTCCCACTTTTCCTTCACCGGTGCAACCAAATTCGGTGGCGCAACCAACCAGAACCACCGCCATAGTCCCTTCCCCGTTTCCGGTGAACCAAAACAAGAAATCGCTATCATTCTCTCTGTGAAGCACCACCGCCCCTGTTCTCTCTGAACCAGAACGACCGACCGCATTCTCCGGTTAACTGGAGCAACTCCTCCCCCATCTCTAAATCTGAGCTCATAAGTCAAACGGATCTTTAGACTCATCTCGATTTTGTTTTTGGCTATCGATGTTCAGCCTTCCTATTCAATTCTGTGTTTGGTTTTGCACAGTGAAAATCAAACCCACGTTGCTTCCACCAAAAAAACCATCTTCTTCCCATCAAATCTGTGATTCCTCCCATCCATTTTACTAGTACAAATCTGGAAATCTTTTTATAGTTGATTGTTATTTTGAAGGTGCTTTTGGTGTTTGTTTCTTATTTTGATTTAAAAGGTGAAATCACTGTGGGAGGTCAATGGCGGAGGAGAAACAGGGAGGAGGAGAAGAAGGGTGAAGGAAAGAAAGGGGAGAAAGGGAAGACGGTGGGGTCAGGTGGGGGAATTGGGAAGGGACGGTGGGGTTTTATTGGGATTAATTTGGTGGCTACCATATATATATATATATATATATATATATATATATATATATATATATATATATATTATTACTAGCAGTGCGTCCGTGCAATGCATCGGTGAGCAAAATGCTTGATTTTTATTGTAAATGAAAAATGAGAAGCCCTCGGGTGTGTAGCTTAGTTAGCAAAAGGGATACTAATCAGGTTCAAATTCGAATCTTACGGGAGACGAGGCTTGAATACCTTCGTTAGCCTCAATCGCTAAGTCAATTTTGAAATTCATCCGCACATGTGGTTGGGAATGTTTGGTTTGATCTAAGGAGGGAAACATAATGAAAATGAATATGTTGTCTATGGAAATGTATATATCCATCGCATTATATTACATGTTTTTACAATCCTTTCTCTTTTTAATGTTTGGCGATAAATAAACCCTTGAAAATTTTGAGATCCTGGAGGTCATCAATTTTGACGGAGCTTATTGATGTCGAGAGTTTGGAGCAGATCAAATGTCGAGAGTTTGAAGTAGATTGTCTTATGAAATCAAACTCCGACTACCCTAAATCGTCATTTGAAATCAAATTCGATCGAGTGTTTGGAGTAGATCAATTTCAATTCCTAAAATAGTATTTTGGACTTGGGATTGAATCGATTTCAAGAGTTCGGAATTGATTGTTTCGTGTTGCCGGGAATTGGAATTGATCGCCATTGGGTTTCTTGTCGTAGATGATGGTTTCATGTAGCCGGGAAGAAGGGTGGTGTTCGATGTAGTCGGGTGCTTAGAATTGATTGTCAATCGGTTGTTTGAAGCTATTGCAATTAAATAATCTCAAGTCAAAATCAATGACAAAAAGCAAACACATAAAAAATCCAATTAACTTTGCATTGCAACAAAATATTTTAATTTCTAACAACACTTGAAAGTTAAAAAAAATGTTCATAATATCGATCCATTGTAACCGGAACAAATGTTGCTCATGCCAATATGACACAACATTTGAACAATATTTTAAATAAAGCTCTTTACTTTTGCAAACAAATGGATACCTTTCTGTAATATGCCCTTATATTCGTCCTAAATAAGAATATGATTTAACATACCAATCAGGTTTGGTCTCCATGAGCAGGAGTTTGTGGGTGTGTCCATCTCAACAAAACTAAAAGTATGCTCACACATTAGAATAGCCTGCTCATACCTCCATAGCAGCAACATCAAGCTTAAGTTCAATTCAACACATGGACATCATCCTCTGGACCTGGAGATATCAACATCAGTACACCTTATAATCTGAACATTGTAATTTGTAGCCACCATAAATGATAACACCTACGACCAACATCCGAAAATTCCTAACACCCAAAATTAATAACCTTAACATCTGTTTATCCAAGACAAACAATATGAATCCCACCTTAAGCAAACAGACCCGAAAAGAAGAGCTGTCAAGGTTCATCGTGATTCTGTTAATGTTAATAAACACTTACCGTGTGTGCATGCAGATATTAGACAAATCTATCGGCAAGAGTTTTTTTGTACTTAAAACAAAATACCCCATACTTAAGGTTACTCATAATAAGCAAACAATGTAGTCGAACTTGTTCATCAAAAGAAAAAATCCATTTTCAATTTCAAAAGCAAAAATCAATTTCAACACCAAAATCAAGCAGGTAAGCATGAAGGAGAGAAATCATACCAGGTAGGGTGAGCCAAATCGATCAAGAGCCCTGAATGTTAAAAGAAATTTTGAGCGAGATTGAGAAGCACATTGTGATATAATGCAATTTACCTCCTACTTTAGAATCGATGTTTGGAAAACTATTTAATAAACCAAATCTTGATGTGAGTGTCAACAATGACAATTGCCACTTCACTTGTGCTAACTTATGCCACTGTTTTAGTTGCAGATAATACAATAGATAGAATCATAGAACCATGGGCATAAGCCCTTTCTCCACTCAATCTAGAAATATTATAAATATATATATAATTCAAGATATTGATACTTCAAATCAAGACATGAATCTGCAACTTTCCTGACGTCCAACAACAAATTAGTACAAACAAATTTGAACAAAACCCACAAGAATTAAAAGTAAACAAAACGTATTAAACCTCCAATAGATCTGGGTTTTTACCCCAGTTACATAATATAAACAAAAATTTAAGTTACTCACCTATGGCTTCTTCCTCTTCTTCTTCTGATTCTGGAACTAACAATAGGCTCTTATTCTTCTTGAGCTGAAGAACTAAAATCTCAATAGTATAACTTAAAATTCACACCACGAGAAGAAACTTAACCTTTATTGGGCGGCTTCAATGAGCATCAAGAACCATACCAAAAAGAAAGAGTCATGTTTCGCTGAAGAATAGAGGATTTGGCGACTACTAAGCGGATGAAGAACACAATAAATTGAGAAACGTCGAACATTGTCGAGGGTTTCACACAACAAAACCTAATCTTTAGACTCCAAGCCCAGTACAAGCATCTGAAGAAACAAACAATAAAATCTTTAATTTCTCATACATAACCTAGAGTGAAAGAAAGAAAAAAGAAACTACAACAGCAGGTTCTGTATAGGAAGCAAACAAGCAAAAATCTATCTGCACACAAACAAACCAAAATCGATAGCAATCGATAGAAGAATCAAGTAACGAAGAAAACTATTCTAAAACCTTTTTTGATTCTGTAACCAGATCATTATGATGAAAAGAACAAAGACTATCAATTTACTATCATACTCAAAACTGATGAACAACATAGAGCTAAAGGAGAAGGAGCATAAGCAACGAAAAAATAACAGTTACCGGATTTGTGACGAAAAAGGAGGAACAACGCCGGAGGGAGGAGAGCGAGCCGGTCAAAAGAGCATCCATTTGAGGATTAGGGATTAGGGCGTGAAAATCTCTTTTGAAATTTGAATTCAAGCTGGAAACATAGAATCTCAAAAAGTGATTCAATGATCTGACTTTTGATTTTCCATTGTTTTGGTCAATGGCTTTCTTCAAAGAGAAAGGAAACTCTGGAATTAGGTGAAAGATTACAATGTACATACCATACTTGTCTTGTCTTTAAATTATGCATTAAGTGTTTGTACATTATGCTTTACATGTTGTAATTAAAAGTTTTTTGAAATTTATGCATAAATTGATTGTAACTTGTGCTTTATGGGTAGTAATTAAGACTTTGGTCTAAACCAATATTAAAGTAGTATAGATATAGATATAGATATAGATATAGATATAGATATAGATATATTCATATTATTATGTTGTAAATAATATAATAAGATATATTTAATAGTTTTCTATAAGATTTAAAGGAAAAATAAAGAAATATGTTAAAAGACCAAAATGTCCTAGATTTAACTGGATTTTTTAACAGAGTTAGTCAGAGGGACGAAAAGAGAAACGTAATAAAAACCATAAGGACGAAAAAGCAGTTTTTAAAGACAAGGGATGAAAATCGTTATAAACATTAAACCACAGGGACGAAAATCGTAGTTTACTCTAAAAATAATATGTAATATATGTATAGATATATGTAGGCGGATATAAAAGGGATATATATATGTATTTAATAATTATTAATATAAATTATATAATAATAAAAATAAAAATATAATATATGCATTTAAATACATAGATATATAAGGCCATCCGTACCCGGGCTCGGGATGGTGCGGGGATCATGCGGGGATGGAGCGGGGTGGGCTACGGAGGTTGCGGGGATGGCAGGGCGGGATGGAATCCGGGGATGGGATCCCGATCCATCCCGAAGGGTTTTTAAAAAAAAAAAATTTAATTAAATTTTTTAAAATTCATGCCGTTGAACCTATTACTAAAAAAAAATTTATTTTTCTCAATTTAATCTCACTATATATTTAACCCTCAACCTCTTATTTCTCACACCTCTCAAATTCTCTCAATCTCTTATTTCTCACACCTCTCAAACTCTCTCAAATTCTCTCAACCTCTTATTTCTCACACCTCTCAAACTCTCTCAAACTCTCTCAACCTCTTATTTCTCACACCTCTCAAACTCTCTCAAACACTCTTCCATTCTCTATATTTTAAACAATATGGATTCGCCACAACCCAGTTCACCAACCGCATCATCATCATCCGTAGACACCGACGAGTTGTTGAATCTACAAAGGGAAATTTTTCGACATACTGCACAATCGCTGTATGGTAGCACCGCCTCATCGTCAACAAGAGAGAGGGCCGCAAACATTGAAAGAGGTCGAGTAACTGCAAACGAGCGACTTACACAATATGATACTCGAAGACGAAAACCATGCTATTTGTGGTGACGTGGAAAACGACTTTTTCACGAATGATATCGAAAGCCAAATCAGTGAGACACAACGCGCGGCAAATGTTCAAGAAGTCATAAACCGGGACACTCATAATAACCTTCGGTCGGATTTGGTCGAACATATTTGGCGTATCCAAGTTCCCAACAATGACGACGAGTAGATTTTTAAATTTATTTTGTAATTTTTATTTTTAATGAATGATATGAATTTTAATTTTTATTATTTATCTTATTTTTATTTATTAAAAAATATATAAATATTTTTATTTTGTTAAATAATTAAATGTATAAATAAAAGAATTAAAATAAATGAGGTGACAAAAGGGTTTGAGGGAATGGGGTACGGGTGTTTAGGGATTGAGTGAGGAATAAAAGAAAAGCTGATGTGACGCTGATGTAGACATGGAATATTTGAAAGATTCCTTCGTGAGATACCCCATGATGGCCTAAGAGATGTATATTTATATATACTTAATATAAAACAAAAATTATAAAAAATAAAATATTATATAATGATTGTGACATTTGATGACTTTAAAAAAATTCTCAATTCCCAATGCATTCAACACCCCATGTTAGAGGGTGCCAATAGCAATGCCCTTTCTTCTTCGTCAATGGTGTCTTTATCAGGTAACAACAGTAATACTCTCAAATTCCAAAAATGTCAACCTCAAATTAAAAATAAATATATGAATCCCAAATCAGAACAATTTCTTTGGCAAAAATATCAAGCCCTTATTTTTTTTCAAACCTAAAATCTTTAAATTGAAATCAATAACCAAATCTTGAATTGTTGGTGGGATTTTAGGTTTTATTTACCAAAACCTTGCAGGAGAAGATTGTGGTGGTTATGTTGATGTATCAATGGCAGAAGAATCATTTTCTGCTAAAATAGAGGTTCTCTTTTCTCACTTGCACTTTCCTCTTTCATCTTCGCTGATGTTTTCCAACCAGATCATTTCTTCAATTCAAACCACCCCCATTTTTAGACAACAGGAGGATGATCCATAGAGGGAAGCAAAGAGTCTAGAAGGAAAAAAAAGATGAAGATGAGAAAGGGGACAGGATGGAGAGGAATGAGGAAAGGGTAAAATGGGAATAAATGGCTGAGTCTAAAGGACATAAATCTTTTAGCTGACCGAATAAGCCGCTACTGAACACCTATATATGGTTGTGCGAATAAGCCATATCCACCATACAGCCCATTAAGCCGCAAACGAACAACCCCTTACTCGGTATACATATTAAAAAGTACAAGTCTAAGGGACCGGTGATAGTAAAGTTTCACGTGTTTTTAAATTTTCATTTGAACTTTTCAAACTGGATTCTTCATGATCACACACAGCTTTTTCCACAAGAAATTTATCTTGTTAGGACGCCTACAATCGTCCAAATATAATACTCAATGGGACTTTGCAACAACAAGTTGTTAGCACGAAGTTGACCAATATAACGAATTATATCTTTAGGGGCGTTTGGTTTAATGGAATGGTTTTAAAGGATTTGGATTTCATAGAAGGATTTGGAATTTGAAAGATTTGGATTTGAAATTTTTGGAGTGTTTGGTTTGTAAGAATTGTAATGAAAGTGAATTTCATTTTCTTATAAGTAATATGTAAAAACAAATTATTAAAATAATAAAATACCTTTTTATTAATTGATTATTACAAACAAATTCTATGAAATCCCACAAAATACCAACCATCCCATGAGATTTCAAATTTCTATGTTTGTGGGATTTAAATGAAATCTCGGGATTTCAAATCCTGGAAATCCTACAAACCAAACATGGGATTGGAATGAAATTCAATTATAAATCCCTCCAAATCTATCCAATCCCGCAAACCATACGGAACCTTAGGGAGCATTTTTTTTTTTGAAAGGCAAAACAATTTTATTACCAACCCACACCATACAAGCGAGAAAGCAGATACAACGGAATCCGATCACAAATTAAACAAAGACATCGGTTTGCCAGGAGTAAACCTCAAGTCCAACGACCTAACAAGTCAAAAAGCACCTCGTTCCTTAACCGGGACAGCAGCTTAATGGGACAGCTGCTGCCCCCAATCTAACACCTGAAAAGCTCTGAACCATATGCCATGGCAGCAGCTTATTGACACTGCAGCTGCCCCCCCAACCAAACCAAAATACAGAGACCCATGGCAGCAGCTTAATGGATCAGCTACTGCCCACAACCACCCAACCCAATTATCAATTCCAACCCAATTAGGGAGCGTTTGATTTGATGGAATGGTTTTGAGAAATTTGGATTTCGTGGAAGGATTTGGAATTGAAGGGATTTGGATTTGGAATTATTAGGAATCTTTTGTATGTTTGGTTTGTAAAATTTGGAAGAGAATTGAATCCCATCATTTATAAATCATCAAAAAGTTTATATAAATTTATAAAAAAAATTAAATTACCGTTTATTTAACTGATTATTAAAAAACAAATGTTTTTAACATTTTTTAAACATGATTATATACAAATTCTATGAAATCCCTTGAAATCTTAGCCACCCCTTGGGATTCATAATCCTATGTTTGATGGATTTCAAATTCGGACAATTTTGCAAACCAAACACGAGATTGGAATGAATTTGAAATCCAAATCCTCACAAATCCATTCCATTCCTGCAAACCAAACGAACCATGAGTTTCATAGAGGCAATTCTTGAAAAGTGTCCTATAAAAACGTTCCAAAAATTAAGTTTTGTTGCAGTATTTGCAAGATAAGCAACCTATTTGTAAAATAACAACTTGAGCATTAAGGAACCACGGATATAAAAAACCGTTTTCTCTTAAAACAGTGCAACATCCTTGCGAGTTGCGAGACTATGTTTACATAATTACATAACATGAACTTACCTCACACAATACAATCCATTTTCGGTTAGGTAAAAATACCGATTTACTAGTTTTAATCGGTATTAGGCCTTGTCCTTATGATACATGAACAAGGTTGGATCCAAGCTACAACCAATCTCAAGTTCTCAATTATGAGTGTTTATGGGATCTAAATTGAGGTACAATTTAGGCTCCATAGGTCCGACCGGACCTTGTGTCTCGTGCCCCTTTTTTATTTTGTCGTCATGTATATATTTTTATTATTATATCTTCATATAACATTATTGATATGGTTTTTAAATTTAATTGTTATAAATTTTACTTTTAACTTGTTTACAATTCTTAAAAGATAAATTTTATTGAACCAAAGGAAGCTACGAATACCATTACAAATAAAGTGTAATTGAATTTTAAATAAATGGATACATAATAAACAAGGACGATAATCAAATGAGAACCACAAATATCTTACAAACTCGTATAAAAATAAATTTTTAGATGATTTTTTTCATCAAAACCTACGATTTAAGATATTGTTTCACATATGTTCGTGTTCACTTTGTAAAAATGTTACATGTGGAAACAAAATTTTGATTCACCTAGTGAAATGAAAAATACAAATAAAAAATATTCCAAATCCATGTCAAACTATCATATTATGAAACAAATACATATGAAACAAAATATCTTAAATCTTACATATTTTTATATCGATTTTCATGAGTTTGGAATATATCTGTGGTTCTCATTTGATTTAATCCCGAATAAACAATTACTTTAATTTAAAAAAATACTGAAAATTTTATAATATTAAATTTAATCTAAAAGTCGACATCTTGGGCTACATATTTTGAATTTTTCGAAATATTTGGTAAATTATCTTGAAACTTTACTTGGTAAACTAGAAAGCATATTGCATCGCTCTAAGGCCATCCGTACCAGGCTCGGGATGGGGCTCGGGATGCCTTCGGGCTCAGCGGGAATGGGCTACGGCCCTTGCGGGAATGGCGGGGCGGGATGGATTCCGGGTTCGGGATCCCGATTCATCCCGAAGAGTTATTAAAAAAAAATTTAATTTAATTTTTAAAAATAATGCCGTTGAACGGCTCTTTGTAAACAAAAATAAATAAATTTTTTTCTCAATTTAATCCCACTATATATTTAACCCTCAACCTCTTATTTCTCACACCTCTCAAACTCTCTAAAATTCTCTCAACCTCTTATTTTTCACACCTCTCAAACTCTCTCAAATTCTCTCAACCTCTTATGTTAGACAACCTAGGGGGGGTAAGGTTGTATTTAAAATCTTTTACTTTCAAAAATTCTTTTACAAATAAATACAGTACTGAAACAGTATAAATAAATCAGAGTATACAAACAATAAAGAAGAGTGTAAATATAAACAAATACACAGAGATTATATAAATAAATATAAATGCAAAGCAGTTTATATAAACAGATATAATAAAGCACAGCGGAATAAATAAAGAGATAAGGGATAGAGATACTTGACACAGAGATTTACTGATTTACCACCAACTGTGATAAACCAGCAGCCGAGACACTTCTCGACACGATCCAATAAATGTATTCTTTACGGTAGAATACAAACCAAGTACAAAGGTATTTGTAATAGTTTCTCAAGCCTCTGCTATGAGATAAACAGGATCACACACCCGTTATTCAAATACTTACAAGAGGAGTATAACTCACAATGGGTAATCACTCTTGTATAATATCTCACACTTGGATATTTTATAAAAAATGTTTTATAAAATATATATATATAAAATAAGTGAGAGTGAGAGAGCTGAGAGTTTGCTGCTTGTTGTTACTGTTGTTGTGGTCTAAGGTCTGGGTTTTCTTCATCACCAACAGCTTCTTTATATATCAGCATCTCCAACGGCATTGTGCATCCGCGGTATACCGCCAAATGCATGCGGTATACCGCCGTCAGAAAAGGTGACTGACACACCAACGGCTACATGCAAAGTTGACAGGAATTACGTACCCGCGGTATACCGGCTGGGTCTCGCGGTATACCGCCGTCAGGAAAAGGTTCTTTCAACCAATCAGAAATGCACACTGTTAGACAACCTAGGGGGGGTAAGGTTGTATTTAAAATCTTTTTCTTTCAAAAAATCTTTGAACAAATAAATACAGTACAAACAATACAGTAAAAATAAAGCAGAGTATAAACAAGTAAATATACAACAATTATATAAACAGATATAATTTAAATGCACAGCGGAAATGTAAAGAGATAAGGGAAAGAGAATACTTGACAACGAGATTTTTAAAGTGGTTCACCAAACACAAAGTTGGCTAGTCCACCTCGAGAAAATAACACTTCTCGGAGATCCAATACGAAACGTGTTCTTTACGGTAGAAACACAAACCTTAATACAACAAACGCGAATCACTCTACTTTGAGAGATTAAGGTGGATCACTCACTCTAATTCAAACACTTACAAGAGGGTATAAATTTTAATATGAATAATCACTCTTGAATAAGGTTTATCACTTGGATATTTTTAGAGAGTTTGATCACTTGAGTTGTGTTGCTGATTCAACTAATCGTGAGATTTTAATCTGCTATCAACTCAAGATTTCTTGCTCAAAAAAAATTAATTTATCAGTTTAAGTGATTTAGTGTGAGTAAGAAAGCAGCAGAATAATAATCAAATGCTGAGGGAGAACTTAATGCTGAAGTTGGTGTAGAGTTGAATGCTGCTGGAGGCTTGTATTTATACTGGATGAAAATCAGCCTTGAAGATTTCGCGGTATACCGCCGAACCATCGCGGTATACCTGCGTCATAAAAAGTGTACAGCAAGGAGAAGGTCAACCTGCAAAAACTCAACGGCTTTGTGTACCCGCGGTATACCGCGTTGCACATGGCGGTATACCGCCTGACATACTTTCCTGACAAAAGAAGCTTCTCATGCAGAACAGTTGATGGGAAACAGTACCCGCGGTATACCGCGAATACCTTGGCGGTATACCGCCTAAAGATCTGTCCAATGAGAGCATGGCAACGCAGGTAACTTCGGCTGATCACAATCTTGCAACAGTAACAGTAGCAGACAGCATATATATATCAGAGATTTATATATAAAAGATATTATATATATATTTGATTCAAATATATTTATATAGATACGAAATATCCAAGTGATAAAATATTTTAGGGTGTTTTATCATTTTAAAATAAAATGACGAAACTCTTCAGACTTGGATTCTTCAGATAAAAAATTTATCGAGATCATTTAAATATCTGCACACTCAGATAAAATATTAGATAACAAATAATGCGGTGTGTTTTGTAATCATCAAAATAAATATGGAGATGTGATTTTATGTGTACCAAAAATATATCACAATATTTAAAGCTGTGTACACTTGCACCAACAATCTCCCCCTTTTTGATGATGACAAACACAACGCTAAACACGAGAGCATACTCGGTTTCTCTCCCCCTTTTGTCGAAGCAAAAAGGGTTTAAGAAAATCGCTTATGCTCCTCCTCGAAAGATGCTCCCCCTCAAAATATGAAATATTTGAGAGTTAGTATTTATCAAGGGTTATACTCAAGCATGCCTAAACCAAGTCTTAATTTAAAGAACGCTTTTTTGTTTAGAGCTTTAGTAAAAATATCGGCCAAATTATCTTCCGAATCAACCTTTTCAAGCACGATTTTGCCTTTTTGAACATTATCTCGTAAGAAGTGATGTCTCAATTCAATATGTTTGGTACGAGAATGTAAAACGGGATTTTTACTTAAGTTTATGGCACTTGAGTTATCACACATAATTGGAATTTTGGTTAGGTGTACCTCAAAATCGGTAAGTGTGTGTTTGATGATATTATTTTTGGTTCCACTAATGAAAAACTGTGTAATGAATTTTCTGCGAAAATGACAAGCGAGTTTGAAATGAGCATGATGGGAGAGTTAAAATACTTCTTAGGATTGCAAATAAAACAATGTGAAACTGGTATTTTTATTAGTCAATCTAAATATTGTAAAGATATGTTGAAAAAGTTTAACTTTGAAAATGTCAAACCCGTTGAAACTCCAATGACCACAAATTTGCAATTATCGCGTGACGAGGAGGGAAACGATTTTAATGAAAAGATTTATCGTGGTATGATTGGTAGTTTATTATATTTAACTGCTAGTAGACCTGATATCATGTTTAGTGTATGTTTATGTGCTCGTTTTCAATCTTCACCTAAACAATCTCACTATGAAGCTGTCAAGCGTATTTTTCGATATTTACGAGGTACTACTAATCTTGGCTTATGGTACGCAAAGAAACCCGAGTTAGAAGTAACATGTTTCGCCGATTCCGATCTTGGTGGATCTATTGTTGACCGAAAAAGTACTAGTGGGGTATGTGCCTTTATAGGTCTCTCACTTGTATCTTGGTTCTCTAAGAAACAACAATCCGTAGCTTTGTCTACAACCGAAGCGGAATATGTAGCCGCCGCAAGAGCATGTGCCGACACGACAAGCATCACAAAAATGATTATCAAACTTTAATTTTGGCAGGTCACTCACAAGCTCCTTATTTTTTAAGTTTTGCATTAATCTTAGATTAGCGTGACCTAAACGCCTATGCCATAAAGTAGAAACATCATTAATAGAAGATAAGCATACATTATCAGATACAACAGTTTTACAAATATATAAATTTCCTTTTACAAAGCCATTTAAAAGAACTTTGCCATTTTTTATGATTTTGCACGAGTCTTCTTCGAAGACAACAGTTGTATTATTTTTACACAATTGGCGAACACTTAACAAATTAAAATGTAAATTATCAACATGATTAACATTTAGAAATTGAACATTATTGCAAGAGACTGTACCTCTACCAATTATATTTCCTTTGGAGTTTCCTCCAAAGATTACCTGTCCACCATCACATGACTTATATGATGAAAAGAGATTATTGTTTCCGGTCATGTGACGTGTGCAACCACTATCGAGTATCCAGTCCATATCAAGATCAATCTACAATAATGAAGATATAACTTTTATGGTCCCCATTTCTCGTGGGTCCTTGACAATTAGTTTCAAAAGTCAACCAACATACATATATATAAAGTCAAACAGAATATATATATATATAATACATTACACAATATATAATACATCAAACCATATTAATAAATATATATAACACATTAAACAAACATAATATATATATATAAGAATTAAAAGAATTAAATAAAATGTATATATATATGTGCAGTACGTATGTATATATATATATGAATAGTATTATATATTACTTATATATATAACATATACAACAAAATATATTTAAACTATATATATATATATGACACATTTAAAACCATAAACGCATACCACCGGGATTATCATTACTAAACATTCCTTTTGGAATCCATTTATTTACCATTTTGATTTTGCGATTATATTTATCATACACATAAAAACAAGCATTTACATTCGCATTATTATTAGGTTTAGAATATTTATCATGGTACATGCGAGCATACGGTTTTCTCGTATTATAATTTACATTATTTATTTTACGCACATACGGAGGTTTTTGCACATATTGATTTCTTGTATTTACTTTAGGTGATTCATAAAATCTTTTGATGGGTATACAAGAACATTTATCAACACAAGTATTGGAACCAATGCCTTTTCTACATTTTATACGGTTAGGCATATTAAGCATGTTAAGAATCTTTTTATTACTACTTTCAAAAGCTTTAGCTAGCATGTTATCTTTTTCATATGAAGCACATTTAGCCTTTAAGCATGTAATTTCATTCTCAAGAATATCACAGTTTGTACAAATAATATTTTCATGTGATTTTTTATTTAAGCATGCAATTTCTTTATTTAAAACATCACAAGATTTACAAAAATCTTTTTCTCCTAATTTAGTTTCTAATTTAGCAATTATATCCATATCATTTTCAGATTTTTGTTTAACATTTTTTATTTCTTTTTTACATGCATTTACAGTTTCTTTTAACATAGCATTCTCATCTTGGTAACGATTTGCAAGAGCGGCCATTTTATGAAAAGATTCATATAATTCTTCAAGATTATTTTCACTATCACTTTCATAATCACTATCGTAATCCGAGTAAGAAGATTTTACCTCGTCGTCGCTATCGGCCATAAGACAAATGGCTTGATAGTCATCTTCTTCTTCACTCTCGCTCCACGCTCCTCCAATGAAGGCTTTCTCCTTCTTCTTTTGGAATTTGTTCTTTTTCGGACATTCATTGGCGTAGTGGTCTTTGTCACCACATGAGTAGCAAAAGCCTCTCTTTGGCTTAGCTTTATCGTCTTCACTCGAGTCGCCATTTTTCTTAACTTTTTCGTCTCGTTTATGGAACTTACGACTTCGATTATCACCACCACGACGGTAGTTACCGTTTCTTTGAAATCTGCCATTGTTAGAAAATTTATTATTATTATTAAGAAATTTGGAAAAGTTTCTTACCAACATGGCGACTTCATCGAGAGTTTCGGAAGGATCTTTCGAGGAGCTAGCTTTCTCCTTTTTCTTCTCATCTTTTGGTGTTGAGACATTGAGAGCGATTGATTTCTTTTTAACTTGCTCCCGATCTTTGTTTCTTTTAAGTGCAATTTCATGCACTTTAAGATTACCGATTAAGTCATCTATCTTCATTATGGAGAGGTCACGGGAGTCTTCTAAGGATGTTATCTTTTGCATCCACTCCGAAGGAAGGGCTCGTAGGATTTTCCTTATATAGTCCTCGTTAGGATAAGTGCGATCCAAACCTTTCAAAGTAGTCACAATAAGGTTAAATCTTTTAAACATTGAGTCAATTGACTCATCTTGTTTCATTTCGAATAGTTCATAATCGTGAACTAAAATATTTACTTTACTAGATTTAACCTCCGTGTTTCCACGATGAGTATTATTTAAACTTTCCCATATTTGATTTGCAGTTTTATAAGTATATACTCTTTCAATTTCGTCAGATGTTAAAGCAGCATATAATATATTCTTAGCTTCAAAGTTTAAACAAAAATGGGCTTCATCAGAAGTAGTCCAGTCATCTATAGGTTTATCAATATAAACATCATCTTTCACAATGGTGGGTTTAAAATTCCCTTTTTCTATGATGTTCCAAATCTTTTGATTTTTGCCACGCACGTGACATTCAAATAGCTCGGCCCAAATGCCAAACTTTTCAGTATCTATCAAAGGAGGTTTTGAAAACACGATATTAGTTTGTTGAGCCATTTAGAAGAATAAGAGAAAAATATGCAGAATATTTTTTGAAAGACCTGCTCTGATACCAAATGTTAGACAACCTAGGGGGGGTAAGGTTGTATTTAAAATCTTTTTCTTTCAAAAAATCTTTGAACAAATAAATACAGTACAAACAATACAGTAAAAATAAAGCAGAGTATAAACAAGTAAATATACAACAATTATATAAACAGATATAATTTAAATGCACAGCGGAAATGTAAAGAGATAAGGGAAAGAGAATACTTGACAACGAGATTTTTAAAGTGGTTCACCAAACACAAAGTTGGCTAGTCCACCTCGAGAAAATAACACTTCTCGGAGATCCAATACGAAACGTGTTCTTTACGGTAGAAACACAAACCTTAATACAACAAACGCGAATCACTCTACTTTGAGAGATTAAGGTGGATCACTCACTCTAATTCAAACACTTACAAGAGGGTATAAATTTTAATATGAATAATCACTCTTGAATAAGGTTTATCACTTGGATATTTTTAGAGAGTTTGATCACTTGAGTTGTGTTGCTGATTCAACTAATCGTGAGATTTTAATCTGCTATCAACTCAAGATTTCTTGCTCAAAAAAAATTAATTTATCAGTTTAAGTGATTTAGTGTGAGTAAGAAAGCAGCAGAATAATAATCAAATGCTGAGGGAGAACTTAATGCTGAAGTTGGTGTAGAGTTGAATGCTGCTGGAGGCTTGTATTTATACTGGATGAAAATCAGCCTTGAAGATTTCGCGGTATACCGCCGAACCATCGCGGTATACCTGCGTCATAAAAAGTGTACAGCAAGGAGAAGGTCAACCTGCAAAAACTCAACGGCTTTGTGTACCCGCGGTATACCGCGTTGCACATGGCGGTATACCGCCTGACATACTTTCCTGACAAAAGAAGCTTCTCATGCAGAACAGTTGATGGGAAACAGTACCCGCGGTATACCGCGAATACCTTGGCGGTATACCGCCTAAAGATCTGTCCAATGAGAGCATGGCAACGCAGGTAACTTCGGCTGATCACAATCTTGCAACAGTAACAGTAGCAGACAGCATATATATATCAGAGATTTATATATAAAAGATATTATATATATATTTGATTCAAATATATTTATATAGATACGAAATATCCAAGTGATAAAATATTTTAGGGTGTTTTATCATTTTAAAATAAAATGACGAAACTCTTCAGACTTGGATTCTTCAGATAAAAAATTTATCGAGATCATTTAAATATCTGCACACTCAGATAAAATATTAGATAACAAATAATGCGGTGTGTTTTGTAATCATCAAAATAAATATGGAGATGTGATTTTATGTGTACCAAAAATATATCACAATATTTAAAGCTGGGTACACTTGCACCAACACACACGACCTGCCGCGGTATACCGGCTGAACACCCGCGGTATACCGTCAAAAGTGTACCCGCGGTATACCGGCTGTACCGCCGCGGTATACCGCCGTCAGAAAAGACAGCTTCCAGGACTGCAACCAAATCTTGCTGAATCTTCTCAAAACCTTATTAAAAAAAATAATTGTTGGGTTTTTAGAAATATCCAAGTGGTATATTATTTTAGGGTGTTTATCATTATTAGTTATAAACAATAATGACGACGTAGACACTTCCGTCTTGAACCCTTCAGATTAAATCTTCGTGTTCTTCAACAACTGCACACTTGGATTAAATTGTTAGATAAACAATAATACGGTGTGTTTGTAATCATCAAAATAAATATATATAAATATATAGAGATGTGGTACACTTGCACCAACAATCTCCCCCTTTTTGATGATGACAAACACAACCGCTAAGCAAGAGCATGTGCGGTTTCTCTCCCCCGTTTGTCGAAGCAAAAAGGGTTAAGAAAGACGGTATGCTTCCCCTCGAGAGATGCTCCCCCTCAAAATATGCATATAATTGAGAGAGCATAATCTCATGGGTAAAAGAGCTAAAACGCTCCCCCTCAAATTAATAACGATATCAATTTGATTTTATAAAATTTGAGGGATAAAATAAGCATAAAGCAATAGAGACATAAGATATACAAACCAATACGAAACACTTGCACCAAAACGGATCTTAAGGCTTCAATATTCGGTTAATTTTATGTGATAAAAAAAAATCACCACGTATTATGACCTCGTCAGGTAACCACGTATTATAACCTCGGCAGGTAACCACGTATTATAACCTCGGCAGGTAACCACGTATTATAACCTCGGCAGGTAACCACGTATTATAACCTCGGCAGGTAACCACGTATTATAACCTCGGCAGGTAACCACGTATTATAACCTCGGCAGGTAACCACGTATTATATCCTCGCCAGGAAACACGTATTATATCCTCGCCAGGAAGCACGTATTGTATCCTCGTCAGGAAACACCTACAAAAGGCAAAGAAAATTTTTCGTGGTACCCTTTTCTTATGGGTCCTTTTAACAGTTAGTATAAAACATAAACTGCAAAAAAAATATGTTGTCGACATAAAACAAAAACGACAAACATACAAAGCCATAAAAATGGTTTAAAACCACAAACGCATTCCACCGGGATTATCAACATTAAACATTCCTTTCGGAATCCATTTTCTAACCATTTTAATTTTGCGATTGTATTTATCATACACATAAAATGAAGCATTTATATTCGCATTAGGTCTAGAAAAATTACTATTATACATACGAGCATACGGTTTCCTTCCATAATTCACATTTTTTATTTTTGACATATATGGAGGTTTTCTCGTATCAACTTTAGGAGATGCAAAAAATCTTTTAATGGGTTTACACGAACATTTATCAACACATGTATCGGAACCAATGCCTTTACGACAATTTATACGATTAGGCATATTTAGCATTTTAAGCACTTTATTATTGCTATTTTGAAAAGCATTTGCTAATAAATTATCTTTCTCATGCGATTTACATTTTGCTTTTAAACAAGCAATTTCATCTTCAAGAATATTGCATTTACCACATACAACTTTTTCACATGTTATTTTCTCTAAACATGCAATTTTATCATTTAAGATAACACAAGATTTACAAATATCTTTTTCACTTAATTTATTTTCTAATTTAGTGATAACATCTAAATCATAAGCAGATTTTTGTTTACCGTCATCTATTTCTTTTTTATATGCGGATACGGTTTCTTTTAAATTAGAGATTTCATCTTTATATTTATTTGCGAGAGCGGCCATAGCATGAAATGATTTATATAATTCGTCAAGATTATTTTCATCGTCACTATAATAATTATCACTATAATTACTATCACAATTATTTTCAAAAGGACATGATGAAGATACCTCATTATCATGGTCGGCCATGAAACAAAAATCTTTGGTCTCATTTATGCTTGCGCTCAAGGCGCCTCCAACCAAAGCTTTTGGTGTGTTGATTTGTTTTGCTCGATTCGGACACACACTTGCATAGTGATCCTTGTCACCACACACATAGCAAAAGCCTTTCTTTTTATTGGCTTTTTCATCGTCGCTAGATTCGTCATAATTGTCTTCACTTTTGTGGACGTTGCGACTTTGGTTTTTACCACCACGACGGTAGTCTTCATTTTCTTGAAACCTATCAATATTGGCAAACTTTTTGTTAGATAGAAGTTTAGAAAGTTTTCTTACCAACTTGACTAAATCGTCAAGATTTTCGGGTTCATCATCGGATGAACTTGCATCTTCCTCCTCTTCCTTTTCTTTTGAGGCAACGACCTTGAGAGCGATGGATTTCTTTTTGACTTGCTCCCGGACTTGATTTCTTTTTAGTGCGATTTCGTGCACTTTAAGATTGCCGATGAGATCATCGAGCTTCATAGTTGCGAGATCTCGGGAGTCTTCCAAGGATGTGATTTTTGCCATCCACTCCGAAGGAAGTGCTCGAAGAATTTTCCTTACATAGTCTTCGTTAGGATAAGTGCGACCTAATCCCTTCAAAGTAGTCATGATGAGGTTAAAACGTTTAAACATTGAGTCGATTGACTCATCTTTTGACATTTCAAATAATTCATAATCATGAACTAAAATGTTTATTTTAGAACTTTTAACTTGAGTATTTCCACGATGAGTGTCACTCAAGCTTTGCCAGATTTGATTAGCAGTTTTACAGGTATATACTCTTTCTATTTCATCGGAAGTTAAAGCAGCATATAATATATTTTTAGCCTCAAAATTTAAACAAAAAAGAGATTCTTCAGCGGGAGTCCAGTCTTTAACAGGTTTATCAACAATAACATTATTTTTTATGATGGTAGGATTAAAATTCCCATTTTCTATAATATCCCAAATTTTTTGACTTTTGCCACGAACGTGACATTCAAATAGCTCGGCCCAAATGCCAAACTTTTCAGTATCTATCAAAGGAGTTTTAGAGAACACAAAATTAGTTTGTTGAGCCATTTAAAAAAAAATTAAAGAAATGACTTTAAAAATTTAAACAGAAAATTTTTGAAAGCCCCGCTCTGATACCAAATGTTAGACAACCTAGGGGGGGGTAAGGTTGTATTTAAAATCTTTTACTTTCAAAAATTCTTTTACAAATAAATACAGTACTGAAACAGTATAAATAAATCAGAGTATACAAACAATAAAGAAGAGTGTAAATATAAACAAATACACAGAGATTATATAAATAAATATAAATGCAAAGCAGTTTATATAAACAGATATAATAAAGCACAGCGGAATAAATAAAGAGATAAGGGATAGAGATACTTGACACAGAGATTTACTGATTTACCACCAACTGTGATAAACCAGCAGCCGAGACACTTCTCGACACGATCCAATAAATGTATTCTTTACGGTAGAATACAAACCAAGTACAAAGGTATTTGTAATAGTTTCTCAAGCCTCTGCTATGAGATAAACAGGATCACACACCCGTTATTCAAATACTTACAAGAGGAGTATAACTCACAATGGGTAATCACTCTTGTATAATATCTCACACTTGGATATTTTATAAAAAATGTTTTATAAAATATATATATATAAAATAAGTGAGAGTGAGAGAGCTGAGAGTTTGCTGCTTGTTGTTACTGTTGTTGTGGTCTAAGGTCTGGGTTTTCTTCATCACCAACAGCTTCTTTATATATCAGCATCTCCAACGGCATTGTGCATCCGCGGTATACCGCCAAATGCATGCGGTATACCGCCGTCAGAAAAGGTGACTGACACACCAACGGCTACATGCAAAGTTGACAGGAATTACGTACCCGCGGTATACCGGCTGGGTCTCGCGGTATACCGCCGTCAGGAAAAGGTTCTTTCAACCAATCAGAAATGCACACGACCTGCCGCGGTATACCGGCTGAACACCCGCGGTATACCGTCAAAAGTGTACCCGCGGTATACCGGCTGTACCGCCGCGGTATACCGCCGTCAGAAAAGACAGCTTCCAGGACTGCAACCAAATCTTGCTGAATCTTCTCAAAACCTTATTAAAAAAAATAATTGTTGGGTTTTTAGAAATATCCAAGTGGTATATTATTTTAGGGTGTTTATCATTATTAGTTATAAACAATAATGACGACGTAGACACTTCCGTCTTGAACCCTTCAGATTAAATCTTCGTGTTCTTCAACAACTGCACACTTGGATTAAATTGTTAGATAAACAATAATACGGTGTGTTTGTAATCATCAAAATAAATATATATAAATATATAGAGATGTGGTACACTTGCACCAACATCTTATTTTTCACACCTCTCAAACTCTCTCAAACACTCTTCCATTCTCTATATTTTAAACAATATGGATTTGCCACAACCCGGTTCACCAACCGCATCATCATCATCCGTAGACACCGACGAGTTGTTGAATCTACAAAGGGAGTAACTGCTGACGCACTTGACGAGTACATCCGTATGGGAGAGAAAACGTCACGAGATTGTCTGTACAAATTCTGCACAAGTATTATTTTTAATGAATGATATGAATTTTAATTTTTATTATTTATCTTATTTTTATTTATTAAAAAATATATAAATATTTTTATTTTGTTAAATAATTAAATGTATAAATAAAAGAATTAAAATAAATGAGGTGGCAAAAGGGTTTGAGGGAATGGGGTAAGGGTGTTTAGGGATTGAGTGAGGGTTAGAAGAAAAGCTGATGTGGCGCTGATGTGGAGCTGTAATCTTTGAAAGATGGGGTCATGGGGTACTGATGGCCTAACAATAATACATTTGTACATGAGCTCTGATCACCAGAAAATTTCGTCATTTTTTATTTTTTTTCGTAAATAATAAATTAGAATATAAAATGAAAAAAATACAAGAGTCTTACCCTGGTAAGAGCGAGACAAGGGCCAAGAGTCTTACCCCGGAAAGTGAGGATGACGGCTCTTACCACGGTTAGCGCTTACCAGATAAATTGTTATATACGATGCCGTTTTTGTAGACTAAAATCTTACCTGATAAGTAAGCAATAGTGTTAAATTTTATCGGTAAGCGCTTACTGGATAAGTGTTTGGTAAACGGCCCCTAATTTAAGGTTTTTGGATTGACTTGATTCGTTTTTCAATAAGTTAGATTTTCATTTTCATTTTTGAGGATTGATTTCATTAATAATATAGTTGAAAAGAATTATAGGGTCACATTTGAAAGTTCACACTAGAGTTGTTCATGGGCGGTACGGCCCGCTAGACTCGGCTCGCACGGCCCATCAAAAAAACGGGCTTGGATAATCATTTAAAAAAATATGAGCGGGCTCGGACAGGACTATTCAAGTTAATGGGCGGGCTCAGGCGACAGAAAAATAAGATTGGGTAGGCCCGTCCAACCCGTTTTATAATTATAATCAATTGTTTTATATAATTAACATTTCATTTAAAAAGTTTAGTAGTGGTTTGGGTTGGACTCCATCTACTTAGTACCAACCACCTCCCAAATATATATGCTATATGTGTTATGTCATATAATACGTCTCGAATCTCGATCTTGAAATATTAGGTGGTTAAAAATTTGTTGTCGAAGAATCCGAATTTCGAAAGGTGATAATCCTTGGAGAGGAAAAATTCATACTCCATATTTTGTGAAAATTACCGTTTGCTTACATTATGTACACTAGTATATTTTACTTGCAAAAAAATTATGTTTTTTTGGATAATTTTACATAACTTACCATTTTCTACACATATTTTTAAGTTTAAATTTTTAGGCCAGTTAGCCCGTTGGCAAGCCCGGCCCGCTAATAGGACGGGTATGGGTAAGTTCTCAAGCCCACAAAAACCGATAAAATTAGAAATTGTGAAAAATTATCAAAGATATTCTCCTATTTATAAAATACCAAAAAATTGTGTTTCTTTTCTTTCACTAATCAACTTTTTAAGCATTGGCGCACACTAATTCATAATTCCTATATATGCGGTTCTTGTATAACTACTAGAAACGAATGATAAACTAACATGTGTTGTTGATTATACTCTTCTTGATTGAATCATAACATATAGAGTACATTACATTCCCGGTCCCTATGGTTTGCTGATATTTTGGATATCGTGCCTAATACATGTTTTTTACATTGGTCATCCTTGTGGTATGTAAAACGCACGTTCCAGGTCCCTCCCTCTAACAAAATTCATTAGCCCGAATTTTTTGTCTTTACCTTTTTTTAATCTTTTTTCTAATTTGTTTTATTATATTATATTATTATTTAATTTGTTTTATTATATTTTTTTTCTTATTCAGTAACAAACAAAATCAAAAACCAAAACATAAAACTAAAATCAAAATAAAATCTGAAACATAAAACCAAAACCAAAATAAAAAACTAAACATAAACTAAAATCAAATCCATACCAAATGAAAAGGACGATTTTTATGGAAGCTAAAAGAAAGAATGGTGATTTTTATCGAAAACCAAAATTGAAATCCAAACCAAAATTGAAATCCAAACCAAAAGGAAAATAAGGTTTCTCAAAACCTATCTAGTTACAAACCATAACCCAATCTTCCCCATCTCAAACACTCTCAAGAAACTACGGAGCTCGTCTTCTTCACATGGTTTGGAGGTCTTCTTGGATTTGAGGTTTTGCATAAAAGCAAAGAGTTCGGTTATGGAGCTTGAGCAAGAGAAAGAAGTTGTTGTGGGTTCATTTATGTACGTCTCCTTCATTTCTTTGTTTGTTTGGTTTTCTTGGTTACTATAAAAACTTGCTAAAGAGATGAAGAACATCAGATCTGGGTCTCTCCTTCGAACTCCTGAATCGAACTTCGTTGTGTCACGAAGGAGAGAAGACGGTATTTGGGACTGAATAATGGATTCTTTTACAAATTAATGATACACACATAAAAACAACAACAAAATTCGTAAACCTTATTTGAAATTGAAGATTCTTGTTTCTACGAATCAGATTAAGGCCCAAGGTCCAATCTTTATGTCAAAGAGAGCCCACTAAGAACACCACACACCAAGACCAAACAATTAAATCATTAATTTACTGCTCAATGGTTGATGTTTATTAAGTGTTCTAAACTTTGGTTTGGCTTCTATGTGGGACAAGGTATCTCTTATCTACACTAAGTTCCAACAGGCAAAAACGACATAACACAAAAACGAGAAAAACATAAAACAATGTATCGCATGAATTTCCACGCGACTTAAGTCACGAAGTCGCGCCGACTTCTATTTGGGTTTTTCTCCCTTGTTTTCAATCTTCAAACCTCAACATTCAAACACTTTAGAACTACTCAAGACTTGCACAAAAGCTAACTTTGAACCATTAAAATCTATAACAAACCCTTTTAGAATTACAACAACAAACAAACTGAAATTAACCTTCCAAGACCCCGAAAGTTTAACCAATAACATTCGGACCTAACTCAATCAACAAAGTAGAACTTAAGACCAAAATGTAAAGTGAAAAACTTCATAAAATCCAATACTAAAGTTTAAAGAATCATAAAGTAATATCTAAAAGTTCAACTCATATGATGAAATACCTTCATCCAAGAACTCGTGATCAAATTTTAGAACTTAAAACCAAAACCATAAAATCAATTCTTTTAACATGAACTTTTTAAACCAAAAACCCAAACCAACTAGCCAAGAATTTAAATGAAAAGAATTAGGGAGGATGAGATAGTTACCTTGAGGAATAAAAACCAAAAGAAACTTTTCCAATCCCTATAAATAAAAGGTGATGACCCTTTTATATGTATCCAAACCTAACCACTTAAACCCCTATAAATAAACAAATAGCAAAACACCCCCTTAACTTCTAATTTAACATAAAATTAACTTGCCAGGATTATTGTAGGTGAATCAATTTAAAATTTATAGCCAAATAACTTGCCAGGGTTATTACACATGTAGGTGAATCAATTTAAAATATATACATGCAAATGATCGTGTGAGAAGTTGAGTTAACATGAGAAACATCAGAAATAAATCTGAACTCTTGATCACTTTTAATCTTAAGCTCACACATGAATCGCGCTTGATACGGGGATTGATCTGGTGCATCTCGGTGTAACTTATCACGGTGTATCTCATCCTAATGTGTATCCAACGTTTGATAACCACTTCTCACGTTTCTCACGTTAACTCAACTCTCACGGGAATCCAACCATATATATAGGGGTATGTTCAAATAAAAACCACATTTTCATTGTGAACATGAGGACCAATCTTGATCATTGATCAAAATTTAGAAAACTAATCAATAGTTAAAATATTATAAGGTTAATTGAGAAGTGATTCAGGAAAAAATGGAAGTTTGAATCCGCGTCACCTTATTTGACCTTTTATTTCTTTTTTAATTAAAAAAATTTACCTTCTTAATTTTTGAATAAAATTATCTTAAAAATAATTAATATTTTAATCAAACAAATTAAATCAAAAAACGAGAATTTTGTGTTCTTCGATTAATTTGTTTTACCCTTTTTACGTAAAATAATATATATCTGTGTAATATCCATTATGAATATTTATGCATGTTCATATGTTACAACTCTTTAATATTCATCTATTAGTATGATACTCATCGTGAATATACAACTTAGTATAACATTCATCATGAATAATTATATATTTTCACGTCTATTCAACAGTTCTTCAGTATTCATACATCACTATGACATTAATAATTAATATACATTTTTACTATAGCATTCATCATGAATATACATATTATTCATCACGAATATTTATATATGTTCACGTGTATACAACATTTCAACATTCATACATCAGTATGATATTTCGTCATAAATATACATTTTCACTATAAATGTTCACGTGTATACAATATATATATACTATTCATCATGTATACAATATATATATATACTATTTATATACTATTCATCATGTATACAATATATATATACTATTTATATATGTTCACGTGTATACAATATATATATACTATTCATCATGAATATACATTATTCATTATGAATATTTATGTATGATCACTTGTATACAATAACTCTCTAGTATTTATGTTAGTATAATATTTATCATAAATATTAATTTTCACCATAACATTCATCTTGAATATACTACAGTTTCAATTCTACATACTCTATTTTTTTATTGGATTATCGATTGATCCCGATGAGTTCCCGATTCATCTCGATAGATTTTGGGATCCATCTCGATAAACTTAAAAGTGGAAGGCATGGTTTTACACAAACAAACACATAATAAATAAATCAATAGGTTCTCAATCGATCTCGATGAAAAATAAAGGTGTTAGGTTATGATTTTAACACACAACCACATACCAAGTTAATGGATCGGTTTTTTTAGTAGTCTTGATTGGTCTTGATGGGTTCTCGATTAGTCCCGATTGGTCCCGATAGGATCGATCTTGATGTGTTTTTGATTGGTTTCGATTGGTTCCCGATCCGTCTCGATAAAAACTGAAAGTGATAGGCTATGATTTTACACACACAAACAAATAATAAATCAATAGATAGGTTCTTGATGGAAAATGAATTTGGTAGGTTATGGTTTAACACACGAAAACACACACCAAGTCAATGTATGGATTCTCGACCTTTCTCGATAGGTCTCGCTCGGTCTTGATGGGTTCCGATTGATCTTGATGGGTGTTGGGTTACGGTGATGAAAAATGTGATGCCTTACTACGTTGAAGAAAGTGTTGAAGAAGATGATGTCGAGTTACCGACTTACGGTGTCGAGATGTTGTACGCACTTGAACGTACATAAATATTCATAATGAATATAACACATGTATAACATTTCACGTAAAAACCTGTTAAAACGAGAAAAAACTATATCAAGATGGATGTCATATCGAAAGGCACAAAATTCTCTTTTTTTGATGTAATTTGTTGATTAAAATATTAGTAATTTTTAAGATATTTTATCTTAAAGTTTAGGGGGTAAAAGTTTTTAATTAAAAAAAAGTCAAATGAGGAGGGTGAGATTGAAATTAACTTCCTTTTCCCGATCAACCAAAGTCACCGCACTCACTTCAATGGCCACTCTGATATCTCCTGCCCAAAGTGAAAACCCGATGAACGCTCCATGTCATAGATACATTATTCTTTGTTATTTTTTAGACAAGAAATTGGAAAAAGAGGTTGTTGTATTAGGTGAAACTCGTATCACTAAATCTCGAGGGTGTTATCTTAAAACCCATCTCCTAGGGTATCACAATGTGAAACTTGTATGTATCTTGTGTATATCTTCTTTTAACATTGTTTATATTATTTTAACAATGATGATCTTTTATATGTATCAATGTGTATCTTTTGTATGTATCTTTTTTTAACATTGTTGATGTTTTTATGTATCACAATGTTGACCTTTTATATGTATGACAATGTGTATGTATCCTTTTTTAACAGTGTGAATCTTTTGTATGTATCACAACATGTATATTTTCATGTTTATAGTGGATATTCTTGATCACAATGTGTATCTTGTGTTTACATGGTGTTTGGGGAAGAGATGAGAGAGATATGTAATATACCTATAATGCCCTTCATTTAAATTAATTAGTCAATGTTTCTAAAATTATAATCTTTATATATTGATTATATTTTAGACAATTTAATTTAAAAGAAAATAAGAAAGCAAATATATATATATATATAGGGAAGGATTCAATAGAGAAGTCCAAATATTTAGAGAAATAGAGAAGTGATTTTGACCATGCATTCGGTCAAGATTGGCGGCTTTGACCGAGAAGCAGAGGATAATTCCTCGCGTGGTCTGTGCATGGTCTGCACAAGATAGAGAGGTAGTTTCGTAAAAAATACGCGGGACAGGTTCATATATGAATTTGTGTGATTCATATATGAACCTTTGTGTTCATATATGAACATTTGTAATTCACATATAAAATATTTTTAACTAATTCATATATGAACCTTTGTAATTCATATATGAATCAGTTAATTTGTTCATATGAGAATTAGTTAAAAAAAATCATATATAAATCACAAAAGTTCATATATGAATTAGTTAAAAAAAGTTTATATGTAAATTACAAAGGTTCATATATGAACATAAATATTCATATATGAATCAGTTAATTGGTTCAACTGATTCATATATGAACCTACAGTTAATTAGTTTCATATATGAAACACAAAGGTTCATATATGAATCACAAGATTCATATATGAATTAGTTATAAAGAGTTCATATGTGAATTACAAAGGTTCATATATGAACGTATAGTTCATATGTGAATCACACAGATTCATATATGAACTCAGCCCGTGTTTTTTGTAAAAGTTATGAAATTGCCCTTCTATTTTTGAAACAGCCGCAACTTTTGACCGGTCAAAGCCGCAACTTTTGACCAATTATAACCGATCTTGACCGAATGAATGGTCAAGATCACTTCTCTATTTCTCTAAATATTTGGACTTCTCTATTGAACCTATGGCTATATATATATATATATATATATATATATATAAAAGAAAGTGGTAGTTTTTTTAAAAGAAAAAAGAATGGATTAATGATTTGAAGGCTTGAATTAGTGATATAATCTATATATATATATCTAAAAGCAAAATGTGGAGTTGCTTATGTAGCCTCATGAGAAACCTTCATTCATCTTTCTCTATTTTCTCATAATTTTGATTTTCTTTAATAAAAAACTTTTCATAAATGACCATTCCACCCCTAAATGAAAATTGTGTATTTCATTATACGAAGGTTTCTTTGGTAAATGATCATTCCAATTTAATTAGCTTTAATTTCCAAACTATCCAACTTCTTAGAGACATTAATTTTACTCTCTTCATCTTTCCATTTATTAATTAGAGCAAAACCTACAGCAAAATTATATATACTACAACCTAATGCTCCACCAACATGAAATTAACACTTTTATATTATATACTATGTTTATTTGTTATTTTGTTCTTTGTAGAATTTACATTTCGTCGATGCTCTTGCCCATCCTCCATAAAATTCCCGGGCAATGATTTATGTGTATGTGTGTGTCTTCCCAATCAATGTCATTGTTTTTTCTATAAAAAAAATTCATATATATATATATATATTTTAATGTTTTGTGTGTTTTATACATTTGTGTTAAATAAGTTTTTGGTTTTTCATTCAATCTATTTACAATTGTTACCTTGATTTTTGTTGTGAATTTTTCTTTTCATTTTTTAATGTCTATATAGTTTCTTAATTTTAAATTTGTAATTTTATAAGAAAAACCACATGAGATGACATTTTCTAAGCATCTCAATCCCAAATTTCTTCCTTTTCCCCTCAATTGCATTTTTTTTAATATTTTGTGTGTTTTTTATACTGTTGTTAAATAAGTTTTTGGTTTTTCATTCAATTTATTTACAATTTTTACCTTTATTTTTGTTGTGGATTTTTTTCTCATTCTTTTATATCTACATATTTTCTTAATTTTGAGTTTGTAATTATATAAGAAAAACCACACGAGATGACATTTTCTAGGCATCTCAATCTCACGTTTCTTCTTTTTTTCCCTCAAGTTTTGCATTTTTTGATGTAGTTATTAGCAATATGTTTAATTAATTAAACTATTTATCTTTTTTGTTTACACCTAACTTTGTTTATTTCATTTATTTCACATTATCCTAATTTTTTTTCCACATAACATACAAGGAATATATATAATCAACATATTTAAAAACTGATTATAAACGATCAATATGTTTACTTCTATTTAGATTATAATTGAATATAACAATATGTGTATTTTTAATAATAAAATTATTATAATTAATACAAATAAATAAATAACTGAAGATGACTATTATTCACATCAATATAATACCTTATGATCATTATCAGTTATATTATTTACGTAATGCTATATATATATATATTATTTAAATTATATATTTAATTAACATACGGTACGAGTTTTAATCTTTTTCTTTACTACAATATGTATATATACTGATATATATTATTTTCAAATAAAGTTAAATATCCAAAATTTTAATTAATATATAAATTAAAAAATTATTATCTAAAGTCCTATTAAAATCAATATATAAATATAAATGACAATAGAACTAATATATATATATATATATATATATATATATATAGAGAGAGAGAGAGAGAGAATGGTTCAAACGAGGAGCGTAACAATTTAAGAAAACGTGAGGAACACCTCCCATGTACAAAATCACATGTGATTCACAACACAAGAACTAAAATCATATGTGATTACACGCGCGGTTTGTTACGCGGCTTGCGAAAGCGCGCGGCTTGTCCCGCGGTTTGTGTTGTGAATCACATATGATTTTGTACATGGACGGTGCTCCTCACGTTTTCTTAAATAGGTACGCTCCTCGTATGAACCCGCCTCTCTCTCTCTCTATATATATATATATATATATATATATATTACAACAAATGCCATCATTATTAATCACTCTTGATTAAAATCCTTAAATGATTGAGATTAGTCATTACGGTTCTCAACATATTTTTGGAATCTTTATACACTTGCTAATGAATCCAAGCACTAAATTACCACATTTAAAGAAAATGGTAGGGCCATTACTCCATTTGCTGAAACCCATGTGTGAAACATATATATATACATAAAGGCAGTATACTCTATAAGGCCATCAGTACCCATGCCCTCAAACCCATTTGCCACCTCAGCGCCATATCAGCTTTTTTCCTTACCCTCTCCTTACCCAAAAGTGGAGTACCAATACCCTCAAACCCTCTTGTCACCTCATTTTTTTAATTCTTTTATTTATACATTTAATTATTTAACAAAATAAAAATATTTATATATTTTTTAATAAATAAAAATAAGATAAATAATAAAAATAAAAATTCATATCATTCATTAAAAATAAAAATTACAAAATTCAAAATGCTTTAAAAATAAAAATTACAAAATACAAAACGCTAAAAATTATGATATTTTCTAATCATATCTTTTCTCGCTAAAGTAGCCCTCAAAACTTCTCCCGAAAGGTGATCATGCGGGGATATGTAGAACTCGAAGTCTTCTTTAAAGCATTTTTGTCGTTCGAGTGCCAACTTCTCTCGTTCGAGGTCGAGTTTTTTCATTTTATACTCCATCGTACCATCAAGATGCTCGTTGAACGAGTTTATGGTCGTCAAGAGTTTTGAAACATTTTCGTCCGGATTCGACCCGGCCGTATTACTCGATGACGTTTTTTTGCCTTATTTCTCCCGATGGGTCGTCCAGATTCGACCTCGACCTCGTTGACGTCTTCATCGTCATCATCGGAAGGTTTGGTATGTTTTGAACCCCGCGATGAAGTTGTCGTCATCGTTGGAACGGTTCCCCATTTTGGACATTTTTTTAGGACTTCCCAAGCTTGTTCGTGAGTGAAAGCAACCCCAAGTTCCTGTCGGTACCGTTCGTGTGCCGTTCGTGAAATGTCGGCCTCACTCATTCCGCTTGATCTATTAATGACCAAGTTGTTGTAGATGCCGCCAAAACACGCTATTCTTTTATTGAGGTCATTGAACTTGGTGTTGAGTTGATGAACTGATCTATAATTTTCGCGACCCATAAAATTAAAGAACACTTGCCCGATTCGGGTCAAAAAACTGTCTACATTTATGTAAATTCAAGTATAAGAATATTAACAAGAATAATAATAATATTAATAATATTAATAATAATAATAACAATAAAAATATTACCACCGGTTTGTGCGTTACCGACAACGGGGTCCTCCGAAACGTCAACCCACGCCGACACTAAAGCGACTTCTTCCTTTTTACTCCACATCTGTTTGGCGGCTCTATTTTCATATTTTTTGTTTTTTCCTTTTCTCGTTGGTGTCGGGTTTGATGGTTCCGGGATAGATTGTTGTGTGGAGATGGATTGTGGTGTGTGCGGGATAGAATGTTGGGTTTCCGGAACAATGTCGTCGTCGAGATCGATTGCGGGTGAAGGAAGTTGGTAGTTGGCCGGAGTAAAACCTTGTTGAATCAAACCGGGAAATTGTTGGGGAAATTGTTGCGAAAATTGTTGCGAAAATTGTTGCGGAAATTGTTGCGAAAATTGCGGATGATAACCTTGTTGTAAAAACGCTTGGAAACCAAGCTCCGGGTCTTGTTGCGGTTGCGGTGTATCCGATTGGTTACGACGGGATGTAGGTGTTTTGTTTGGATTCATGATGAAATTTTAGATAATGAAAGAAGGTATTGAATTTGAGAGAATTTGAGAGATTTTGGTGTGAAAAAAATAAGAGGTTTGGATTAATATATATAGTGTGATTAAATTGAAAAAAAAATTAAAAAAAAATATAAACAAAGATCCGTTGCAACAAAGAGCCGTTAATATTTTCAAAATTTAAAAAAAAAATTAAAAAAAAAAGAATTGATCGAGTAGTATCGGGTTGGGGAACCCAGGGCTGGAACCCGCCCTAAGCGGTTAACTTAATTCTCAAATAAAAAATCAAGTTTTGAGACTCGATACTAGTTTGAGTTATTCTAGGACTATTGATTTTATTGATTGCTATCTTCAGGGTTTTATAAGATTAGTCAATACATTGTGAATGTAAAAAAAACTGAATCTTCACAACAAAAACACTGTGAAGGTTACTTTCACAATGTTTTGATGTGAAGTTTTAGTGTAAAATTGTGGTCTCACGGGTCTCACAAAAACAGTTTGGTCTCAAATGATCACAAGTCTTAGTTATATATGTATATATATAGGGTTGGGTTCATGTGGGACCAATCTGTTTTCGTGAGACCCGTAAGACCACACTTTTACTCTTGCAACTTCACAACAAAACATTGTGAAGGTAAAAAAAATCTGAACCTTCACAATTGTTGTGAAGTTTCAAGTGTAAAATTATGGTCTCACGGGTCTCACAAAAACAGCTTGGTCTCACATGATCCCTAAGTGTGTGTGTGTGTATATATATGTGTGTGTGGAAGGAATCAAATGCAGACAACTTTAATTTGTGCTAACCGTCGATTTCACTAGTTAATTTAACGAAATTATTTCATAAAGTTGTTTAATCTGATGAAATTTGTAACAACCCAAACAAAATAAAGCATTTGTAATTCATATAAAGTGAAATATCCCAAAAACGGGTCCCAAATCTTCTTACATAAGTCTCAAAATTTAGGTTGGCGGAAACAACCTATACAACTGAGAATAAATCTACAACTAAATAGTAGTTCACTATCTCTACCACGCTTGCTCACTAACCGCCCTGCTCACTTGCCAGAGCCTTTCGCTACCTGTTTTCCTGAAAATGTTTTAATTTGAAAATGCGAGGGTTAGACCATGAGGTCTAGTGAGTCTCTCCTGACAGTTCTCAAAACATTTAAATCAGTTTATCACTTTTACATATAAAACATTCACAATCTTTTCATAAAACTTTCACGGATAAATCCGCTCCCGTAAATGGCACCCTGAAGTCACTCAAGAGTGATAACGAGTCAGTTTCACGCTGCCTTACAGGGTCACTCTTCCCATGGCATAAACGGGTCACTCCTCCCGGCATGAACACTGGCGAGCCACACCCCCCGACTTAGCCAATTTACGTCTCACACAATGTATGCATACATCTCAAACAAATCTTTAAATAAACTTTCATGCAGTTAAAAGCATAGAAATAAAACATGGCATTTCTCATCATGTACATACTTTAGAAAGCACGTTAAAAGCCACGTATTTTAGTTAGAAAACTAACCTGGTACCCTTACTATCTTTTCTTACTCTGCTTTTGACTTTCAGTTGATCTACCTGGGAAAATGAATGAGTTACCGAACACCTGCTCAGACCCTAAAACCAGCTTACCGAACACCAGGTTACCGAATGAGTTAACTTACCGGGTCCAGTTACTTACCGGGTACCACTACACTTACCGGATACTTACACTTACCGGATACTTATACTTACCGGATACTTATACTTACCGGATACTCTCCCGGTAACCTTCATCACCAGGAGCTTACCGGATAAGGCGCTGGGATGAGTTCAGAGGTCAAATCCTTTGCTGAACGCCCCTTAATCGAAACGATAAAGCGATAAACGACTTAATAAACATGCTAAGTCCATTTCTTATCATTCTTTGCTACTCAAACACGATTAGAGTGCTTAATTCCTCTCTCAAGTATCATTTACAACTTTATAAGAAAACTCTCTAAATATTCATCAACCAATATAGTAACAAGATAAGAATTGGGTTTAGGAATTACCTGCTAACAACGTGTTGCAGAATCGAACCCAACTCCACTCTTTCTTCCGATTTCAATGACTGATTTCCTTCCTCAAATGCACTAGAACACCAAAGTCCCTTTTCTCTGCCTTCTAACTCTCTTAGCCGCCACCAACAGTCAATTCCTAGGGTTTTGAGCCCATTTTGGGGCTTTTATACCCTATTGCTACAATTACCAATATAGTCCCTCAACTTTCAGTTTTAGGAATAATTCCACAAGACTCTAAACTTTTCTAATTGGTCTCGGTTATTACAACAATCCCCCCTCAAAAGAATTCCGTCCCCGGAATTCCGTTTATAAAAATGTGAGGGTATCTGGACTTCATATCTGTTTCTACTTCCCACATTGCCTCTCGTCCCTTATGATACCTCCACTGAACCTTCACTAAACGAACTTCTTTGTTCCTCGTCTTTCGTACTTTACTGTCTACGATTTCCATTGGTTCTTTTTCGTACATCAATTTCTCGTCAATACTGACATCTTCTAACGGAATGGCCACATCGGTCTCGGCCAAACATTTCTTCAGGTTTGACACATGGAATGTCGGATGAATTTCTTAACCCTTCTGGCAATTCCAACTTGTAGGCCACGACCCCAACTCGTTCAATAATAACGAAAGGTCCTACATATCTCGGCCTTAACTTTCCTTTCTTCCCGAAGCGCACTAAACCTTTCCAAGGCGAGACCTTTAACATTACTTTGTCGCCTACTTGAAATTCAATAGGCTTTCTTCTTCTATTCGCATACTTCCTCTGGCGATCTTGCGCGATTCTCATCCTTTCACGGATTACTTCAATCTTACCTGCTGTTATTTGTACCATCTCCGGACCTGCCAACTGTCTTTCTCCTACCTCGTTCCAACACAACGGCGTACGACACTTCCGTCCGTACAATGCTTTAAAAGGCGCCGCTTGGATGCTTGCGTGGTAACTGTTATTATAGGAGAATTCTATCAATGGTAAATGCACTTCCCACGACCCCTTGAAATCGATAACACACGCTCGAAGCATATCTTCCAGAGTCTGGATAGTTCTCTCACTCTGACCATCCGTTTGAGGATGATAGGCCGTGCTTAACTTCAATTATGAACCTAACTCTCGTTGTAATCTTCTCCAAAATGCTGACGTGAACCGACTGTCATGGTCAGACACTATGGATCGTGGCACTCCGTGCCTGGACACTATCTCATTTATGTACAATCGGGCTAATTTCTCCAACGAATCCGACTCCTTGTTAGGTAAGAAATGCGCGGACTTGGTGAGAATATCCACGATCACCCAAATCGCATCGTTACCCTTCGGAGTCCTCGGTAACTTCGTGACGAAATCCATGGTGATATTGTCCCATTTCCACACTGGTATCACCGTAGACTGAAGTTCTCCATGCGATTGTTGATGTTCTGCCTTAACCTTCAAACACGTCACACATCGCTCCACAAAGTGTGCGATATCCTTCTTCATTCCCGGCCACCAATAGAACTGCCTTAGGTCTCGATATATCTTATTCGTTCCCGGTTGCATGGAATACCGCGACTTATGCGCTTCTTCTAGGATGCTTACTCTCAAGTTGCCCAACTTGGGAACCCACACCCGATCTTTCACACACTTCAACCCACCACTGTTGACTCCGAACAATGATGTAACCCCGACAACTCTTTCGCTCTTCACGTTCTCTTCTAGTAACGCTTCTTCATGAAACTTCTTAATTTCTTCAAGGAGATTTGAGGTTGCATCGACTCTAAAAGCCACTACTTTGGTCTGTTCTCCTCGCTCTTTCCGACTTAACGCGTCGGCCACCACATTAGCTTTACCCGGGTGGTAAAGGATCTCACAGTCATAGTCATTCAACAGCTCCATCCATCTCATCTGTCTCATATTTAATTCTTTCTGATCAAACAAATGTTTCAGACTTTTGTGGTCGGTGTAAATCTGACACTTCACTCCATATAAGTAATGCCGCCAAATCTTTAAAGCGAACACTACCGCTGCTAACTCTATGTCATGAGTAGGGTAGTTCTTCTCGTGGTCTTTCAACTGTCGGGAAGCGTAGGCAATCACCTTCCCGTTCTGCATCAATACACACCCCAGCCCAAGCTTAGATGCGTCATTGTATATTACAAATCCCTCCGATCCATCAGGTAACGACAAAATCGAAGCACTGCTTAAACTTTCTTTCAACTTCTCAAACGCAGATTCTTGCGCCTCAGTCCACCTGAACTTGACGTTCTTCCTTGTCAATGAGGTCAGTGGTGAAGCTATTCGAGGGAAATCTTGAATAAACTTTCGGTAATAACCCGCTAATCCGAGAAAGCTTCTCACTTCCGATGGGGTTCTTGGCGCCTCCCAATCTTTAATGGATCCAATCTTAGCGGGATCCACTTTGATGCCGTCTGCCGACACCACGTGGCCCAAAAAATGTACTTCCCGTAACCAAAACTCGCACTTTGAAAACTTCGCGTATAACTTCTTACGCTTTAGCAATTCCAGCGCCGCTCGAAGATGTCTCTCGTGATCTTCTCGGGTACGAGAATAAATTAGGATATCGTCAATGAAGACGATCACACATTTATCCAATAATGAGCTACACACTCTGTTCATCAAATCCATGAACACTGCCGGCGCATTAGTTAACCCGAAGGGCATGGCTAAGAACTCCTAATGTCCGTATCTCGTGCGAAAGGCTATCTTCGACACACCCTCCTCTCTCACCTCCAGCTGATGGTAGCCTGACCTCAAGTCTATTTTCGAGTAATAACTCGCACCTTGTAACTGATCGAAGAGGTCATCGATCCTCAGAAGCGGGTACTTATTCTTCACAGTTACTTTGTTGAGCTCACGGTAATCTATGCACACCCGCATAGATCTGTCCTTCTTCTTAACAAATAGTACCGGCACTCCCCACGACGACGAGCTCAGGCGGATAAAACCTTTGTCTAGTAATTCTTGTAACTGAGTCATCATTTCTTTCATCTCTGCCGGTGCCAGACGATAAGGTGCACGCGCAATCGGTGCCGCTCCAGGCAACAGTTCTATTCTGAACTCTACTTGACGATCTGGAGGCAGACTCGTCAGGTCATCCGGAAACACTTCTGGGTACTCACTGACTATCGGTACTTCACTTACTCATTTCTTCTCTTTCTTAGCATCTAGCACATAAGCTAAAGACCCTAGACATCCCTTCCCTAAACACCGCCTAGCTTTCAACATCGAAATCATACACGACTTCCTATCTCGACGACCCACATATATCACTATTTCTTTCTTATCAGGAAAAGCGATACGAATCAACTTCTTATTGCACACAATATTAGCGTCATTCTCCGCTAACCAATCCATTCCTAGCACCACGTCAAACTCCCCCATTCCCATCGGATACAACCGTAAAGGAAACGAGTGATCGTCTACGTCTATGCTACATCCCTCATAGACCTCTTTCACCTAGACTCGACTATCATCCGCTACCTCTACCTCAAATCCAAAGTTCAACCTCTTGGGTTCCACTTGCCATTTTCGAATAAAATTGGGCGACACAAACGAACGGTTGGCCCCCGAATCAAATAACACCTTAGCATAAATCGAGTCTATAGGGAAAGTACCTGTCACAACATCAGGCGTGTTCACCGCCTCCTCCGCAGACATGTGGAAAGCCCTGGCCCTTGCGCGAGCTGGCTCCACCTTTCTCTCACCACCTCTTCCTCCGCTACTGCCACCTTTAGCCCCAAAATACCCTTTCTTCAATTGGGGGCAATCCCACTTGACATGATCTGACGAACCACAATGATAACACGACCTCGGACTGCGACAGTCCCGAGCTAGATGCCCCACTTTCCCACACTTGAAACATCCCTCCTTATCGGCCCAACATTCTCCCCTGTGCATTCTGTTACACTTTACACACGGTTTCTCCCCTGACCTTTGCCCCACCCGCAGATCGGGTCTAGCAGTATTCGGCCTCTTACCGTCTCGATTCGGCCCGTCCCACTTACGCTTGTCTCCGACTCTCTCGGTCATCTTCCAGGTCTTTTCCTTCTCGGTAAGTTCCGCAATGTCTACCGCGACTTGGAAAGTAGTTGATCCTTTCACCTGTACCAATTCTCTT
Organism: Saussurea involucrata; assembly: GCA_033807775.1. Taxonomy (NCBI): domain Eukaryota; kingdom Viridiplantae; phylum Streptophyta; class Magnoliopsida; order Asterales; family Asteraceae; genus Saussurea; species Saussurea involucrata. The sequence continues at coordinate 68,169,013 of CM066316.1, forward strand.
ACACTGCTCTTTAACCCCCAAATGTATCTCTCTATACGCCTTTCCTCAGTAGGCACGTATAATTCAGCAAACCGAGCCTTCTCGATAAACTTAGACGTGTATTCCTGAACTGACATCCACCCCTGTTCCAATCCCAGAAATTCCTCTTCAAGTTTCTTAACTGCTGCCAACGGGCAAAACTGTGCTCTAAATCTCTTAACAAACGATTCCCACGACGTGCCCTTAGCTACCTCCGATCCCCTACCTCCGGTATCAACATCCCACCAGTAGATAGCCTCAGACTTCATCATTGACATTGCAAATAGTACCTTATCTTCCTCGGCGCACTTGCTAATATCAAATGCTAACTCCATCTCACGAACCCATTTCAAAGCTAGAACGGGATTGCGCTCCCCGTTGAACGTTGGAGGTTTGCATGAAGCGAAGGTCTTCAACGAGCACCCTTTCGCTGTCTTTGGTTCATAAACAACAATTGGAGTTGTCACCGAGTTGTTTCCTATCTCAGTCCGTGGTAAACTGCTTTCCTCAGTCTTCTTCTCAGTACCGCTTTTACTTGGTTCTCCAGATGTAGTCTTATTCTGATTATCTATCACTGCTTTCAAAGTCTTCTGCAGTTTATCCATATCTGTTGTGAACTTCTCCTCCGTTACAAAAGCCAGTGCGGCTTTAGGATGACGTCCTTTATTAGCTTTCGCCTTTTTCGCAGGTGCTGAACTCTCTTGTTTAGATATTTCCTGCACTTCTGGTTCCTCTACACTTTTTGCCTTGCGCCTAACCGGCACTTTCTTTTTCTTGCCCTTGCTTTTAGTGGTTGCCGCCCCCGCTTCAGTAACAGCCTTTCTTGGTACTGTTCCTCTGCCTCTCCCACGGCCTCTACCTCTTCCACGAGTGGCTGCCGCTCTCGGAGAGTTCACTGGTCCATCCTCCACTAATTTCTCAACCCGAACCGCCTCGTCATGCGGCGTAGTTCTCTCATTCGACATTTCCTCCACGATGGGCATCGACCTACTTCTCAAAACTCTTGCAGACATTCTTGATTACTGGTACACAACAATTAAACTAACTTAATACTACAACATAGGAATAATAAGGTAGTTAAAGTACATACATGTACCTGTAAGTTCACAATTGCACTGGCCAGGTGAAATCCTAAACTTACCTTACATGACTGTCCTCGGTACCCTATCGATCCTCTATCTTTAATAGTGCCATCCTAGCGCAATTCCTGATTCTCAGTTGTGGTTTCTACTTCTAAAGTTTAAGTCTAGGCCCTTCCGGTCTCCTAAATCCCTTAAACTATGGCCCTGATACCAATTGTAACAACCCCAACAAAATAAAGCATTTGCAATTCATATAAAGTGAAATATCCCAAAAACGGGTCCCAAATCTTCTTACATAAGTCTCAAAATTTAGGTTGGCGGAAACAACTTATACAACTGAGAATAAATCTACAACTAAATAGTAGTTCACTATCTCTACCACGCTTGCTCACTAACCGCCCTGCTCACTTGCCAGAGCCTTTCGCTACCCGTTTTCCTGAAAATGTTTTAATTTGAAAATGCGAGGGTTAGACCATGAGGTCTAGTGAGTCCCTACTGACAGTTCTCAAAATATTTAAATCAGTTTATCACTTTCACATATAAAACATTCACAATCTTTTCATAAAACTTTCACGGAGAAATCCGCTCCCGTAAATGGCACCCTGAAGTCACTCAAGAGTGACAACGAGTCAGTTTCACGCTGCCTTACAGGGTCACTCTTCCCATGGCATAAACGGGTCACTCCTCCCGGCATGAAAACTGGCGGGCCACACCCCCTGACTTAGCCAGTTTATGTCTCACACAATGTATGCATACATTTCAAACAAATCTTTAAATAAACTTTCATGCAGTTAAAAGCATAGAAATAAAACATGGCATTTCTCATCATGTACATACTTTAGAAAACACGTTAAAAGCCACGTATTTTAGTTAGAAAACTCACCTGATACGCTTACTATCTTTTCTTACTCTGCTTCTGACTTTCAATTGATCTACCTGGGAAAATGAATGAAGTACAAACTGCTCAAACCCTAAAACCAGCTTACCGGACACCAGGTTACCGAATGAGTTAACTTACCGGGTCCAATTACTTACCGGGTACCAGACTTTCCGGAACCCTACACATATCGGATACTTATACTTACCAAATACTTATACTTACCGAATACTCACACTTACCGGATACTTATACTTACCGGATACTCTCCCGGTAACCTTCATCACCAGGAGCTTACCGGATACTCTCCCGGTAACCTTCATCACCAGGAGCTTATCGGGTAAGGCGCTGGGATGAGTTCAGAGGTCAAATCCTTGTTGAACGCCCCTTAATCGAAACGATAAAGCGATAAACGACTTAATAAACATGCTAAGTCCATTTCTTATCATTCTTTGCTACTCAAACACGATTAGAGTGCTTAATTCCTCTCTCAAGAATCATTTACAGCTTTATAAGAAAACTCTCTAAATATTCATCAACCAATATAGTAACAAGATAAGAATTGGGTTTAGAAATTACCTGCTAACAACGTGTTGCAGAATCGAACCCAACTCCACTCCTTCTTCCGATTTCAATGACTGATTTCTTTCCTCAAATGCACTAGAACACCAAAGTCCCTTTTCTCTGCCTTCTAACTCTCTTAGCCGCCACCAACAGTCAATTCCTAGGGTTTTGATCCCATTTTGGGGCTTTTATACCCTATTGCTACAATTACCAATATAGTCCCTCAACTTTTAGTTTTAGGAATAATTCCACAAGACTCTAAACTCTTCCAATTGGTTTCGGTTATTACAAAATTGTTTCATATATTTTTGTTTTTATGTAAAAATGAACGGTTTCATGTATTTTCTCATTTTGATGAACTTGTTTCATATATTTTTGACTAATCAATCCTCATATATTCTTGATAAATTATTTTATATATTCTTGACTAATCAACCCTTATAATTAAGAATAGTGAAAAAGAAAAAAGGAAAAATTATGGTTGGTTGGTTGGTTTGAGTTTGTACGGTTTGCACAAATTGGGGTGGTTTTCTAATATAGAGGTGAGATCTTTTGTTAACCAAGAATATGGTGTTAACTTTGTAAACTTATTGGACCAATTAGATATATTCTTAAGTAGAGCTTATTTCAAATGTTTGATTTAATGATGAAGGGCAAGTAGGTAATTTTTATGTGTAAGTTATTTTCATGGTATTTAATGAGATGTGACAGCTAGGGGTGCTTAAAATTCCGGACCAACCCGGCCAACCCAACCCGGAAAAACACAAAAAAATCCAAACCGAGGTAACCCGACACATAGTTGATACAAAATTAAGCCAAATCGCATATATTGGGTTGGAATTGAGTTAGGGTAATTTGAACCTAACCCAACCCGATGAACCCGATGCGTTTCTATACTATAAATTTAATACGATTGTTAAATTATTGATTTATATATACACACACGTTAGACATTAGATCAACCTGTAGTTGGTTATATTCAAAATTATATATATATATATATATATATATATATATATATATATATATATATATATATATCTATACATATAATAAATAAGTAACTAGCATGCCACGTGTCGTCTTCTGGTGAGTCGACTTCAGTATTTTCCCGCATAAACATGTATCTGGACGCAGTTTACATTATAAGTTCAATTAGCACACCCACATTCACTCCTCCTTAAATCTCTCCTTAATTCAATTTTTTTAATTTATATGTTACATTTACTACCCTTATAATTAGGTATTTAGTTTATTTTTAATTCCTTACTGCTTTATTTTTTATTTTAGACTCTTATCATATTAACATAAATAATGTATATGAACTAAAATGCATTAAAAAAATATTTTTATTTTTTACAAATTATATCATTGTAATCGCTTCGTCAATACCTTCGAAATGAGCCAAATATTGAATATTTTTGGATTTAATTATATTATTAAATATCATAAATATATACGAATTAATGTGTCGTGGTTAGTATGAGATTTGTTGAAATTAGTATGGGATTTGATACAAATAATCACTAAATTGTCGTGATTTTCTTTTTACAATTTCATATCAATTTTTACTTCAAAGTCGAATTCCTTCGACGAATTACAATTCTATCAAATTCCATTATGTCAACGAAACACCCTTAGAATTATCATAAGAGATTTAATTACTTGGAAAAAAAATATCACTTATCAACTGACTTTTGGATTATGAGTTCGAACTTTTTAAAAAAATATAAATATGCAAATATTTTAGTATAGTATATTTAATTATTTATACTTTCTTAATCATGATTATATTATTTTCTCTAATTTTAATTGAACTACATAATATCAGTTATCAACAGATGGTTAGTTAATGATATTTTCAAAGTCAAATTGTTATGCTTCTCGTCAATTCACTTTAAATTAATCTTTCATAATCGTTGATAAGTTTTCTGGCATGATTTAATTTTTTTAAATTACCCGTGTAATACATGGTTCAAACCTAGTATATATATATATATATATAGGGGTGAGTTCAAATGAAAACTCAAATTCAATTGTAAACGTGAGGACAAACCACAGCCGTTGATTAATAATCTGGTGAAGAGATCAATGGTAAAAAAAACACGGTGGCAATTTTGTAAATAAGTTGAAAACTCTGTCCATGGCTTAATGAATATTTAGCGCGCAAGGGTAAAATTGGAAAGATGAGAATCAGCGCCTATTTTTGTTGAATTTTTATTTTCTTTTTTAATTAAAAAACTTTTACCCCCTTAAATTTTAAAATAAATTATCTCAAAAATTACTAACATTTTAATCAAACAAATTACATAAAAAAAAACGAGAATTTCGTGCTCTTCGATATGACATCCATCATGATATAGTTTTTTTTTTTCGATTTAACCGTTTTTTACGTGAAATCGTGTATATGTGTTATATTCAGACTGAATATAACACATATACACGATTTCACGTTATAACACATATTCAGACTGAATATAACACATATTCAGTCTGAATATAACACATATTCAGACTGAATATAACACATATTCAGACTGAATATAACACATATTCAGTCTGAATATAACACATATTCAGACTGAATATAACACATATTCAGACTGAATATAACACATATTCATCACTCACGTCTTCTTTTGTTCACATCTATTGCTGCATTCTTTCACATTGCATATACATGCCACGCATGCATACTAAGGCCATTCTCCCTTAACCATCTGTGTTGTTCATCGAATATTGTTGCTGTTATTATCCATCTTTGGTTTTCTTGGTGACATACATATCAATACATCGCATGAATTTTTTTGATTTGGTTATTGTTCAACTACCGCTAGCCTCATATTTTTCAGCTACATCTCGGTTTGAAGAACTTGATCATCACGTGATATCATATACCACATATTAGGTTTTACCACACAATTATTGGTCGTGTTTATCACATGGTTTTATGTGTTATATTCAGTCTGAATATGTGTTATATTCAGACTGAATATGTGTTATATTCAGTCTGAATATGTGTTATATTCAGTCTGAATATGTGTTATAACGTGAAATCGTGTATATGTGTTATATTCAGTCTGAATATAACACATATACACGATTTCACGTAAAAAACGGTTAAATAAAAAAAAAACTATATCATGATGGATGTCATATCGAAGAGCACGAAATTCTCGTTTTTTTGATGTAATTTGTTTGATTAAAATGTTAGTAATTTTTGAGATAATTTATTTTAAAATTTAAGGGGGTAAAAGTTTTTAATTAAAAAAGAAAATAAAAATTCAACAAAAATAGGCGTTGATTCTAATTTGACGAAAATACCCCTAAAGCTGAATTTTAGGAATGACTTAAATATGGTTGCGATCAATGGACGAGATTTGTCCTCATGTGTACAATTGAATTTGAGTTTTCATTTGAACTTTCCTATATATATATATATACACACACACACACACACGTTAGACATTCGTTTGTTAGTCTTTTTGGTATGTTCTCATTTTTATTTTACTTCATTCAAACACAATTGGTAGCTAGATTATGAAATAACATACGAAAGTATCAACCCGACCAACCCAACTCAACCCATACGGTTTGGGTTGGGTTGGGTTGAGAATTTTCAAACCGCAAACATTGGGTTGGGTTGTTCAAATGCCTCCAACCCGGCCAACCCAACCCATGTACAAGCCTAGTTACAACCTTTATATATGTAACAACTCATGTCCGCAAATTTTGAAGTGATTGGAAGTTTTGGGGCCAAAGTGAGAAAATTGGAAACTTAAGGTCTAAGGGGCAAAATCAGGGAATGTAAATAAGCTACAAACCTTTGCAATATTCATTGTGACGGCTAAGCATTTGAGAAGTGTGGTATTGAGAAGAATCAACTCTTGGAAGATTGGAGTAGGAGGATTTAATCAAGGGCTTGGAAGATTCATCTTCAAGGTATGGTTCTCTTCCAATCTTCACTTTCTTGCTTGAATTGAGGAAATGGGTGTGTAGAAAACAATGATTCTTTCTACTTCTAAGTTTTGGTTAAAGCCATTGGAAATAGAGGGATTAATGAATCCCTTTGTAAGGTTGTAAGCTTCTCTTGGAAAGCTTGCACCATTTCAATGGAGGAAATTGGGTTTTGGGCAAGAATGGGATTTGAGTGTTGAAAGAGATGATTCATTGGATAAATTTAATGGGGATTTTTTTTGAAAAGAAAATTTATTACCCACTATATTTACCACCAAGTACAGCAAAACAAAACCACTTCTCCCAACAGAGGGGAGGGAATCCACTGGAACTACACAACACCCAAAACAGAAAACAATACAAATCAAATCATAAATAACGAAACACCACGGGAACTGAGTACACAGGCCGCTGTGCCAAGTTTGCAAGCAATAAACTGAGACGATTAAGGCCAGCCACTCAGTTCCAGCCGGTGACCCGCACCCCCCAATATTTCTGTAGGGTCTGATACCACCGGGTTAATCCCAAACGAACTAGATCAGAGCCGATGGATCGAGTAACCACCCCTTCCAGTCCTTCGAAGCCTTGTTACTGCGCTGTGTAATCCATTCGAATATTTTACACTGAAGCTCGTGGAACAGATCTGATAATTTCCGCTTCTCGTTCTTGAACACAATGTTATTTCTATGCGACCAAACCATGAACATGAGCGCCCATTTCGTCTCCTCCCAGATCTTCGACACTGTTTCGTTGCTTCCATGATTGTTCCCTTCTTGAATTAATTCTTGCACCGATTCCATCGACCGTAGATCTTTATTCCACCATCTACCAACCAAGTTCCATACTAGTTTATGTAATAACCGAGACCAATTTGGAAGATTTTAAAGTCTTGTGAAAAAAAATTAATAAAGCTGAAAGTTGAGGGACTAAATGGTTAATAAAGGATAGGGTATAAGAACCCAATGATTGGCACAAAACCCTAGGGAAACAATTCTTGTCATTGTTGGCGGCTATAGAGAAGGAGAGGGCAGAGAGAAGGATTTTGGCTCAAGTGCTAGATTGAAGAAAAGAACCACAAATCATCAATTAGAAGAAGAAGTGGGTTTGGAGTCCAAATTCCACAAGAGATTCTACCAGGTAATTCCCTAACTATATTCAGATTTGAATGTTATGATGATTGTTGGGTTGTTTTGAGAGTTCTTGGGGAGAAAGTTAAAATGATGCCTTAAGGGAAGATTAATCACCCATTAATCGTGTTTGTGTAACTAAGAGTTGGGAGGAATGAACCTATAGTGTTTTGTGGCTATTTGCCACTTTTAACAATTTGATTTAGGGACTTTTAGCCAGGTTTTGGTTCCCGAAGTCGTCACAGCCGCAGTATCCGGTAAGTCGCCTTGGTTGAATGTTACCGGGAGGGTACCCGGATGGTACCCTGTAGTGTCCGGGTGAAATAGTTCCCGGATGGTTGATCGGTAAGTATAGTTTACCCGGTAAGTTTAATTTAACCGGTAAGTGTGTGTGTCCCGGTAAGTATGATCCGGTAAGTGTAGAGTTCCGGAATGTCTGGTACCCGATAAGTAGTTGTACCCGGTAAGTTAGCTCATTCGGTAACCTGGTGTCCGGTAAGTTGGTTTTAGGGTCTGAGCAGTTTGTATTTCATTCATTTCCCAGGTAGATCAATTGAAAGTCAGAAGCAAAGTTAGAAAAGATCTTAAACGCACCAGGTGAGTTTTCTAACTAAAATATGTGACTTTTAACGAGTTTTCTAAAGTAAGTACATGATGAGAAAAGCCATGTTTTACTTCTATGCTTATCTTGCATGAAAGTTATTTAAAGTTTATTATTGTGATGTATGCATACATTGTGTGAGACGTAAATTGGCTAAGTCGGGGGGTGTGGCCCGCCAGTACTCATGCCGGGAGGAGTGACCCGTTTATGCCATGGGAAGAGTGACCCTGTAAGGCAGCGTGAGACTGACTCGTCATCACTCTTGGGTGACTTCAGGGTGCCAATTTATGGGTGCGGACTTTGTCCGTGAAAGATTTTATATGAGCAGATATGTGAACGCTTTATATTGAAAATTTTAAACTGTTTTAAATGTTTTGAGAACTGTTAGGAGGGACTCACTAGACCTCATGGTCTAACCATCGCATTTTCAAATTAAAACCTTTTCAGGGAAACAGGTAGCGAAAGGCTCTGGCAAGTGAGCAGGGCGGTTAGTGAGAAAGCGCGGTAGCGATAGTGACACTATTATTCAGTTTTAGATTTATTCTCAGTTTTGTAGGTTGATTCCGCCAACATGATTTTGATATTATGTAAGAAATTTTGGGACCCGTTTTTGGGATATTTCATTTTATAAGAATTGCTTGCTTTATTTTGTTTGGGTTGTTACAATTGGTATCGATGCCATTGTTTAAGGGATTTAGGTGACCGGACGGGCCTAAACTTAAACTTTGGAGTAGAAATCACAACTGAGAATCAGGAATTGCGCTAAGATGGCACTATTATAGATATAAGATTGATAGGGTACCGAGAACAGTCATGTAAGGTAAGTGTGGGATTTCACCTGGCCAGTGCAATTGTGAACTTACAGGTACATGTATGTGCTTTAACTGCCGTATTATTCCTATGTTGTAGTATTAAGTTAGTTTAATTGTTGTGCACCAGTAATCAAGAATGTCTGCAAGAGTATTGAGAAGTAGGTCGATGCCCATCGTGGAGGAAATGCCGAATGAGAGTACTACGCCACACGAAGAGGCAGTGCGGGTTGAGAAATTAGCGGAGGATAGAACAGTGAATTCTCCGAGAGTGGCGACCACTCGTGAGAGAGGTAGAGGCCGTGGGAGAGGTAGAGGAACAGTACCGAGAAAGGCCGTTACTGAGGTGGGAGCGGCAACCACTAAAGGCAAAGGTAAGAAGAAGAAAGCGCCGGTTAGGCGCAAGGCAAAGAGCGTAGAAGAACCAGAAGTACAGGAGATATCTGAGTATGAGAGTTTAGCGTCTGCAAAGAAAACGAAATCTAATAAAGGACGTCATACTGACGACGCACCGGCTTTTGTGACTGAGGAGAAGTTCACAGCAGAGATGGGTAAACTACAAAAGACTTTACAAGCAGTGCTAGAAAATCAGAATAAGACTACATCTGAGGGAGAAACCAAGAGTGGTACTGAGAAGAAGACCGAGGAAGATAGTCTACCACGGACTGAGATAGGAAACAACTCGGTAACAACTCCGATTGTTGTTATTAAACTAAAGACAGTGAAAGGGTGCTCGTTTAAGAACTTTGCTTCGTGCAAGCCTCCAACATTCAACGGGGAGCGCAATCCCGTTCTAGCTTTGAAATGGGTTCGTGAGATGGAGTTAGCATTTGATACTAGCAAGTGCGCCGAGGAAGATAAGGTACTATTTGCAATGTCGATGATGAAGTGTGAGGCCATCTACTGGTGGGATGTTGAGACCGGAGGTAGGGGATCGGAGGTAGCTAAGGGCACATCGTGGGAATCATTCGTTAAGAGGTTCAGAGCTCAGTTTTGTCCATTGGCGGCAATTAAGAAGCTAGAGGAGGAGTTTTTGGGGCTAGAGCAAGGATCAATGTCAGTTCAGGAATACACGTCTAAGTTTATCGAGAAGGCCTGGTTTGCTGAGTTGTACGTGCCTACTGAGAAAAGGCGAATAGAGAGGTACATTTGGGGGTTAAAGAGCAGTGTAAGAGAGTTGGTACAAGTGAAAGGACCAACTACTTTCCAGGCCACGGTAGACACTACTGAGCTTACTGAGAAGGAAAAGACCAGACAGATGACCGAAAGAGTCGGAGACAAGCGTAAATGGGACGGGCCGAATCGAGACGGTAAGAGACCGAATGCAACTAGACCCGATCTGCGAGTGGGGCCTAGGCCAGGGGAGAAACCGTGTGTAAAGTGTAACAGAATCCACAGGGGAGAATGTTGGGGTGAAAAGGAGGGATGTTACAAGTGTAGGAAAGTGGGGCATCTAGCTCGAGACTGTCGCAGCCCGAGGTCATGTTATCAGTGTGGTTCGGCAGATCATGTCAAGTGGGATTGCCCACAATTGAAGAAAGGATATACTGGTGGTGAAGGTGGCAGTAGCGGAGGAAGAGGTGGTGAGAGAAAGGTGAAGCTGGCTCGCGCGAGGGCCAGGGCTTTCCACATGTCTGCGGAGGAGGCGGTGAACACGCCGGATGTAGTGACAGGTACTTTCCCTATAGACTCGAATTATGCTAAAGTGTTATTCGATTCGGGGGCCAACCGTTCTTTTGTGTCACCCAAATTTATTCGTAAATTGCGAGTAAAACCCAAGAGGTTGAACTTTGGGTTTGAGGTAGAGGTAGTGGATGATAGTCGAGTCTGGGTGAAAGAGGTCTATGAGGGCTGTAGCATAGACATGGACGGTCACTTGTTTCCTTTGAGGTTGTACCCGATGGGAATGGGGGAGTTTGATGTAATCCTAGGAATGGACTGGTTAGCGGAGAATGATGCTAGTATAGTATGTAATAAGAAACTATATCGGATCGCCTTGCCCGATAAGAAAGAAATAATAATTTACGGAGACCAACGGAATAGGAAGTCGTGCTTGATATCGATGATGAAAGCTAGGCGATGTATGTGAAAGGGATGTGTGGGATATTTAGCTTATGTGCTAGATGCTAAGAAAGAGAAGAAGAGTGTAGAGGATGTGCCAGTAGTGAGTGAGTATCCAGAGGTGTTCCCGGATGATTTGACGAGTCTGCCTCCAGATCGTCAAGTAGAGTTCAGAATAGAACTGTTGCCTAGGGCGGCACCGATTGCACGTGCGCCTTATCGTCTGGCACCGGCAGAGATGAAGGAGATGATGACTCAGATACAAGAATTACTCGACAAAGGTTTTATTCGCCCGAGCTCATCGCCGTGAGGAGCGCCGGTACTATTTGTTAAGAAGAAGGACGGATCTATGCGGATGTGCATAGATTACCGTGAGCTCAACAAAGTAACCGTGAAGAACAAGTACCTACTTCCGAGGATCGATGACCTCTTCGACCAGTTGCAAGGTGCGAGTTATTTCTCGAAGATAGACTTGAGATCGGGTTACCATCAACTGAAGGTGAGAGAAGAGGACGTGACGAAGACGACTTTCCGTACGAGATATGGACATTATGAGTTCTTAGTCATGCCTTTCGGGTTGACAAATGCACCGACGGTGTTCATGGATTTGATGAATAGAGTGTGTAGCTCGCTGTTGGATAAATGTGTGATCGTCTTCATTGACGATATCTTAATTTATTCTCGTACCCGAGAGGATCACGAGAGACATCTTCGAGCAACGCTGGAATTGCTAAAGCGTGAGAAGTTATACGCGAAGTTTTTGAAGTGCGAGTTTTGGTTACGGGAAGTACAGTTTTTGGGCCACGTGGTGTCGGCGGACGGCATCTGTTAATGCCAAAAATCGCACCAAAGAGAAAACTTAAGGTCGATGTGGACTTAAACAACTAAAGAAAGAATCTTTCGACGAGACGTGCGACGAGGTAAAAATAAATAAGACAAAGAATTTGATGACGCAGGAAAAACCTCAAACGAGGAAAAAACCTGCGGACGACAGTGGGTGTCGTCGCTATACTATGGTCGCCAATCAGGGGCGATGTCCTTCGGTACTGGCGTCGGTCGTACAAGGGTTACAATACAGATGAAGGAAATGCTTTGAAATGTAAAGTACAAGTGTTTGAATGTAAAAAACAGTGTTTGTTGTATGTGAATACAAAGTGTAAACTGTTGGTCGAAGGCTGATGTCGTACGCCAGGAGCAATAACTTGAGCTTTTCTTCGAGCCTTCTTGAGTTCGTAGTGTGGTTCTTGAGCTTGAATGATTGTAGTAAATTACTCTGCAGATGTCCTTCAGATGATCTCCAGATGTTCTCTACTTCGATGTTCGATGTTCCGTCCCCCTGAAATGAGGATTCGGCTCTAGCTTTATAGTCTTTGGGAGCTTTGATTAGCTCATTGATTGCTTCATTAACAGCTTTAATTGTCACAACGGTTTGTAACGGCTGCCGGCGTGATCATCCATAATGGTCTTCGTCCGTTACGAGTAACAGCTTGCGTCGGATATAGCCGTTGCTCCTTTAATAGCTTTAACTCCTGCATTAAACACTTAACAAAACGTAACAGTCATAGTTAACGTTAGTTTTTGTTGAAGACGTATGGTTCGATGCGACAGTTATGCAGGACGGGCGTCGCTATGGTCGCACATCCTAGGAAACTCTCGACTTACCTTTTACGACGGACGACGGACGTTCTGAGGGTCTTGGTCGGGACCTTATATTAATCCAAGATGTCTTTCATAACGCGCGTCTTTCCTTTTCTGGTCGTGGTCGTACGACGTGAATTTTTGCCCAAACAGTTTGCCCCCAAAATTTGAAAGAAGGATGGCAGATTCGAGTTTAAATTTTGTCAATCAGACGCGTAAAAAATAGAGCAAGGGTCAGAAAAAATTACCTTGACCGCCTTGTAACTGGGCTGGTTTGCCTCTAACTGAACGAGAAGTTAAAAAAGGGGAACGAGGTCGTGACGTCATGCTGACATACGATCGTGCTTACCAGCTGAATGTCGACGGAGCCCAGAGGTGCTATTAGAAACGAAAAAGATTTTGACGACTTTGGAAGTCTTGCGAGGATTCTCATGTGTATTACCATAAGCAAGGTTGGCGAGGTTCGACCGGAGATGTGTCCTGATGGATATGCCGTGATATATGAGTACCTGTTTAAGATGGGCTTCCACTGGCCGTTTTCGCCTTTGGTCGAAGTGTTCATGCGTGAATTCGATCTTTCACCGAGGCAACCGATGCCCCAGTTCTGGCGAGTTATCCTGATCATCGAGCGACTTACCTCGCACTGGGAGTGGTGTATAAAGTCACGTCCGATCAATATCGTCGTTATAGTTTACTTTCAGGACTTAAGGGTGATCGTACCTTAGTTTTGAACACTGCTGTCGATGATCGCAAATGGAAGACGGGGTATGTGCTTGATACAGACAGTGATTGGATTGGATCTGTTGACACAACTGGCGACGATGTCTCATACCGCGCAACCGGCGACGAGGTCTCATACTACGCAACTGGCGACGATGTTTCATACTGCGCAACTGGCGACGATGTTTCATACTGCGCAACTGGAGACAGTGTTTCATACTGCGCAACTGGCGACGATGTTCTCTACATCCTCGTCGACCCTGTCGTCAGCCGCCAGGGGCAAGGGTGTAAAGACGGGAGAGAATGAGGGAGAGTTTATGGCGACGAACAACTTTGCGTTGTCGTCAACCCTCCTGATTGACTATGTCCTCGTCAGGGCAGAGTCACTTCCGCATCTGAGGAAATATCAGCTCTTATCTTTCAAGGAGTGTTTTCGAAGAATCTCTGTTGAAGAGATTGGACTGTGTTTAGCCGAACTGGCGTTCTTTGTAAGTTTTTCTTTCAAAACTTGTGTTATCGAAGTTCTTTCGCTGAGCATTTAGTATGTTTCTTTTGTAATTTGCAGATGCTTCTGTTTCCTCTCATTGAATATGTGAAGGTAGAGGAAATGCTGGAGTGGAGGTCGATCTTTGAGAAGGATATATTCCTTCCTCCAACCTTAACATTAATCTTTAGAGCCATATTCTCAGAATGTCGAGGCGTAAGGAGTTGGAAGACCACTCCTAATATACTCGTTTGATCCTTGCATCAGTTCTTCGGGATTGGCAGGGCTTCGAAGGTCGAGACTTTTGGGCAGAGCTTGCCATCGACGCTTTTCTCTAGGTTTAGGAAATGCTATGTCTTTTCATGTTTCGACCGTTGGTGGTCGAACCATTTTAACTTTGTATACTCGACCGTCGGTAGTCGAGTTCTTTTGAATATAACCGACAGTTTTGTAAATGAAACTTTGAACTTTTGTTTGAACTTGCGTTTTATATATTTGGTAAACAAATACCATATCAATTATGAAATTGAATCTGGGAATCATGCGACTAAGGCATTCATTGTAACACAATAACTGGTACGTAAGCCATAAGACTTTTAAATCGTGTGTATAAACATAAGCACATGCGACTAAAGCATACATTCGGAGTATGAAATTTTTCCAAGTTAAGAGGCTTAGATCATGAGATCGTTAGACCTCGCAATCGTACGACTAAGTCGTGTGATTAATTTGAATCGTATGTCCCTGTAAAGGATGATCAAATCATAGATTTGGTCGTTTATATCGTGCGACCTTGTGAATTTAAAGTCATATTGTAGACTTAATGACTACTGTCGTGCGATCCTGCGATAAGCTGTTGTACGATTCTGCGGTAAAATGATGTTAAGGGTTGGTTGTTGGCTAACCAACGACCCTCCGATGCTTAAGTCAGTTGTGAGAAAAATCGTATGAAAAGGATTTAGAAACATGCCGTTAGATTCTCTTTTTAGTGGGATATTGCCCCCCTGTCATTTATTATCTTATTCTTTTCGGAGGAACGATAGGTTTTAAATGACAGGATAACACTGCGATCTGATGAGATATTGTCGTGCGACAGGGCACCATAGTAGACTTATCCCTGTGGAAAAGATATAATTTTAGAAGAACGAACATGTCAAAGGCGCCTGACTGTGGAGTACGTCAGACCATACATGTCTGAACCACCGGTGATGCAATTGACGACTTTTGTATGCTCGGGGGTCGACGGTCGATGGTTACTAGCTGGAGTAGCGTCATCGTCGATGATATCTTTGAGATTTCCTTTTTGGGAAGTGATATGCTAGCTCCTTCTCCAGCACGATGCAATCATCTGTCGCGTGACCATGATCGACGTGGAAGTCGCACCACTTTGATTTATCTTTCTTAGCATCGTCCAAGTCGGACTTCTTTGGCCATCGAATGGTCGCTTGGACGGACTTAAGAGCTTCGACTAAGTCTTTTGCGGACCCTTTGAATCCGTAAGAGGATATCTTGGGGTATCGAGGAAATTTAGCCGCGGTCTTGGCCTCTGCTTTCGTCTTGAAACGAACATTTGAAATTTGGCGCGCGGGCTCGGTTCTGGAAACAACTTTGGCCTTGAATTCCGGTTTTCTGACGCCTAACGAATTCTTGCCGTCAGTGTGCTTGCGACGAAAGGCGGCATCATCTTCGACCCTCATATATGCTAAGGTTCGAGCTCGGACGTCTTCGAAAGTCTCTGGGGGATACTTGGTCAGATCGATATATAGACCTGAACTATCGTCTAGACCACGCTTATAAGCTTCGATCGCAGTTTTGATGTCACAATTGCGGATACTGATCATTTCGGCATTGAATCTATTGAAATAACTTCGAATAGACTCATTGGTCTTCTGCACGACATAGTACAGATCACTAGTCTGCTTTTCCATCTTACGACTGCTGGCGAATTGCCGGGAGAATTGGTTGACCAATTCGGCGAACGACCCGATAGATTTGGGTTTGAGATTGATCAACCACTGGAGAGCTGGACCAGTGAGAGTTGCCCCGAAACTCTTGCACATGCATACTTCCTGGTACATGTGTGGAATTGAGATCGTCCACATGAGCTGCTTATACTGCGCGACATGCTCGGTTGGATCGGTCACACCCGAATACTTGGGAGTGAAGGCAGGAATGTTATACTTCTTTGGGACCTCGATGGTGGCGATCTCGTCGATGAAGGGCGACGCCTGATACCCCGAGCGAGGCTCGACGTCGACAGGCACGACTGCCCCAGGCAACTTGGCGAGCAAGGACAGGATGCACTCATTCTGATCTTCCAGCATCTTCAAACGCTGAGCAACGGGGTCATTATGACCAACGGCTGCCCCTGCTTGAGGGTTAACTCCTGAGCTGATGCCATTGTCATGCGACGAGCCATTGGTGTCTCCATTGAACGGGACAAAATATGGATGCGACCCATGATTAAATTGTTGTGATCCATTCTGGAATGACTGGGATCCTTGCTGGAAAGGCTGCGACCCTTGTAACGGCTGCGACCCATTATTCATGGGTGGTGGCCTGAGATGCTGATGGGGAATTGGTCCGAACTGGGGATTTGGGTTGAACGACCCTGGTTGCTGATTCTGCGTGGAAGGATCTTTGTCCTGTATCTGGATTCTGAACAAATGGTCTAGGACCATTCTGAGGTCCGAAAGGATTTCTCAATTGTGCAATCTCCTCAGATGCTCTGCGATTATGCTCCGTCATTGCATTGAGCTGATTCCTGGCGACTTCGAGCTCCTGATACATCTGAGCAACGGCTTGCTGTGGATTTCCAGGGGTTGCCATTTTTCCTGCAATAGAAAACAGAGGAAAACTCCAAGAAACCGTTAGTAGAATGCACGTTTGTCGAGGATTTTCTCAAGATGAGGTCCCACGTATGGCGCCAAACTGTTAATGCCAAAAATCGCACCAAAGGGACAACTTAAGGTCGATGTGGACTTAAACAACTAAAGAAAGAATCTTTCGACGAGACGTGCGACGAGGTAAAAATAAATAAGACAAAGAATTTGATGACGCAGGAAAAACCTCAAACGAGGAAAAAACCTGCGGACGACAGTGGGTGTCGTCGCTATACTATGGTCGCCAATCAGGGGCAATGTCCTTCGGTACTGGCGTCGGTCGTACAAGGGTTACAATACAGATGAAGGAAATGCTTCGAAATGTAAAGTACAAGTGTTTGAATGTAAAAAATAGTGTTGTTGTATGTGAATACAAAGTGTAAACTGTTGGTCGAAGGCTGATGTCGTACTCCAGGAGCGATAACTTGAGCTTTTCTTCGAGCGTTCTTGAGTTCGTAGTGTGGTTCTTGAGCTTGAATGATTGTAGTAGATTACTCTGCAGATGTCCTTCAGATGATCTCCAGATGTTCTCTACTTCGATGTTCGATGTTCCGTCCCCCTGAAATGAGGATTCAGCTCTAGCTTTGTAGTATTTGGGAGCTTTGATTAGCTCATTGATTGCTTCATTAACAACTTTAATTGTCGCAACGGTCTGTAACGGCTGTCGGCGTGATCATCCATAATGGTCTTCGTCCGTTACGAGTAACAGCTTGCGTCGGATATAGCCGTTGCTCCTTTAATAACTTTGACTCCTGCATTAAACACTTAACGAAACGTAATAGTCATAGTTAACGTTAGTTTTTGTCGAAGACGTATGGTTCGATGCGACAGTTATGCAGGACGGGCGTCGCTATGGTCGCACATCCTAGGAAACTCTCGACTTACCTTTTACGACGGACGACGGACGTTCTGCGGGTCTTGGTCGGGACCTTATATTAATCCAAGATGTCTTTCATAACGCGCGTCTTTCCTTTTCTGGTCGTGGTCGTACGACGTGAATTTTTGCCCAAACAGCATCAAAGTGGATCCCGCTAAGATTGAAGCCATTAAAGATTGGGAGGCGCCAAGAACCCCATCGGAAGTGAGAAGCTTTCTCGGATTAGCGGGTTTATACCGGAAGTTTATTGAAGACTTCTCTCGAATAGCTTCACCACTGACCTCATTGACAAGGAAGAACGTCAAATTCGTGTGGACTGAAGCGCAAGAATCTACGTTTGAGAAGTTGAAAGAAAGTTTAAGCAGTGCTCCGATTTTGTCATTACCTGATGGATCAGTAGGATTTGTAATATACAGTGACGCATCTAAGCTTGGGCTGGGGTGTGTATTGATGCAGAATGGGAAGGTGATTGCCTACGCTTCCCGACAGTTGAAAGACCACGAGAAGAACTACCCTACCCATGACATGGAGTTAGCAGCGGTGGTGTTCGCTTTAAAGATTTGGCGACATTACTTATATGAAGTAAAGTGTCAGATTTACACCGACCACAAGAGTCTGAGGCACCTTTTTGACCAGAAGGAATTGAATATGAGACAAAGGAGATGGATGGAGTTGTTGAATGACTATGACTGTGAGATTCTTTACCACCCGGGTAAAGCCAATGTGGTGGCCGACGCGTTGAGTTGGAAAGAACGAGGAGAACAGACCAAAGTAGTGGCCTTCAGAGTCGAGGCAACCCCGAATCTCCTTAAAGAAATTAAGAAGTTTCAGGAGGAAGCATTGCTAGAAGAGAACATAAGGAGCGAAAGAGTTGTCGGAACTACATCATGTTTCGGAGTCAACAGTGGTGGGTTGAAGTGTATGAAAGACCGGGTGTGGGTTCTTAAGTTGGGCGACTTGAGAGTAAGCATCTTAGAAGAAGCGCATAAGTCGCGGTATTCCATGCACCCGGGAACGAATAAGATGTATCGAGATTTGAGACAGTTTTACTGGTGGCCAGGGATGAAGAAGGATATCGCTTACCTTGTGGAGCGATGCGTGACATGTTTGAAGGTTAAGGCGGAACACCAACGACCATACGGAGAACTTCAGTCTACGGTGATACCAGTGTGGAAATGGGATAATATCACCATGGATTTTGTTACAAAGTTACCAAGGACTCCGAAGGGTAACGATGCGATTTGGGTAATTGTGGACGTACTCACCAAGTCTGCGCATTTCTTACCTATTAAGGAGTCGGATTCGTTGGAGAAATTAGCCCGATTGTACATTAATGAGATTGTATCTAGGCATGGGGTGCCGCGATCCATCATGTCTGATCGTGATAGTCAGTTCACGTCAGCGTTTTGGAGGAGTCTACAGCGGGAGTTGGGTTCTCAATTGAAACTAAGCACGGACTATCATCCTCAAACGGATGGTCAGAGCGAGAGAACTATTCAGACACTTGAAGATATGTTTCGAGCGTGTGTAATAGATTTCAAGGGGTCGTGGGAAGTGCATTTACTGTTGATAGAATTCTCCTATAATAATAGTTACCACGCAAGCATCCAAGCGGCGCCATTCGAGGCAATGTACGGACGGAAGTGCCGTACGCCGTTGTGTTGGAACGAGATAGGAGAAAGACAGTTGGCAGGTCCAGAGATTGTACAAATGACGGTAGATAAGATTGAAGTAATCCGTGAAAGGATGAGGATCGCGCAAGATCGTCAGAGGAAGTATGCGAACAGAAGAAGGAAGCGTATTGAATTTCAAGTAGGCGACAAGTAATGTTAAAGGTCTCACCTTGGAAAGGGGTAGTGCGTTTCGGGAAAAAAGGAAAGTTAAGGCCAAGATATGTAGGACCTTTTGTTATCATTGAGCGAGTTGGCGCGGTAGCTTACAAGCTAGACTTGCTAGAAGAGTTAAGAAGGATTCATCCGACATTTCATGTGTCAAACCTGAAGAAATGTTTGGCCGAGACCGAAGTGGCTATTCCGTTAGAAGATGTCAGCATTGACGAGAAATTGATGTACGAAGAGGAACCTTTGGAAATAGTAGACAGTAAAGTACGAAAGACGAGGAACAAAGAAGTTCGTTTAGTAAAGGTTCAGTGGAGGTATCATAAGGGAAGAGAGGCAACGTGGGAAGTAGAATCAGATGTGAAGTCCAAATACCCTCACCATTTTGTAAACGGAATTCCGGGGACGGAATTCTTTTGAGGGGGGAGTGTTGTAATAACCGAGCCAATTTGGAAGATTTTAATGTCTTGTGATTTTTTTTTTAATAAAGCTGAAAGTTGAGGGACTAAATGGTTAATAAAGGATAGGGTATAAGAACCCAATGATTGGCACAAAACCCTAGGGAAACAATTCTTGGCATTGTTGGCGGTTATAGAGAAGGAGAGGACAGAGAGAAGGATTTTGGCTCAAGTGCTAGATTGAAGAAAAGAACCACAAATCATCAATTAGAAGAAGAAGTGGGTTTGGAGTCCAATTTCCACAAGAGATTCTACCAGGTAATTCCCTAACTATATTCAGATTTGAATGTTATGATGATTGTTGGGTTGTTTTGAGAGTTCTTGGGGAGAAAGTTAAAATGATGCCTTAAGGGAAGATTAATCACCCATTAATCGTGTTTGTGTAACTAAGAGTTGGGAGGAATGAACCTATAGTGTTTTGTGGCTATTTGCCACTTTTAACGATTTGATTTAGGGACTTTTAGCCAGGTTTTGGTTCCCGAAGTCGTCACAGCCGCAGTACCCGGTAAGTCGCCTTGGTTGAATGTTACCGGGAGGGTACCCGGATGGTACCCTGTAGTGTCCGGGTGAAATAGTTCCCGGATGGTTGATCGGTAAGTATAGTTTACCCGGTAAGTTTAATTTAACCGGTAAGTGTGTGTGTCCCGGTAAGTATGATCCGGTAAGTGTAGAGTTCCGGAAAGTCTGGTACCCGATAAGTAGTTGTACCCGGTAAGTTAGCTCATTCGGTAACCTTGTGTCCGGTAAGCTGGTTTTAGGGTCTGAGCAGTTTGTATTTCATTCATTTCCCAGGTAGATCAATTGAAAGTCAGAAGCAAAGTAAGAAAAGATCTTAAACGCACCAGGTGAGTTTTCTAACTAAAATACGTGACTTTTAACGAGTTTTCTAAAGTAAGTACATGATGAGAAATGCCATGTTTTACTCCTATGCTTATCTTGCATGAAAGTTATTTAAAGTTTATTATTCTGATGTATGCATACATTGTGTGAGACGTAAATTGGCTAAGTCGGGGGGGGGGGGGGGTGGCCCGCCAGTACTCATGCCGAGAGGAGTGACCCGTTTATGCCATGGGAAGAGTAACCCTGTAAGGCAGCGTGAGACTGACTCGTCGTCACTCTTGGGTGACTTCAGGGTGCCAATTTACAGGTGTGGACTTTGTCCGTGAAAGATTTTATATGAGCAGATATGCGAACGATTTATATTGAAAATTTTAACTGTTTTAAATGTTTTGAGAACTGTTAGGAGGGACTCACTAGACCTCATGGTCTAACCATCGCATTTTCAAACTAAAACCTTTTCTGGGAAACAGGTAGCGAAAGGCTCTGGCAAGTGAGCAGGGCGGTTAGTGAGAAAGCGCGGTAGCAATAGTGACACTATTATTCAGTTTTATATTTATTCTCAATTGTGTAGGTTGATTCCGCCAACCTGATTTTGATATTATGTAAGAAATTTTGGGACCCGTTTTTGGGATATTTCATTTTATAAAAATTGCTTGCTTTATTTTGTTTGGGTTGTTACAGTTTAACCTCCGGACAACCCACTAGAGCATGGTCTAATGACTCACCCGACTCTCCACGTCTAGGACATAACACGGAGTCTAGATCAATACCCATACGATCCAAAAAACCATTCTCGTAGGGAGTCTATCTTTATAAGTCCTCCATATAAACACACAAACCTTTTTTGGGATAACCGTCGACCATTTCGTAGCATCCCCGTTCCGATTGGAATTTCTTCCTCCATTTTCTAGTATGGCTCGTAATCCTTTAACATTGTAGATTTTCGATTCATCGCGTATCCATTCCACTTTATCCTCTTTACCCCTTACCGTTTGGAATTCACCTAGTCGTTGGTCAAGCGTCTCCCATTCGCCAATTTCTCTACCTCTTGGAGGCCTCCTCCAAGTCCACTTCCAAGCCCAAGCTTCTTCTGTCCATTCTCCTCTTCCTTTGATTGTCGCCTCTTGATCCACTTCTAACCGAAAAAGCCTTGGGAACACGTCCTTGAGAGCCTCGTTACCCAACCATCGGTCCTTCCAAAACTTTGTCTCGATGCCTTCTCCTATTTCGTCCGGAACGACATCAAAAAGTCCGCGCCCACGCTGTCTATTTCCAGTCCGATTCTCGCTATGTTGCTCCATACCGTACCTGCACCAACACGAACACAAGTGTTTCCCAACAGCCCCCCTCTTCCCCGTAAATACTTTTTATAATTTTAACCCAAAACGTGTTTTTTTCGTTGAGGAAGCGCCACCACCACTTCCCCAAAAGACCCCAATTAAGCGATTTCAAAGTATCAATGTTTAAACCCCCTTATCTAGACTTTTCCCATACCATGCCGTTTTTCTCCCCCTCACCGGACCCCCCTCCCCAAAAGAACCTACACCTCGCGCTCTCCATTTCTTTTAACACTCCGCTCGGGGCTCGATACAAGGAAAAAAAATACACAGGAAGACTCCCCAAAACCGATTTGACTAAGGTCAACCGTCCACCGAACGAGATTAACTTCCCTTTCCACGATGCGAGCCTTTTTTTAAACTTTTCGATCGTCGGATTCCAACTCTCCAACCTTCTCATCGATGCTCCCACCGGTAACACCAAGAAATGTAAATGGAACCGTACCCGACCCACATCCCACGCTTCTTGCCCATTCTTTGACCTCGTCTTCCGGCACACCCAAACCAAAAATCTTACTCTTGCTCACGTTTATTTTTAACCCCGACATCTCGTAGAAGCACCTAAGAATTTTCAGCAAGTTTTAAGATTAATTAAGCTCCATTTGCCAAAAAAGATAACGTCGTCCGCATATTGTAGATGCGAAATCGTTATCTCCATAGCCCCCACTTTTAAACCTTTAAAAAGCCCGCATTTTACCGCCTTTTCCATCAAAATGTGTAAATTTTCAGCCACTATTAGGAAAAGAAATGGCGCTAGTGGGTCACCTTGGAGGAGACCTTTACCCATTACGAACTCCTTTGTCGGGCTTCCGTTTACCAAAATCGACATTGTAGCGGAATGTAGACACGCCTTAATCCATTTTACCAACTTGCTACCGAATCCCATTTTTCCAAACTTTTGATCAAAAATCCCATTCTACGCTATCATACGCCTTTTCAAAATCCACCTTAAAGATCAACCCGCTTCTCTTCTTCTTTCGGACAAAGTCTATCACTTCATTTGTCACTAAAACTCCGTCAAGAATTGAGCGCCCTTTAACGAAAGCGCTTTGGATGTCGCTTATAATACTTCCCATCACCCGCTTTAATCTTTCTGCCAACACCTTTGCTATGATTTTATAGTAGATCCCTATTAGGCTAATCGACCTAAATTCTCCAAGGATAGACGGATTTGCCACCTTAGGGATCAAAGTTAGGAATGAGGCATTACATCCCCGACTTATCTCCCCCTCCTCCCCGAACCATGTTACCGCCTTCATTAGGTCTTCCTTCACCAAGTTCCAAAATTTCATCAGAAATCCAGAGGTGAGATCGTCCGGCCTCGGCGATTTGTTGCTACCATAACTTTTGATAGCGTTCAAAACCTCCTCTTCTTCAAAAGGACCCTCTAAAGAATCGGCTTCTTCCGGCGTCAATTTTTTGAATTTTTTCCCTCTTAAGGATGGACCATTCTCTCTTATGGACGAGAACTTATCTTTGAAAAATTCGAACGTGAATTTTTTTATTTCCTTCGGCTCATCCGACCATCCCGAGTTCGTGTACAATCCTCTAATCGAATTTTTACGTTCTCTAAATTTAACGGCCACGTGAAACAACTTAGCGCTTTCGTCGCCTTCCACATACCATTTAATTTTAGCCTTTTGCCTCGCCATTCCGGTCTTTTTATCCTCTAAATCCAACCATCGCTTTCTAACTTGGACCCACCTCTCTCTTTCTTCCTCGTTCCACCCTACCGCTTCCGCCTCCGCCTCTTTTTTCGACACCTCTTCCTTTAGTGAGCAAAATTCCTTTTCAATGCTACCAAATTTCGATTTTCCCCAAACTCTAAGCGCTTCCTTTACATTTTTCAACTTGTCGCGAAACACACAATCCGGCCGTGAAGACGAGATCGTTTTATTCCATGCTACTTACACCACCACATTTATCCCTTCTTTAAGCCACGAATCAAACAATTTAAAAGGTTTTGGGCCAAAATCGTTCCTATCCTCGTAAAGCATGATCGGGGAGTGATCCGACCACTTCCTTTCCAACGATTTTACCCCTAAATTATATCAAATGGCTCCAAAATCAATCGTGATGAGAAAGCGATCAAGTTTACTAAACTTCAATCCGTCATCGCTCACTCTTGTGAATTTCCGCCCACTCATCGGGACTTCCAACAAGTTACTCCTCGTTATAAAATCGTTGAAATCCTTCACACGTCGTGGATTTTTCACAGAGTTTAGTCTTTCGGCTTCTCCTCTAACTTCATTGAAGTCACCGAACAAGAACCACTTCACCCCCTCGTTTTCCACTAACTTTTCAAGCCTATCCCAAAGTTCCACTCTCTCCCTGAATTCTCTTGGTCCATACACATTAACGAGGCCTGGCAGACCTTCAATTCCATCCCATTTCCATATCACCGCGAAGAAGGATGGGTCTTCAATTACGTATTCACGTTCGAAGGATTTTTTATCCCACATGGTCAACATCCCCCCCCCCCCCCGAATTACCATTTGCCTCTACTTGTACGTAATATACATTGTCCCCCCCTAAATGGCCCCAATCTGAATACGGTTCCATTTTTTTATTTTTGATTCTTGGATGCCCATTAAATTCAGTCTTTCCGTTCTACACATCTCTTTTACCCATCCTCTTTTGTTCTCCGACCTAAGGCCTCTTACATTCAAAGATAAAATTTTCATTGGGGAGTACAGGTTTATCGAGACTTACCTGTGAGGATACCGGTACCCATCACGTGATTACATTTCTGACTCTCTGCTTTTTTCGACTCCCAAACCATACCAATGGCTTCCCCAAATTGTTCTAATTCTACTGATACTTTGTGTCTTTTCCATTCGTTTGAGATTGAAGCTTGGATCGCTGCTCCCGACAATTCCGACCTTCTTTCCATCTTTATCAGCCTGATTAGACTTTCCTCCTCTTTTCGGGCCTTTTTTATTACTGCGTCTTGCCATCTGCTTAATCATGTGAAATCTGACTTTTCCACGCCCATAATTAACATTTTCCCCCTTCTTACTCTTGCTTTTATCCCCCGACACCTTCTGTGATATCAAAGTTTCCTCCAAACGTTTGCCTATTTTTTCTGGTACAGTTGGTAGCGATGAGTTTGCCTGGGAGTTTGAATCCCCTATTTTGGAAGAGGGAGGTTTGTTTTGCTTTTTTTTGCAACCGGCCCCTTTTTTGTAGGCCCACTTTCCTCACTATTTTTTCTGGCCAAGTCATCATCATAGTTATTACTCCCCGGCCCACGATCCTCTAGCCCATCTCCCACCGAATTTCATATTACCGGCCCATTTAATTGGTTCCCCTCCTTTGTATTGTTGTTGCCACCTGTACCCTCTACTCGACCCCTTTTTCCAGCCGCCACCCCCGGTTTCTTTGGGACTCTCCATGCCGTCATCCCCCTTTTTCGAAAATGTATTGTTATTATTATTAAGAGTCAACGACGTTTCGGCTCCTCCTACTTTGTTTCCCTCTTCCGACGGGCCTGTCGCCGGAGAACTACATACCTTCCCGTCATCCTTTCCTTTCTCTGTTCCCACTGGTATTTCGCCACCGCTACCGCCGCACATACCACCTTCTCCAAACCAACTATCCTCTACCCCTTCCTCTGTATCCGATACCATTTCTCCTTCCGACCACTCCGACGGTACCGAGGACCCATCATCTTGCTCGTTGCATACTTGTTTAAGTGCCCCCAAATTATCTGTAGTCTTGACTGAACCCACTAAGCAAAGTTTCAATAATTCCTTAGCCGCCGTGTCACCCGACCATGTACCGATCACTCTATCTTTTCAATTTGCTTGTTTTTCAAGACCTCAACATATGATCTATTCCTGGAATATGTACTTCGGTATTCCTCCTTCTTGGCTTCATATTCTTCCTTCGTCGATCTACTATCCATTTTTCTTTCCCTATCTGCTATAAAGACCCTGAGTCTGAACGACCCTATCCAAATGGTGTTCAATGATTTTTCTAACTCTTTTACGTCTCCATTCCTTCTGAACCTAACAAAACCGAACCTTTTCCCGTTCATGAGCCTTTTCCTTGCCAAGTATACGTATGTTAGCTCTTTGTATCCTCTGAAGACTTTCCATAGCTTCCCTATTTCCAGGTTTTCCGGGAAATTAAAGAACATAAAGGAGATTACGTTTGCCTTCTTGAAGACCTTACTATCTCGGATCAGATCGTCACCCCTGTACCTCTTTTGCCAAGCTCGAGCCCCCTCGCCACTACCCCGAAACACCCTCACACTCGCTCTCTCTCTCATCTCTCTCTCTTTCCCTAACTATATCTAGTATATTATACCAATGTTTAATGGGGAATTGCATGTTTTAGGTTTGGGATTTGATTCCTTAGGATGTGTTTAACTAAAACTATCGATTTTGGAAGTTATCAAGCATTTGGGAGCATCTTGGGATTTTTGGAGTGAATTTTTCGGGTTGGATTTCTTTGTGCAGGCCAAGGAGTCTCGAACAGAGACTTGCGCAGTTTTCCACGCGGTTTGAAGTGGCGTGGAAAGTGGCGCAACTCTCTGTTTGTTGCGCTCCTTCGGTTTGCTTCGTTTTTCGTTCGGGTCTAGGACCGAGGCATCATTTGGGGGGGGGGTTACCTTGGGGGTTTAGTGGGGATGTTTTGGGGTATAATTAGAGGGTTTAATATCACGTTTTTTTACCCCCAATTCAGGTGTTCAGTTGGTGGAAAAGTGAGCTTCGGTTAGGGTGTCAAATAGCCAAGCTGCAGGTGAGTTCCCTTAACTCTTTTGTGCAAATGAAATGTTTTGCTAAAGTTTTCATAACTGAATTTGGTTTTGAGCATGATGGCATGATTATTCACTTTGAAAAGCCTTGTTATTACATGATGTAGAAATGTTCATTAATGCATGCACGTTAAGAAAATGTTCATATATGTACATGATTGGCTTACGTGTTGTTATCCTTTACTTGACATGATGTTTTGGAGTCGGGTTGCACAGTGGGAGTAGTGTACCTTGGGATATCACCTATCCCTCAGGAGTTGGTTTATACACCCCGTATGCCTGGAATTTATTTCCTGTGTACGTGGGAATGAAGAGTTTGCTTGGGCCCCGTAGGCGAAAGGGGAGTCGGCTTGGGCCCCGATCATGGATACTACTGCGTGGTAGAGGTTGTCTATGAACACTGTGCAAATACCCAAGTGTGATGTGATTGGTTGAAATGATTTGATGGGCCTTATGGCGGTTTGCATATTATTACATATGGTTTGTTAAACTATTTTCGAGAGGGAATTCACTAGACCTCATGGTCTAACCCTCGCTTTTTCCAAAACTAAAATCATTTTCAGGTTAGAATCTTGTTTGGGGGTTTCATCTGGTGAAGATGGAAGGATGTGGCGCTGTAGCATAGCTATAGTCTAGTAAAGACTTGTAGATTACTGTCGGGCTTCCTGTAGCATCTTAATTGTAAAGGTGTATCTGCTGCGAGTCTAGAGTAGAGTTGATGTAAATTGTAGAATTTGGGACCATTTTTGGTTGTAATGTTTCGAATATTATCTTATGGAATTTGGGTCGTTACAAATGGTATCAGAGCCATAGTTTAAGGGATTTAGGTGACCGGTTGGGCCTAAACTTAAACTCTGGAGTAGAAGGAGACACTACTGAGATATAGGAAGCCAATAGGAAAGACCGTAAGCATAGAGAATCTTAACTATGGTAGTGAGGACCCTCATGTAAGGTAAATTCAAAATCGCATCTGGCCAATGTTATTATAAATTTACTGGTGC
This sequence comes from Saussurea involucrata, assembly GCA_033807775.1. Lineage (NCBI taxonomy): Eukaryota > Viridiplantae > Streptophyta > Magnoliopsida > Asterales > Asteraceae > Saussurea > Saussurea involucrata. The sequence goes on from CM066316.1 coordinate 68,196,946, forward strand.
ATGGGTGTACTCGACCTCTATTGTTGGGATGATTGTCGGGTGTGACCGTACATAGAAAGTTTTAACCTTGCAATTGATAGCAAAGGGTTGATGTATCATGGGAGATCACTTGTGATGTGATGTTTATACCTTCTGGAAGAAGTGTTGTTCGGAATATTAATGAGCCGTCTAGGGGTATAAATTCTTGGAATTCAAAAGGGATGAATGATTAGTGAGGGGCAAACTCCTAGTTCTAGTGAGTCCCCACTCTTGGACTTGATGTGTCGATCAGTTGGGATAGGAAGTGAAGACTATGTTGGAATCTTGAATGCTTCAATTCAAGATCGGGTGCAGGATTCGAGTTTTTGACTCCTTAGTAAAGCGGTTAGTGGCAAGGATAATTAAGGAAAGATATCAGTGTTGTATTAAAGTATGCATAAGAGTAGAAGGTGAAATATTTGGTCGATTGGGAAACCATGTGGAGTCGCCGATCAGGTGAGTTGTGAAGCACTTGTACAACAAGTTGTCGCAAGGGTAAGAAAGCGGTCGTTGGTCAAAGTATGGTGTCATTTATGAGTTGAGGTGGGTACAACGGTTGACCTTGTTAGAGCGAGTAGTCTTCAATCACACATTGAGTTTCATACATTATGTCATTAAATGTGTTACATGGGTTCTTTCATGTTCAAAGTATGTACGCACATAACAAATTTATTGTTTTGGAAATACGCCAATGTGTGCAAGCGTGTGTTTAAAGAAAAAGACAAACTTGTTTACGTTGCATGATAAATTTCAAACTTAGTGATTTGTGAGTTATTTCACGCCTTTCCACGTTGGGAGAATTTCGTTGCGAAAATCATGGAAATGTATAATTGCAAAGTTTTTATGACTAAAATGAGTATTGACACACTATTATCATATCAACGAGTGTTGGAGTTGACCGACCCACCTTGTGTAAGTGATTTCGTTCGGAACGTTTCTAGTCGTATTTGAAAGGGTTCCATTGGAGACAATTGTTGTGCCGACATCGATTTGGTTGGACAAGGTTGTGAATTATCATAGGGTTGCTGTGAGCGATCCTTGCGGTCGCTGTGTTTTACTATTCATCTTGAGTGGTGTTGTGTCATGCATACTCAAGCTTATTTTATGATATTGTATATATTGCATTTTTTAAAATGTGCAAAATGATTTCAATTGTTGTGTCATCGTGCATGAAGGCTATGAACTCGCTAGGTCGAGGAGGATATTACGATTCAGGTTAAGGAAAGGCTTGGGGAGTTGAAAGTGTCGGTTGAGCAGATTATGGTCGAGTTATGACCTTCGTGTTTTTGTTAGAAGAGGGCGGTGAATAGCGGGAGTCTCGGGCAGTGATTTCAGAAATGCTAGTATGATTACAGTTTAGACCCTTGGTTGGTTATTTGAGAATGCTTATGTTCGGGGAAAATTCGAAGTTGTCGAAGTGCTCCTATTGGAGCATTTTAGTAAGTAGCGTTACGGTACTTAATGAAATGTTATCGACTTGGAGTTAGAGTATTGAGGGGTCTTGTAATTAGATTTTGCGCTAAGGAAGTCTTGGGTTCTCCTCAAGTGAGAACAGTGGGGTATAAGTTGGTAATAATGCATGGGATGGAGTGGGTTCCGTTGGAAGTACTGGTTTGTCATAAATTATGGAATCATCATCATGTTGTCTATTGATATAGAGGTTTACGACTGTTTAATATATCCCAAGTTTGAGGTGTTGTCAGGAGATTGAGACTTGAGAAATAAATCAGTTGTGTGTGAATGTATGAGGTCGTTCGGGAAGGGTATATTGACATGGTGTGGGACCATCTCGTATGGGCATTAGGAGAACGGAAGATCACCAATGTGGATGTGATTTCCAATGAGGTTTTTGATGATTCGTTTATGCGCAAAGCGTTTAGCACAGCGGAGGTAGATCGCGAGGAGTTGACGAGAAACGAGAACTTGTTTAAGTAAGTTAGGTGATCATGATTGTGTGGTTTATCTAGACTCGAGAAAGACAAAGTCGTGAAATAATTTCATTTCATACCTTGACGTTATGATTGACATGAAGTAGGCGACATCTATTATGTGTGAAAAATGGATCATTTAAAATTTGTTGCAGTGTGATAGTGGTGTAGACAAGTTGGTTGCAGTTCATGCTAAGGGAGTTGTGTAAGCCCTTGTTGTGATAAAGAATTGCCGTTATGTCGGGTGGCGGACCTATGTTGTAATGTGTGATAAGTCAGGTGTGAATGATGGTGTGGAGAATTACGGGAGGTAATCAAGGAGGGCAAGTATGCTTGATCGAAGTGTATGGATTTGTAGACTATATGGTACTTTTGTTGTTTGAGGACAAGAGATTGAGTGGTAGATGGTGGCTACCTAAAAGAAGACCATGTATTCTTCACGGTTGTGTTGAATTTTGGGGAGTTCATGCATTTTCGAGTGGATATCGATGGGAATGCCATATTCGATTATCTTGTGGTGTTATGTTATAGATTTAAAAGTTCATTGGGAATGTTGAAATATTCCTGGGTACAAAGAAATTATGGTGAGCAGATAACTCTGTTAGAGGACGGGAGACGCGTGGTGCTTTCGAGCAGTGGGTGTTGTTTCAAGGATGTCTGACTGATTTGTCTTGGGTGAGAATTGGGGTACAACCATTTGGTTGGGCATAGTAATGTAAACGTACTATCGACACACTTGTATGGTCGGAAAAAGGAGTGGGTGTTGATGGGTGGACGATGTTCCATGCTAGCGTAAAGGGGTAAAGACAGTATGTCTGAAGAAGGGGGTAAACAAAAAGTAAGAAGGTTGGTAAGTGACACCGAAAAAGTAGAGCAATATCTAAAGCAATGACAATGGCAGGCAAATGATCTACTAGCGAGGGTATGATAAAAGGTCAGAGTATATGTTATGGTTCATGTATGGGAAACCTATTCTGGGCAACTGGTCTAAGCTTGCACCCATGAGTGAGCTATATTATATGTTTTCGAGAATAAGTGGAAGACGTGTGGTTGAATGTAGCGCTCTGGATGAAAGACCGTTAGAGTAGTCGTAGTATCGCCGGGAAAAATGTTCGAACGAACTTTGCTTCGATTGTTAAGGTTATTTGGATAACTTTGTGCGTGAGTAGTCGCTTTTCCTTGTGGGGTGAGTGGATTTGGAATTTATTTCAAAATGGTGGGCGAATTATTCAGGTGTTAGATCGTGAAAGGTTTCTTCTTATATTTATGTATGGAAACGGGTAATGGCGTGATGGTTGATGTCCGTTGGACCATTTGGGTTTGTTAACATTGGTGTGCGATCAAGGTTGATAATCTGATATCAAATTGACAATTGAATGGTTCTGGTAGATAATTGGAGTTCATGTTATGATGGTTTTCACTTCAGCGAAATTTCTTCTCTTAAAGGAGGGAAGCTGTGTGCGAGACCCTTCAATTGGACGCGTTTTAAAATCGTGAGTCCCGGCGTGGACAAAGCGGTCGATACTTGGTGCGTTTGGTATAATGGATCGAAGAGATTACAAGTATTCATATTTTGCAATTTACCGACATAAGAATGCCATGGATAATCGTGGGGCGATTTTGGAAGATATCGTACGTCGTTGATTTTGATCAGGAATGTTTCGGTAATTATATGGAATTAAGTTGATTAGATTGAGAAACACGAGCATTTTGAATCTCAAGTCGGAGGACAGCTGGATGCGGAAACATCCCCATAGATTGGAGTAGCGTGTTTCAAGAGGAAAATGAAGTTGGGCCACATTTTATTGGATCAATGGCAATTATCGAAAGAATTGGGGAGATAATGTATGAATTAAATGGACTCGGTGAAGTTATGGAACATTTGTAGGGTGTTTCACGTCTCTATCTTGGAGAGTGTTGGTTGGAATTTCGGTACAGTGTTACCTTTGCAAACAATGCGAATGGACGAGGATTTGGATTCTGTTGTAGCGTCGGAAACGATCATTGGGCTGGAAAGTCGAGAAGTTGAGATGCAAGGAAGTTGGTCTTGTGGGAGTGCAATTGAAACCTTTAAGAGTTATTAGACAATGAAAGATTTGGAATCAGAAGCTAATTCCAAATAACCACATTTGTTCGGCAATGGAACTCCGAGGATGGAATTCTTTTTAGGGGGAGGTGTTGTAACAACTCATGTCCGCAAATTTTGAAGTGATTGGAAGTTTTGGGGCCAAAGTGAGAAAATTGGAAACTTAAGGTCTAAGGGGCAAAATCAGGGATTGCAAATAAGCTACAAACCCTTGCAATCTTCATTGTGACGGCTAAGCATTTGAGAAGTGGGGAATTGAGAAGAATCAACTCTTGGAAGATTGGAGTAGGAGGATTTCATCAAGGGTTTGGAAGATTAATCTTCAAGGTATGGTTCTCTTCCAATCTTCACTTTCTTTCTTGAATTGAGGAAATGGGTGTGTAGAAAACAATGATTCTTTCTACTTCTATATTTTGGTTAAAGCCATTGGAAATAGTGGGATTAATGACTCCCTTTGTAGGTTGTAAGCTTCTCTTGGAAAGCTTGCACCATTTCAATGGAGGAAATTGGGTTTTGGGAAAGAATGGGATTTGAGTGTTGAAAGAGATGATTCATTGGATAAATTTAATGGGAAATTGCATGTTTTAGGTTTGGATTTTAATTCCATAGGATGTGTTTAACTAAAACTATCGATTTTGGAAGTTATCAAGCATTTGGGAGCATCTTGGAGTTTTGGAGTGAATTTTTCGAGTTGGATTTCTTTGTGCAGGCCAAGGAGTCTCGAACAGAGACTTGCACGGTTTTCCACGCGGTTTGAAGTGGCGTGGTGGCGCAACTCTCTGTTTGTTGTGCTCCTTCGGTTTTCTTCGTTTTTCGTTCGGGTCTAGGATCGAGGCATCGTTCGGGGGGGGGGGGGGGGGGGGGGTTACCTTGGGGGTTTAGTGGGGATGTTTTGGGGTATAATTAGAGGGTTTAATATCACTTTTATTACCACCAATTCAGGTGTTCGGTTGGTGGAAAAGTGAGCTTCGGTTAGGGTGTCAAATAGCCAAGCTGCAGGTGAGTTCCCTTAACTCTTTTGTGCAAATGAAATGTTTTGCTAAAGTTTTCATAACTGAATTTGGTATTGAGCATGATGGCATGATTATTCACTTTGAAAAACCTTGTTATTACATGATGTATAAATGTTCATTAATGCATGCACGTTAAAAAAATGTTCATATATGTACATGTTTGGCTTACGTGTTGTTATCTTTTACTTGACATGATGTTTTGGAGTCGGGTTGCACATTGAGAGTAGTGTACCTTGGGATATCACCTATCCCTTGGGAGTTGGTTTATACACCCTGTCTGTCTGGACTTTGTTTCCTGTGTACGTGGGAATGGGGAGTCTGCTTGGGCCCCGTAGGCGAAAGGGGAGTCGGCTTAGGCCCCGATCGTAGATACTACTGTGTGGTAGAGGTTGTCTATGAACACTGTGCAAATACCCAAGTGTGATGTGATTGGTTGAAATGATTTGATGGGCCTTATGGCGGTTTGCATATTATTACATATGGTTTGTTAAACTGTTTTCGAGAGGGAATTCACTAGACCTCATGGTCTAACCCTCGCTTTTTCAAAAACTAAAACCATTTTCAGGTTAGAATCTTGTTTGGGGGTTTCATCTGGTAAAGATGGAAGGATGTGGCGCTGTAGCAGAGCTATAGTCTAGTAAAGACTTGTAGATTACTGTCGGGCTTCCTGTAGCATCTCAGTTGTGAAGGTGTATCCGCTGCGAGCCTAGAGTAGAGTTGATGTAAATTGTAGACTTTGGGACCATTTTTGGTTGTAATGTTTCGAATATTATCTTATGGAATTTGGGTCGTTACAATATGTAAGCTACTTTTATTGTAACGACCCGGTATTCCATAACATACATAATATACATCATTTAACATGTCATACATAATGTCGTTACTTTCATAACAAAATACATAATAATTCACATTCGGTCCCAATGTCTCGAAACTATACAATACAAAAACGTAAACATATCCTAGTCTTCGTCAACTATCAACCGCCTCCTATGCTTTATTCTTCCCTTTGCTAACAAAAGATCTTTGACCTGGAATACATATTTTTGAAAACAAAATGAGGGTTAGACCAAACGGTCTAGTGAGATAATCCCTGTCAGTTTAGAAATCCTTTTTCTTTTATAAAACACACGTATACCACAAAGATTAAATACCAAGCAAGACTCGTGCATCGTGTTCCTCTCCTCATTCCCATGGCCAAATTAGTTGGTAGCAAGCCAACTAATCAATTAACTTCACTGTACAACAATTACAGCCAACAACACTGTACGAATATTACAGCCAACACATCGGTCCTAAGCTCGGCCAGTCGTATTCTTATATAGTATAATTCTTAGGTAAATACAATACCTCAATATATTATATTTCAACATAAACACACATAATCACACCATTTATCACATTCTCAAACCACACATATATGTATTCCAGTTGAAAACGTTTTAAAGTAAAACTCACCTCAATCGCTTATCCAAAAACACTTCCAAGCCTTTCTCCAAAAGATTCAGTCTTTCAATCCAAACCCACAGAATATGAAACAGATTAAATACAAATATCCCCTTACCAATTGAACACATTAAACATACCAGCAGGCTATGAACTCTAGATAAATCTACCTAACTCTCGCCATCAAAATGACCTAACAGCTATAGTTCCCGGACAACCCAAAACAACCCGGACAGCAAGGTAATCCGGACAACCTGAACTATCCGGACAACACATTTAATCCGGATAACAGACATTCCGGACAACAAAGCAATCTGGATACCATCAGGTATCCCATTCCATCCGGAAACGTATAACAAAAGGAACTTACCCGGATACTTGACTCGTCTGAACACCATCAACAAAGCTACCCGGACACTAGCAACAAAAGTATCCGGACACATTCATTCTATCCGGAACCCACTGTCTGTTTATGCATTTTCTACCCAGAATTCGGCTGAATCAACCCAAACCATGAAATCTATGATTCTACTCCGATAGGAACTATCTAATAGCAATTACCAACATAAAATGTAAAGGAAACATACCTTGAATCACTTCTAAGTACACCAATTGAAGCCTTAACCTAGCTTTTCTTCTTTTTCTTCTTTTCTTCTAAAAACACACACACACACACACACACACACACACCTTTAGCTGATATTTTCTGAATTACTGAGTTATGAAAATATCTGAAGTTCTAAAGGGTATATCAAACCTAGTTTTTCATTTTAGACCTTGAACTTCTCAACAATGCCCCAAACACCCCTAAACTTATAATTTACCCAAACTTACCCTAATATTCAACTTTAAAGTTAACTAAACTTAACGAAAAGGGATTTTAACTAACGAACTTACCCGGGGTATTACATTTATGATATTTAATGAGATGTTATAAATTATGACTTGCATGATTTTAGGGATTTGCAGGTTCATATGTAAAATGTTCGTAAAACACACTCAACCTTTTAGTAATAATTGATGTTCATAAGATTGTGTTCATAACCATAAGGTATTCATAAGAATGTGCTCATAGGTGTTCATAAGAATGTGTTCATAACCATAAGACGTCCATAAGATTGTGTTCATAACCATATGTTGTTCATAGGTGTTATATGCCATGATGTTTTTCACAAATATCTTTGTTCAAGAATGTTCACCAATGTTTGTTTCTGTTCAGTTTTTTCATTTATTACAATCATGTCATGATTAATTTAATCCATAGATTTCAAGAAGTAATTACTAAGGTCGGTTCACATAGTTAACACCAATTATTAGGTTAACAAAATAATCAACCCATATAATATATATATATATAGGGATAATAAATTGTAAACCTCTAAATGTGTGTAAACTATGTAAACCTGTAACATCTCGATATTTCCATAATTTTGTATATGGAATGTTTAAAATAATGGGAAGAAGTTATTTGGAAAGTTATGTTATAAATGAATATCGAAGGGTCAAAGTGTAGCTAGCCTTGTTGTTTGAGGGTTATTTTGTAAATAGGTGAAATTAGTAAACTTAAGAAGGGAGTCGGCTGAATTGAGAGTTATCTAAATTTCTTTGGTTTTGAAGTCGGTTTATAGCAATCGAGAGAGAGAAAGAGGAACTGAGTTCAATTGGTAAGGGTTCCATCGTTTTGTTTGATAAATCCTTTTCAAATCGATAGTTATGTTCTATCTTTAATTAGGATATCGATTCAGTAGCAAGAAAGGATTGGAAGCTTGAGATAGTTTATACCAATTTCGGATTCGCATCCAGGTGAGTTCATCTGCTTGTTTTTGCTTAATAAAATCTATCTGTGAATTGAAATAGTTTATTAAGCTTATTGTTATCTTTGAGAAATGGATACAAATCGATTATGAAGTTCTGGGCAGAAAACGTTTAAAACATGTTAAAATTTGATGAAATCCGGAAGATGAATAATCCTGATTGTTCCGGAGTCCGGATGACTTTCCGGATTGATTCCGGATACCGGATGGATTTACTGGATACCAGATACTTCCGGATATCGGATGGTTTTCGGATTGGTTACCGGATGTGATTCCCAGATGGTTCCGGACTTGGAGTCCGGATACTTTTTCCGGATGTTACCGGATTGTTGGATTTTCCGGATGTTACCGGATAGATGTTCCGGATTTGATTTCCGGATATGATTCCGGACTGTTTATCGGACTTGGTTCCGGATTAGTTTACCGGACAAGTTTTTTCTGTGTTCTTCTGTGCAAAGTTGTACTGTTCAAATGTTTTATAAATACAAATCATATTTTGATTTTAACAGTACAAACATAATTATAACTCGACTCAGAGTATGATACGAGTTGTTATGTGTTTGAGTTGATATGCACGTATGCTAGTAAGTGTAATGGATCCATAGGCACTAGTATTATGTGAACACGTGGAATAGGCGTGGGCTAATCGTAATTCTCGTTGAATTGAAATGAGGAATAGGTCGGGCGCTAATGGTAATTCCCATTTCGTATTGAGACGTGAAATCGTGGGATAGGCGTGGGCTAATCGTAATTCCCGGTTTCTATTGGGAGATAAGGGATAGGCATGGCTTAATTGTAATCCCTACTTCCACACCAAGAAATAGGCATGGCTTAATTGTAATTTCTTGAACATAAGCAATGATCTAGAATCTGTGGTGATTCGTAGGGGCGCTCTTGAACATGATGCTATGACTTACTTAGTGTTTGTCATACTCATGGAAGCGGGTATGATTCCCGTCATCGAAAGATGTTATGTGTATGGTAAGAAACATTTCGATCAGGTTAATTTATATGCTTTGTTTACAATTCGGTTTTCAAAGCTTTTAAAGTTTTTAATTTGAAAATTGGATGTTCTCACTGTTAATGCCAAAAATCGCACAGAAGTACAACTTGAGGTTAGTGTGGACTTTTAACAAATAAAGAAACGTATCTCAAGACCAAGCAACACAATCGCAAGGAAAAAGTAAGCAGAACAAGAGATTTGGTGACGCGGAAAACCCCAAAACGAGGGAAAAAACCGCGATTGACTTGTGAGAATCGACGATGCACTATAGTCGCCAAACAGGGGCGAAAGTCCTTTTATAACAGGCGTTTTGTGTACAACAGATTACAAATAAATGTAAAATAAACTTAGTCGTGTGTAATAGTTGTGTGTCGTGCGTAAAACGTGCGAAAAGAGGTGTCATCGTGCGGTTCAAACTGCTGTCGTGCGAAGGAGCTTCATCGATATTTGTTCGAATGCTTTGCGAATTATTGCGTTTCTGGTGCAGAATTGCTTAGAAAGTAGATGAAGTAGAGCGAAATAGCTTGGAGTAGATTTCAGAACAGATTGAATCAGATCAAAACTGGATCCCCTTTTCGGTTGCTGCACAGGCTCTTTTATAGCTTCTGCTGGCCATTGATGGTGCCTTTATGGCGTACTTCGTAACCGTTGTCGGGCTTTGAATGCCATTGATGAGCTGATCGTTACTGACCGTTTGCGCCATGAATGCTATTTAGACCTGCATTAATGAACATAAGAAAATGGTTTTGACTGTTAACGGTTAGTATAAAGCGTACGACCGTCTTACGTCTCATACGTCGTCGTACGGAACGTACGACCAACATAATTACATACTACTGAGCATACGTCCGCGAGCAACTCGTAAGACCGTATCCTAGTGCAAGGGTGGTCTTATAGAAATGTCATCTAGGTTTTCTAATGTCGGTCGTGAGGTGGGATTTTTTACCCAAACAGTTTGCCCCCAAAATTTGAATTGTAGGCGTGAAATTCGAATTTTAAATCTGACGACGGTGTCCCAACACGTGTCGCTTGGGGAGAGGGTCTGGTTGAATTCCAACCATCTTGGTTCGCTTCGGATTGGAGGAAGTGAGGTAGTCGCGACGGCGTGCCAGTAGTGAAGAGACGTTTAAAAAACAGGTGTCGCCCATCGGCATGATGTATGCGAAAAGGCATTTGACAGGTGTCGACCATCGAGCGGGTCGACCTGACATGATCTTTGCTATAAATAGTGCGCTTATAGGAATCGTTTCCTTTTTACGCCCACTCGTGTTTTTAGGGAAGATTTTAGAGTGATTTCCTTACCATTGTTACGTGCGATTTGAGCGTTTTATAAATTTCAACAGAGAAATTTCGCATTTTTCACGTTTTTAGAAGAAAATGTCAACAGAACCAACGAGTACCATTGACAATCAGGAGAGTTTAAGGGCCTTCCGGACGTTGTCCGGCATCCCGGATGTCGTCCACATATATTCGTCGGGTCAATTTCGATCGATGGATTGTCCGAATGGACACTTCGTCTTGTACGAGTATCCATTCAGGGCGAGCTTTAGATGGCCATTTTCTTCTTTGGCAAGAGATTTCCTGGATAGGTTTTCTTTATCTCCTGCCCAGACGATGCCGCAGTTCTGGCATATTATTTTCGAGATAGATAGGATCACTAAGGAGTGGGCGCCGTCGTTCGATGTGGACGACTTGTTAGCGGCGTATACAGTGAAGGTGGATGGTTACTACCGTTATAGTTTATCTTCCAAACACATAGGTGCTTTGGTGCTTGTGCAAAATACCCAGGTCAACGACCGTGGGTGGAAGGCGAGGTATGTCTTCAGAAAAACACAGTCGCTTGAGCTCCTTAAAGAGGATACGACGTGGGTCGTGGCCGAATGAAACACTGCTTGTAAGTTTTTTCCTAAGATTGCGTGTTTTTCATTTAAATCGTGCGTTTTAGCTAACGTGTCTGGCTTTTGTTTTAGCCATTACTTTCCCTGATGCTGATCTTCTCGGATCCGCGGCGAAGATTGATATGTTCCGAGACCGTTATCTAGAGGAGAGGTCTTTTCAGCGGATTTCCAGGGATGATGACGAGGTCGTCGTCCTTGAGGGGGCAGAGATCCCCGTCGAGGAAGAGTCGGAGAGAAGAGAAGAGAAGAGGAAGAGGAGGCGTCATGTAATAATTCGCTATTTGCCTTTTGCCGTATGATTTCTATTATCTTCTCTTACTCTTGACATTTATATTTTTTGTAGGTGGGTCAGGAGATATGCCTACCCATGGTTTAGCGAAGAAGGAGTCTCAGCTCCTTTTGGCCCGTCAGGCCAAAAAATTGAAGCGAAAGGTTGATCTATCCCTGTCGTCGGGGATAAAGAAACAACGGACGACCGTCCGGAAGGGACCGTCGTCGAAGGGTGGCGACTCGTCTGGAGTTGCTACCGCCGAGAAGGCGAAGACGTCATCGGACACGACACTGGTGAACGTGGTTGCTCCTTTGACGGGAGAGGTTGCTCCTTCCCCATCTTCAGCCGACAAAGGGAAGGGGAAGGAGACGGAGGAGTCCGTCGACGTTATGTCGGTGAATTTCACCTTTTCGTCGGACTTTATGGTCAGGGAGGAGACGGATGGCGAAAAACACTTCCCTAGCCTGGGAAAGTTTCTCCTTCCTTGCTTTCAAGAGCGGCTGGAGGGAGTTACGGTTGATAACCTGGGATCATACGTCGCAGGGTTATCTTTTAAGGTGTATGCTATCCATTTTTCTTAACTTTTTTTTAACGTTTTTGCTTCTCTGATGTTCTTATGTATTCGTGCGCTACAGGCGTTCTAGACGTCTCTCTGCTTGTATGCCCATATGGAAAGAATTCGTAAGGTTACGCCCGCTGCCTTAGAGAAGATGCGTGTGGCGCATGAGGAAACTCGTATGGCATGGGAGCAGGAGAAGACGACAATAGAGAAGGCGAAGGTCCTCTACGACAGATTCTGCGAAGCGCAGGGCTTGTACATAGAATCGTCGAAGAAAAAGGAAGACCTTCAACACCGTCTGCGGGAAGCCTTGGAGAAGTCCTCTGTGGCGGAGGCGGAATTCGGAGCGACTAAGGCTTCCCTGGCTAAGAGCGAAAAACAGGTCGGGGACCTTAGATCGCTCGTTGAGGCGAGAGAGGGGGAGATCGCGTCCCTGGAGGAGCGACTCCAATCGTTTGAGGCTCTGACCCTTCTGAGGCTACGAGCGGCGATCATGCGTCGCCATTTGCGGGGGTTGAACCCTATGGCTGGAGCCGAGGAGGAGGTCAAGATCTTCTTAGAGCAAGTCGGGGACGAGGATGAACTCGACCAGGAAGACATGCTTGATGAAGAGGACCCGACAGACGCAACGGTCGTAACTGACTACGAGGAGGTCGCGGAGGACTCCCTTCTGCCTTAATTTTTGTTTCTAATAGGGGGCGACTGTGATCGGTCGTGCCCTCTATTTGTACAGTTTTGATTGTATAAATACAAGTGATACTTTTGTTATGCTTTTTTCGTATACTTTACTTTGTTGCAATTGAACAAAATAACACGAAAGATAACAAAACTTGAACAAACGTATGAGGCGTATGTAGAAACGTACGTCTATAGTTGCGAAGTAATTGGGCGTCTATGGCCGAAGAAGTATTCTAAGTATGGAATTTAAGTCACAACACTTGTGTATCCGACACTTAGTTTAAAGGACACCTGTGATGGTCGTAAGACCCGTATGATGAATCATAAGATTCTTGTTTTGCAAGTCTCAAGGATTTTGTCCCTCACAATGAAGATCGTAAGACCTTTATTTAAGTCGTAGAGACTTTGTTTTTTCATATGATCAAACCATAAAACCTGTGTCTTGATTGTCATATGACTAGTGCTTTTAAGTCGTGTAAACTTTGTTTGAAGAATGACTTTGGAAGTAATCGGGTGACTGAGCCGAACATACGTCCCAAGTTACAGATCGTAGGTTATGAGACATCGAATTCGTGACACCTGCTGTGATCGTAAGATCCATGTGCTGAATTGCGAGATTCAGTTTTCGAGCCATGATTTGAGGGTCATGATTTTGTCTTCTCACGATATAGATCGTAAGACTGATGTTCGTGCGATCTTGCGAATTTGTCATATAAGATCCAGGGGTGGTCGTTGGTTTGACCAACGACCCTCTGATGCTTAAGTCAGTAATCGTTTGTCGAAATAAATCGAAGGAAAAAAGAAATAAAATGTACTATAGTCCAGCTACGTGGGATTGTGGTCGAAGATTCGACGCTACGGCCTTCGAACGTACGATCATTTATGGATCGTTGTCGCGCGTGATTTCGGAAGAAATTCCGAGCCTGCACAGAATGTTAGTCCAGACGGCAGATATGACCTTTTGATCCCGAATCTGGGAGTAGGCGTCTACTTTTGTCGGTTCAGAGGAATAATTTGAAAAGACTAACAAGAAAATTTCTTATACCTGGGTGCCGTTGACGGGCGCTACGACCTGGTGACGTTTATTGTTTCGTCGTGGGGGCTGATTGCCCCCGAGTTGTGAGCTATATCTATGCCCCCGATTGATCGTTGAAAACTGTAGAGTCGTATGGGGTACAACATTCTGCCCCCTTGTGGTGACTGTAGGACGATACCCTATATTTGCCTTTTCTGGATCAATGATAGATTTAATCAGATCGTGTACAGTCGCCACAATGTTGGTTTCACCTTTGAGGCTTCATTGTTGCTTTATAGCAATCTCGGGCGGTCTTCTGCTCGCTTTTGATCTCCTGCACTCCCCATGGCGTTGGGAACTTGATCGTCTGATGATAGGTCGAGGGGATCGCTTTCATGTCGTGGATCTAGGGTCGACCAAGAATAACGTTGTATGCTGATGAACAGTCAATAACGTTAAAAAAAATTGCTTGTTGACCCCTTTAGCATACACCGGGAGGAGGATCTCTCCCTGGGTGATGGTAGAATCGCCATTGAATCCTATCAGGGTCGTCGACCGACGGGTGATTTCCGTTTTGTCGATTCCCATAGCCTTGACAGTGCTTAGGAAAATGATATTGGCCGAACTTTCCCCGTCGACCAGTATTCTCTTGGTCGAGCAGTTGCCAATAGTGAGCTGGATGATCAAGCCATCGTGATGTTTTTGCCAACTCTCCTGGAGGTCGTCTTGATCGAACGTTATTGGCATCGCCTCCAGCTCCAACTCTTGCCTGGGTCGGGATGACCTGGGAATGGGATATTCTCCCGACGATTGACTGGCGTTCCGCTTGGCCGCCGAGTAAGTTAAACCACAGACATCAGATCCTTTCGTCACACAATTTACAACTTTTTCATGGACGGGGGATGCCAGTCTTATGTTGTCGACGGGCGTAGATTCTTTATTGATCAAACCCTGCAGATGGCCCTTGGGTACGATCCAAGCTAACTCCTTCTGTAAAGCAAGGCAATTATTTGTCGTGTGACCATGGTCGCTATGGAAATTGCACCATTTGGTCTTGTCCTTCTTGTCATCATCTTTGTCGCTTTTCTTGGGCCATCGGATAGACGACTGAACGTTTCTAAGAGCGTCAACTAGCTCTTTCATCGTTCCCTTAAACCTATAAGAAGAAATCTTAGGATGTTGGGAAAATCGAGGTGTAGGATTGTTTTTTTTCTTATCGAACCGAACGTTCGATATCTGGCGCGGCAGCTCTGACTTAATACTCGGCTTGGATTTGAAATCCGGTTTCTTGACCCCGAGTGCCTTCTTATCATCGGAGTTCTTACGGCGGAAGACTAGGTCGTCTTCTACTCTCATGTACGCTAGAGTCCTAGCTCGTACGTCTTTGAAATTCTCAGGCGGATATTTCGTAAGATCAACGTACAATCCGGTAGTGTTGTCGTCGAGACCGCGTTTATAGGCGTCGATGGCAGTCTTGATGTCGCAATTTCGAATACTGATCATTTCAACGTTAAAGCGGTTGAAATAACTGCGGATGGACTGTCTGGACTTTTGCACGACATAGTACAGGTCGCTGGTCTGCTTCTCTATCTTGCGACTACTGGAGAACTGTTGCGAGAACTGGTTGACCAATTCTGCGAAGTTGCAAATGGACTTGGGCTTGAGGTTGATCAACCATTGGAGAGTAGGACCTGTAAGAGTCGCCCCAAAGCTCTTGCACATGCACACCTCCTGGTATTGCTGTGGAATTAAGACTGTCCACATCAATTGCTTGTATTGTGCGATATGCTCTGTCGGATCATTTATTCTTGAATATTTTGGAGTAAAAGCAGGAATATTATATTTCTTTGGGACGTCGACAGTTGCTATCGTGTCAACGAAAGGTGATGCTTGAAACCCGGTGCGGGGTTCGACGTTGACAGGGACGGCAGCACCTGGCAACTTAGAGAGCAGTGACAACATCTTTTCGTTATGATCCTCCAATAACCTGAGTCGCTGGGCGACGGGGTCATTAGAATCATAATTCACACCCGTCTGAGGGTTGAAGCCCGAATTTGTAGCCGTGTTGTACTGCTTCCATAAGAAGAACCATTGGCGTCCCCATTGAGAGGGACGAAGTATGGCGTAGTTCCATTATGCAAAGGTGGCGGTCTCAGGTACTGCGAGGGATATTGTCCTTGATGAGGATTGTTGACAAATGGCCCCGGACCTGAGTTATTGACTAATGGGCCTGGACCTGCATTGTTAGCATATGGTCCCGAACCTGGATTGTTGAAGAATGGACCCGATCCTGGGTTACTGACGAATGGACCTGGGCCCGGATTGTTTAAGAATGGCCCTGGACCTGCTTGGAATTGGGGCCTTATGATAGGTGCACCCATAGGTCGGGGACTGTTCTGAGGTCCAAAGGAATTTCCCATCGCTCCATTTTGAGGACCAGAGGGATTGCCCATCGCTGGATTTTGAGGACCAGAGGGATTGCCCACCGTTGGATTCCTCAGAGAAGCGATCTCTGTGGCTGCTTTCTGATTCTGCTCATGCAAGGCCTGAATCTGGCTTCGAGCCGCATTCAATTCTGACTGCATCTGAATCATGGGATCTTGATAATTTGCCATTTACCTGAAAACAACAAAAAACTCCACAAAATCGTTAGAGCGATATATGCGTTGGCTTGAGATTTTCTCTAGATGGGGTCCCACGGATGGCGCCAAACTGTTAATGCCAAAAATCGCACAAAAGTACAACTTGAGGTTAGTGTGGACTTTTAACAACTAAAGAAACGTATCTCAAGACCAAGCAACACAATCGCAAGGAAAAAGTAAGCAGAACAAGAGATTTGGTGACGCGGAAAACCCCAAAACGAGGGAAAAAACCACGGTCAACTTGTGATAGTCGACGGTGCACTATAGTCGCCAAACAGGGGCGGAAGTCCTTTTGTAACAGGCGTTTTGTGTACAACAGATTACAAATAAATGTAAAATAAACTTAGTCGTGTGTAATAGTTATGTGTCGTGCGTAAAACATGCGAAAAGAGGTGTCGTTGTGCGGTTCGAACTGCTGTCGTGCGAAGGAGCTTCAACGATATTTGTTCGAATGCTTTGCGAATTATTGCGTTTCTGGTGCAGAATTGCTTAGAAAGTAGATGAAGTAGAGCGAAATAGCTTGGAGTAGATTTCAGAACAGATTGAATCAGATCAAAACTGGATCCCCTCATCGGTTGCTGCACAGGCTTTTTTATAGCTTCTGCTGGCCATTGATGGTGCCTTTATGGCGTACTTCGTAACCGCTGCTGGGCTTTGAATGCCATTGATGAGCTGATCATTACTGACCGTTTGCGCCATGAATGCTATTTAGACCTGCATTAATGAACAGAAGAAAACGGTTTTGACTGTTAATGGTTAGTATAAAGCGTACGACCGTCTTAAGTCTCATACGTCGTCGTACGGAACGTACGACCAACATAATTACATACGACCGAGAATACGTCCGCGAGCAACTCGTAAGACCGTATCCTAGTGCAAGGGTGGTCTTATAGAAATGTCATCTGCGTTTTCTAACGTCGGTCGTGAGGTGTGATTGTTTACCCAAACACTCACTAGGCGTAAGCCTAATCTTTTCCAAATTAAATTTTCTTATCAGGTACTACCTCGGGAAGGGATAAACAGGGATGAGTGTCGAGGAGTACCAGAGTTATGCTTTTGGAGTTATGATGAAGAATTTAGTGTTATCGGAGAAATTTTGGAGATATTGTGAACAACCTTTATGAACTGATTTTGTTTTCATAGATCAGATTAGCTCGTTGTTTATAATATATCATTTGTAAGTATGAAACTTGTCACTATATCTCGGTTGTAAATGGAAGTTTGGAAGTTGTAATGGTAAACTCTGATAAATATAAAGTTTAAATTTATTGTGGTTTTTAGAGTGTTTCAGTTTGGTATCAGAGCTGTAGTTTAAGCAAACTAGGTATGATCGTAAGATACCTAGACTTAAGCTGAGATGAATAAGATATGATTTGTGAGATTGGGTAGAAATACTAAGACGGGATAGTCTTAGAGTCGACGAAAATACGTGAATTATGAACTGTGATGATGGTAACGATAATTCTTATGTATCATATGTTCATAATTTCAATTAGCTATTATCATTATGAATATATAGTTACGTAAGCGTACTTGTTTATGATTGTTACGGCGATTAACGAACGTTGAAGTACGTTTCCTTGTATTCAAGTTATATGGAATTAAGTTGATTAGATTAAGAAACTTGAGCATTTTGAATCTCAAGTAAGGGGACAGCTGAATGCGGAAACATCCCCATAGAATGGAGTAGCGTGTTTCAAGAGGAAAGTGAAGTTGGGCCACATTTTATTGGATCAATGGCAATTATCGAAAGAATTGGCGAGATAATGTATGAATTAAATGGACTCGGTGAAGTTATGGAACATTCGTGGGGTGTTTCACGTCTCTATCTTGGAGAGTGTTGGTTGGAATTTCGGTACAGTGTTACCTTTGCAAACAATGCGAATGGACGAGGAGTTGGATTCTGTTGTAGCGTCGAAAACGATCATTGGGCTGGAAAGTCGAGAAGTTGAGATGCAAGGAAGTTGGTCTTGTGGGACTGCAATTGGAACTTTTAAGAGTTATTAGACAATGAAAGATTTGGAATCAGAAGCTAATTCCAAATAACCGCATTTGTTCGGCAATGGAATTCCGAGGACGGAATTCTTTTGAGGGGGAGGTGTTGTAACAACTCATGTCCGCAAATTTTGAAGTGATTGGAAGTTTTGGGGCCAAAGTGAGAAAATTGGACACTTAAGGTCTAAGGGGAAAAATCAGGGAATGTAAATAAGCTACAAACCCTTGCAATCTTCATTGTGACGGCTAAGCATTTGAGAAGTGGGGAATTGAGAAGAATCAACTCTTGGAAGATTGGAGTAGGAGGATTTCATCAAGGGCTTGGAAGATTCATCTTCATAGTATGGTTCTCTTCCAATCTTCACTTTCTTGCTTGAATTGAGGAAATGGGTGTGTAGAAAACAATGATTCTTTCTACTTCTAAGTTTTGGTTAAAGTCATTGGAAATAGAGGGATTAATGAATCCCTTTATAGGTTGTAAGCTTCTCTTGGAAAGCTTGCACCATTTCAATGGAGGAAATTGGGTTTTGGGCAAGAATGGGATTTGAGTGTTGAAAGAGATGATTCATTGGATAAACTTAATGGGAACTGCATGTTTTAGGTTTGGGATTTGATTCCTTAGGATGTGTTTAACTAAAACTATCGATTTTGGAAGTTATCAAGCATTTGGGAGCATCTTGGGAGTTTTGGAGTGAATTTTCCGGGTTGGATTTCTTTGTGCAGGGCAAGGAGTCTCAAACAGAGACTTGCACGGTTTTCCACGCGGTTTGAAGTGGCGTGGAAAGTGGCGTAACTCTCTGTTTGTTGCGCTCCTTCGGTTTGCTTCGTTTTTCGTTCGGGTCTAGGATCGAGGCATCGTTTGGGGGGGTTACCTTGGGGGTTTAGTGGGGATGTTTTGGGGTATAATTAGAGGGTTTAATATCAATTTTATTACCCCAAATTCAGGTGTTTGGTTAGTGTAAAAGTGAGCTTCGGTTAGGGTGTCAAATAGCCTAGCTGCAGGTGAGTTCCCTTAACTCTTTTGTGCAAATGAAATATTTTGCTAAAGTTTTCATAACTGAATTTGGTATTGAGCATGATGGCATGATTATTCACTTTGAAAATCCTTGTTATTACATGATGTAGAAATGTTCATTAATGCATGCACGTTAAGAAAATGTTCATATATGTACATGCTTGGCTTACGTGTTGTTATCATTTACTTGACATGATGTTTTAGAGTCGGGTTGCACAGTGGGAGTAGTGTACCTTGGGATATCACCTATCCCTCTAGAGTTGGTTTATACACCCCGTATGCCTGGACTTTGTTTCCTGTGTACGTGGGAATGGGGAGTCTGCTTAGGCCCCGTAGGCGAAAGGGGAGTCGGCTTGGGCCCCGATCGTTGATTCTACTGCGTGGTAGAGGTTGTCTATGAACACTGTGCAAATACCCAAGTGTGATGTGATTGGTTGAAATGATTTGATGGGCCTATGGAGGTTTGCATATTATTACATATGGTTTGTTAAACTGTTTCTGAGAGGGAATTCACTAGACCTCATGGTCTAACCCTCACTTTTTCCAAAACTAAAACCATTTTCAGGTTATAATCTTGTTTGGGGGTTTCATCTGGTGAAGATGGAAGGATGTGGCACTGTAGCAGAGCTATAGTCTAGTAAAGACTTGTAGATTACTGTCGGGCTTCCTGTAGCATCTCAGTTGTGAAGGTGTATCCGCTGCGAGCCTAGAGTATAGTTGATGTAAATTGTAGACTTTGGGACCATTTTTGGTTGTAATGTTTCAAATATTATCTTATGGAATTTGGGTCGTTACAATATGTAAGCTACTTTTATGATATTTAATGAGATGTTATAAATTATGACTTGCATGATTTTAGGGATTTGTAGGTTCATATGTAAAATGTTCGTAAAACACACTCAACTTTTTCACCATATTAATCTGAACTACATTAATAATTGATGTTCATAAGATTGTGTTCATAACCATAAGGTATTCATAAGAACGTGCTCATAGGTGTTCATAAGAATGTGTTCATAACCATAAGACGTCCATAAGATTGTGTTCATAACCATATGTTGTTCATAGGTGTTATATGCCATGATGTTTTTCACAAATATCTTTGTTCAAGAATGTTCACCAATGTTTGTTTCTGTTCAGTTTTTCATTTATTACAATCATGTCATGATTAATTTAATCCATAGATTTCAAGAATTAATTACTAAGGTCGGTTCACATAGTTAACACCAATTATTGGGTTAACAAAATAATCAACCCCTATAATATATATATATATACACATATATATATAGGGATAATAAATTGTAAATCTCTAAATGTGTGTAAACTATGTAAACCTGTAACATCTCGATATTTCCATAATTTTGTATATGGAATGTTTAAAATAATGGGAAGAAGTTATTTGGAAAGTTATGCTATAAATGAATATCGAAGGGTCAAAGTGTAGCTAGCCTTGTTGTTTGAGGGTTATTTTGTAAATAGGTGAAATTAGTATACTTAAGAAGGGAGTCGGCTGAATTGAGAGTTGTCTCAATTTCTTTGGTTTTGAAGTCGGTTTATAGCAGTCGAGAGAAAGAAAGAGGAACTGAGTTCAATTGGTAAGGGTTCCATCGTTTTGTTTGATAAATCCTTTTCAAATCGATAGTGATGTTATATCTTTAATTAGGATATCGATTCAGTAGCAAGAAAGGATTGGAAGCTTGAGATAGTTTATACCAATTTCGGATTCGCATCCAGGTGAGTTCATCTGCTTGTTTTTGCTTAATAAAGTCTATATGTGAATTGAAATAGTTTATTAAGCTTATTGTTATCTTTTAGAAATGGATACAAATCGATTCTGAAATTCTGGGCAGAAAACGTTTAAAACATGTTAAAATTTGATGAAATCCGGATTGTTCCGGAGTCCAGATGACTTTCCGGATTGATTCCGGATACCGGATGGATTTACCGGATACCGTATACTTCCAGATACCGGATGGTTTCCGGATTGGTTACCGGATGTGATTCCCGGATGGTTCCGTACTTGGAGTCCGGATACTTTTTCCGGATGTTACCGGATTCTTGGATTTTCCGGATGTTACTGGATAGATGATCCGGATTTGATTTCCGGATTTGATTTCCGGATATGATTCCAGACTGTTTATCGGACTTGGTTCCGGATTAGTTTACCGGACAAGTTTTTCCTGTATACTTCTGTGCAAAGTTGTATTGTTCAAATGTTTTATAAATACAAATCATATTTTGATTTTAACAGTACAAACATAATTATAACTCGACTGAGAGTATGATACGAGTTGTTATGTGTTTGAGTTGATATGCACGTATGCTAGTAAGTGTAACGGATCCATAAGCACTAGTATTATGTGAACACGTGGAATAGGCGTGGGCTAATAGTAATTCTCGTTGAATTGAAATGAGGAATAGGTCGGGCGCTAATGGTATTCCCATTTCGTATTGAGACGTGAAATCGTGGGATAGGCGTGGGCTAATCGTAATTCCCGATTTCTATTGGGAGATAAGGGATAGGCATGGCTTAATTGTAATCCCTACTTCCACACCAAGAAATAGGCATGGCTTAATTGTAATTTCTTGAACATGAGCAATGATCTAGAATCTATGGTGATTCGTAGTGGCGCTCTTGAACATGATGTTATGACTTACTTAGTGTTTGTCATACTCATGGAATCGGGTATGATTCCCGTCATCGAAAGATGTTATGTGTATGGTAAGAAAGATTTCGATCAGGTTAATTTATATGTTTTGTTTACAATTCGGTTTTCAAAGGTTATAAAGTTTTTAATTTGAAAATTGGATGTTCTCACTAGGCGTAAGCCTAATCTTTTCCAAATTAAATTTTCTTATCAGGTACTACCTCGGGAAGGGATAAACAGGGATGAGTGTCGAGGAGTACCAGAGTTATGCTTTTGGAGTTATGATGAAGAATTTAGTGTTATCGGAGAAATTTTGGAGATATTGTGAACAACCTTTATGAACTGATTTTGTTTTCATAGATCAGATTAGCTCGTTGTTTATAATATATCATTTGTAAGTATGAAACTTGTCACTATATCTCGGTTGTAAATGGAAGTTTGGAAGTTGTAATGGTAAACTCTGATAAATATAAAGTTTAAATTTATTGTGGTTTTTAGGGTGTTTCAGTTTGGTATCAGAGCTGTAGTTTAAGCAAACTAGGTATGATCGTAAGATACCTAGACTTAAGCTGAGATGAATAAGATATTATTTGTGAGATTTGGTAGAAATACTAAGACGTGATAGTCTTAGAGTCGACGAAAATACGTGAATTATGAACTGTGATGATGGTAACGAGAATTATTATGTATAGTATGTTCATAATTTCAATTAGCTATTGTCATTTTGAATATATTGTTACGTAAGCGTACTTGTTTATGATTGTTACGACGATTAATGAACGTTGAAGTACGTTTCCTTGTATTCGAGTTATATGATTATTCCTTATGATCATTCTTCTGTGTTTAAGCAGAATACGATGGTTAATATACCAAATAGATCTCCTACTTCTTCAGAGGACCGTGTGGCAAATTAATCGGTGGTGAATCAACTTGAAAAGGATGGAGTTAACACAAGTCCACCAATGCCACTTATCCTGGGGGAAGGAGAAGGTCAAACTCATCGACCTGGTGTTGGCACTTCTAATCCAGCGATGACAGAATCTACTCTGGAGTCACGCCTGATGGAAAACATGATGAGAGTTAGGAATGCTGCACTGACTCAACAGCAAGAAATGTTTATGAAATTATTAGATGATAGGAATGTTGAATTTCAGGGACGAGCTATAGGTGCTGAAAATGTAATTCCATCTACGAATCCGGTAAGGAATGCTAATGGGAGAATGAAGCGACTTGATGCTAGAGATAAAGTTGAGAAAGCTCAAGTGGGAGAGAAAAGAAAGGATCGATCAGAATCTTCCCAGAAATTTAAACCTTTTGCCAAGAATCCTTGTTTTGAAACCTGTCAAGAATTCAATTTGTATCAGAAATGCAGAAGTAAACATTGTGGCCTGTGTCGTGCATGTTTTAAGTGCGGAAAGGGTGGTCATCAAATTGGAAATTGCCCCATTTAAGGACCAACCTGCTACGAATGCAAGAAACCTGGTCATTACCGAAGGGATTGCTCAAAGATGAAGAATAGTGGGAATCAAGAGAAGAAACGCAATACCCCAAAACCAGCGGACTAAGCATTTTACACGACGACGGAAGAAGCTAAGGAATCGGCGGATGCAATTTCTGATGCATCCCTTGTTAATTCTATACATGCGTGTATATTATTTAATAGGATGTCAACTTGTCTTTTGTATTGTAATCTCTTATTTAAAAGTTAGTTATGCCAGTCACTATTTTGGAAGATGCCTTAGTAGTTGAAATAACTAATGGGGGTCAAGTCTTAGTTCGTGAGAAACTTGAAGACTGTACCTTTATGATAGAAGTTAAGGAATTTCCAATTGACTTGATTCTAATGAAAATTGGTGGGTTTTGTTCTGGTTGTTGGTACGGATTGGTTGGTTAGTAATCAGGTAGAGATTCTTTGTGCTAAGAAATTAATTAGAATCCCTATGTTCGAAAATGATGTTATACTCATCTAAAAAGAAAAGAGAAAATGGGATGTTCCGTTGATTTCGATAGCCAAAGTACGTAAGTGTTTATTAAAAGGATGTTCATTCTATCTGGCATATATACTGGATGCTAAAGTATAAAAGAAGCGAATAGATAATATAAAGATGATATGTGAATTTTGGTTAAAGGAGGTACAATTTCTCGGTCACGTAATTACTTCTGAAGGAGTCAAAGTGGATCCGTCGAAAATAGAAGCAATGATGAATTGAGAGACACCGAAGAACGCATCAGCGATACGGAGTTTCTTAGGGTTTGGCAGGTTATTATCGACGATTTATAAAGGATTTCTCTAAGATCGCTTCTGCCTTGACAGTTCTAAAATGAAAGAATGTAAAGTTTGTATGGACTGAAAATCAAGAGTCAACCTTTAGAACTTTACAAAAGAAGCTATGTGAAGCTCTTGTCCTTGCACTATCGGAAGAAACAAAAGATTTAGTCGTTTATAGTGATGCGTCAAAGATGGGTTTGGGATGTGTATTGATGCAACGTGGCAAAGTGATTGCTTATGCATCAAGACAACTAAAGGAGCATGAAAAGAATTATCATATTCATGACTTAGAACTGGCAGCAGTAGTGTTTGCTCTGAAGTTATGGAGGCACTACTTGTATGGAACGAAGTGTACACTGTTCACTGATCATAAGAGTTTGAAACACGTTTTGATCAGAAAGAGCTGAATATGAGGCAAAGGCGTTGGTTAGAACTACTTAAGGATTATGATTGTGAATTGCCTTACTATCCTGGTAAAACAAATGTGGTGGTTAATGCCTTAAGTAGAAAAGAATACAGTGGATGTTTAAAAACGACTAACGCCAGGATTTATGTGATGTCGAGTCTGATTGAAAGGATCAAAGTGGCACAAATGGGAGCGTTATTAGAAGAAAATCTGAAAGAGGAAGTTATGGCTAAACAACGTCTTCATTTGACTGAAGATAGTCGCGGAGTTAAATTGTTTCAAGGCCGTATCTGGTTGCCAAAGATTGGAGGAAACCGAGAGTTAATTCTTAAAGACGCTCAGAAATCCAAATATTCTATACATCCTGGAAGTACTAAGATGTATAGAGATTTAAAACTACACTATTGGTGGCCATCTATGAAGTTAGATGTGGCACAATGTGTAGAAAAATGTGTGACGTGTTCATTGGTAAAGGGCGAACATCAACGACCTTATGGGAGTTTACAACCTTTGGAGATTCCTGAGTGAAAGTGGGACAATTTAGCAATTATCTACTTATTTTTGCTTGGTTTGACTGCCAAGACTGAACGTGTACAGAATGAGTGATAAGACTTTTCTTGACAGCATTGGTTTCTCAGATCTAAGTGCCAAAAGACCGTAGGTGATTTGAAAGTATACAAGAAAGTTATATAAGAGAAAAGGTGATTGTGGATCCCAGAATGTGCAATCAATAGTAATGAATTCAATCAACAAATAAGAACACTCTGATTTCAATATGTCATCCCTCTCATTCAATAGCAAAAGTTATTACAGAGAATACGGCTATGAATGCTAATAAATAAGGATTAACCTAAAACATAAAGTAAAATAAACTATTTATACCTTTTAGGTATTTTACACATTTAGCCCAAACTTTAAGACAATTACATTTTCAACCCTAACAATCTCCCCTTTGGCTCAAAGTTTGGAATCGACAGTTTTAATCTTCAAGGCATGAATCTTCGGTTTCTTGGCCTCTGTCCCAGATAGACCTCGATTCTTCTCATAGCTCTTCTGAATTCAAGTCGGTCTTCTAGTTCTTCAAGGGCTCGAATCATTAGATGTCTTCGGGTGGTTGGTATTTGGAATCCAACAACTTCGCTTTCGTTACGCTTAGAATCTGTTCCAGTTGAAGTCGAATCACTTTCATAGTTCCATCGGAGTACTTGCCAATTTCGGAGAATCTGAAGAATGGTGTAAAGAGGATAGTCGTCGATGTTCGAGAGTTGGTTGTTCAGTCTTCTGACGTTGACGATCGGTTGATGGCTTTCAAGGGCGAGCTAGAAGTCGAAGACGTTGTAGTAGAGATATTGGCGATACATAAAACGTCTGATAGCTCGGAGGGCAATCTGTATGTTGAACTTTCGAATCTCCAGACTTCGGAAATGATGATACATAAACTCGAAGTCGTCAATCCTCAAGTGCTGAAAGTCGGCTTCGGTAAACATGTACATCTACCCATTCCTTCTTCATACTGTGAATTCAGGATACCACATCTTGTAGAACTTTCTGGCCACCACTTGTCTGACTTGACCAATCTTACTCTTCGAATGGACATGCTCTTTTCTTTGCGCTTTACCTCTGACGAAAAACATGTACTCTATCTTGAACTCTTCTGATTCCTGGCCAATACCCAGGACTGCAAACGGGTCAAGTCTGCGAATACGATGTGCAAACAACCATCTTTCGGTCTCTTCTAAAAAGTCTTGTCGAAGTCGAACGATTCAATGCTTTCTTTCCAATTCGCTGATTTCTGGTTGATTAACGTTGGAATGACCAGTTTGATCAGGATTAGACGGACCGGCTTGATTAGGATCTGGCTGAGTCGATTGTGGGGCGGATGGTTGTGCCTGAGTGAAAATCGACGAAGTCGGAACTGAAGATGTTTTAGGTGCTTGTGAAACTGGGGAAGCTATTGGGCTGATGTGGATATCTTTTGGAGTTTCACCACCCAATACCTCATCAAGAAACGTATCTTGCTGCTCCTTGTACCAATCAGCTCTGGCAACGGCATCTTTATCGTCTTCGGGTTCGAGATAATCAACTTCTGTATCTGATACGACGATTAACTGAACTGGCTGTCCTTGGATCAGGAAGAAGTTGTCGTAGTTTAGGTCGTTGTCATCCGAAGGAATGTTCACGGTTTCTGCTTCCGTTGCCATAATCATCCAGATTTCCTCCTCCTTGACCTCGGGCTTTTCAACCTTTGGTTCAACTTCCGGATCGATGTATAGAACAATCAGCATGTTGCTCTCTTGTCCATATACCCATGATTCAAACATCCGAGAGACTCTCTCCAATGTATCATCATCAGGTTGACCTTTTATACCTGTAGTTGCTTCTTCTTCTGCCATATTTTGAGTTTCGGATCTGTCTTGGGTTGAAGGGGCATCAAGCTTGTGCTTTTTGGCGTTCTCCCCTGGCTAGTAATTCGGATCTCATTCTCATCAATCGCTTGCTCAGCTCTAGGTTTCTCGACCTTCTGATATCGATCCATCGTTTGTTTGTTGGATGATTTGGATAAGACAATATCGCTCCTTCCAAATGAAGAGCCCTCTTCTCCGGCTTTAATTTTCTTCGTTAAACTCATCATCTGAACACTCATTAGATGTATATTGTTTATCAACAAAATAAATTAATCCACAATGAGAAAAGCACAAAGAATCATGAGATAACTGAAGTAATTTCTAAATTGAATAAACTTTTAAAGGAAAATCAACACATTGTTCAACAAAATCACTTGAGTCAATTACATCATAATTATTTTTGTCGGTCCTAGAATTGAAAATGGAATTAAACGACTTTGACTGCAACTTGCTCTCGTTTGATCCTTTTGCTACCCACTTTTGTTTGACTTGTTTAGCCCGACCAATTTTATCTGAAAAAACATTAAATTCATGATCAGTAGAGATTGAGTATTAAGGATGTCTATTTTGAGAAGTTGCGGTTTGTTTCCATTTCTGTGAACGTCCTTTGGATTTAGATTTGTTTTTGGAAACATCGTTCACAGATTGGGTTTTAGGCGCGGATGTAGAACATTCGCCCTTTTGAAAGTTTACCGATCGATTAACTGCTTTTGAAAGAAAACTTGTGTGATTTGGAAGCGGTTTATCGAATTCAAACTTTTGAAACTCATCATCTGAACACTCATTAGAATTCATAAAAGTAGAAAAATCAATCTCATTTTCGGGTGGAACATCAGAAGAAGGTGAGGAATGATAACTCTAATTTTAGAGTTATTATTTCCTTTTATTTTTATTTTATTTTGTCAAATTTTAGTCATTTCACTTCTCAAAACACCCATTCTTGGTAATATTCCTAAAAATGAGCAAAAAGAGTGAACCACAGTTTTTATAAACCATTTGGTCGAATTTTGTTGCTCTTTCACGATTAAATCTGCAGTGACTTGCGGAGTGCCCACTTCGGACCCCACTGGCGAGCCAAGAAGAAAACAAAGAAAAATCAATTCTTAGCATGGAAGAAAATCCTGGAGAATGGAAGGATCTATGGCAGAGGCATGTGATGAAAAGCAACAAGCATGTTCCCTTAGAGATGGCAAATTGAATTGTTTATTGAAACCCATGGTACTTAAAGTGGACTTTTTGGAAAATGTGAAGAGACCTTGGGGTAAAAGGCTACAAACTTGTGGAAAGAGGCTTTACTCATGGAAACTGAATTTTATGTCTTCCACTTCAAATCTTTAGCCTCTAGACAATTACCCATCTTTTGTTGGTCCAACTTTTCCTCTAAGTATATAGAGAGGTGTTGGGTTTCATTTAATTCATTCATTCCATCTACCATACTTAGTGCAAGCAGTTGTAGTTCTTAGCTTTAGAATTTACTGCACTTAATTTCCTAGTGTAATCGTTAGTTGAAGTAATTTGTGGCAGTGTTGTACTCACGCTGCCCACTGTAGTTTTAATCAAAGTCACTTTCAGTTTACTTATGTGCAATTTCTCATCTCTCGTTTTTTTACTTCAGTAATTATGAGCTAAACATCCCTTGGGATGTAGGAAGGAGAAGTACATGGATTTTATGAAAAATGCTTGAGTAACCTTCATGCTTCAAATATTTATTGTTTTGGTCATTCACTCTCGATTATTACCCAATGATGCAAACATGCCGATCACTTGTAAGGATCTAAAGTCTAGTTCTAAACTCAGAAATGAGTAGAACGCAGTGACACGAGCTTGGATGATGCTAGGGAATTCGAAAGAATTCTTATGACACTTGCGAAAATGAGGTCGGCACAGTGAGCTAATCTCAACCCACTGGAGTAGTAGGCAAGCTAGTTTGTGTATTTAAAAACACTTAGAGTATTTGTCTCTACACATTCCATCGAGGCCTGAAAAGGTCCATTTTGAGATTACCATTGACAAAACAGTAAGTACCAAGAGTATGGGATTTTTACTTAAAGGTGTGAGTATTTGGTAACCGGGCTTTTCTAACGAGAATGCTCACTTCAAGTACAAAGATCACTTTTGGGATCGAGTATTTAATATAAAATCTAGGGAAAATCTAACCTACATTCTTTCTTTTAAAATCTTAAGTAAATCGTTAAAATAACATTTCATCGAACAACCCAAAATATTGCTTCTTCTGTAACTAAAACTTGTAAAACGAAGCTCATGAGGACCGTACTGTCTTGATTGCCCAATCCCTGTGGATACGATTCTGGTATTTTACCAACTATTACTTGTTGTGACGATCATAGTGGCCAGTGTACACTTGCGCTTCCCACTGTGGATAGTTTGCAACCCACTGTGATTAATTCACACATTTCGCACGTACCAAGTTGTTGGCGCCGTTGCCGGGGACTGGCGTGATTTTAAATCTCAAGACATTAGTTTTTGTTCGAGCCCGAGTAACTCGTTTTTCTAAGCTGTTCGTGTTTCATGCCAAGGCAACAACACGAACCTTTGGTACCAATCGATCTTGAAATAGAGAAAACTTTTTGAAGAAGACGTAAAAACAGAAACACAATTCGACAACCCCATGTGAACCCCACTGTAAACATGGCAGGTGTGGGAGGTGAAAGACCCATTAACCCACCAGTAGTGGAGACCATAGTGACGATTGCCGATAGCAAAGATCGAAAAATACGGGACTATGCTACTTCCGGTGTTACTGATTTAAGCTCTGGGATTCTAAGGCCCAACATGGTTGCACAACACTTTGAACTCAAACCGGTAATGTTTCAAATGATCCAAGTCATGGGTCAATTTGGAGGATTACAAGCTGAGGATCCACACTCGCACTTAAAATCTTTTTTGGAAATGACTGATTCCTTTCAATTGCAAGGTGTGACTGATGAAGCTTTAAGGCTGAAACTTTTCCCTTTTACATTGAGGGATAAGGCGAAAGCTTGGCTGAATTCACATGAACCTAATTCGATAACCACTTGGCAAGAACTTGCTGACAAATTTATACAAAAATACTTTCCTCCCACAAGGAATGTAAGGTTTCGAAATGATATTATTTTGTTTAAGCAAGAAGAAGATGAGGTTGTTTCATATGCATGGGAACGTTTTAAAAAGTTACTTCGAAAGTGCCCACATCACGGCATACCACGTTGCATCTAATTGGAGACCTTTTACAATGGTCTTTCCAATGCAGCCAAAATCATCTTAGATGCAACAGCAGGTGGAACTTTCACAAGTAAAACCTACAATGAAGGGTATCAAATTTTAGAAAAAGTGTCCAACAACAACACCGAGTGGTCAAATCCTAGAGCACCCATGCCAAAGACCAATACCATTGACTCAGATGCACTCAAAATCATGAATGCACAATTGGTAGCCTTAACTAAGATAGTTTTGAATCAAAATAGAAGACAAGTCAACTCCGTAGTGGCCACTTCACATCTCACTGAGAATTGTTCCCTCTGTGGAGAAGAACATGTTTTTGACTATTTTCATGCTAATCCTGAGGCCGTAAATGTTATAGGAACCAACCCGAGGAACAACCCGTTTTCACAGACTTATAATCCAGGATGGAGAAATCACCTGAATTTCTCTTGGGCTGGTAATCCAGGACTCCAACCCCACGGGGCGAGTCATGTCCAGCAAAGACCACAAAACCCCCTGGATTTCACCAACATCACAGTGGACATCCCCCACAAAACTTTCACCAAGGGCAGTCCTCACAACAGTTCCAACCACGACCAACTTACCCCACTGAGACTCAACCATCACTCGAATCAATTCTCAAAGGTTTCATGAATCAAACTCAAGCAGCCATAAGGAACATAGAGACCCAAGTAGTACAACTAGTCGTCGAAGTTAAGAATAGACCACCAGGGACATTACCTAGTGACACCGAACACGCTACGGTGATAGGAAAAGAATAAGTCAAGTCCATAACGCTTAGGAGTGGAAAGGATCTGAATGGTATCATTTTTTATTCTGATGATCCGCCTCAAATACTCACTGCCCCTAAAACCGTAGTGGCCACTCCTAAAGTCACTGACAAACCCATAGTGAGGACCGATGTCCCTGAGCTTCCCACTCTTAAGAACACACAAAAACCCACTATTCCAAAGCAAACACCACAGCATACTCAAATCGACCCACGAAGTGTTCCATTTCCCCAAAGAATGAAGAGTAAAAATGTCAATGTTCAATTCAAAATATTCTTAGACATTTTTAAACAGCTTCAAATTAACATACCCTTAGTAGAGGCTCTCGAGCAAATGCCAAGCTATGTTAAAATTTTGAAAGGTATTTTGAACAAAAAGAGAAAGTTGGGTGAATTTGAGACTGTGGCCTTGACCAAGGAATGTAGTGCCCTCCTTACTAGCAAGATTCCGCCTAAGTTGAAAGACCCAGGTAGTTTCACCATTCCATGCACGATAGGAGGACAAGAAGTAGGTCAAGCACTTTGTGATTTGGGAGCTAGTATAAACTTGATGCCATTGTCCATTTTTAACAAGTTAGGTATTTGAGAGGCTAGACCCACAACTGTGACACTACAACTGGCCGATCGATCCATTTCCTATCCCAAAGAAAAAATAGAAGACGTTTTGGTCCAAGTGGATAAATTTATATTCCCTGCCGATTTTCTAATTCTAGATTATGAGGCCGATAAAGATATCCCAATCATCTTAGGGCGTCCGTTTCTTGCAACTGGACGTACTTTGATTGATGTGCACAAAGGGGAACTCACTATGAGAGTCCATGACCAAGAGGTAACCTTTAATGTCTTCAAGTCCCTTAAGTTCATCGAAACCGAAGACTGTTTTGCTTTGAGTTCGATTAGTGGTACCCTAAGTTTTGACACAGTGGGCAGTGAGAGTGAGCACTCTGACTCTGAGAGTGATGACACTTTTGAGGATGAGTGTAACGAAATAGTGGCAGCCTTTGAACCTCTGGACTTTAAAGACAGAAATGTTTAACCCCCTTCAATAGAATAACCTCCCGAGTTAGAGCTAAAACCATTGCCATCT
Source organism: Saussurea involucrata (assembly GCA_033807775.1). NCBI lineage: Eukaryota > Viridiplantae > Streptophyta > Magnoliopsida > Asterales > Asteraceae > Saussurea > Saussurea involucrata. The sequence goes on from CM066316.1 coordinate 68,229,136, forward strand.
CACTTGAAATGTGCTTATCTTGCTAAGGATAATAAAATTCCTGTTATTATCTCTTCCAAACTTAGTGAGAAACAAGAACAACTTCTGATTGATCTGTTGATGAAGCATAAGAGGGCAATTGGTTGGACCATAGCGGATATTAGAGGTATTATCCCTTCCCTGTGTCAACATAAGATTAACTTGGAGAGTGACCACCCTGGAAAAGTCCAACCCCAAAGAAGATTGAATCCCATAATGAAAGAGGTGGTCAAGAAAGAAGTTTTGAAGTGGTTAGACGCCAGTATTATCTACCCAATATCCAGTAGTAGTTGGGTGAGCCCCGTTCAATGTGTCTCTAAAAAGGGAGGAACAACCGTAGTGAAAAACGAAAAGAACGAGCTCATTCCCACTAGAACTGTTACTGGGTGGAGAATATGCATGGACTATAGACAACTCAACCTAGCCACCAAGAAAGACCATTTTCCCCTACCTTTCATCGACCAAATGCTTGATAGGTTAGCGGGAAATGAATTCTATTGTTTTCTAGATGGATACAACCAAATTCATATCGCCCCCGAGGACCAAGAAAATACCACCTTTACTTGTCCCTACAGTAGTTTTGCATTCCGGAGGATGCCATTTGGATTATGTAATGCCCCAACCACTTTCCAACGTTGTATGATGGCCATATTCACCGACATGATTGAGGACACCATAGAAGTATTTATGGATGACTTTTCTGTGATAGGGACATCATTTGACAACTGCCTGGGAAATTCGAAGAAAAGCCTAGTGAGATGTGAGACCCACGACCTTATTTTAAATTGGGAAAAATGTCATTTTATGGTCGAAGAGGGTATTAGCCTAGGTCATCTTGTCTCAAAGAGAGGGTTATAGGTCGACAAAGCCAAATTTGAAGTAGTGGCACAACTTCCCGAACCCACAACTGTGAAAGGTATTCGAAGTTTCTTGGGTCATGCCAGTTTCTATAGGAGGTTCATTAAAGATTTTTCCAAAATAACTAAACCCCTATGTAACCTTTTGCAACATGAAAAAGAATTTAAATTCACCCAAGAATGTCGAGATGCCTTTGAAACAATCAAAAAATCCTTAGTTACTGCACCCATAGTGACCACTCCTGACTGGTCACTCCCATTCGAAGTTATGTGTGACGCCAGCGAGTGGGCTGTGGGGGCTGTTCTAGGACAGCAGAAGAACAAAATCTTTCACTCCATCTATTATGCAGGTAAAACACTAATTGAAGCTCAGATCAATTACACGGTCACTGAAAAAGAATTACTTGCAGTGGTGTTTGCTTTTGATCGTTTCAGGTCTTACTTGATAGGGACAAAGGTCATAGTGCACACTGATCATGCAGCAATAAAATACTTGATCAACAAAGCTGATTCCAAGCCACGTTTGATTCGATGGGTATTATTGCTACAAGAATTCGACCTCGAAATCATTGATAGGAAAGGAACAAGCAATCAGGTAGATGACCATCTGTCTAGGCTCGAGAAGGTAGTGACCACTGTGGAACCCACTCCGGTCCAGGAAAGTTTTCCCGATGAATAATTGTTAGCAGCTCAACATCACGACAATAATATTCCTTGGTACGCTGACATTGCAAACTTTTTAGCAAGTGGACTAAAGCCCCACGGGATGAGTGGACAACCATTTAAAAAGTTTTTACATGATACTCGTCAATATGTTTGGGACGACCATTTCTTATATAAGATAGAGACAGACCAAATATTGAGGCGGTGTGTCCACGGGAGTGAGCAACATCAAATACTCCATGGTTGTCATACATCCCACTACGGTGGCCACTTTGGTGGAAATCTCACTGTTGCAAAAATCTTGCAAAGTGAGTTCTTTTGGCCCACTATGTTCAAAGACTCCTACGAATTTGTGAAAAATTGTGAGCAATGTCAACGCACCGGGAATATATCACAAAAGAACGAAATGCATCTGAACAACATTTTAGAGGTAGAGCTTTTTGATGTTTGGGGGATCGATTTCATGGGTCCTTTCCCAAACTCAAACAATAACTTTTATATCTTGGTTGTGGTAGACTATGTTTCAAAACGGGTGGAAGCTGTTGCATGTCACTCCAACGATTAGAATACTGTGGTGAAATTTCTGCATAAAAATATTTTCACTCGATTTGGAACACCACGGGCATTAATCAGTGACGAAGGCACCCATTTTGTGAACAAAGGCATGAGCTCGGTCCTTGCTAAATATGATACACATCATAGAGTGGCCACCGTATACCACCCGCAGACCAACGGTTTAGCAGGGCTTTCAAACCGAGAAATCAAAGGCATTTTAGAAAAAGTCGTTAAACCACACCGTAAGGATTGGTCAACCAAACTTGATGACGCTCTTTAGGCCTATCGTTCGGCCTATAAAACTCCTTTGGGAATGTCTCCGTTTAAGTTGGTTTTTAGCAAAGCTTGCCATTTACCAATTGAATTGGAACACAAGGCGTTTTGGGCACTTAAAGAGCTGAATATGAGTGAGGATACGGCGGGAACCAAGAGGTTTTTACAACTGCATGAGCTGGAAGAGTTACGCTACCATTCCTATGAAAATGCAAAGTTGTACAAAGAAAAGACCAAGATGTGGCATGACTGAAGAATCAACCATAGGGAGTTCATTGAAGGCCAACAAGTACTATTGTTCAATTCTCGTCTCAAACTATTTCCTGGTAAGCTCAAATCACGATGGACGGGACCATACACAGTGGTCAAGGTAAGTCCCTTTGGAACAGTGGAACTAATGTCCCCGCAATCTGGTCAGACTTTTAAAGTTAATGGGCAAAGAGTGAAGCACTTTCTGAGTGACAGTGCCCACTCTCCATCCCACTTTGGTTAAGAAAAGTCAAAACTTGTGTAAATATTTTATCTCAGTTGTTTGCTGGTTTTTTTTATTTTTGGTATTTTTAATTCCTGGTTGTAGTTTATTTTGAATTTGTGTAGGATGAATTGACAATTTTTGAAGAAAATGCTTCGCAGTGACATCGACCATGCCACTGCGCATACCACTGCGTGCCTGACATATGGATGTGACGGTTTGGTGGCCCAAGAAACTGAATAAACATCACCTTTTTCTTACACCCATTACCTTTTTCCTGCCACCTCACCCTAATACCCCTATTTCCAAGAAAAACACTCATAACCTCTCAATAACCGTTCCCTCCTAAAACCATTACCCAATGAATAATCCCTTTCTAAACTAAAAACCCAAAACACACCTTTTTGCTCTCAAAATTCAAAAACACTCTCTTCCTTCTCATATTTTCTCTCAAGAACCAGAAAACAAAACCCTCACCCATGGCACGAAGCAAACGTCCAGTCACAAACCCAAACGAACCCAGCCGCGCCACGCGCCGCCGAATGACCACCGCCGATAACCCGCCGGAGAACATCACCGGCGACCTAAACCAACCTCCGCCATCTTCCGACGAGCACCTGTAATGACCATCACGCCGAATTCTGAATCGTCGAAGCAGGAAGGATCGAAGGCAGCATCATCATCGAAAGCCTCAGACGCCAGTCTGAGTGATTTTGACATGGAGGAGCAACAGACTGAGGAAGAAATGCTGAAATTACGGGAGGAGTTTGAACAAAAACTCCTAGCACTTCGAAGAAAGAAAGAGGAGGTCGAGAAGAAGAGAAAAGAAGAAGAGGAAAGGGTGCATCGGGAAGAGGAAGAGAGATTGGAAAAAGAAGAAGCCGAACGGTTGCTAAAAGAGGAAGAGGAGAGAAAAAGGGTTGAGAAAGAGAGACTGCTCGAAGAAGAGAGGAAAAAGGCAGAGGCCGAATTGTTCAGAGAAGAAGAGGAGTTGAGGAGAAAGGAAGAAGAGGATTACCACAATCACTACCTCCAAATCGGAAATACCATCGATTTGGAGGCTCTTACAAAGGCAACCCACAGTGAGGAAAACCCCATGAAGAGAGCTTCGAGGAAGAGAGGCATGGTCACTCGATCTGCGGTGACCATTTCAGAAAAATCCGCGACCAAAAAATCAAAGAGGACACCATCTGGAAAAGGTAAGGGTCTTGCTCCCTCTTTAAGCTCATCATTAGATGAGTCTGATGCTGGTGATGAACAAGTGTCAACTCAAAACCCTCATGAATCCATAGTGGGCACTGAGCATGCCCCCGGTGGTGTGCCCAGGCAGTTCACAACCCATGCGGTTGTTGCCCACTATGAATGTATTGTTAAGCAAAAGTTGAACCTAGAGAGGGGTTTTGACCCTGACTTTGTGGAGGCCAACCCTTTTGTCAAAGAGAGGGTTATGCAACAAGATTGGGAAACATTGGACACTACCAATAGAAGGCCAACGCCTCTTTGGTGAGAGAATTTTATGCCGAGGCCTCTCAAACCAAAGCCACATTCGTAACAGTCCGGGGTCGTAAGGTGCATTATGGCGCATCCACGATCAATCGGGTCCTTGGAATAAGGACCCCACTTTCATGCACTTTTGCTAAATTCTTGCAAAGGATGACCCCGGCTGATGAGGAGGCCATTTTGAAAACTCTGGCGATCGAAGGAAAAACCTGGGACAAGGATGGAAGTAGGAGGTGCCTACACGCTAGCTCCCTCACTACCGAGGCCGCTGTGTGGTTCCAATTCCTACGTCACTCCCTGTCGCCCACCACTCATGATACCACTCTATCGATGCACAAGTGCGGTCTTCTGTACTGCATCCTAGCGGGCAAAACGACCAATCTAGGAACTCTGATGCAGTCCGCGATCTACCAGACCAGAACTCGTAAAAAGGTAATCCTCACACTCCCTTGTCTCGTTACTTCTCTACTAATCGATGTTGGAGTGCCATCTGCTCCAGATGATGAGTGGGTCATTTCCGCCAATAATATCAGCATGGTGACCATAAAGAAGATGGGGAGAGCAATTACCGTCCCCACTAATGAACCCACTGTTGAGGAGGTCCCAGTGACATCTGCCACCAACCCACTCCCCGGTCCCACTCCAGGAAGCACCAACAATCCCATGGCTGATATCTTGGTTGCGCTAAAAGCCCTCACTGATCGCATCACCACTATGGAGGAACGACAGAAGCACATGGACAGGGCCACGGAATCCTTCTGGATGTACACTCAAGAACGGGATTCGGTCATAATCAGATCTATCAAGGTGCCGATCCCGAGCTGGTCGCGTAAATCCCTGCTTTTCTTGAGAGAATCTGTCCAACAAACGCAAGTGATGATGATTACAGTGGCGAGTCTGTAGAAAGCTCACCGAACGTAACCCCTACTCATTGAATGGTTTGTCGAGACTCTGGTTCCCACTCTTGATGCTCAAAAACAATTTTAATTTTCTGTCTGTTGGGTATTTGCCTATGGCTAGGATTTTGACAATTTGCTACTTTTTACTTTTGTGATGAATGCATGAATACCTACTGTCAAGTAGGATCTTTTGGGTACTAACATATCTCTTGTTTGAATGATTTTTGATCATCTTCCATTTCAAGGTGCACAACTTTCAGGTTCCAACTTAAAAAGTCACTTTTGTATGTTATGATCCTCAGCTTGTCACATTGAAATGATATAGGCGTTTTTACATCCATTTGCCCAAACTCGACCCTTTTGTACCCCAAATACCTCTTTGACCCCACTTTCCAAGTCACAGTGAGGACACTGTGATATCTTAAGTTTGAGGTGGGGACTTCCAGTCTTTATCTACAGTGAGGACATTGTGAAGTCTTAAGTTTTAGGTGGGTAAACAGTACCCCCCTAAAAAAACACGAAAAAAAAATTGGAGCGTCACTCCAAGAAAATGATGGTGTGTCTTTTCTGGACCATCAGAATGCTCACTCCCAGAAAACGATGGTGTGCCTATTCTAGACCATCAGAATACCCACTCTCACAAAAAAATAGCCATACCCAAATAAAAGCCTGAAGTGTATGTACTTACCCTTGCAAAACACAGAAACACTCACTTCTTGAAATTAAAATCTCAAAGCGAGATTTTTGGTCCATGTTTGGAATGGTTTGCTACAAAACCCTTGGGAAAATATTCAAAGCCACAAAACCCTTCAAACCCAAGAAGGCCCTATTGATCAAATGTGAACAAGGGAAATGTATCATCGAATGCACGAGGTGAAATTTTAGTCTTGGGGCCCAAAGAAGCATCCATGGAGGGAGATCAACATTCATTCAAAGTGAGAAATCTGTAAGTCCATGAAAGATCAAAAATGCATATTTTTATTTTTTATTTTCCTTCTTTTTATTACTTGGGGAAAAGTAATGGTTTAAGTTTGAGGTTGTGATAACTCTAATTTTAGAGTTATTATTTCCTTTTATTTTTATTTTATTTTGTCAAAATTTAGCCATTTCACTTCTCAAAACACCCATTCTTGGTAATATTCCTAAAAATGAGCAAAAAGAATGAACCACAGTTTTTATAAACCATTTGGTCGAATTTTGTTGCTCTTTCACGATTAAATATGCAGTGACTTGCGGAGTGCCCATTTCGGACCCCACTGGCGAGCCAAGAAGAAAACAAAGAAAAACCAATTCTTAGCATGGAAGAAAATCCAGGAGAATGGAAGGATCTATGGCATAGGCATGGGATAAAAAGCAACAAGCATGTTCCCTTAGAGATGGAAAATTGAATTGTTTATTGAAACTCATGGTACTTAAAGTAGACTTTTTGGAAAAGGTGAAGAGACCTTGGGGTAAAAGGCTACAAACTTGTAGAAAGAGGCTTTACAAATGGAAACTGAATTTTATGTCTTCCACTTCAAATCTTTAGCCTCTAGACAATTACCCATCTTTTGTTGGTCCAACTTTTCCTCTAAGTATATAAAGAGGTGTTGGGTTTCATTTAATTCATCCATTCCATCTACCACATTTAGTGCAAGTAGTTGTAGTTCTTAGCTTTAGAATTTACTGCAGTAGTCTTTAATTTTCTGCACTTAATTTGCTAGTGTAATCGTTAGTTGAAGTAATTTGTGGCAGTGTTGTACTCACGTTGCCCACTGTAGTTTTAATCAAAGTCACTTTCAGTTTACTTATGTGCAATTTCTCATCTCTCGTTTTCTTTACTTCAGTAATTCTGAGCTAAACATCCCTTGGGATGTAGGAAGGAGAAGTACCTGGATTTTATGAAAAATGCTTGAGTAATCTTCATGCTTCGAATATTTATTGTTTTGGTCATTCATTCTCGATTATTACCCAATGATGCAAACAAGCCGATCATTTGTAAGGATCTAAAGTCTAGTTCTAAACTCAGAAATGAGTAGAATGCAGTGACACGAGCTTGGATGATGCTAGGGAATTCGAAAGAATTCTTATGACACTTGCGAAAGTGAGGTCGGCACAGTGAGCTAATCTCAACCCACTAGAGTAGTAGGCAAGCTAGTTTGTGTATTTAAAAACACTTAGAGTATTTGTCTCTACACATTCCATCGAGGCCTGAAAAGGTCCATTTTGAGATTACCATTGACAAAACAGTAAGTACCAAGAGTATGGGATTTTTACTTAAAGGTGTGAGTATTTGGTAACTGGGCTTTTCTAACGAGAATGCTTACTTCAAGTAGAAGGATCACTTTTGGGATCGAGTATTTAATATAAAATATAGGGAAAATCTAACCTACATTCCTTCTTTTAAAATCTTAAGTAAATCGTTAAAATAGCATTTCATCGAACAACCCAAAATATTGCTTCTTCTGTAACTGAAACTTGTAAAAGGAAGCTCATGAGGACCTGTTGATCCAAACCCTCAATGATTTGATAATGAACCTTTAGAAACACTTAGTGAAAATTGTAAGTAAACAATATGTATTAGAGTTTCACTATCGCTGATAAGTACTATGACTCTACAGTACCGCTGATAGGAACTCTCGCTGTTTAAGTTAGACATTCAGCGAAACTGTTCACCTATAAAGCTCTGAGCCTGTTCAGTACTTTTGGTGATCGCTGAAAAGTTTTAGTTGTTTACTTATGATCTCTAAAGACAAGTTTCACGTCAACAAAGGTTCTACGCTGAAGTCGAAGATCAAGCCCAAGAACCAGCGACAAGTCTTCTAATGAACTGATGCGGATATCAGCGAAGTCACAGAATTGTCCACTCAACGTGAAGTATCATGTAGAAGACTTCAGCAATCGCTGAGCTTTATCATTCGCTGATAAAGAATTGTTCAACGAAAGCTGATCATGAACTCTTCCTCTACAAGTTACTTTTGTCTTACCCCCTTGCACGTCTCCGTACGAAATGTCAGAACGGACATCCATTCTTTCCAGAATCGTACAACCAACTCTGATTCTACACTGTACACCATGCGGCTACTAAGGTTGTCTATAAAGGTCAAAACATGCAACCACTCAGCTGCTGCCACGTGTAAAGTAATACTGCCATGCATTAAATGAATGTTGTATATAAGAAGAACCCTACTTCAGGATTGAAGTGCTCGGCCATCTTCTTCTTTCTCTCTTAGTGTTAGAATATTATTCGTAATATTCTTATCTCCTTTCTGTCTTAATTCTAGTGCAAGAAACTTAGTGTTCTTAACTTGTTTAGATTAGGTTAATCCTTAATCTTGTTCTGCAACAAGTTGTAAATTGTTTGATTATATCAATAAACAATTTAGAAAGTAAAAATCTATGTGTTTGTATTCAACCCCCCCTTCTACAAACTTGTATAACCCTTCGGGACCAACAGGACCGTATTGTCTTGATTGCCCAGTCCATGTGGATACGATTCTGGTATTTTACCAACTATTACTTGTTGTGACGATCATAGTGGCCAGTGTACACTTGCGCTTCCCACTGTAGATAGTTTGCAACCCACTGCGATTAATTCACACATTTCGCACGTACCAAGGAACAATTTGGAATTTCGTGTTGCAAAGAATCGGTTGCGGAAGCTTTTTGAAAAACAGAGATTAAATTCTTTGTCAAACTTACAACTTGAGGTCCTTTTCCTTTTCTAGAAGAGATGTTTCCAATAAATGCTTTGCACGAAGATATATCCGATGAGTTTGAGGAAGGTTCAGACAGAGTTATCCTTTGACTTTGGAGTTGGTCAAACTTCTCCTGAAGTTTGCCTTTGCTCACTCGCTCTTCCATCACTTCTATTTCCAGAGCAGACAGTTTAGATGTGAGACGATTGATTTATGTCCGAAGGATTTCCTGTTCCTCAACAGATACAGATTCAGTTTTGGTGGACTTTAAACACTTAAGTTGGGATTGAAGCTCTTGTTTTTCTTTTTGAAAATTTATTCGTTCCTGAGCAAATGACTCCTCTAGCTCGACTATTTTCATTTCCAAAATGAGAGGTGGAACATAGCGTTTAAACTCGTATGTCTCTGTTTTGGTCTCATTTGCAAGGTCCTCATCCTTTTGGAGGAATCCTTGGGCTTTGCAACCTTGTAGCCGTTAAAGTAGTCATTTGATAAGTATTTGGATTTCTTTTTCGTATATGATGTGTTAAGAACTTCATACGCAAAAGGCATTTGCATTATAGTGGTATGTTTGCGTTTATATTCCTCAGTGTCCTCTTCCTTCTCTTCGAGTGGTCCCGTCCACTTGATTTTATATTGGGGATATCTTTTCTCGAGACCAAAGAAGTTAAATTCGTTAAGAGTGGGTCTCATCGTCAAAATCGTTTTCAAGTAATGTGGGTTGTCGTACCCAATTCCCCATTCTTTATTAAAATAAATGAATTCCTTGGGTTTGTTTAGATGAATCGTTTGATCCGTTTGACCTCGTTTATAGAGTTTAACCTTAAGATCAGTTATTTTCGAAATATGCTCTTTGAGTTGTATTTGAAGAGAAGAGCATTGATAGACAATCTCTGCTTTCTCATTCTCACACTGATCAAGTTTAGCGTTTAATTCAGATATTTTGGCCCTTAAGTCTTTGGGTGCAATGGAGAAGTTGGTGCACTTTTCCTTTAAATATGAGTTATCAGACTTAACCTTGTCAGTGATCTTTACTTGAACACTTAGCTTTTCTTTTAGATCAGTTATTTTAAGCACTTGTTCATTTATAGTTTCCTTACCGGCATTTACACGTTGAACAAGTAATAGCATCTGTTCCATTAGGGCTTGATAGATAGGAATACATACCTGACATGAGTCTCTGAGGTCTGTGGGAGGAGAATGATTGCCCATGAAGCACAGATGAGTATCATCATCTTCAGTGTCGCTATCGTCGGACTGGTTCAACCAATGATCATCATCAACTAGCAATGCCTTTCCAGCTTCCTTTTGTTGAGCTAAGAGTAGCTTGGCTTTGTAGTATTCTACATTCCGAACAACGAGCTTTCGGCAGTCTTTAGCAAAATGACCAAGCTTCCCACAGTTGTAGCATGTGACTGATTCATTTTTGTTTTTAACCTCAGGCTTGCATTCATGCTTCACCTTGTGCTCAGACCTTTTGTGCTCATCGGATCGTCTTTTCCCTTCGTACCGATCTTTGTAGTCATGGCGCTTGTTAGGAGTTATAGAATAGCGCTAGTTGTTGGAATACTACTTCTTGAAGAACGTCTTCTTTTGAAAGGATTTAGAGATGAGAGCCATGGCCTTCTTAATTTAAGTCAGCTCGGAATCTGAGTCACTTCCCTCGGATTCTTCTTCTTCTTCTGGTTCTGACTCACTGGATACTTGGGTCCTTTTGGAATTGCGGCTGGATGACTTGCCGCGTTTGTCAGATACCAGTGCGAGAGGATCATCTTGATGCTTCGACGATGACTTATGTGTGCTAAATATCTCCATTACCTCATCTTCGTCTTGCATGAGCATTTCATACAGCTCATGGATTGGCACGTTCTCAATCTGATGGTTGTGCTTGATGTGGGATGCAAACATTTTCCATTCTAGCAAAAGGTTGTTCAAAAATTTGAGAGCGTTCTAGGTATTGGATCGCGTGATCTTGTTCTTTTGGAGATCATTTAGAAGAAGACAAAATCGTTCATAAGTCTGAGTTAACGATTCGCCCTTACGCTGCTTGAAACCATCATACCGAGTGATGCAGCTATTGATCTTAGCTGATTACCGACTTTGTTGTCGCTCATCATTTTGGCCACTTGATCCCACATGCCTTTAGAAGTGTCTTTGTAGCAGTTGATTGCCGTGTAGATTTCATTCGGTAGACTTTGGACCATATATCACTTGGCATGCTTTTCTCCATCAAATCTGTTCTTCTCCTCTTCGGTCATCTGGCCATAAGTTTTGGGAGTTGGTTGAGCATAAGTACCGTCAGCTTGAGCTGGTACAGTTTGCATCGGAGTCGCCTGAGGACCTTCGGTGAGAGCTTGCCAAATGTATTCATAGTTGTCCTTAGACTCGATGAAGATGAGAAAGCGGTCTCGCCACTGTGCGTATTCGCCTTGATATAGGATCGGAGGGTTGGAGTCGGTGTCAATTGCTAGAGTGTCGCGAGACATGATGATATTGCACTTGGTGGTCGTAAGATCGAAAGTGTGATTCAAGAGAGTAGTGTTCTAACCCAAGGAAACCTAACAGTGTCCTAACGCAACTCTAGGCAGTAGAAATTAAATACTGAAAATAAGTACTGGACAAATAGAAGTCCGGATAGGAATACGGATTGACAGTCCGGAATGTGAATTCCAGAAAAGTATCGGATTAGGAATCCGAAAGATAATATCGGAAAACTCAAAAGTTCCGGAATCCGGGATGGAATCCAGAATATGAAAATATGCGGAATTCGGGAAAGGTTCCGGACAAAGGTATCCGGAATCCGGTATGGTTATCCGGAAGAGAGTCCGGAGTCCGGGACAAGATCCGGTAAAAGTTCCGGAGTCCGTATGAGATCCGAAATCCGATAAGGATCCGGAGTCCGGTATAGTTCGGAAGAGATGTTTCGGAAAAAACGTGAAAAATTGCGGAAAACAATAGCTTGTCCGGAAAGAAGATACCTGGAATACAAGTTCCGGAAAACGTGTCTGGTCGAACAAAATCAATTTAAAATTGATCAAACGTGATGATTTGCTTCCTGAAACGAATTATACCAACAAGATATCCAAAAATACAAATACACAAATAGATTTTTCAACCAAAAAACACGTTTTTGAAGAAAAAATTGATGAATTTTGTATGAGCAGAGCAAGATCCCAGAAAACTTAATTTGAAGAATTAAATGCTTAAAACTTGGATTCTCGCAACGAAACTTTGGGAAACTTGTTTTAACACAGATACAAACATAATGGCACGATCAGAAACCAAAAATTTTCAGAAACAAAGCAAATTAGATGAACACAGATAAAACTCACAGTACGATTTTTGAAGCAAAACTCTTGAATCAATCTTCAATCTTTCTGCTCTGATACCACGTGTGGATCCCAGAATGTGCAATCAATAGTAATAAATTCAATCAACAAATAAGAACAATCTGATTTCAATATGTCATCCCTCTCATTCAATAGCAAAAGTTGTTGACAGAGAATACGGCTATGAATGCTAATAATTAAGGATTAACCTAAAACATAAAGTAAAATAAACTATTTATACCTTTTAGGTATTTTACACATTTAGCCCAAACTTTAAGACAATTACATTTTCAACCCTAACAGTGATGGAAGGGGAAACCTTGATGCAAAGACGTGAAGAGGAAGGGAAAAGTAGTTTATAATGATAACAATGAATAAACTCTTCTGGAAAAGGAAGAACGGAACTAGAAGGAGATAGGAGATGCCCTCCTATCATCTATACCAAATGCTATAAGCCGGGAGGCAGCTGCCATGTCAGTCACTGTCAGGGCAATTGCTGGTGATTCAGTTCTTGACGATGCTTTTGCACATAAAAGAGTTTCAAGTATAGCACGACGAATTCGTGCCACTCGGTTAGCTAATCGAGCTCTTCAGATGGAAATTTCTAGTGCTGTGATGTGTTCTTGACGATGAACCGCTATCAAGTAGTAGATATTGTGGATAGCCAGATCCCACTCTTGGTCTAAATCAAAAGGTTAGTTTTAATGATGATTGTGATCCAACCCGATTCTGGACTAGTTTGTCTCCTGGTAACCGCGTCTTATAAATAAGTTTACTGGGAAATTTCGATTGTGGGTTCCGATCAAGGAATAGAGGTTGGACAAGTGGGGCTTCGACTAATAACCAAAGGAGACCAATAGAATTTCATGTTGTTTCCAAGTTGGGGAGCGAGTAATGTTAAAGGTATCTCCGTGAAAGATATTATAATATTTGGGAAACGGGGAAAACTGAGTTCTTGTTTTCTTGGACCCTTCACCGTAACCAAACTTCAAATTATCAGTTAAAGCTTCCACCCGAATTGGAAAGAATCCATAATACCTTCCATGTTCGCTACCTTCGGAGATGCTTGGCAGAAGAAGAAAATGTTATACCATTTTCTGAAATAAAAGTGGATGAAAAGAATCGTTGTGTGGAGGAACCAGAAGCAAATTTTGGAAAGAACTAAGAAGTTACGACATAAGGAAGTGATCATGGTTAAAGTACAATAGAAGCATCATAGGGGTGCCAACGTGATTTGGGAAGTTGAAGAGGATATGGAGAATAGATATCCTCATTTGTTTACTTAACTTTGATTTCGGGGACGAACTCATTTTCAAGTTGGGGAGATTTGTAACATCTCGATATTTCCATAGTTTTGTATATGGAATGTTTAAAATAATGGGAAGAAGTTATTTGGAAAGTTATGTTATAAATGAATATTGAAGGGTCAAAGTGTAGCTAGCCTTGTTATTTGAGGGTTATTTTGTAAATAGGTGAAATTAGTATACTTAAGAAGGGAGTCGACTGAATTGAGAGTTATCTCAATTTCTTTGGTTTTGAAGTCGGTTTATAGCAGGCGAGAGAGAGAAAGAGGAACTGAGTTCAATTGGTAAGGGTTTCATCGTTTTGTTTGATCGGTCCTTTTCAAATTGATAGTTATGTTCTATCTTTAATTAGGATATCGATTCAGTGGCAAGAAAGGATTGGAAGCTTGAGATAGTTTATACCAATTTCGGATTCGCATCTAGGTGAGTTCATCTGCTTGTTTTTGCTTAATAAAATCTATCTGTGAATTGAAATAGTTTATTAAGCTTATTGTTATCTTTGAGAAATGGATACAAATCGATTCTGAAATTCTGGGCAGAAAACGTTTAAAACAGGTTAAAATTTGATGAAATCCGGAAGTTGAATAATCCGGATTGTTCCGGAGTCCGGATGACTTTCTGGATTGAATCCGGATACCGGATGGATTTACCGGATACCGAATGGTTTCCGGATTGGTTACTGGATGTGATTCCCGGATGGTTCCGGACTTGGAGTTCGGATACTTTTTCCGGATGTTATCGGATTGTTGGATTTTCCGGATGTTACCGGATAGATGTTCCGGATTTGATTTCCGGATATGATTCCGAACTGTTTATCGGACTTGGTTCCGGATTAGTTTACCGGACAAGTTTTTCCTGTATACGTCTGTGCAAAGTTGTACTGTTCAAATGTTTTATAAATACAAATCATATTTTGATTTTAACAGTACAAACATAATTATAACTCGACTGAGAGTATGATACGAGTTGTTATGTGTTTGAGTTGATATGCACGTATGCTAGTAAGTGTAATGGATCCATAGGCACCAGTATTATGTGAACACGTGGAATAGGCGTGGGCTAATCGTAATTCCCGTTGAATTGAAATGAGGAATAGGTCGGGCGCTAATGTTAATTCCCATTTCCTATTGAGACGTGAAATCGTGGGATAGGCATGGGCTAATCGTAATTCCCGATTTCTATTGGGAGATAAGGGATAGGCATGGCTTAATTGTAATCCCTACTTCCACACCAAGAAATAGGCATGGCTTAATTGTAATTTCTTGAACATAAGCAATGATCTAGAATCTGTGGTGATTCGTAGTGGCGCTCTTGAACATAATGCTATGACTTACTTAGTGTTTGTCATACTCATGGAATCGGGTATGATTCCCGTCATCGAAAGATGTTATGTGTATGGTAAGAAAGATTTCGATCAGGTTAATTTATATGTTTTGTTTACAATTCGGTTTTCAAAGGTTATAAAGTTTTTAATTTGAAAATTGGATGTTCTCACTAGGCATAAGCCTAATCTTTTCCAAGTTAAATTTTCTTATCAGGTACTAGCTAGGGAAGGGATAAGCAGGGATGAGTGTCGAGGAGTACCAGAGTTATGCTTTTGGAGTTATGATGAAGAATTTAGTGTTATCGAAGAAATTTTGGAGATATTGTGAACAACCTTTATGAACTGATTTTGTGTTCATAGATCAGATTAGCTGGTTGTTTATAATATATCATTTGTAAGTATGAAACTTGTCACTATATCTCGGTTGTAAATGGAAGTTTGGAAGTTGTAATGGTAAACTCAGATAAATATAAGGTTTAAATTTATTGTGGTTTTTATGGTGTTTCAAAACTCATCCTAGCCATTGATTTTTAATCTAGATTAACATGACATTAAGGGTAAATAAGTCTTTTAATCCTATTGTTTTAATTTCGGTAACTAGATAATGGAGAATAATCCTCCTTTATTTTAGGAAGTGATATATTTCTAATTTTTTATTGTAACACCCTAAAATTTTAGACAATAAATATAGGGAATTTCCGGAAAATGGGTAAATTTAAACTTCAAAATACAAGCCAACTAAAACCATTAAGCGTAATGAGGTAGTTTGGACAATGTACAAATAAAAGAGTATATGAGACATAACACACAACAACCTATTAATCTAGACTATAATTAACTAGATTAATCCGGGTGTCCCTATATCTCCAAAAGTGTCTCTCATCTCGATTCCCAAAAAGGCCCGACCTTCCCAAGCTCCTAAGCATGGTCGGCAACACGACGATCTAGACGCCGCTAGGTGGAACCTGTAATCCACAAATATGCAACATCAAGTGTTAGACGGAAGTCTAGTGAGGTTACATGATATGCACATTTATATAATTGTGACAAAAGACATAAAATAATGTTACCGGCTCCATGTGATCTAAGATTACCACCAATCAACTCGTTAAGCGTTCCCATCTGAACATTTTTATATAACCAAGCAACATTTCTTTAACAACAAATTATGGGGGAGACCCGTTACCATTGGGGTGACAAGAACATGGGAATGGAGTCACCAACGATGTTATCGGATTGCACCTCAAGTCCCGGTCCTAGTTCCCATGCCATAAAGACATCACAACCTCAAACCATCTCGTACCATGCCTTTAGTGCCTACTCCGTCAAGTTACACCTCAAGGACTTATGGGACCCTATTGCATATCCGAACTAGCCGAGTTACACCTCAAGGACCACAACGTCCCCTATTGCCTACTCGCTAGTAGCCGCACAACGGCTTACCCAAACTGGACATAAGCCCAGAAAGGTCTAACTTCTCGTGCACAAGGAGATAAACGCTAGCAAATTCCATGTCATGGAAATAAAGACATATAAACCAATTTTCACCACCATAGCACAATAACGAACTCTATCGATTACAATACTTAACATGTAGTACTCAAAACGTGATTACACCAAATATCTACTTGCATGCATGCATGTATATATATATATATATATATATATATATATATATATATAAACTAGGCATACATACATCCACACATACATGAGTACCTATGTATATATATATATATATATATATATATATATATATTCGTACATATATCTATACATATAGAGGTATAAGATATGCATATAAACACATATACAAGAACACATATATACTCCAAGATGATTACAAGTATGTACATAAATATGCATGAACCTAACCCCAATCAACTAGGTAAACCTTAGTTTCTTGGACTAGGTCATAACATGTGAGTAAACCTTCATTTTTAATAAAAGAAACTTAATAGGTTAGATAAGAGTAAAAATTACTCACCAAGTAGAGTTTGTAAACTGGAAACCCCAAATCCTGAAGAACCCCAAGAGTTTGTAGGAAAGCCCTAGTAAAAATGGAAACCCTAGAGAGAGGATGTGAACACTTGGATCTTGACCCCTTGATGCATAAAATCCCTTGTAGAAGCTTAATGAATGGTGGTTGAGGGTAGAGTCTTGATGAAACAATCACGTAAATGATAGAACCCTAGTATTTAATAGAGTGAGAAGATGATGAGTGAGAATCGCCCTAAGAGAGAGAGAGAGAGAGAGATCGACCTCCAAAAGAAATCAGATATCCTCCAAAATGGAAACTAGTCGCTGCCTTTTAACCCTAACTTTTCCATCGCCGGTAATAATGACATCGCGGTTGTGACACGGCACACTCGCCGATCACTTCCGCGGAAAATGTACCGCGAGCAACAGCCCATTCCAGCGACTGTGACACCGCGAGAGTGCCACCGGCACTATCGTCGGGCACTCTCGCCCCTTATGTACCGCGAGTCCTCGGTGTTTGCTGATGATCTTCGGCGATAGTGACAATGGCGAGAGTGACCATGGCATTCTCGTCGTGGCACTCTCGCCACCTTTGTACCGCAGGTGGTTTCCATGCTGGTGGCGGCTCATGCGTGAAGGAGGTCAGTAGCTTCGATCGGCAGGCACGATAGGACTATCCTGAGTCGTCCAACGTAACGTTTGCAAGGGTCATTGGCAATAATGTCCATGTGAAGGCGACACACGTGGAACGCATGCATGCACTCGAAACTTAACATGAAGAGGAAACAAGGGTAGCATAAAATTAAATTGAGAACGTTAGATTTAGAAAATATATTTTCCTAAGCAATCTGGGGTGTTACATTTATATATATTTTTTATCATATCCGAAATTCGGTTTTTCAACATCGTCTTCTTCATCTTGCGGTTTTTCAACATCGTCTTCTTCACCATAACTGCTCCTATCCCAATGTTGTATAGATTTCATATGAAGTCAGGACTGTTTCATAGGAAAAATATGAAATATAAACATTTTCATAGGAAAGGCATGAAATCAATATTGTTTCATATGAAAGGTATGAAATCAGTACTGTTTCATATGAAAGGTATGAAATCAGTATTGTTTCATATGAAAGGTATGAAATCCCTTTTCAACTTTCTCATCATCGAATTAGGGCTTAACTTAAAATTATTATGCACATCGATTTTCATACAACAATGTGAGGGGAACTGGTTTTTGTTCATACGTTGTCTTCTCTGAGTTTCATCCCCCACACACTCCATATTCATATCAACGGGGTTGTTCGAAGTGTTTTTGAACTTCTAAAATGAGTTCAACAACTGTATCCTATCACTTTTCTTCCTTGTTAACCGTAATCATATCAAAATCCACTTTCTACGAACAAAATCGAACACACCAACAGAAACCGTAGGAAAAAAACCTAACCTCTTACGCCTCTGTTCTGGTCCGCCATTGTTATGAAATGAATCGCACAAGAAGGATCTTCAGAGATTGTCGTTTGGACTTTTCGTAGATTTTCGTTTTGGTTTGATTGTAGTCATCGTGGAATCTAGAAGGGATTGAGGTGGATCCCTGATTTCACGGTCTGTTCCAAAATAAAACATGATCCCAAATTAGAACCGGCTCCTAATTCCCTATTTTACCCTTTTCATAACTCACTTGTGACCTTAATGCCCCCGATTTCATAGAAATTTACCACTTTGCCACTGCTAGAATCTGGTTCATTGATTAAAATATTCAATGGTCAGGATTAGGTTTCATAGTTACATAAAATTTATAGTTTACAATTTAGTGAGCCTCTCTATATATATATATATATAAAGAGAGAGAGAAAGAGGGGGGGGGGGAGTTTCAAGTACAAACAATTTAATTCCTAGAAATCATACAAAGCAATTTCAATTGTCTATCCATTCTAATAAATATGTAGCTTCATAAATATATTGATTGCTTCTTAGTATAAGAAACTGATTAAAATTAATTAATTTTAATCATCGTCTACAACCAGATCATAGAGGGAATTATGAATGTGTTGAACATAAATGGTTATATATACTAATAAACTAGGGTTACAACTACAAAAAGAATTTACCAAAGGTTAAGTGAAATTGATGGAGGAATTGCTCCAAATCGGTCTCCTCTTTGCTCTCGTCTTCCCCCCAAAACTGATTTCTGAAATTGATTTCCCCCAAAATGACAGTTTCTCCCAAGTTTTAAGCCTCAAAAGAGAAGAAAACGCCAAAAATCGCACACGACTCGTTTTTCTGAAGCGCGCGACATGGGGCGCGGGATGAGGCTGCGTGACAGGTCGCACATGTCTCTGTTTGATCGATGCTGCTGCTTTGTGTTCACCATTTTTGCTGTTGCCGAACGTGCTTCATTCTTCTTTTCCTTCTTTGGATCTGGGCCACAAATTAAACAACACAAAAACACCAAACATTGGCCTTTTGTTTCCCTTTTCTTTTTATACTAGTGTTCGACACCACGCGTTGCGTGGTGACGATAAAACTTTTAGAAAAAATAAAAATTAAATGGGTTGATGGTCACATAACATACATTAAACTAATAAGAATTGATATTTCACCTAATATGAAATATTCTCATCATCCTTAGTTCACTTGAGACTATTTCTTCCAAGCATACATTATCGGTAAAGAATCTTGAAAAAAATAGGATTTAGTCATATATGTAAAATGAAAGATATTATATCGATTCATAGTTTGATTTCAGTTTAAACTAAATAATAATATTGATATAATTACAAATTCATGATTGTAGTAGGTTATTCTTTCTAATTTTATATACTTTGTTATTCCACTTTAATTTTTATATATATGTTTCTATCATTTTTTTTTGAAAAGATGAAAAAAAAATGTTTCTATCATTTTTATATATATTACTATATTTTTCTAATAACTTTTAGTTTTAATTATATATATATATATATTGTTTCTTGGATTTATTTATTTTATGTATTGATTTTAATTAGTGATACTAAATGTAATAGGCATTTTATTTGTTAATGATAGAGTTGGTAATAGTATTTACTTACATGTTAATCTTATTTTGTGATATTAAATGTAATAACTATTTCGTTTATTAAAAAAGAGCTCAATAATAAGTATTTACTTATATATTGATTCTATTTTCATTAATATATATTGGTTGTAATGTCAGTTATATTTATATATTGATTTAATAAGATTTTAAATGATAATAATTTGTTGAGTTTTATATATTGATTCAAACTTTATATATTTATTCAAATTTTAGATATTTAATTTTATTTGAAGATAATACATATTAATATATATGTTGTAGTAGAAAAATGATTGAAATTTGTGTGATTGATCATAAAAATATATAGTTTTTCAAATTTTTTATATATATAGAGTGTTCTAACTGATAATGATCATAATGACGTGAGTAATCGTCTTCATTTATTTATATTAATCATAATCATTTTATTAATACATAAATAAAAATACACATATTATTATATTCAAGTCTCATAATAGTAATTCGATTTATATAATAAGTTCTTGAATATGTTGGTATATATGTTTATAAAATGCTATGTAAAAAAAAATAGAATCATTGTGAAATAAAAGAAATAAAGAAATTTACGTATAAACAAAGAAGACGAATGGTCTAAGTAATTAAATATTTTGTTAATAACTACATCAAAAAAGGCAAAATTTGAGAAAAGAAAGAGAGAAAAAAACATACAAACTCAATCAAACATAACATAGACCATAAATGTTATTCCATTATGATAGAGCATTAGGTTGTAGCTTATAAATAATTTTGTTATAGGTTTCTTTTAATTTATAGATGGAGAGATGGAGAGATTAAAATGAATGTCTTTAGAAAGTTAGATAGTTTAGAATGTAAAGGTAATTAAATTGGAAGTTAAATTATGAAAAAAATCTTTTAATGAAATACACATTTTTTATGTAAGGGTAGAATAATTTTAACTTATTTAAAATTTTAAAAATTCAAAACAATGAGAAAATTTCTATTACTTTAACAACGTGTCACATCATTCTTAATAGGTTTCTTTTATCATTTTATTTTTTTGGAGTTGTTCTATTCACTTATGTTTCATTGTAGATACAACATTTTTAATTATAACAAAATTCAGTACATACCTCATACATTTTTTTATTTGAAAAGATGTATCTATAATATGGCTTCATAATGAAGCTTCAAACTTCCTAACCACACGAAAAACTATCATTTCATTACCACATCTAATTCATGTAATAATGATGATCAAAACATGTTGTATTACAATGAGAAAGACAATTTTTCATTGCTCAAGGAAGGGTTCATTGTTTATTGCAAAAAAAATCCCTAAAGGCTATAAAAACCGTAGAAATCCTAGTTAAAAATCCCATAAAGTTTGAAACAATAGTAAAAAAGCCTCCAAGATTTAAGGGGCGAAGAAAAGACCAAGCTCCTCTTCATGGGCACTTCAGTCGCAACCAAATCAACGTCCACTTTCCTCTACAACAGAAAAAATGAAAATCCAAACACAAAATCAAAAGACAAAGTGAGTTTATCTTCAATAGAATTAAGGGTATTGAATGTTGTAGTGACAAAATTAAAAACTAAACCATAAACAACGAACATGATCGAATGTTTTGTGCAATGCATGTAAGATATATAAACCACAAACATCATTTAACTTTGGCTTCTTCACTAATATATTAGATATATATATAGTATAATATGAATGCTTTCTTCTTTAATATATTGGGAGATGAAGAGGAGTTTGGGAAAATGAAAGGACCAATGTTAAATGCAAACATAATTAATAATCAATGCATGCAAAATTACAAAGAAATCCATGTTAATATGAATTACACATTTTCCATATAGGGGCATAATAGTCTTTTACATATTCAACATTTAAAAAAGTCAAAAAATTGAGAAAAAAGATAGAAGAGATTCTAACCCTTAGAGGGTGCCACCTCATTTTTCTTGGGTTTTGTTTTTATATATATATAGATATAGATTTGGAAACACGTTTCTCCAAAAAGAAAATTTATTATGTAAACATCACACTCTTTTAATATTTAACTCATATTTCTACAATATATAATAAAATAACAAGAAAAAAGATCAAAAAATATATTTGATTTAAGTTTTGAAATCAAAGTTTTGACCTCCTATAAGTACTACTACATGAAACCACTTCATATTTTTAACTTAGAGAATGGTGTGTATTAGGGGTCGTTTACCTAATCACTTATTCGGATAAGTGGTTATCGGTAAAATTCAACACCATCATGTACTTCTTGGGTAAGATTTTAGTCCACCAAAATGGCATCGTATGCAACAATTTAGCCGATAAGCACTAACCGTGGTAAGAGTCGTCGCACTCACTTACCGGGTAAGACTCTCGGTCCTTACTTCGCTTTTTTTTTTTTTTTTTTGGAAGGGTATCCGAGGACATTGCCCCGACTAATCCCGGCAAGGTGAGGCAATTGCCCCAGCTGCTAAAGCGTGCAGCCCTGAGTTTATCCCCAGTGGCCACAAGTTGAAAGCGCCTGGATTCGAACTTGGGGTAGATGGGTTACTTACCGGGTAAGTATCTTAGTTTTGCCATATTCATCCGGTAAACTAATGTGACTTGGTAAGCACTTACCCGGGTAAATGCTTTGTAAACGGCCCTTAGTCTTTTATAAATATTGTACTAAAGAGAGATGCTTTTATTTATCCATTTATGAAGTGTCGGGAGCACTTATAAGTTTTTTTTTGAAGCAATGATACTAAGGGGGTGTTTGGGAGTGCTTATATTTTTAACTTATGCTTATTTGCTTATGTGGTGATGAAAGCAGTTTTTAAAAAGTGTTTGTTAAAAATTGAGGGTAAAAAGGTAATAAGGAAATAAGGAGAAGGAAATAAGGAGAATGAAATAAGGAGGTATGGATTGACTTATCATAAACAACTTATTTGTGGTGAGGAGAAGCAAATAAGCACTTTTGATTTTTTCTATCCAAACACTCCAAACTGCTTATTTGCGGTGGAAAGAAGCTATAAGCAAATAAGTCAAAAATATAAGCACTCCCAAACACCCCCTAAGTTGATTTTAAGTAGACAAAAAAGCATATTTACTTGTATGATTAATAATTAACAAGTTGTTATTTTGTGTGGATATGAGTAGGCTTGTAAACGAACTGAACGTTCACCGAACCGTTCGTGAACCGTTCGGCGGGAAGTTCGTTTATGTTCGTTTATTTAATAAATGAACGAACATGAACATGTTTTTTTGTTCGTTTAGTTAAACGAACGAACATGAACAAATGTCTCGTTCGTTCATTTACGTTCGTGAACGTTCGTTCATTTATGTTCGTTTATATTTTATATTATAACATTTATATATAAATATTCATATGTGTAATTAAAATAAAACAAATGTATATTAGATGTTGGGCCTTCTTAACTTAATTTGGGAATTATATTTTGGGCTTTCATTACTTAGATTAGGACTTATATGTGGGCCTTTTTAACCTAGTTTACATACCATTACCATGATGATGAATAGTTTTTTTTTGTTCAAACGATGTTATTTGATGAATGGTGATGGTTTTATCTTTTAAACTGTGGAATTTGGATAATTGGCGCACTAGGTAACGAAATGACAAGTAATGATGGTTGCTTTTGTATTTTTGTTCGTTTGTTTATGCTTGTTCGTTTAAGGTTGTTCGTTTATGTTTGTTCGTTTAAGGTTGTTCATTTAAGGCTGTTCGTTTAAGGTTGTTCATTTAAGGCTGTTCGTTTAAGGTTGTTCATTTATGTTCGTCCGTTCGTTTATGTGCGTTTACGTTCGTTTAGCACTTAAACGAACGAACACAAACGGACACGAACACACTCATTTCTTAAACAAACGAACACGGACACTTAAGATTTTGTTCGTTTACCGTTCGTGTTCGTTCATTTGTTCGGCTAAGTTAAACGAACGAACACGAACAAACCTCCGTTCATGTTCGTTCGATTCGTTTACAAGCCTAGATATGAGTCTTCATTTATCTATATACTGTTTAATAAATGATTTGTCTATATTTTTGTATAAGGTTCAGGGTCTTATAAAAGTAGGGGTGGGTTCAAATGAGGAGCTTACCTATTTAAGAGAATGTGAGGAGCATTCTCAACCACTAGTTTTCCACACTTTGCCTCATTTCACGCACGCACCACATTTCATTGATTTATAATTTGAAATTTACACTTTTAACCCCTATACTTATTTACTAACTTTACTTTATACCTTTTACTTTCCTAATTTTAATTTTACATTTAACACATATAATCGTTTATTAACTAAAATACGTTAAAAAAATACGTTTTAATTTTAACAAGTTACACCATTGTACTCGTCTCTTCGATACGTTCGAAATGAGCTCAATATTGAATATTTTTTGATTTATTTATTTTAATATACATCATATATACTATATAAAAATATTTTTAATATTTACAATTCATACCCTTATAGTTTTGATGAAATGTTTGTTAGGAAAACCTATCAAATCATATGTGATTAGGAAACAATAGTAAATCATATGTGATCTATAAGACTGTTATCTGATATCACTAGTTATTAATCATATATGATCATGTTTTACATTCTGATATCAATTAGTTATTAATCATATGTGATTTTATTTTAGTTGGTAAATCATATGTGATCTATAAGATTATTGTCTGATATCACTAGTTATTAATCATATATGATCTTGTTTTACAATCTGATATCACTTAATTATTAATCATATGATTTTGTTTTAGTAAATCATATGTGATCATAGATGATCTTGTTTTACAATCTGATATCACTTAGTTATTAATCATATGTGATTTTGTTTTAGTAAATCATGTATGATCATATCTTGTTTTACAATATGATATCACTTAGTTATTAATCATATGTGATTTTGTTTTAGAAAATCATATGTGATCATATATGATATTGTTTTACAATCTTATATCACTTAGTTATTAATCATATATGATTTTGTTTTAAGTCGCGACTTTGGTTGCGACTTAAAGTGGAGGGAAAAGTCGCGTAATCATATATGATTTTGTACATGAATCATATATGATTTTATACATAGCGGTTGTTTTCTTGTTTTCTTAAATAGTTAGCGTTCTCATATGAACCCACATCTTGTCAACTAAATATCAATCAAAATTTATATAAAATGACGATTTTAAATAGTTAAAAAAATCTAAGAAATTGTAAATAAAAGGATAATTTTTAGCAAACTATTTTAAAGTTGTTAATTGCGTAAATGCGAAAGAATTTCGATCAACACCAAATTTGATTATATGGATGGATGATTAGAGCGAAGAAATTAAATAATGCAAAAAAAATCAATTATTCACCCTTACCATTTAATTCCCTTAATAAATCAAATGGTTCGTTGAAAATGCTCCTCGTGTTTTCTTAAATTGTTACGATTCTCGTTTGAACATTTCTCATGAATTGTAAATATTAAAAATATTTTTATGTAGTATATATGATATATATTAAAATAAATAAATCAAAAAATATTCAATATTGAGCTTATTTCGAATGTATCGAAGAGACGAGTACAATGGTGTAACTTGTTAGAATTAAAACGTATTTTTTAACGTATTTTAGTAAATAAACGATTATACGTGTTAAATGTAAAATTAAAATTAAGAAAGTAAAAGGTATAAAGTAAAGTTAGTAATAAGTATAGGGGGTAAAAGTGTAAATTTCAAATTATAAATCAAATGTGGCGCACGCTGGAAAGCTACGTTAATGAATTGTTTAAGAATCCTAATTAGTGGCTAAGAATACTCCTCACATCTTAAATTAATAGGCTTCTCACATGAACCTTCCTCTATAAAAGTATTATTTTATATAGATTCTATTAATATATTACTATAGACATTAGAGCCAAGAAGAGCGCTTTCTATTTTCTTTTTGAGTGGACAGACTAGCTTTCTAATGGTAGAGAAAAAAAATGTGTATTTTAAGCTTGTTTTAATTCATTGATTAAAGAGTAACTTACATTCTAGGTCCATGTGGTTTGCTGATATTTTGGATATAGCCTAAAACACGTTTATTATACTGGGCGTCCTGGTGGTATGAAAAAATGCACACTTCAGGTCCCTCCGTCTAACGAAATTTGTTAACCCAGTTAAGTCAAGGGATATTTTTGTCTTTCTACACCTGCTTCTTTTTGTCTTTTTCCTAGTAAGAAAAAACAAATAAATAATTACTTTTCAATTATTAGTCTATTATTTTTACTTTTATTATATTAAAAAATATTTTGTTTTGTCTTTTTGTGAACCCCACCCCCAAGCTCCCACTCCCATCTTCTTTTCCATATGCACTAATAGTGAGGCTATGGTGACTATCATTCTGATGGAGATACCGGAGTTTGGAAATGGGTTTTTAGTGACAACATGGAGGTTATTGTTTAAGAGTAGGAACAATAGTTTCTATGAAATGGGGTTTAGTGACAAGAGGGAGTTCGTAGAAGAAGAGATGGTAAACCGGAGAGAAGGATAGCCAAAAGATGTCGTAGAAAAATTGTTAAAAGGTATAAATTTGTTACAATCTTGACTATTTGTGTCTAATTTTGTCAGGATGTTGTGGATGAGGGTAGATTCTGTAAATGTTGGAATCTGGAAGGAGTGCTCTGGATATGCTGAAAAGATACAAGGGTAGCGGAGCAATATTCTAGATTCTTGAAGGGTTACACTTGTAACTCCTATGTGTATTTAAAGGGGTTCTCGGTTGTGCTTAGAGCTGAGAACTTTCACTTTCATTTTACTTTTATATCTTGTATTGTATTCTCTCTAGAAGCTTGTATAAAATTAGGGTTTGTATTTTAGGGTTTCTTTATCTTGTCTTGTACTAAAGATGAAGTAAATCGTTTGAGTGTTTGTTCAAAAGTGAGTGTCAGAGAACCATTCCCCTTCCCACTTAACCAGATCAAAATGTTTGAACCAGCTTTCCAACGATGATGGGTCTCGACGGTTTCTAGTGAATGACCCCTAGCTACCACCTCTTTCTTCCCCAACCCACCTAGCATGTTCCATTGACTCTCCTACACACATAGACGTTTCTACTGCATAACACCATCTCCGGACACCTCATGATATCCATCTCCATTCTCGTACACACACATAAACCCACAATCATCTCCTTGTTCTGTCCTAACCAGCCATCTCCACCTCTCCTTGAACCCACCTCGATACCCAGCCTCTAATGTGAAACACATTAAACCCACCCCTACCATGAAACCCATCTCCGGCCTCCCCTCCTTCATCCACCTCCATCTACGATAGACTCACATTAAAAACAACGAAAACAGAAGGGGATGAGTTAACGGATGAAAATGGAGGTAAAGGTCGGTTACGAAAATGGAGGAGTTAAATCGTCTATGTGATCGTATATGCGTGTATATGTGGTGTGTGTATGAGAGAGGGGGAGAGAGGGAGGGAGGGAGTGTGTGTGTGTGTGTGTGTGTGTGTGTGTGTGTGTGTCTTTGTGTGTATGTTTAATATAATAGCGCTTATAGCTGGTAGTGCTATTATTTGCAACTAATTCCCCGGCAACGACGCCAAAAACTTGATAGGCGGGTTCACACCCCCCTAAATCTAACCGCAAGTGTACGGGTCGAATCAAGTAATAGTACTGAAAGTACGAGTATCGAACACAGGGAACTAGGAACTAAGTATCACAATTACTATAAGATCTATTAACTGAACTATCGCAAATTGGAGTGATTGGTATTAACTAATTAATTGCAAGTAATTAAACCACAAACGGGACGGTAAACAACTGAGAAACTTCTGATAGAGAAACAGTTTAGGGTTGGAAATCCTAAGGTTTTCACGTACGAAGTTTTGACTTCAAACAATTACCAGCTATTCCCCTTAATGAATACCCAATCTCTAAAATCACCGTTGTTCTCTTTCAAGCAACAACGGGTTTTATCTTGAAAACGCAAGTTTTATCTCTCGATCTTAACCTATGGAATTCAAAACACATTAAAACCAAGATTTTAATAGGACTAAGGCTTACTTGGTATATCTCTATCCAATTTCTCACCCTAGGCATGCAATTACTAGTTATAGTTATCAATTAATTCTCTCGAACTTAATTGCTAAGAAACAAATCAGATGTAAATTGGCCAAACTCACAAAAGCATTAAAATCCAAATCACATGCTTCATTAGAATAGGAAAAACTGATAAAAGTCTCAAGTCACATGTTCATACGCTTTAAACCAAATTCATTCCAACCCCCAACATCTAAAGATTAGTTCATGTTGGTGGTGGACAAAAACATAAGAAAAGAGGATGAAAAAGTGTGTGTAAACATGGTGATTGTGAACGTAAAGAATATCCTGATAAACTCCCTTCTCTCGGCTCTAATCCGCTTCGCGTGGTGAACGTCTCCTCAATCCCTCCTCTATCGTGGCTCCAAAGTGCGTGAAAAGTCTCTGGAAATCGCCCCTCAGCTGCTGCCCGTCGTCGTGTGCGAAGTAATGACCTAATTCCGGAAAATCGCAAGGTATAGGGCTAAAACAGGGACTTACGTGGTTTGTCCCGCTACTTGCAAACCGCGGGACAAATCGCGCGGTTTTCCTGATGTGTCTGGGTCAATGCTGGGTCATGGATCTGGGTCCTGGTTCGGGCACGGGTCTTGGGCTTGGATCTTGGGCTTCCGTTGGCTTCGTTTTGGACTCTGTTTTGGCTCTTTTCCGCTTATTTTCTTGATGTTTGTCTTCCTTCTAGATTACCTGCACATTTCACTCGATAAACCATAAAATTCCTCCTTTTTGCTAGAACAAAGCCAATCTCATTGGTTTGAGAACTGAAAATAACGCCAAAAAGTGGCGTTATCAACAACCCCAAACCGAGCGTTGCTTGTCCTCAAGCAAATTAGCGATAAAATAGAATAAAAGCATATATCAGTGAAATAATAACTGCACAACACCCAATCGGTACCACGTACTGCACTGGTGATTTCCCGTACCCGTGAACGCCTATCTCACCCTTGCCTCATCCTTATTATGTTTGATCTATGGCCATCCATTGTGAGTTGAACTCGTGACGGCTCCGATTGCATTAAGGTCGTACTAGGTCCAAACATACTAGAGAAGACATTTCGCCTCGACCCTACCTCACGGGATACTCTCATTTCACTCGAACATAGGTTATCGCATATGTTGTCATGTATAAGGAAGTTATGTACAAGAATACTCGAAAGTTACATGACAACTCTAATGAAAGACGCACAAATGTCCAAAAGGTTGATCTTAGAAAGGAATCAAGTAGCAAGGCAGGGAATATTGGTAAAGATAGTCGTATACCGTAATCACATTTTCCAGAAGATCATCCAGGTCTTTACAAGGGTTGTAACGGGGTTAGGGTTATGGCTAAGAAACGAAGGGTAAGCGGATCAAAGATCCTCGGTGTGTCAATCCTTAGCAAGTCTGACTTTCTTGCTTCACATTCTATCCTTTGGCCCTCTTTTTCACTACTGGAGTCGCTTTGACTCTCTTATTGAGCTGTTGTAAAGCTATCTAAATAATTGTATTTTTTTTAAAAAAAATTTAAAATTTTTATTTATTTATTTTTATTTTTATTGGACTTCATTGGTCCTCTTTAATTGATTGGGGCTGCATTGGCCCTCTTTTCTATATATTTTTCATGACTGGCCTGTACTGCTTCTTATTGACACACTTTCGGATAAGGGTTGGCTAAGGCTTTTGGCTAGGGTTTGATGGTGGGTTTGAAATGAACAAGGTGAGTTATGGGTACACACATAATGGGTCGAAAGGAACGATAGATAAAAAATGGGTTAAACATACACACAATGCCTGGAATCATCTCTTAAGGTCCACACGATATGGTCTACTATACCCTTACCCAATATCCCGATGGTCGTCTTTGCTACTCAATGCAATAATATAGCGAGATCACTCTATATCCATGACAAGGAATTCGAAAAAGTGTATATGAATTAAGTGTTTAAATCCCTCGAAATGAAAAACGTCTTTTAGGCTCAAAACTCGCTATTGGGTGGTCTCCACTAATGTCCCTAGTCATGTCTTTTCCCGGTCCTTTCCTAATGGTCACGTTACTATCACAAGATTCTTCCCACAATGGTTGGTCTCGATCATCCAAAACAAAAAATTTAGCTAATGTGATCTAGACACTCAGAAGTGCAGGAAATCTACGTGCATAAACGTGGGCCCGATTGGGCAACCCCAAACCTTACCCACACATTGTCCCCAATGTGTAAGCATCGGTGTAGGCGATGCGACAGAATGCATTGTGCAGTTATTACAGTCATCAAGCAGGAAAGGAAAAGCTTAACACAATATATCAAAGAGCGAGCCCAGAGTTATTCATATATGGCCACCCCAAACCTAGGCCGTGGCCTAGGTTTGTCAACTAAAGCCAACCCCAAACCTCGGTAAAACCGAGGTTTGCACAGGATTAAAAGTGAGTGTGTAGATGTTGAAAGGTGAGGCACCCCAAACCTAAGTGAAACTTAGGTTTGTTGCATCTCGTTTAACTAATGAGGAAACACACATCATACACCACTCGTTAACCTACAAGGTTAGAACATGCCTATTTGCCCGGACGGAGGAGATTCTCTTGAAAAGATTTGAGCGACCAATCAGAGAAGCTGGAGGGAGAATGCACACACAAAAGAAAACAAAGCAAAAGACGAAAAAAACAAAGAAACGAAACACACAAAGCAAGGACGGAACAAACACTGCACGGGATAACCAGAAGCATCAGGGAACCCCGCGGTTTTGGCCGCAGTTTGTAAGTCGCGCTGGAAACCGCACAACATTCTGTTTCGCAAAACAAATAGGGACACCCGCGGTTTGGGCCGCGGTTTGTAAACCGCGCAGGAAGCCGCGTAAGTCTCTGTTCCCCAAATTCTTTTTTTTTTAAATAAAAACACTCTAAAACAAAAATAGTAAAAAAAGACGCAAACCTCGGTGGGTTGCCTCCCACCCAACGCCGTAGTTAAAGTCGTGGCACGACTATGTGGCTCTCAACTTGGCTCGGTATTCGCGGAGTCGAACCGCCGACAATTGCGATTCTCCGCGGATTCTTCCACATCTGGTCTTCCTTGACCATCTTCGAGTTCCTCTTCGCTCCGACCTCTTCCACTCTCGAACATCTTGAACACCGCTTTCTCACCACCAACCCTTAGGGTCATTTCGCCTTCTTCCATGTCGATCAGCGCTCTGCTCGTGGCCAGAAAGGATCTTCCCAATATATGTGGGACCTCTATGTCTTCATCAATATCCAGCACCACGAAGTCCACCGGAAAGTAGAACTTGCCAACCTTGATGAGCACATGATAACGCCACTTTTTGGCGTTATTTTCAGTTCTCAAACCAATGAGATTGGCTTGTATTCTAGCAAAAAGGCGTGGATTTTATGGTTTATCGAGTGATTTATGCAGGTTATCTAAAAGACAACGTTCATCGAGAAAAAAGAAGCTAAAAAGAGCCTAAAAAGAGCCAAAACGAAGCCCAACGGAAACCCGAGATCCAAGCCCAAGACCCGCGCCCGAACCATGACCTGAAGCTGACCCGGAAGCCAAAAAGAACACGCGCGACTTGCCACGCGACTTGCAAGTCGCGCAGCAAGCCGCGTAACCCTCTGTTTCAGCATTATACTTTGGCGAATTTTCTGATTTTAGGGCATTCTGGTTGGCGAAGGGCGATTTCTGGAGACTTTTCACGTCTTTTGGAGCGACGAGAGAGGATCAAACGAGGAGAAATTCACGACGCGACACGGATTAGAGCCGGGAGAAGGGAGTTTATCATTACATCTTTCATGTTCACGTTTATCATGTTTACATACAGTTTTTCATCCCCTTTTCTTGCGTTTTTGTCCCCCAACATCATGAACTAATCTTTAGATGTTGGGGGTTGGAATGAATTCGATTTAAGTGTACAAACATGTGATTAGCGACTTTTATCAGTTTTTCCTATATTAATGAAGCATGTGATTTGGATTTTAATGCTTTTGTGAATTTGGCCAATTTACAATTGATTTGTTGTTTCTAATTAAGTTCGAGAGAATTAATTGTAACTAGAACTAGGAATCGCATGCCTAAGGTGAGAAAGGAGATAGAGATATTCCGAGTAAGCCTTAGTCCCGTTAAAATCTTGAGCTTAATGTGTTTTGAATTCCATAGGTGAGATCGAGAGATAAAACGTGTGCTTTTCAGGATAAAACCCGTAGTTGCTTGAAAGAGAACAACAGTGATTTTTATAAGATTGAGTATTCATTATACGGAATAACTGGTAACTGTTTTGAGTCAAGTGTTTGTATCTGAAGGTCTTAGGATTTCCAACCCTCAACTGTTTTCTCTATCTGAAGTTTCTTAAGCTGTTTACTGTTTCTGTGTTTGATTTAGTTTATTTGCAATTAGTAGTTTAATACCAACCACTCCAATTTCGATAGTTCAGTTAATAGAGTTTATAGTAATTGTGATACTTAGTTCCTAGTTCCTGTGGATTCGATACTCGTACTTCCGTATGTATTACTTGATTTCGACACCGTACACTTGCGGTTAGATTTAGGGGGGTGATACCCGCCTACCAAGTTTTTGGCGCCGTTACCGGGGAACTAGTTGCAACTGATAGCACTACCAGCTATAAGCGCTATTAGATTGAACATTTTTTTATTGCTTTATTCCATCACTTTCAATTTTTGGATTGCTAATTTTGTTTGTTTTTCGTTTCAGGTACTAATTGGTTTATGCCAAGGAAAACCCGAGGGGAGAAACTCGAACCGATCGATCCGGAGATTGAAAGAACCGCCCGTCGAATACGCCAAGAGACAAAGGTTCAAAGACAATTGAAGATGGGTGACGAAAGGCCCGTCAATAGACCACCTGTCAACAACCCTTCGCCTCCTCCCGAAAGACGTCCTATGCGGTCGTTTGCCGATCCAAACGTGGCAGCCGCACGCATAGGAGTCCAAGCACCCACCACTGCGGCAAATTACTTCGAGATCAAGCCGAGCACCATCGTGATGGTGCAACAAAATCAGTCCGGGGGAGCACCAACTGAAGACCCCCATGCACATCTTCGTGCATTTGAACGGATCTGCAACACGTTCAAGATTAATGGGATGGAGGAGAACGCGATAAAACTGAGGCTATTCAGCTTTTCCTTAAAGGGTAGAGCTGAAATTTGGATAGAAGGCCTACCATCGGATCTTATCACCACATGGACCGACTTGAAAGCTGCGTTTCTTCAGAAGTTCTTTCCTCCGAGCAGAACCGCCCAACTCATGGCCGAAATCACACATTTCGCGCAATGGGACCAAGAAACCTTGTATGAAGCGTGGGAAAAGTACAAGGAGATGATCAAGAAATGTCCACATCATGGGTTACAAGGTTGGGTAATCATCCAGACTTTCTTTAGTGGACTTCACCCATAATTTAAAAGCGACATCATAGCTGCATCGGGTGGAGCACTAATGGACAAATCTTATGAGGAAGCATGCGAGTTGATCGAGAACCTAGCCGAACATAGCTTTTCTACTCCGATATCGTCTGTTAGAAGGGTCGCTAGTGTTCAAGAAAATGATGAGCTGAAGGAACTAAAAGCTCAACTAGCTTTTATCACGAACCACCTGAAAGGAGGCAGTCCATAAGAGCCCGAGCAAGTTCAGTTCCTACAAAACCGGAACAATCAGCCGAGGAACGACCCGTTCTCGAATACCTATAATGAGGAGTGGAAGAAGCATCCGAATTTTTCATGGAATCAACCCGGTCAACCACCATAAGGTAATAACTCTAACTCTTCCAATTCTTTTAATACTAACAATGTTTACCGTCCTCCAGGTTTCAACCAAAGGAATTTCAATGAAGGACAATTTGGGGAGACGAAACCGGGGCTAGAAGACATGATGATGAAATTCATGAACAAGATGGATAGCATGGTTGGAGAGTTAGCGAGCACGGTGAATACGGTAAAAGCCGCAACCGATCAAAACACCGCATCCATCAAGATTCTCGAGAGACAAGTGGGGCAGATTTTGGAAGCCCTACAAAACCGAGCACCCGGGAAATTTCCATGTCAAACCGAAAGGACAAACCGGGAAGAATGTAATGCCATCTATCTGAGAAGTGGCAAGGAGCTGAGTGGAGACACAACAAGAGAGCCGCCATCAAAGGAAACCGAGCATGAAGAGAAAGAGGTTGAGACCATAGAGGTGAATGAGTTGGAGGTTGATGAAGAGGTTGTGATTGAAGAGAGCAAGAAGAGTGAAGCGACGAAGCCAAAGCAATCACCGGTCAAGCCGGTGGTACCGAGAGTGCCCTATCCGAGCAGACTTAAATCGCATAAGGATGATGTTAATTTTTCTAAGTTTCTTGATATATTTAAAAAGCTGCATATTAACATTCCTTTCGCAGACGCTTTGGCACAAATGCCCTCATATGCGAGATTTATGAAAGACATCTTATCCAAGAAGAGGAAGATTGAGGATCAGGCCACAATTGCACTTACTGAGGAGTGCAGTGCTATAATTCAAAATAAGCTTCCCCCGAAGCTTAAGGATCCAGGGAGTTTTTCGATCCCTATCCAAATTGGGAGTTTTAATTTTGATAAGGTATTATGCGATTTAGGAGCTAGTATTAACCTAATGCCTTTATCTGCTTTCAGGAAACTTGGCCTCGGGGAAGTGAAGCCGACAAACATGACCCTTCAGCTCGCGGATATGTCGATAGTATATCCATATGGAGTCGTCGAGGACATATTGATCAAAGTCGGCAAGTTCTATTTTCCGGTGGACTTCGTGGTGTTAGATATCGATGAATATGTAGAGGTCTCACTGATTTTGGGTAGATCATTCTTGGCCACGAGCAAAGCGCTGATAGACATGGAAGAAGGTGAGATGACCTTCAGGGTTGGCGGCGAAAAGGTTATTTTCAAGATGTTAGAGAGTAGAAGGTGTAAGGAGGCCGATGGTCATGGAAGGCCAGATGTGGAAGAATCCGCGAAGAACCGTAAGTGTGGGCGATTCGATTCCACGGATACCGAGCCAAGTTGAGATCTACATAGTCGTGCCACGACTTTAACCAAGGCGCTGGGTGGGAGGCAACCCACTGAGGTTCGTTTTCTTTTAAATTTTCGTTTTTGAGTGTGTTTTAGTTACGAAAAAGCAAAAAAAATCAAAAAATCAAAAAAAATCAAAAATAGCTGAAACAGGGACTTACGCGGCTTGTGCCGCGGCTGACAAACCACGTGCCAAACAACGGGGTCCTTTGTTTGTTTTCTGAAGCAGGGAGTTGCGCGGTATACCCCGCGACTTCCAAACCGCGTGGCAAACTGCGTGGTTCCCTGATGCTTTTGGTGTGTTTCGTTGCCTTGCTTTCTCTTTCGTTGTTTGCTTTGTTTCTTTTGTTTGTGCATTCCCCTTCTCCATCTTTCCCGATGTCTCCGAACTGGTCGCTCCAATTTTTCAAGATTTCCGTTCGTCCGGGCAAACAGGTATGTCCTAACTTTGTAGGTAACGAGTGGTGTATGATGTGTGGTGTCTTTATTAGTTAAACGAGATGCAACAAACCTAAGTTTCACTTAGGTTTGGGGTGCCTCACCTTTCCACAGCTACACACTCACTTTTAATCCTGTGCGAACCTCGGTTTCACCGAGGTTTGGGGTTGGTATTTTATTTGGCAAACCTAGGCCACGGCCTAGGTTTGGGGTGGCCATAGTTTAATGAGAATAACCTTTGATGCTTGTGCTTAAATGTTATGTCTTGCCTGTCTAATACCTGTAATAACCGCACAACGATACTTGTTTTAAGTATCACCTACGCCGACACTTGCACATTGGGGACAATGTGTGGGTAAGGTTTGGGGTTGCCCAATCGGGCCCACGTTTATGCACGAGATTTCCCGCACCTCTGCCTTCTTAGATCACAGTAGCCAAAATTTTTGTTTTGAATGATTGAGACCGACCATTGTGGGGAGAATCTCGTGATAGTGACGTGACCATTAGGGAAGGACCGGGAAAGGACATGACTAGGGACATTAGTGGAGACCACCCATTAGTGAGATTTGAGCCTAAAAGACGTTTTTCATTTCGAGGGATTTATACACTTAAATCGTATACACTTTTTCGAATTCCTTGTCGTGAATATAGAGTGATCTCGCTATATTATTGCATTGAGTAGCAAAGACAACCATCGGGATATTAGGTAAGGGTATAGTAGACCAAATCGTGTGGACCTAAAGATGTGATTCCAGGCAATGTGTGTTTTGTTTTAACCCGTGTTTAGATATCGTACCTTTTCACCCATTTGTGTGTATCCATAACCCTTTTTGAAGCCAAACACTCACCGTGTTCGTTCCTAAACCCACCATTTAACCAATAGCCATTAAACCTTAGCCAACCCTTATCCGAAAGTGTGTCAATTAGAAGCGGTACAGGCCAGTTATAAAAATAAATAGAAAACAGGGCCAATGCAGCCCCAATCAAATAAAGAGGACCAATGAAATCCCAACCAAAAAAAAACTAGTTTAGATATTGATAGTAAGTGCAGCAGAAAATAAGAGAGTCAAAGCGACTCCAATAGTGACAAAGAGGGCCGAGTGATAGAAAATAAAGCTAGGAAGTTCAGAATTGCTAAAGTTTGACACACCAAGGATCTTTGAACCGTTTTACCCTTCATCTCTTAGCCATAACCCTAACCCCATTACAACCCTTGTAAAGACCTGGATGATCTTTTGGAAAATGTGATTAGGGTATACGACCACCTTTACTGATAGTCCCTGTCTTGCTACTTGATTCCTGTCTGAGATCAATTTTTGGACATTTGTACGTCTTTCATTAGAGTTGTCATGTAAGATTCGAGTATTCTTGTACATAAATTCCCTAAACATGACAACATGTGCGACAACCTAGGTTCGAGTGAAACGAGAGTATCCCGTGAGGTAGGGTCGAGGCGAAATGTTTTCCCTAGTATGTCTGGACCTAGAACAACCTTAGTGTAATCGGAGCAGTCACGAGTTCAACTTACAATGGAAGGTCATAGATCAAACAGAATAAGAATGAGGCGCGAGTGAGATAAGCATTCACGGGTATAGGAAATCTACAGTACATCACGTGGTACCAATTGGGAGTTGTGCAGTTATTATTTCACTGATATGTGCTTTTACCCTATTTTATCGCTAATTTGCTTGGGGACAAGCAACGCTCGGTTTGGGGTTATTGATAACGCCACTTTTTGGCGTTATTTTCAGTTCTCAAACCAATGAGATTGGCTTGTATTCTAGCAAAAAGGCGTGGATTTTATGGTTTATCGAGTGATTTATGCAGGTTATCTAAAAGACAACGTTCATCGATAAAAGAAGCTAAAAAGAGCCTAAACGAAGCCCAACGGAAGCCCGAGATCCAAGCCCAAGACCCGCGCCCGAACCATGACCCGAAGCTGACCCAGAAGCCAAAAAGAACACGCGCGACTTGCCACGCGACTTGCAAGTCGCGCAGCAAGCCGCGTAACCCTCTGTTTCAGCATTATACTTTGGCGAATTTTCTGATTTTAGGGCATTCTGGTTACAACTCGACACACGACGAACGGCAGACGACGAAGGGCGATTTCTGGAGACTTTTCACGTCTTTTGGAGCGACGAGAGAGGATCAAACGAAGAGGAATTCACGACACGACGCGGATTAGAACCGGGAGAAGGGAGTTTATCATTACATCTTTCATGTTCACGTTCATCATGTTTACATACAGTTTTTCATCCCCTTTTCTTGCGTTTTTGTCCCCCAACATCATGAACTAATCTTTAGATGTTGGGGGTTGGAATGAATTCGATTTAAGTGTACAAACATGTGATTAGCGACTTTTATCAGTTTTTCCTATATTAATGAAGCATGTGATTTGGATTTTAATGCTTTTGTGAATTTGGCCAATTTACAATTGATTTGTTGTTTCTAATTAAGTTCGAGAGAATTAATTGTAACTAGAACTAGGAATCGCATGCCTAAGGTGAGAAAGGAGATAGAGATATTCCGAGTAAGCCTTAGTCCCATTAAAATCTTGAGCTTAATGTGTTTTGAATTCCATAGGTGAGATCGAGAGATAAAACGTGTGCTTTTCAGGATAAAACCCGTAGTTGCTTGAAAGAGAACAACGGTGATTTTTATAAGATTGAGTATTCATTATACGGAATAACTGGTAACTGTTTTGAGTCAAGTGTTTGTATCCGAAGGTCTTAGGATTTCCAACCCTCAACTGTTTTCTCTATCTGAAGTTTCTTAAGCTGTTTACTGTTTTTGTGTTTGATTTAGTTTATTTGCAATTAGTAGTTTAATACCAACCACTCCAATTTCGATAGTTCAGTTAATAGAGTTTATAGTAATTGTGATACTTAGTTCCTAGTTCCTGTGGATTCGATACTCGTACTTCCGTACGTATTACTTGATTTCGACACCGTACACTTGCGGTTATATTTAGGGGGTGATACCCGTCTATCAGCACATCCTCTATCACTCCATATGGGTACACTATAGATCTATCTGCGAGCTTGAGGGTCATGTATGTTGGCTTCACCTCTCCCAAGCCAAGTTTCCTGAAAACAGATAAAGGCATTAAGTTAATACTTGCTCCTAAATCACATAAGACTTTAGCAAAATTAAGCTTCCCAATTTGAATAGGGATTGAAAAACTCCCTGGATCCTTAAGCTTCGGGGGAAGCTTGTTCTGGATGATCGCACTGCACTCTTCAGTAAGGGCAACTGTCGCGTGGTGTTCGACTGCCCTCTTCTTGGATAAGATCTCTTTCATGAACTTGAGATATGTTGGCATTTGGGCAAGTGCTTCTGCGAAGGGGATGTTGATGTGTAGCTTCTTGAAGATGTCAAGGAACTTCTTGAACTGTTCCTCATCTTTATGTGCCTTTACTGACTCGGAAATGGTAGCGGTGGCACATACGGGTTGACTGGTGGTTGCTTCTTTTTCTTTTCTCCATCCTTCGGGTTTTCCTTCGTCATACCTTCTTCACCGGCTTCCATCCCATCCACTTCTATGATCTCGACATCTTGCATTTTGAGCTCGGTTCCCTTTGATGACGTTTCTCGTGTAGGCTCATTAATCAGTTCCTTGCCACTTCTCAGATAAATAGCATTACATTCTTCTCTTGGTTTCCTTTCGGTCTGACTCAGAAACGTTCCTGGGGCTCGGTTTTGTAAGACTTCAGAAATTTGCCCCACTTGTCTTTCAAGGATCTTGATGGATGCGGTGTTCTGATCCGTTGCTGCTTTCACTGTACTCACCGTGCTTGCTAATTCTCCAACCGTGTTGTCCGTCTTTGTCATAAACTTCATCATCATATCTTCCAGCCCCGGTTTCTTCTCTATGGATGGTCCTTCGTCGAATTTCCTTTGGTTGAAACCTGGAGGACGGTAAACATTGTTAGTATTAGAAAAATTAGAGAAGTTGGAGTTATTACCTTGTGGTTGTTGTCCGGGTTGACTCCATGAAAAGTTAGGGTGTTTCTTCCACGCCTCATTGTAAGTGTTCGAGAAAGGGTCGTTCCTCGGTTGGTTGTTCCGGTTCTGTAAAAACTGAACTTGTTCGGGTTCTTCCGGACTACCTCCTTTCAAATGGTTCGTGATCGCAGCTAGTTGAACTTTTATTTCCTTCAGCTCATCCGATTCTTGAACACTCGCAACTCTTCTAACGGCCGATCTTGGAGTAGAAAAACTATGTTCAGCTAGATTGTCGATCAGCTCGCATGCTTCCTCACAAGACTTATCCTATAGGGCCCCACCCGATGCAGCTGTGATGTCGTTTTTGAACTGCGAGTGAAGTCTACTGAAGAATGTTTGGATAATAACCCAACCTTGCAACCCATGATGTGGACACTTTTTTAACATGTCTTTATATCGCTCCCATGCCTCGTATAGAGTCTCTTGGTCTCATTGAGCGAAGTGGGTGATGTCGGCCATCAGTTGAGCGGTTCTTCCCGGTGGGAAGAATTTCTGGAGGAACGAAGCTTTCAGGCCTGCCCATGTAGTGATCTGATCCGATGGTAGGCCCTCTATCCATATTTCAGCTCTACCCTTGAGTGAAAAACTGAACAATCTTAGCTTGATGGCGTCCTCGTTCACTCCATTGATCTTGAACGTATTGCAGATCCGCTCAAATGCACGAAGGTGTGCATGGGGATCTTCAGTTGGCGCTCCCCCAAACTGATTCTGTTGTACCATCACGATGGTACTCGGCTTAATCTCGAAATAATTTGCTGCAGTGGTGGGTGCTTGGACTCCTATGTGTGCGGCTGCCACGTTCGGGTCGGCAAACGTCGCATAGGACGTCTTTCCGGAGGTGGTGGAGGTGGGTCATTGCGACGAGGTCTCTCGTCGCCCATCTTTAATTGTCTTTGAGCCTTGGACGCTTTTCATATCTGACGGGCGGTTCTTTCGATTTTCGGATCGATCGGTTCGATTTTCTCCCCTAGGGTTTTCCTTGGCATAAACCAATTAGTACCTGAAACGGAAAGTAAACAGAAATTAGCAATCCAAAAACTGAAACTGACGAAATAAAATAACAAAAATATAAAAAAAAAATGTTCAATATAATAGCGCTTATAGTTGGTAGTGCTATTAGTTGCAACTAGTTCCCCGGCAACGGCGCTAAAAACTTGATAGGCGGGTTCACACCCCCCTAAATCTAACCGCAAGTGTACGAGTCGAATCAAGTAATAGTACTGAAAGTACGAGTATCGAACACAGGGAACTAGGAACTAAGTATCACAATTACTATAAGATCTATTAACTGGACTATCGCAAATTGGAGTGATTGGTATTAACTAATAAATTGCAAGTAATTAAACCACAAACGGGACGGTAAACAACTGAGAAACTTCTGATAGAGAAACAGTTTAGGGTTGGAAATCCTAAGGTTTTCACGTACGAAGTTTTGACTTCAAACAATTACCAGCTATTCCCCTTAATGAATACCCAATCTCTAAAATCACCGTTGTTCTCTTTCAAGCAACAACGGGTTTTATCTTGAAAACGCAAGTTTTATCTCTCGATCTTAACCTATGGAATTCAAAACACATTAAAACCAAGATTTTAATAGGACTAAGGCTTACTTGGTATATCTCTATCCAATTTCTCACCCTAGGCATGCAATTTCTAGTTCTAGTTATCAATTAATTCTCTCGAACTTAATTGCTAAGAAACAA
Source organism: Saussurea involucrata (assembly GCA_033807775.1). Taxonomy (NCBI): domain Eukaryota; kingdom Viridiplantae; phylum Streptophyta; class Magnoliopsida; order Asterales; family Asteraceae; genus Saussurea; species Saussurea involucrata. The sequence goes on from CM066316.1 coordinate 68,270,249, forward strand.
ATCAGATGTAAATTGGCCAAACTCACAAAAGCATTAAAATCCAAATCACATGCTTCATTAGAATAGGAAAAACTGATAAAAGTCTCAAGTCACATGTGCATACGCTTTAAACCAAATTCATTCCAACCCCCAACATCTAAAGATTAGTTCATGTTGGTGGTGGACAAAAACATAAGAAAAGAGGATGAAAAAGTGTGTGTAAACATGGTGATTGTGAACGTAAAGAATATCCTGATAAACTCCCTTCTCTCGGCTCTAATCCGCTTCGCGTGGTTAATGTCTCCTCAATCCCTCCTCTATCGTGGCTCCAAAGTGCATGAAAAGTCTCTGGAAATCGCCCCTCAGCTGCTGCCTGTCGTCGTGTGCGAAGTAATGACCTAATTCCGGAAAATCGCAAGGTATAGGGCTGAAACAGGGACTTACGTGGTTTGTCCCGCTACTTGCAAACCGTGGGACAAACTGCGCGGTTTTCCTGATGTGTCTGGGTCAATGCTGGGTCATGGATCTAGGTCCTAGTTCGGGCACGGGTCTTGGGCTTGGATCTTGGGCTTCCGTTGGCTTCGTTTTGGACTCTGTTTTGGCTCTTTTCCGCTTCTTTTCTCAATGTTTGTCTTCCTTCTAGATTACCTGCACATTTCACTCGATAAACCATAAAATTCCGCCTTTTTGCTAGAACACAAGGCAATCTCTTTGGTTTGAGAACTGAAAATAACGCCAAAAAGTGGCGTTATGAACGCGCACGTGCAGGTAGTTACTGGAGGGTGGCCGACGGTGAGGGATGCATTATAGTTTGTTTACATTTGATATGCATACACACACCCATATATATAATGTTAAAAGTATTATTATATAATGATAAAAGACAAAAAAAAGGCTAAAAGACCAAAATACTCTCTAACTTAAGTGGGTTAACAGAATCTTTTTGATTCCATTAGACGGAGGGACCTTATGTGTGCGCTTTTGTATACCACAGGGACGCCCAGTGTAATAAACGTATTTTAGGGACGATATCCAAAATGTCAACAAATGTTGGGAACTGAAGATATTTGCTAAGTATGGATAATACTGCCAGAACAAAGTTAGTACTGCCAGGGCATAATTACTACTGCAAGTGGACATTACTACTGCCAGAACAACATTAGTGCTGCCAGACAAAGTTAGTACTGCTTATGCAATAGTTACTACTGCAAGACAAAGTTAATACTGCTAGATCATTGTTAGTACTGCTGATACATTAATGCTGCTGAATCAAGATTAATACTGCTAGATCATTGTTAGTACTGCTAGTCAAGTTAATGCTGCTGGATCAAGATTAATGCTGCTGGAACAAGTTAATGCTGCTGGAGATTATTAGTACTGCTCATGCTGAATGAAGATTAATACTGCTGATGTGATAAGTTTGGAATGATAAGATTTTGGAGATAAAAGTGGAATGAATGAAGATATGCTTAAAGAAGATTCAGAAGATCAATTTATTTTTGATAGTTATCTTGTACTTATTGTGTATAAATAGATGTTTATAGATAGCTATTGAAAGATAGAGAAATACAGAATACGCAATATTCAAGAGTTTTAGAATACGTTTTGTTTTGAGAGAGAATTAACCTCAAGGTTTAGAACCCTATTTCTAGAGAAGTAGAAGTCGTCTTGATTGAGCCTGTTCATCAAGATTGAGGTTTGGTTGTAAGCTTGTGAGTCTATTTAGTGAATACAAACAACTGTGTGTTTTCTGATATATTGTTCTTTGATTGTGGGAATTAAAGTTCTATTCCGCAGATTCTTTAATTCTTAATTCTAAGTATTGTTAATCTTGTTAAGAATCGATCCTGACAAGTGGTATCAGAGCCTGTGTTTCTTAGAATTCTACAATCATTATGGACAATTCTATTGAATCAAACAGTACTTTTGATTGGAGTGATCAAGCAGAAGAGGCAATTCAGAATCATGCTCTCATAGCAGAAGTCTCAGATATTCCTACTGAGGTAAAATCTAATCTCTGTTCTCAAGCTTGTATAGACACTGTTAAAAGGTATAGAGATCACAATCAGGGAATGTGTGATGACCTTAAGAGATTAGAAAAGGACAGAAAAGACTATGTAATAATTGTTGAGAAGTTTGAAGAACAGATTAGGGCTTTTCAAGCCAATGAACTTCAACACTCCTATGATACAAACTACTGGAAATGGGAAAAGGGTGGTCTGGAGTTCCAACTGAAAGAGTCCAGGGAAGAGTGTGAGAAACTAAAAGGAGAGCTTGAGAAAGTTAAACTTGATGTAGAAAAGTTTACTTGTGCCTCTAAAGTCATGGACAACATAATCAACTCTCAAATCCATAGTAAGTTGAAACCAGGCATAGGGTACAATGCCACACCCCCACCCTACAACAACAACTACATCCCTCCTAGGTCAGACCTGTTAGAAACCAAGGATAAAAAGGACTTACCTGAAGGAGCTACTAAAATAGATCCATCAGATGAAGTTGTTGTGGAGGATAAAACTGAAAAAGAAGAGTCTAAGAAAAGGGACAAGAATGTCAGTGGTGAGATTCCCTTAGAGAATTACATAAAGACCAATGAGGATGGTGGAAGTCCATGGGATAAGAACAATGAGATGAAAAGGACTGGAAAGGGAAAGGAGTTCATTATACATAAACCACTGTTGTGAACTCTAATACTTGTGAACATTGTTCTTGCAAGAAATCTCAAGAGAATAAGCCCCAAAAACATGATAAAAGGAGGGGAAATCAAAGAAATTGGAATAACCAGTGGGCACAAAAGCAAGGAGTTGATCTGCAAAGGATTAATAGACCAAAACCTTGCTTTATTTGTGGCAAATTGAATCATCTTGCCAAATACTGTTATTTCAATCCTATTTCAATTCTGGTTATAGGAAGCCTGCAAGGAATAATGTGGCTAAGAAACAAGCTAAATCTAAAAGCCACATGAGAAAACAGACTGAAAAAGAATGTGTCAATATCTGGGTCCCCAAAAGCACCAATGTTAGTACTGCTACCTCAGATAGTACTGCTGACAAGAATAATGCTGCTAGAAGCAATACTACTGCCAATACTGCTGCTAGCAGTGTTAGTGCTGCTAACTCAGTTAGTGCTGCTAACTCAGTTAGTGCTGCTAACTCTGTTAGTGCTGCTAACTCTGTTAGTGCTGCTAACTCTGTTAGTGTTCCTAACTCAGTTAGTGTTGCTAACTCTGTTAGTGCTGCTAACTCTGTTAGTGCTGCTAACTCTGTTAGTGCTGCTAACTCTGTTAGTGCTGCTAACTCTGTTAGTACTTCTTCTAAGGTTAATACTGCTTCTAGTGTTTGTGCTGCTAGACCTATCATATTGACAAAATACTCCAATTCTGCAGTACCTAAGTTTGAAAATCTCATCAAAACCAAGTGCAAGTACTTTGATGAGCAAGGGAGACCCAAGACCACTTCGGCTTGGGTTCCCAATAAAAACTAACTGATTTATCAGATGTGCAGGGCAACCAACAGCTCAAGGGGAAGAGCATCTGGCATGTTGATAGTGGTTGCTCCAGGCACATGACAGGTAACATGGCCTGCCTCAAGAATTTCAAAAGAATTGATGGAGGACATGTTGCTTTTGGAAATAATCCTGCAGGAGGTAAGATAAGTGGTAAAGGTGATGTCAGAAGGTAAGATGACATTTGAGGATTTGACAAGTGCTGCAAAGTGCAAGTATAGTTACTACTGCTAGTGCAGAGTTACTACTGCTAGTGCAGAGTTACTACTGCCAGTGCAGAGTTACTACTGCTAGTACATCTTTTAATACTGCTTAGTTATTAATACTGCTTAGTAGTTAATACTGCTTTGATTGTTAATACTGCTTAGTAGTTAATACTGCTTAGTAGTTAATACTGCTTAGTAGTTAATACTGCTTCGTAGTTAATACTGCTTAGTAGTTAATACTGCTTCGTAGTTAATACTGCTTAGTAGTTAATACTGCTTAGTAGTTAATACTGCTTCGTAGTTAATACTGCTTAGTAGTTAATACTACTTCGTAGTTAATGTTGCTCAGTAGTTAATACTGCTTAGTAGTTAATACTGCTTAGTAGTTAATACTGCTTCGTAGTTAATACTGCTTAGTAGTTAATACTACTTCGTAGTTAATGCTGCTCAGTAGTTAATACTGCTTAGTAGTTAATATTGCGTAGTAGTTAATACTGCTTGTGTAGTTAATACTGCTGTGTAGTTAATACTGCTGTGCAGTTAATACTGCTCAGTCGTTAATACTGCTAAGTTGTTAATATTGCTTTTAAAGAAAATCAGGGCAAATACTGCTATAAATACTCTTTCAGCCCGCCAAAGTTCATAACGTTTTTTTTTTTGCATTCAATTCATCTCTTTCTAACCTTTTCTCCCTAGAATCTCTGTGTTTTCTATCCAAATCCTCAGGAAGAATGACGACAATGGAGTTTGTCGATGAGCACAATGAGATTGCGATGCTTCAGAAGCCAAAGCAGGCCGCAGGGTTTCATGATATTGTGGATTTTCTCAAGACCTCACACATCTCTCATGCCCTAACAGTGTGCCCAACAATATACATCGAACATCAAAAGCAATTTTGGGAGAATGCCACTGTTGTATTTGAAGATGGGCAGAAGATCATTCGCACAAGGGTTTGTGACAAACCCTTGAAGGTCACAGAGGAGGTTATTCGCATTACTCTTCACTTTGATGATGCCTCAGGTATAACCTCTATATCTAATGATGAACTCTACTCGACCTTACAAAGAATGGGGTATGAAGGTCCCATTGGAGTTTTTAAATTCTACAAGTCAAAATTTTACACCCAATGGCGATTTCTTGTTCATACTCTTATGCACTGTATTTCAAAGAAAACAACTGGATGGAGTGAGTTTAGCAGTACCATTGCTTATGCCTTGGTCTGCTTAGCCACTGCCAGAAGGTTCAATTTTTCAGCAATGATCTTTAATGATCTTGTGGCAAACCTAGAATCCAAAAAGAGATTTTACATGTATCCAAGGTTTGTCCAAGAAGTTATTAACCATGAATTGACGGATTTACCTCAATCTGCTGTGGTATATGTACCAAAACCCCCTAAAGGGAAGGTTTTCTCAAATATGAGAAGACTTCCTAGGGACTCGGAAGGAGTTGACACACCATTGTTCTCTACAATGATGGTTGTGTCCCACACCATTGAAGGTATGGCATCAGGGTCAAGGCCCACATTAGACACACCCACTGATGACCAATCCCAACCTTCCATCACAAAAGTAATCCCTCAGTCCATTCTTGTACGACCCACTCCCAAAATAACCAAAAAGTTTGAAAGAAGAAAGGTACACAAGGTTCATTCCCTTGATGTATCTCCTAAGAGCCCGAAGCCTTTAAGCCCTCTAGTGGAGCATTCTCCATTAGAGAATATCGAAAGGGAAACCACAGGGGTGTCTCCCAACCCCAAGAAGGTGCTCACTAAGGAGAAGGTTGAGCATGTGAGTCGCAAGGCTGCCACTACTTCTGCTAGCAAAGAGAAGGCCAGTGGTAAAATAACTAAGACCTTCCTCACGGCAACTCAGGGTGAGAAATCATCCAGAGGTCCCAGGTGCCAAGAAACCAAGGGGGTAGGTAGTGCTTTTGCTAGGCAAGAGACACCTGCTAAAACTTCCAATGATCCTGAAAGAGAGGTAAACACTTCTAAATCAGGTGAGGATAGATATACTTATGAGGAATTGATGGAAACTATTGCAAATATCAACATTGAGGTCATGGATCAGCAGAAGGAGATTGATGAGCTTAAGAAGGTGGTTCTTCATCAAAACACCAAGATAGAAAAGAATAAGAAGCTGATCACCAAACTGCTACAAAGAAGGAAGAAAGCTCAGTATGTTTTGAGAAGGAGAGGAACAACCTCTGATGCTTCCAAAAAGGGGGAGTTAGACTCTGATCTAAACATGGAGGATGCAAACATTGAGGGGGAGTATGAGTATAAGGTTGAGGGGGAGGCTGAGCAGGTTGTAGAAGTTACAAAGGAAGCAGAAACAGAAAAAGCAGCAGAAACGGTTACTGCTGCTGATATTACAAAGGAAGCAGAAACAGAACCAGCAGTAGAAACAGTTAATACTGCTGAGATTGAGAAAGAAGTAGAAACAGATAATGCTGCAGTGTCTGACACTGAAGCAGCAGTAACTGAAATTTTGAAGAATCTTATTGATGCAGCAGTATCTGAAAGTGAGAAGGAAGCAGTACCTGCAACTAAATCCGAGATTGATGCAGAGATATTTTGGATTGTGAAGGATAGTGTTGAAGCAGCAGCATTAAAGGTTATAAAAGAAGCAGTAACAGCTATAGCAGTAGAAATGGTTACTGCTGCTGAAAAACAAAAGGCAGCAGAAACCATCTCTGAAGCAGCAGAAACTGTTAGTGCTGCTGAGAGCCACAAAGAAGAAACAGCTGAAATCATTCCTGAAGCTGTTAAAACTCTCAAAAGAACCAAGATGATGTCAACCAAAAGGCCAAGAACAAAGTCCTTAGCTTCAAAGAAGAAAGATGTAAAGAAGCCAAGGGTGGAACCAACTGTAGAAGAAGCCCAGGAGGAAGCAGTGAAAGAGAAATCTGATCCAAAAGTTGCTGAAGAAGAAGTGGCAACTCCCTCAGGTCAACCAAGCAATGTACAATCACTGCCAAATGCTCAATGTGATATGTATATTACGGTGGTTGATTCTAAGCCAATCAATGTTAAACCATTAGCTTCTATGGCTCCTGAAATCATCTTTTGGGATACTTTGAAAGATCAGAGAAAGGAGTACATTAGAGTAAAAAGAGCAGATGGGAAGTTTGAGGTCAGTTCTACATGGGGAAAACTTTTAAGGATGTGCTCTAGATCAGACTTGGAAGAAATGTTCAAGGTAGGAATGAAGCTTTATGGAAATATGCTGACTGAAAATGGAATGTCCATCACCAAAATGGTACTTGAATACCTGTGCCAAATGTTCAAACCAGAAGCAGTTCAGAATAGGATAGAAAGAAATTTTCAAGTCATTACCAACTGGATGCTTATGGAAAACTGTGGAGTGTATGTCATCTCTCTTGACAATACATACCATGAGTATTATTTGGTGGATGTGGTGTACAAACATAGCAAGAAAAGATTGAATGGAATGCTACATACTAAGTTGACTTGCAGCAAGGATTCTGAAATGGGAAGATACTTGGTGAGAAGAATTCTCAATCAAAGTCTTGGAGTGAATCCTGATTTATGCGTTCATGATTAAGTTTTGGAAGCATCATCTGAAGAACTTGACTTCTCTTCCTGAAAAGTCAAGTTAGGGGGAGATTGTTGGGAACTGAAGATATTTGCTAAGTATGGATAATACTGCCAGAACAAAGTTAGTACTGCCAGGGCATAATTACTACTGCAAGTGGACATTACTACTGCCAGAACAACATTAGTGCTGCCAGACAAAGTTAGTACTACTTATGCAATAGTTACTACTGCAAGACAAAGTTAATACTGCTAGATCATTGTTAGTACTGCTGATACATTAATGCTGCTGAATCAAGATTAATACTGCTAGATCATTGTTAGTACTGCTAGTCAAGTTAATGCTGCTGGATCAAGATTAATGCTGCTGGAACAAGTTAATGCTGCTGGAGATTATTAGTACTGCTCATGCTGAATGAAGATTAATACTGCTGATGTGATAAGTTTGGAATGAGAAGATTTTGGAGATAAAAGTGGAATGAATGAAGATATGCTTAAAGAAGATTCAGAAGATCAATTTATTTTTGATAGTTATCTTGTACTTATTGTGTATAAATAGATGTTTATAGATAGCTATTGAAAGATAGAGAAATACAGAATACGCAATATTCAAGAGTTTTAGAATACGTTTTTGTTTTGAGAGAGAATTAACCTCAAGGTTTAGAACCCTATTTCTAGAGAAGTAGAAGTCGTCTTGATTGAGCCTGTTCATCAAGATTGAGGTTTGGTTGTAAGCTTGTGAGTCGATTTAGTGAATACAAACAACTGTGTGTTTTCTGATATATTGTTCTTTGATTGTGGGAATTAAAGTTCTATTCCGCAGATTCTTTAATTCTGAATTCTAAGTATTGTTAATCTTGTTAAGAATCGATCCTGACAACAAACCACAGGACCAGGAATGTAATTTACTCTTGATTAAATTAAGACAAAGGGTAGACTCCTCGACCTTGGCTTAGTATCTCCAACCACACACTAAAACCATCTTTATTATTATAATAATAATATTAATTAATTTATAAAACTATTAGTTTATACATACATACAAAATTTTCATACATGATCCAAACCTCACTGCCCCCCCCCCCCCCCTCTCCACAATCTTCTTTTATGACATGTTCCTCTCCTCCCTCGCTTATAACTTCTTAACCCAACGCAGCCATTTCCTTTCTCATAGCGACCCACCCTAACTTTGTTCCCCCTTCTATAGATCCAAAACAAATCACAGGGATAAAGCCAATAATGAACAAATCATAAGGACAAATCAAAATGAAAACTATAATTCCAATAATGAAATCACAAGGAAAAACCAATCACAAGGCCCAATCCGTTAATGAAAATATTACATGGTCAAATCATAATGAAATGTAGAAAACCACTAACGAAATCATAAGGACAAACAAATCATATGGGCCAATTCATTGAAGAACAAATCACTAGTAACCCATATTCTTCCAGTAATTTTTTGGTCGCATTTTGTGCCACCTGATTTTAGTGATTTATGGTTTCCATCATTGACTTAAGGTTTTTTTGTTTTGTGTCTCCTCAATCATGGTAAGTTGGTAACCCATGTTCTTTTTAGTGCAAAAGCAAGTACAAAGATGGTGAGGTTTGTACGTAGTGTACATGGTATTCTTTGGTTCTAGTTCGAAACAAGCAACGATTACCAAAGAAAGGGGAAAGTTGTTAAAAGATAAGAGTTATAAACTGATCAATCTTGTCATCTTAATGTCTAATTTAATTTGTTTCTAATGTTTGTGATTTTACGAGGACTGATTATGACAATTTCTCAAAGATATGGATGGTGCTGCAAGGAGTGAATGCAGAAAGGGTAGCAAAGCAATTGTGGTTGCTAGAGGGAGTTTTGTGCAAGGACTAAAATGCAATTAAGAAGTTTATATATAAAGAAAATGTATCAGGGTTTTCACATTACAACTCGTCGTTTTGTTTCTCCCTTTTTATCTTAGAGTTTCTCTCTCTATTAGTTTAGGGTTCATGAATATATTTTCAAATCTCTTGAAGATATTATGAGTGTGAGTGGTTTTGTAGTAAGATTTCTTTTTAAGTGCAAATCGTTTTCTTTGTTCTTAATGAAATGTTTGATTTAATATTTTAAACATGGTATCAGAGCGTCGAGCGATTCTGCGGTGCTCATCTGTGTCTACGAATGGTAAAACCCTAGTTTCTCATCTTGTTTAAATGTTTATCTGAAAACAGTGATTATTTTTTGTTGTTCGTTCTCATCGTTTTGTTGTTCATCTGTTGAAGATACCTTTGTGTTCTTCAGCTCATCCTCTGGATTTTTTTTTCTTCATATTTTTAAAAAACAAAACGTTTGTTCATTTTTTTTAGAGTCTGACCGTTGTGTGTTCAGATCTCTTGGTCTTGTTAGTTTTCTTCGTTTAACAACAAAAGGATCAATGTGTTTTTTGTCACATCTCTTTCAAGTTTTTTTCTGGATCTGATTTTCCTTACAGATCCTGTCCAGATTCTGTTGTGGTTAGTACTGGATCTGATCTCCTTAGATCTTATCCAGTGTCTGTTTTTCTTTACTCCTCTAAGATTTGGATCTCTTCTAGATAGATCTGATTCAGATTCTTGTTTTTCGTAAGAGGGTCTCATGCATGACTAGATCTTAGCATTTATGTCAGGCTTGTCCAATCTGTTTAATAACTTGTTTGTCTAGATCTGTTTTTTCTTACATCTTGTCTAGATATTTTTTGTGTTTTGATTAGATCTGTTCTCTAAAACCTATTATTAAGCGTCCTATGATTCGAGGAGGATCATTATTGATCTTGTGAATTCGAAGAGGTTTCTGCCTGTTCTTGTTCTTGTTTTGATTAGATCTGTTCTCTAAAACCTGTTATTAACTTTCCTATGATTCGAGGAAGATCATCATTGATCTCGTGAATCAAAGAGGTTTTTGCTTGTTTTTGTTCTCATCTAATATCTACTAATTGTGGAAGAGTTCTTCTATCCTATGACTCGAGATCTATCTTTTTAGATTGTTGAATCGACAAGGATTCGGTCTTTTTGACCTTGTTTTGCCATCTCTGTGATTAGTGGTTTGTTTTTGGCCAAAGATCTTCCACCTCATCTTGGATCAGATCTCATATTTGATTTGAGACTTAGTGTTAGACTGTGTTTGCTTTGTTCAGGTGTGGTCTGGACTTATCTGGTGTGTTTACTCTGAATTTCTCCTTGAGACTCCAGATTTGCTCATCTATTTCCGTTATGCCTCACTCATCTTTTCACTATAAGCTCGTTCCGTTTTTCTTTGCTTTGAAATCACTGTAAGTCTTCTCTTACCCTTCCTCTGTGTGCTGCTGGTTATTTTGTTTGGATATCTGAGTGGTGGACTTGACCTACCATCCTTAGAGTGGCAAGGAATCCTGTCTATGTGCCTTCAGAGTTTTATCCTTGTGTGGTTATTGTTGTTCTGATTGTTCACTATGGTTGGAGAAGATTCCCCCAAGGGTCCAGAACCTCAATCCTTGATTACGAAGCTGGACTTTGGGGACCCATTGTACCTCCATCCTAGTGACACTTCAGGAGTGTCCATTTTGAATATGAAACTTCAAGGGACCTTTTGTGTGTGTGTGTGTGTGTGTGTGTGTGTGTATATATAGCATAGGTTCAAATGAGAAGTGCAAAATATATGAGAAGTAAAGAAGTAATCCTAGTCCTCCATACAGTCAAGATCGGGTTTGACTGATCAAGAATTGCGGCTTTGTTGGTCAAGAATTGCAGCTTTGACTGGTCAAAATTTGCAGTTATGCCAAAAATAAAGTGGTAGTTTCGTAACTTTTATAAATAGGCGTCAAACGAGTTCATATACAAACCATACCTAGCTTCATGATTTTGTAAATTTGGCTTCATGAATATATACATATATATTTTGGCTTCATGAATATATAATTTGGCTTCATGAATATATCATTTGGCATTTTTAACTAATTTTTTTACAAAAATACCCTAAAATACCCTTATTTTTGTAAAAAAATTAGTTAAAATGCCAAATGATATATTCATGAAGCCAAATTATATATTCATGAAGCCAAAATATATATGTATATATTCATGAAGCCAAATTTACAAAATCATGAAGCTAGGTATGGTTTGTACCCGATACCACCCCTATATATATATATATATATATATATGTGTGTGTGTGTGTGTGTGTGTGTGTGTGTGTGTGTGTGTGTGGAACTTTAAACAAGAACACCTTCTTTTGCGAAAACGCGAGAACACTCTTATCACATGTGATAATACACGTGAGGGCACCCGGTGGTTGCGGACGACTTGGCCCATGACCTAAAGTCGCATTAAAGGTCGTTTGCTTCACTACTTTAGTATCTCATGTGTATCATATGTGATGGATTACAATATCACATCGAGAATATCGTTATCACATGTGATAATATACATGAAGGGCCTAGTGGTATGCGTGTGACTTGACCCGCAACCTATGTCGCGTCGAACATTGCCCGCGTCTCCGATTTAGTATCACATGTTTATCATATGTGATGAACTATTGTATCACATGTTATTGACTATAGTAAAATGGTGTCCTTGCATTCTCACAAAATGAAGGTGTTCTCGTTTGAACCATATATATGTGTGTAGTTAAATGAGAACTCCACATATTGTTGCACGTGAATTATCCTATACAAGGCTAGCATTTAGTGTGTTGATGACATACGTTTGTTTCACAATGTCTTTGTTTCATATGTATTCGGTTTATAATGTGAAACATTTTTACGTGTAAACAAATAAATACGAAACAAACATATTGTGAAACAAATACATATTAATCAATACTCTAAATCGTAGTTTTTAATGAAGAAATCATATGAAATAACACATGATACACTAGTTCTTAAGGTTATCACAATTTTATGGGTTCTCAAAAGAAGATCCTAAATAATGTTATATAATAATTAATATAATACATGTATAATATTTTGTTTTATTTTGTTTTAACTTTTAAAAGAAAACTAATAAAAATGGTAAAAAGATAATATAAAAAAGTTTACTCTTTATTTAACGGACATTTTTAATGGAGTTAGTGACCATAAATCACTTTCAAACCAGAATAAAATTAAGAAAACAAATTTAGATTTGTCAAAGGTAAGATCTTACCTCTTACCTTTTTAATTCTTAAGGATCAAAATTAAACTTTACTATACAAATATGGGATTCTTTTTAATAATCTTGTGTTTGGTTTGTGAATTCTGAAAAAATGTAATGAAATTGCAATGTTAAATTATTTTTGGTTTGTCTTGGACCATAATGACTCATACAGAAAATGTTTGTCGAATACAAACACGGTAAATTAGCTATTTTTAATTTTATATTTTATTTCAAACATAAAATTACAGATAATCACGGAAACTAGGATACACTACTTTGATCCTGAACTAATGGATTGGACAAATTTACACATTGAAATAGAAAAGAAGAAGGCTTCTCTTTCAGATCTGGGAGACTAAGATAACACTTAAATATCGACGTCAAATTTACTTTGAAGCTATCACAAAAATATTTTTTTTTTAAATGGGTGATTTGCAAGTTAACAGAATTAAGTCATTTTATAGTTTTCATTGCATTAAATGCTCTCCTTCAACTTTAACACGTGTCTTCGTCGGATTTGTTGATCCATGCATGTTTGTTCTTTTCACTTCAGCCTTTTGTGTTGATGTAGACAAGTGTTAACCCTTCTCATCCTTTGGATGCTGGTGGAACCGTAAAGTATGATAAGTATCAATTAAATAATACTTTAGAACATATTTATACTGGCATGCCTTATGGGCACGTTCCCATACATTAGGATGTGAGTCAGGAAGAGTTGGTGAACCAAACTTGTTGGCTAGGCTTTCACTTCAAATTCGGGTTGCCAGTAGTAGTATTTGTCACACTACTATTGACTGTGTCTTGTATTGATCTTATTTTGGCTAGACGACAAACCACTCCGCTTTCTAACCACTCTTCAACTAATCTTCGATTTTGTTGAAGGCCCTTTACTCTTTGAACAATACAAACTTATTAAATAATACGGAATTTTCAAAAAAGAGTATTTAGGGTATTTACCAATATTTCATTTCAATTGCAAAAACTAAGGTGGCGTTTGGTTCGTTGTAATTTCGACGAATTTGAAGGAATTGGAATGTTCAATTCCATTGACTAAATTTTGTTCCTGCGTTTGGTTAGTCTTTTGAGTTTTCGTAAGGAATTTGAATTCCACAAATAATGGAATGTAAATCCCTTAGTGGTTTTTGGTTCGTGGGATTCCAACGGAATTGGAATGGTCAGTTTCATTGACCAAATTCCATTCATCTATTTGGTTATCTTTTTCAATGGAATTATATTCCTTTAAAATACATGAATTCCACCATTCGCATATTTCTTCATTCCATCGCTGCAACTAAGGAATTGAAATCCATTCCTTGCATTCTTTTTAAAAGGACTATCCTACCCTTCTGTATTGAAACCACATCAGATTTTTAATGTTTCTGAGTTTCAACGATGTTCACAAACTTTCTTCATCTCTCGACATGTAACATCGTCCACCAATTTTAGATATTCACAATTAACATCGTCATCCTCTTCTATCTGCAAAGCTCATCTTCTTCGACATTGCTCTCTTTCCACGAGTTTGCGTCTCTCGGTGATACCATTCATGGATTTGTTTTTCTCTTGAGTTGTTTATTTTATCGTTTGTGGTTTCTCGATTTCCAATTCCTTTGACATATTTCATTTCATCAAAAAATAAAATTGTTAACCAAACATCCCTTCAATTCTATGAACCAAATAAACATATTCAAATTTATTTAATATATTTCATTCTAAATATCTGTAAACCAAACATATGGTCAAATTTAATAACATTTAATTCCAATTTTTCTTTCAAAATTAAATTACTTTAACAAATTTTATTATTTTCTAGACCTTCAATTCAATTTGTTTAAAAAGACGTGTTATAAATACCACGTTGTACAATAAAGTCGCACCGTGGATTCAAACCTCACGTCGTCACGTGGGTCAAGTCTACGAGTTTTGCTGAGTCCACTAAAAATAAAGAAAAAAGACAAAAAAATAATAATAATAATAAATCAACTTCTTCCTTCCGCTCTCCAGTCTCCACCCACTTCTGCAGAATAAAAAATCATATGCTACTTTATTCCCTTTAATTCATTTTTGACAATATAAAAATAAAAAGCCAATAAATAACTATAATCGGATCGCTTATCAAATATTTATTTAATATCACTTATTTTACTAGAGTAATATGATATATAATAGAGAAATTAATTATTTTACATCAAGTTCATAATTGACTTATAGATATATTTTATCTCTCTCCAATTTAACCAAAATACCCAAAAAATCCGTAAAACATTCCTCGATCACGGACTCAAAAAAAAGAATTTCAATTTTAACCCCTAGAGTCCGCGATGTTTGTCCGCGGAGTCAGCGAAACGCCCTGGAAAATGTCAATTTTACAACTTTGTTCCCTGAAAATGAAAAATGAACTTGGGGTGTTTTTTTTCCCTGAGTCCACGATCGAGAACTTGAGTCCGCGATCAAAGACTCAAGGGTTAACAAATGAAAAAAAATTCCCTGAGTCCACGATCGAGGGGTGTTTCACACGGGATTTTTAGGTATTTTGGTAAAGTTGGAGAGAGATGATGTATATTTGTAACTTAATTTTGAACTTGGGGTAAAATAATTAATTTCCCTATATAATAACCAATAATGCTATTTGATAAGTTTTTATTATGTAAAAAGACGTTTGTCATCAATCTATTTTCATGACTAATAATATAAAAAAGATAAATAATTGGTAGATGTTTTTCTAATAAATATTTAAGAGCATCTCTAACAAGTTTGTTATAATTTTTCTAAAGTAGAGAATCAAAAGTTAAAATCTCTAAGACGACCCGTACCGGCCTCGGGTAGGGGTGCGGGCTCGGCCGAGGTGGCAAGTGGGTAGGGAGCGGGTAAGCGGGTAGGGGGTACGGGGGGGGGGGGGGGGGGGGGGGGGGGGAGCGGGTAGCGGGCGGGTACGGGGGAGCGGGTTCGTGGACCCGATGGAACCCGGGGGTGTGTGTGAGGAGGGTGGGTGTGGGGGGTAGGTAGCGGGTAGTATTGGGTTCAGTGGGTAGGCGGTACTCCACTTTTGGGTAAGGATTGGGTAAGGATTGGGTAAGGAGGGTATGAAAGATAAAAGATGATGTGGCGCTGAGGTGGCAAGTGGGTTCATTGGGTACGGGTACTCATGGCCTAAATAGAGTTGCATTCATTTCCAACAAATTCTCTATTTTAGAGATTTTAACACAAGTTATATTAATATAATATTCTTTAATTTATGTTTCCAATACATTTTTTTAAAAAAAACTTAATATAAAATGATAAAAGTTTAATGTTATTGGTGAGATTAAATAAAATAATATTTCTCTCTCATATTTAGAGAATTATAGAGAGTTCTCTATATTTAGAGATTTTTTCATTAATCTCTATTTTAGCAAACAAGATAACAATGCTTCTAGAGAAAAGTAGCAAAAACAAAAACCCATATTTTTCTATTTTAGCAATGTTGTTGGAGAGCATCCATGTCCATCTTGCTAGAGACCTTGTAAGATGACATCGTTTGTCATGTAAATAGCAAGGTCTTGCAAGATACTCTTACATTTGCTAAGTTAGCAAGATATTGTAAGATACTTTTACATAGGGGTGTGCAAAACCCGTATAATCTGAAATCTGAACCCGAACCCAAACCGAAAATAAAGTATTTTTTGCAATACCCGAATACCCCGAAATCCGAAAATCCGAAACCCGACTTTTGGGGGAATGTTTGGGTTCGGGTCGGGTTTGATCTTTGGCCACCCGACCCGTCCGAAAACCCGAAATAATATACATATATATTTTAAATATTATATAAATATAATTATTTATCTAATTATATTTAGAAAATCGTAAATTATAGTCGGTAGAAATGTTTTTTAATTTTTAAACTTATTATCGATTTTATCAATCTCTCGTTTGATTGAATAAATCCTTAAAATCGATTGATTTTATATATGCTTTTTGTATTATAATAATACCCGAACCCGACCGACATTAACCCGAAACCCGACCAACCCGAACTCGAAGAAATCCGAAATCCGAAACCTAAAGTTCAGGTCTTGATTTTCATATCCGAAATCTGATCGGGTTTTCCGTTTGTTCACCCGAACCGCCCGATGCACACCCCTACTTTTACACTTGCTAAATTAACAAGATTTAGGGTTTTGCTGTTGGAATCGTTCAGATCATCGATTCCATTCAGATTTGACATCCTTGTCGATCTCCTCATGAATCTGTCAAAAGTCTTCTGTTTACACAGTGCTGTGTGTGTGTGTGTATCTTCGCAGAAAAGAAAACAAGAGAACAAGGGTAATATGTACAAACTGATATCTTATTATTCACAAATATGTTCAATATATATACTGCACGAAGGGGTGCTTTCTGAACCAACACACTGGTTCAGAATTGGGGCCAGAATTAACTGCTCCCCAACTGCCCTTAAGTATATTTCAATACTTAATTAATTACATAATAATAATACACATAACAATAAACTAAGGTTTCTAAATTAGATTTAAATCATTAGTTTCCAACATTCCCCCCTAATGATTTAATCTAATCATCTTCTTTCCTGCAGCAGTCTTCAGTCTTCACGGGTCCTTTTATGCTGGTATCTTCAACCCCTCCGGGTAAATCTTCTCCTTTTGGTAAACCTAAACCCAACGCCTCACTTGCACCCTTGCACTCCTTTGCCTTTGGTGCTAACTCGTCCCTCGAGTATCTTGTGGCGGTATCGTAGTAGGCTCCCAACAGTCCAAGGTGTGTCATGTACACCTTCTTGATACCTCTTGCATAATAACTTGAAAAACCCAAAGCTTTTGCTACATCTTCCCACTTACATTTTGTGGTCACATACACATGACCTCCAAAACCTTGTACTGTTAAATAAACGTCCAACAAACATATTTTGACTCCGTGTATTTCAACCTGAGTAACCCTTTCTTCACAATTCAAGTAGTCTTTATAGAACCACTCTACTAACTTTTCAAAATGCTCCTTAACGAGGCTCTTACAACCTTCCTTGATTTCTTCTTCATTAACCATTTTTAAGAAATCAATCATGCTATCAAAGTTATCTTTAGATGGCACTCTTTCATATTTTTTTCCATCTAACCTTTCTTCAATTGACAAACCATCATAAAAGGAATCAAAATACTTTACCACTTCGTTGATTGCCTTTTCTTTAATGAGATCAAGTTCTTGTAGGTCTTTGTTGCTACATTTCAATCACATGCCTTCACTGCCTTCTCCGTTTTCATCGCTGTTGTCATCATCACAGGCTTCCTCTTTCTCTTTATCATACTCCCCCTCAAAGGCTCTCTCTAGAATGGCTTTCGTGTTTTGGAATCTCACCCTAAATCCTTGCACAATTAATTGTTGAAGGCTCAACACATTTAGTGCACAATTAGGCACTAAATAAACGCCCGCTATTAGATAGTTTCTTGCCTCGGTTGACACCACAACTTCACCAAAACCTTCAACTTTAATTCCCATACTACTTGTGCCAATAGAACCTTTCTTGAAGTGTTTAAACAAATCTATATTTGCTGTCATATGGCGTGGATACTCATCTGATATATACCAGATTTCGTTCCACCCATGTTCATCCGACCCGACTACGGTCCAATTCGGTGTAGGTATGATAAACTTATCAGAAAAAGTGCTTGTTATCTTCTTCTTTGACTTTACACAACCTCCTAATTCTTGTGAATTCCTTTCCTTGAAAAAAAAAACCTTTTATTCATGTTTGGACAATTCCAATACATGTGTCCACGAGAAAAACAAAGATAACATCGTGCTTTCTTCATTTTCTACTCAAGAACAACGAGGGCTGCGGTTTACTTATTGGAAAATCGCTTTCACGAAGGTTCAAACGGTCCAGTCTTTTTAGCACTTCTTTCCTTCGTAGATGCCATAGTTTCCTCTTGAATTGGTCGCTGTCCCTTGCATCGTAATCACGAGTTTCTTGAGTCCTTGAATTCTCCGTTTCACGATCAATACTTCCCAACGATCGGCCCAACCTTGGGCTCTGATACCAATTGTTGGAATCGTTCAGATCATCGATTCCATTCAGATTTGACA
This sequence comes from Saussurea involucrata, assembly GCA_033807775.1. Taxonomy (NCBI): domain Eukaryota; kingdom Viridiplantae; phylum Streptophyta; class Magnoliopsida; order Asterales; family Asteraceae; genus Saussurea; species Saussurea involucrata. The sequence continues at coordinate 68,288,699 of CM066316.1, forward strand.
ACCTTGTCGATCTCCTCATGAATCTGTCAAAAGTCTTCTGTTTACACAGTGCTGTGTGTGTGTGTGTATCTTCGCAGAAAAGAAAACAAGAGAACAAGGGTAATATGTACAAACTGATATCTTATTATTCACAAATATGTTCAATATACATACTGCACGAAGGGGTGCTTTCTGAACCAACACACTGGTTCAAAATTGGTGCCAGAATTAACTGCTCCCCAACTGCCCTTATTTCAATACTTAATTAATTACATAATAATAATACACATTACAATAAACTAAGGTTTCTAAATTAGATTTAAATCATTAGTTTCCAACATTTGCAAGATGTGGACCACTAAATTTAATAAAATATTATTATTATTATTATTATATACTTTTGTTATATTAATTTATTACAGTTTTTATTTCCAATTTCGTCACCCCTCTCTTTGTATGATTCTATCTGTATATATATGTACGTATGTACATTATACAGAAACACATAACTGTAATTCATATTTGATCATTGCCATTAACATTCGAAACCACGCCAACCACCTTCTCAAAAACACAATATTTGGCTACAATGGCTGCTGCTTCAGCTTCTCTGCAATCAATCTCTGCATCTTTCAAGTTTTCAGCTTCCAAAGCTGCTAAACTCTTGCCCACTAATCTCCTTTCATTCAAGAGCTCCAATAACCCTGTTTTCACTCAGACACTCACCGCCGCCGCCACCAACGCCTCCGGCAGCCGCAGATCGTTCAGTGTCAAGAATCAGAGCAACCCAACAGAATCTTCCAGACCCAGTAAGTAAAGTCGAGTTTTTAGTCCAAAATTTTACAAAACATTTATGTTTTTTTTTGTACGATGATTTGCAGCTAAAGTTCATGAACTCTGTGTGTACGAGATGAACGAGGGCGACCGTGGCAGCCCTGCGTATCTCCGATTGGGTCAAAAACCTGTGAATTCCCTCGGTGATCTTGTTCCGTTTTCCAATAAAGTAAGTTTAGATCTTTGTTGTTTATTTCGTCAGTTTAGTTTACCGGAAAAAAGGCCAAAAGATCTGAAGGTTTTAATTCAGATTAAGAGGCAACCTCTGAATCGTTCAGATGTGAATCTTGTTTGGCAAAAAAAGTCTTGTCTCTTAATGGTTCTAAAACACTCTGATTTAGCATCTCGGGTCTAACCATTCACCATTTCATGCTGACGCCTTAACCATTCTGACTCTTGTTTAAGTGGTCAGAATGGTTTGATGCAGAATGATTAAGATGGTCTTATGATATAGTACCAAATGAAATGCAGTTGTTTGGTAATTGTTTAGTGAAATTAGGGCGCTGAATGGTAAAGGGAGGTCCAAGATACAAAATCATTGAGAGTGTTTTAAGACCATTAATAGTTAAACTTTTTTTTTGCCAAACAAGATTCACCTCTTAACTACACAAAGGTTACCTCTTAACGATTCAGAGGTTACCTCTTAATGGAACTATTGGTTTACTCCGGCGAGGGACCTGACGGCGAGATTTTTGATTCCGGTGCAGGTGTACAGTGCGGATCTTCAGACGAGGTTGGGAATCACCGCCGGAATTTGCATTCTGATCAAAAACATTCCGGAGAAGAAAGGGGACAGGTACGAGGCTTGTTATAGCTTTCACTTGGGAGAATATGGGCAGATATCAGTGCAGGGTGCTTATTTAACGACGGAGGAAACCTACCTTTGCATCACCGGCGGCACCGGGATCTTCGCCGGAGCTTATGGTCAAGTCAAGCTTCAGCAGCTAGTGTTCCCTTTCAAGTTGTTCTATACTTTCTACTTGCAGGGTTTAGCTGCTGATCTACCACCGGAGTTGCTGGTCACACCTGTTCCTCCGTCGCCTGATGTACAGGCGTCGCCGGCGGCCAAGTCTGCTCAGCCTGGGGCCACGTGTCGTAACTTTACTGATTAAATTTATGATGGTGAAAGGCACTATTTAGTTTACTTTTTGTTATTGGGTGGAAGATGGTGCATGTGGGTAGTGCTTTTAGGTTGAGAGAAAAAAAATGAAAAAGAAAAAAAAAAGGTTTGAGATTTGGATCAAACTCATAAATAATGAAAATATTTGTTCCATTGTGTTCTACATTCTCAAATTACCAACTTGGAATGTTTGATTAGTAGGGTGGTGAGTAGGGATGGAAACGGGGCGGGTATTAGGTGGGTAATGCATCCCTTGTCCCCGACCCTGACCCTCGTTTAAGCCTCCCGTCCCCGACTAATCCCCGACGGGTTCGGGGGAGAAAATCCCCGACGGGTACGGGGAACCCGTTGGGTACCCGTTTACGGAAAAAAAAATTAAATTATTTTTAAATAAAATGAAATTAGCGAGTTTTTAATTTTAAAACAAATAAATAAACCTCAAGTTTCAAAAACATATAATGATATAATCAACCACGTGTAATCGTACTTCATGACAAATTTTAAAATATAAAATTACTAAGCAACAAAAAAAAGAAACTAAATAAATTATATATAAAAATTATATCGGGTATTATTAGAGGTGGGTAGTACCATCCCCGACCCCGAACCCGCTTCGAGTATTAAAAACAATACCCGTCCCCGCCCCGTTACCCGATTAGTCGGGGAATCCCCGCCCCGTTAGGAGAGGGTACCCGCGGGTACCCGATCCGACGGGTAAAATTTCCATCACTAGTGGTGAGCATTTTATATCCTATACAACTCTTTAATAATTTTATCTAATATATTATAAAATAACCGTCTATTGAAGAATGGAAAAAATCTGTATATATCTCATCCCTTTAGATCGTATCTACCACAGGGATAAAAAATCTTTCTCCCCTTTTTTTCTTGAGCTATGAATCAAATATTTACACATCATATTTATTTTATTGACATGTAAAGATAACAATGTGTTAAATTAATAAAATATAAGTTGTGTAAAAAGTTACACTACATTCTCCTAGAAGAAAGAGAGTCTTGAGATAGAAAATATTAATGATTTTTATTTCTATATGTTAAATTAATAAAATATAAATTGTGTAAAAAGTTGATTGGTAAGACAGGTTTAGCACATGGAAAAAGGGGATAAGAGATTTACTGAGTTTGTTTGGTTTATCATGACAAATGTCATGTGTAAAATATCGAGTTGCTAAATTGGATATTTGACACTATCTCATGATATTTTTGAAATTTGCTTTGCAAAGGGTTGTCGGTATGTCCTTAACTAGACTAGGTGTTCTTGTTTGTAGTCAAGCATTTGAGGCAAGTTTTGTTTTCAAGTTGGAATGCTTGAAAGGTTTGTTTAGTGACATTATATATTTTGGAGTGTTGTGCCACCAATCGCTTGAGAAACAGGATCTAGGTTGGATTTAACAGTTTGCAATTAGATATGGACAAAATCTTTGCCAGGATGGTTTCTCTTTTAAAGTCACATCAAACGTTATCATATAATTGGGTTGAATATCATTGGTTTTATAATATGATCTTACTAAACCTCAATGGCCACAAGTTATGTACGCCTGGATTCAAATCCTGGGCAGATGAGTTATTCCGTCACATCCTCCAAGGCCTTAACCAGTACTTCACAGCCCTTATAACAGGTTCATTTGGTCTCACACCCTTTATAGTAGTAGTTGCAGGTTGATTGTAAAGTAGAGGTATGCCTATTCAAACATTTTAGATTGTGTTTATTTTACAAATATTCTATTTTTCAAAACTTTTTTACAAGAAAAGTACTATACTTAATCATCAGCGGTGGTAACTCAACTGTTAAGAACTTGGATTTTCTCTCTATTTTGAGTCTTGTTAAGACTATTGTATGTTTGACTTATTGTTAATTTCAAGATATTGTGGTATTAGTTAAGGAAAACACAAATTGATCTGTACACACAATTATAAAACAATGTTCTATTTGGTATTTACAACAAGCAATATGAAAAACATTAAGGGGTCGTTTACCTAATCACTTACCCGGTAGATGCTTACCGGTAAAATTCAACACTATAACTTACTTACCGGGTAAAATTTTAGTCCACCAAAAAACAAAACTTTTCCTGGTAAACGCTAACCGTGATAAGAGTCGTCACACTCACTTACCAGGTAACACTCTTGGTCATTGTATTTGCTCTTACCAGGTAAGATTCTTGGTCCTTACCATATTCATCCGATAAGGTAATATGACTTGGTAGACACTTACTCAGGTAAGCATTTGATAAACGTCATCTAAATTCCTTACAATGAGGTTGAGAGTTCCCTAAACCCAATTGTGTAGTGTCCCCTCCCTAATTGTGTGTGGGGTCCCTAACAATCTATCCCTAATGCCAAATATAATAACATACCATAATGAAAATTTTGTATAGTATAGAAAAACATTATCCAAAAAAAACCCATAATATTTCAAGGGGCCCAAGAATACTCAAAACCCTAATCCTCATTCAAATTTTCTAATCCTCATCCCTGCCTTCATTTTCATTGGAGAATATGATTATATCTCATCTTCATCTTCAACTAGGAATGTGGATCCTCAAGAGGAAATCAAAGATTTTTCCTCATATATACCATTCATTTTTTAAATATCTATAATAATATTTTATGTCTAAACTTAAATAACTGCATAACTATAAACTTTAATAAACTAAATTTAGAGATTTCCAATAAAAAGAATGGTGGAAAATATGAAAGATTAAGGGATTTTTTATAAATTTAACTTTTTATATTATATTTATGTTATATATATATATATATATATATATATATATATATAGAGAGAGAGAGAGAGAGAGAGAGAGTGCCCTTCTTTTGTTAACCAGTCATTTAGTGTTAACTGTGTTAATTAATCAGGACCATTAATTATCAAAATCAATGGCTAAGATTAAAATGGTTTTTTAATTCATAATTAAATAAAAAACACGGTTGATTTTGCTTGAAGCATATATGCACAGGGGTATTCTTGTCAATTAACAAACATTTGTAACTATCAGATAAGGAATGGGTTAATCACGCGCTACTTTCACGGACCTGTTATCTCGCCCTTATTTAGAAACAAAATCAAAAACCCTATTCTCTCTCCAATATCGATTCAAACCAAAATCAGTGGGATACAAAATCGATACAAATCGATTCCAAAATCAACAAGTGCAATCGATTCAAACCAAAATCAACAAGTGCAATCGATACAAATCGATTCCAAATCGATCAAAAGCAAATCGATTCCAATCGATTCCAAGAAGGTCGATTACACAAAGAGGCTGAAACAAGGCGATTCCATACGAACTCTCACAACAAATCAGTGGTTTTCGGGGCTAAAATCAACAGGTGTAACAACCGGGTTTCTAGCAAAATGTGAAAGTTTGGTGGCTAAAGTCTAAGAAAGGAAAGTTTGTGTTGAGGGACTTTTTGGCAATTTGAGAAAGATATAAAAGGACCCAAATCCCTAGGTTTAGCAAAATTCATTCTTTGCTTGTGGTGTTTGACGGCTGAGATGAAAGGAGGGAAGAAGAAAAGAAGCTTTTGGGAGAGAAATCAAAGAGAAGAAGAAATCAATGAAGGTAAATTCCTCCAAATCCTTCCTCTATGCTATTTAATGTTTCCTCTCTGAATGGTCTAAGAATTTGTGTGAGAAAACCATGATTTCAATGGGTTCTTCACCCAAATACCCTTAAAAGTGTATTTTGGGGTTTTGGTTTTTATAAACTGATTTAGAGGTAATAAGTGAGTTTAAATGGGTGTTTCTGGTTGGGGAATGAACCCCAGCAATTGTCTAATCAAAGAAATGGCAGAAAATCAGTTTTAATCATTTTTGGGGAGTGAGTTTTTCCCCAGTCCGAAGTTACCGGATGTCGCCCCGTCCGGACAGTAGTGTCCGGACAGTGGGGGTTTCCGGATGGTGCTCATAAGTGTCCGGGTGTCGAGGGTTTCCGGGTAAGTCACAGTATCGATCAGCTCCGGTCTCCGGATGAGATGTCCGGAAAGTGTGTATGCCCGGAAAGTTTACGTGTGTCCGGTAAGGTTGTGTGTGTCCGGAAAGATATTGTGTACGGAAAGTGGGTATGTCCGGAAAGCGCAGTAAACGGACAGTAGGGTCGGACAGTTTAATGTGATGAAAATCTAATATTCTTAGGTGTCCTATTCGTTTAGCTCGGGAGTATATCAAGAGTGCGTTCAACACTAACCTAAGGTGAGTTCCCTAAACCCTTTTTACACGACATGAGATGTTAAATGTTTTTACTGATTATGGTTCGTTTATGAGCATGAAACGTTTACCAACTGTTACGCATGTTTTCCATGAGAATTATATTTCATTGAAAAGACTATTTAGCATGATGAACTTATTGTTAACGATTTACAAAGATTCCAAGTTTCATGATTTATGATACTTTATATGTATGCTATGTGGAGTCGGTCTGCATAGTGGGATCTGAGGACCTCGGGATCCGATGATCCCTTGGGCTTTTATGACGAGCTTGTAGGAGGAAATTTGTTTCCTTTCTACTCGGATTTGTGACGAGCTTGTAGGAGGGAATTTGTTTCCTTCCTACTCGGATAGAGGGGAGTCTGCTTGGGCCCTGGTATGAGGCGAGAGGGGAGTCTGCTTGGGCCCCGATCGCAGTTAGCTTATGCGATCCTTAAACACTGTGCAGTACCATGATTGATGCTTATGTGGAGAATGCTAATGTTTTTGTATAAAATGATTTTATACTGTTGATGTACGCTTTTACGGAGGGAATTCACTAGACCTTTTGGTCTAACCCTCACTTTTAAAACAAAACCATTTTTCAAGTAAGCAAATAGTAGAAGGCTCAGGTAAGTGAGCAAGAGCAAGATAAAGTACAGATGCATTTAGAAACAGTGCCGGTGCCACTTTTAGTAGTAGCTGTTCTCAGTTGTGTATAGGTTGTTTCCGCCAACCTAAGTTTTGGAGGCAGATGTAAAGAAATTTTGGGACCCAGTTTTGTAATGTTTATGATGTAATGATACGCTTGTCCTATTGTATTTTTGGGCTGTTACAAATGGTATCAGAGCCATAGTTTAAGGGATTTAGGTGACCGGACGGGCCTAAACTTAAACTTTGGAGTAGAAATCACAACTGAGAATCACGAAATGCATTAGGAGGGTACTATTGTAGATATCTGAAATGCGTTAGGAGGGCACTATAGTAGATATAGGACTAATAGGGTACCGAGAACAGTCATGTAAGGTAAGTTTGGGATTACACCTGGCCAGTGTAATTGTGAACTTACAGGTACATGTATGTGCTTAACCTGCCTTATTATTCCGAAGTTGTAGTCTTAAGCTAGTTATACGTCGTGTTCTAGTAATCTAAAATGATAGAAAGACCCCTGAGGGGTAGATTAAGACCCATTGTTGGGGTAGTATCATGAGAGATCATGTATGATGTGATGTATGTATACGTCGTAGAGAAGAAATGTTGTTTATACTGTTATGAGTCGTCTAGAGGTAGATCTTCGTGGGTTCGAAGAGGATGAATGATTGTTTGTGAGTAAGACTCCTGTTTCGGGAGAGTCTCAGTTCTAGAAATCGTGGGATAGATCAGTCGGGATAGTGAGGAAGGACAGTGTCGAGATCTAGAAAGCGTCAATCCAAGAGCAAGTAGAAAAATAGAGCCTGACTCTTAGTCGAGCTTTTCAATGGTAGGATCAATGAAATAAGATACCAATAGTGAATTGAAAGCATGTAGAGGTAGAATGTGAGATATTTGATCAAAACGAAAATAGTATGAAATGGTTGAGCAAGTGAGATGTGGAACGCATGTACAACAAGTTATTGCACGACCGAGAGGGCGACCATTGGTCGAAGGTAGAGTGTCAAGGATAAGTTGCGTGAGTAAAGCGGTTGACCTTGTTAGGGTGAGTAGCCTTCAATTTCAAGTAGAGTTTCATGCATGGCGTTCTTATATGTAACATGAAATTTTCACGATTTAAGTCAAATGTGTAAATATCAATTTTGATCGAAAATGAGTCACAATGTGCAGACGTAAGTCTAAAGAAAAGGTGATTTCATTAACATCGCACAATGAAATTTTGAGCTTAACGATTTGCAATATGTTTCAGACTTTTCATGATAAGTTAAGTTGTTGCAAAAAGTCAAGAAAACGTTTGCCAGCAAAAATTTTATAATCAAAATGAGTATTGACATGTTGATATTATGAAAATGAGTATGAGAACCGACTGGTTTACTCTGTGTCGGTAATCCCTTTTTTCAGAATTTTTGTCGCACGAAAAGATTTTTCCTTCAATATATTATTGTCGTGACAACATCGTTGTGGTTAAGTAAGACTAAATCTTACGGAAAGGTGCATACAAACGATTCTCAAGATCGTTGAGCAGGGCATTGGAGTCATGAGAATGTGGGGTCATGTGTACCCAAGTTGTTCCCAGTGTTGTTTTTTTTTTAAATGAGAAAATGTGTGAAATGATTTATTTACCGCGTTGTCATGCATGAAGACTATGAACTCACTAGGTCGTAGAGTATTACATTTTAAGCTAAGGAAGAACTCCAAGAGTGGAAAGATGTTGGACAAATCAGGGGAGAATATTTGTAGTTTTAGTATTGGTGTTCAAGAGGAGAGGTGAACAGTGGCAGAATCGGAAGTGGACCTTGGTACCGGTTATATGAGGGTCTGTACCCTTGTTCGGTGACTGGAAATACAGTTGCCGAGGGACGATGGTGTCCGGAGGAAGGACTAGGAGTCATCAAGGTGTTGGTTTTAGCAACTCATTATGAGTAGTGTTGTGAGGCAGAAGTGAAATGTCCACGGCGTGGGATATGAGTCTTAAGGTGATCTTGTAATTTTGGTGTTACATGAGTAAGTTTTGAAATGAGGGCGACGGATTATGAAGTTGATTATGATATGTTGGAAGGATTTGGTTCCGTAAGGAACCCGTGTTAGAGAATAGGTTAAAGAAGTATCAACAAGTTGACTATTGATGTTGAAGTCGGCAGCTGTGTAAGTTGGCTGAGGCCGAAAACCTGAACCAAAAGAGTGAAAGTTGGTAGAACACCTTGTAGGGGTGTTAAGTTAGTGAGAGACTGATGTTTTGGATAAGCGTTCTACTTACGAGGTATGAAGGGTTCGTAGAAGGATAAGGTATGTAGCACGAACGAAGCGAGTATGTAAATTATATCGTTCAGTGAGGGAATGTGCCCTGTCTATGTAAGGGCTTGGATCGTAAAGAGCTAGCAAGAACGATTACATTTGAGCTAATTGGGAACTAGGGAGTTATAGTTCAACTAGAGTTGAGAAAGGACATAGTAGCGAGATAGACTCGATTATGTATGCGGGAGAATATGAAGGAAAGTTTGAATTGTGTACGAATGACCATGAGAGACCTGGTCGGCAGTGTGATGTTAGAAGTGGAGAATGTACGAATGAATAATGGCTTCAATTGCCAAGATAAATGTGCCAGCCAGTGTTGTAGTAAAGCGATGTTAGAAAGGGGAAGCATTAGAAGGAAGCTTTTCGAGGATTTCGGATGAGGTGTACGATTTGTTAATCAAGTTATTTGAGCACGTGGTTGGTAAGTTGACTTTGTTATATGGCTTGTATCGGAATAGTGTGTCGGAGCAGCAGTGGGTGGTTACCCAAATGAGAAACCAAGTGCTCTTGGTTGTGCGAGTCATTAAGTAAGTATATTCTTGGAATCATTGGAAGTTTAAAGAAGATGATGTATGGGTTAGTCAAAATGTGGTGTAGGAGATGCGAAATCTTTAAAGAATGAGAATTGTTTCTTATGTGTGAAAGAATTATCCGAGGAGGTAATATTTGGAGATCAAAGAATGGGCAATGACTTCGAACACTGGTGTCATTTCGAGATGACTTGATTGAATGCCTTAAGTTAGAATTTTGATGCAACCGTTTGGTTATGTATAGAAATGAGAAAGTGTTGTCAGCATGTGGTAGGGTCGGAAGAGAGGGGCAAGTAATGTTTGGTGGGCGGTGCTCCACGCTAGCGTGAGGAGGTGAATATCGTATGTCGGAATAAGGGAGTAGGCTGGAAGTAGTAAGCATGGCAGTAACACCGAAAAGTGGAGTAGTATGTGTAGTTTGTCATTGGTAAGGGTGCGAACTCCTGGAAAGGGTATGAGAAAGAGGATATGTGTATGCTTTAAGTACGGGAAAGATGAATGGGTTGAGTTGGTAATGTTGTGAGAAATGTTCAAACGAACTAGTCGTTCAGTGATAGACTATTGAGAATAGCTTTGTGTGACCATGACTACTCCTCCTAGTTGAGTTAGGGTAACCGAAGTTATGTTTTATGTGACTGAATGCTCGTGGCAATCATCGAGGAATTGATGTGTTTCAGGATAATTTTAATTCGGGTAGGTGAACACTTCAACGATGGGTTTGGAGGTTCCTACTCTGAGTTACGTATAAGTGTGGAGTGGTGAAGTGGTGAGGATGTGAGAGATGGGTGTTGAACTGTGGTCGAGGCGTTCCAAGAAAAGAATGTGTTATCTGCATAGACGAATGTTTGTTGGGAGAAGTAATCTAGAAAATTCATGTACCTCGAGGAGGGAACTCCTGGGTGTGAGGTTGTCGGGATATACAAGGTTGGCCTTGTGCCAAGTTGTCAGTGAATGAAAATTTTCCTGGTTAAAGATTCTCGTTGTGGTGGCGGGAAATTCCGCCAAGTTTCTTCTTAAAAGGAGTAAAAGTGTATAAGAGACCTTATTTAATCGACTATTGTCATTATTGATCGAGTAGGAACAGTAGCCTGCAAGTTGGGGTTACTGTAAGAATTGAAGTGAATGCACCCAACATTCCATGATTCGAATTTAAAGAGGTGTGTCTGAGTCAGATGTGACAGGATCTTTGGAAGGTGACAGTTTTGGTGAGGGGTTGACTCGTAGAGGAACCCGTTGAGAAGGCGAACGGCAAGATTCGCAAGTCAAGGATCAAGGAGATCACACTGGTAAAAGTTCAGTGGCGGCTCTTAGAGGGCTAGAGGCATCTAGGAAGTAGAAGAGGACATGGAGTCCAGATACAAAATTGGTTAATCATAGTAAGGATAGAATGGTCGTTTCGTTGGAAAAGAGATTTTTTTTAATCATTTTGAAATGGATTAATCTCGGTCCTATTGTTAATCGGTGTCGCATCGCGAAATGAGTTACGGAATACATATAACTTGATTCTGGTATTTGTTGCAAAATTGGAACCGGAATTGAAGGCAAGATTACCGCATCTTTTCCAATGAGGAATTCTGGGGACGAAATTCTTTTAAGGGGGGAGTGTTGTAACAACCGGGTTTCTAGCAAAATGTGAAAGTTTGGTGGCTAAAGTCTAAGAAAGGAAAGTTTGTGTTGAGGGACTTTTTGGCAATTTGAGAAAGATATAAAAGGACCCAAATCCCTAGGTTTAGCAAAATTCATTCTTTGCTTGTGGTGTTTGGCGGCTGAGAGGAAAGGAGGGAAGAAGAAAAGAAGCTTTTGGGAGAGAAATCAAAGAGAAGAAGAAATCAGTGAAGGTAAATTCCTCCAAATCCTTTCTCTCTGCTATTTAATGTTTCCTCTCTGAATGGTCTAAGAATTTGTGTGAGAAAACCATGATTTCAATGGGTTCTTCACCCAAATACCCTTAAAAGTGTATTTTGGGGTTTTGGTTTTTATAAACCGATTTAGAGGTAATAAGTGAGTTTAAATGGGTGTTTCTGGTTGGGGAATGAACCCCAGCAGTTGTCTAATCAAAGAAATGGCAGAAAATTAGTTTTAATCATTTTTTGGGAGTGAGTTTTTCCCCAGTCCGAAGTTACCGGACGTCGCCCCGTCCGGACATTAGTGTCCGGACAGTGGGGGTTCCGGATGGTGCTCATAAGTGTCCGGGTGTCGAGGGTTTCCTGGTAAGTCACATTATTGATCAGCTCCGGTCTCCGAATGAGATGTCCGGAAAGTGTGTATGTCCGGAAAGTTTACGTGCGTCCGGTAAGGTTGTGTGTGTCCGGAAAGATATTGTGTCCGGAAAGTGGGTATGTTCGGAAAGCGCAATAAACGGACAGTAGGGTCGGATAGTTTAAGCTGATGAAAATCTAATATTCTTAGGTGTCCGATTCGTTTAGCTCGGGAGTATATCAAGAGTGCGTTCAACACTAACATAAGGTGAGTTCCCTAAACCCTTTTTACACGACATGAGATGTTAAATGTTTTTACTGATTATGGTTCGTTTATGAGCATGAAACGTTTACCAACTGTTACGCATGTTTTCCATGAGAATTATATTTCATTGAAAAGACTATTTAGCATGATGAACTTATTGTTAACGATTTACAAAGATTCCAAGTTTCATGATTTATGATACTTTATGTGTATGCTATGTGGAGTCGGTCTACACAGTGGGATCTGAGGACCTCGAGATCCGATAATCACTTGGGCTTTTATGACGAGCTTGTAGGAGGAAATTCGTTTCCTTTCTACTCGGATTTGTGACGAGCTTGTAGGAGGGAATTCGTTTCCTTCCTACTCGGATAGAGGGGAGTCTGCTTGGGCCCCGGTATGAGGCGAGAGGGGAGTCTTCTTGGGCCCCGATCGCAGTTAGCGTATGCGATCCTTAAACACTGTGCAGTACCATGATTGATGTTTATGTGGAGAATGCTAATGTTTTTGTATAAAATGATTTTATACTGTTGATGTACGTTTTTACAGAGGGAATTCACTAGACCTTTTGGTGTAACACTCGCTTTCAAAACTAAACCATTTTTCAGGTAAGCAAATAGTAGAAGGCTCAGGTAAGTGAGCAAGTGCAGGATAGAGTACAGATGCATTTAGAGACAGTGCCGGTGCCACTTTTAGTAGTAGCTGTTCTCAGTTGTGTATAGGTTGTTTCCGCCAACCTAAGTTTTGGAGGCAGATGTAAAGAAATTTTGGGACCCAGTTTTGTAATGTTTATGATCTAATGCTACGCTTGTCCTGTTGTATTTTTGGGCTGTTACAACAGGGGTGAAGCTTGTAATCGATATCCTCGAAGTAAAGCTTGAAGTTAATGGCGGAAATCACAAGTAAAAGTTTCAAAATCTAGGGTTTAGAAAAGGGTTTATATGCACAATTACATATCAAGTTTTTTGTTCATTTCAAAGGAAGAGCGATAGGATTGCAAATCTTGTTGTTGCTAGTGAAGTGGGTGAACAAGAATCGGCCATACCGGGGAAAAGTACAGAACAAGTATATGCAGTTGTGAAAGGATGCATATATGTTGTGGGTGTAAAGTGTGCATATATGCAATTTTGATATGTGCATATATGTTGCAGGTGTAAAGTGTACATATATGTAGTTGTAATATGTGCATATATGCAATTTCTAATGTGCATATATGCAATTCTCTAATGTGCATATATGCAATTCTTTGATGTGCATGTTGTAGGTGTAAAATGTGCATATATATATATATATATGCAATTTTGATATGTGCATATATGCTTCAGATGTAAAGTGTAAATATGTGCAATTGTAATATATGCATATATGCAATTCTCTGATGTGCATATATGCAATTCTATGATATGCATATAATATCATGCATATGTGAAAATTTGAGACAACACTTCGGTCTTCAGTGAAATGCATAATCGATTACCAGAAAAATTAATCGTGGAAGAAATCGTGGAAAAAAAAGACTGAAATGATAGCAGAAAAATAATGGTGGAAGAAATCGTTGAAAAAAATGACTAAATGATAAAATTAAGAGATAATAGGATGAAGATTAGCATCAATATTAAAAAATTATATAATAATAACTACCAAAATTTGATAGGTGTGATATTAGGAATGTATAATTACTTAAAGTAATTAAAATATTAATCTTCTTATACTACCCTTGAAGCAATCGTCCTATTAATATTAAAACCAAACATTTATCTTGATTCCTATTGGTCCAAAATAAGTTAACAAGGTTAACACTAAATGACTGATTAACAAAAGAAGGGACCATATATATATATATATAATTATTATCATTTGTTGGACTCGGGTTTGGAACTTGAGGGTATCCTTCCCATCGTAAATAGTCATGCCGACATTCTAAATGCAAGGATTCTCTAAACTTATCCATGTCCTCCGGTTAACTCAAGGATTCACTGATCTAACTGGGCTCCATACATATCTTTTTTGGCTTCTCTAACTTTTTTATCAGAAAACATTCATTTTTGCAAGATTCAAGAAAGAAATCTAAATAATCGGATAACGTGGGAACCCTTCATCAACAGTTGAATCTAAAATATAGATGGCCCATATTCACATGTAAAATGCCTTATAATCGTGGAATAAGTTATGGAAAAATGTAACCGCCCCTAATTATTCACAATCGTGGAGTTAGTTACCGGAAAAAAAATTAATGGAGGCTTTCCATGTTCTCCATTTGTTTAGAGTTTTCTCATTATCACACACACGCGCGCACACACACACTCATATATATTGGGAAAAAGATTCAGAGAGAACCAAAACCCATCTAAACCGTTAGATCAAGATGATCCAACGGATATGGTTAAAAAGATTGTTATAACCATCTTTAAAAAAATAACCCCCTGCCCATTTTTTAAATTGAAAATCAGAAAAATATGACCAAAACCGGAGTGAATTAAATTACACAAGAAAAATGGATCACTTTGTTATATGTATTTTATATCCAATTTTTTCATGATTCTTCGTTTTTTAGATTCTCCCTGATCTCACTTATATATACATATATATATATATATGGGTTAAATCTAGTGAGGACCAAATAAAGATTGAGAACCTTGAGGACTAATCTAGTCCATGGATTAGTATAAATCAAGGGTCATTGAAAAGCAAAGCATATTTGTAATTAAAGCAAAAAAATAAGGGTACTTTGGTCAATTTGCAAGGGAATTGAATGGGTATTTTAGATATTATTTTATTAAATCAAATAAACACTACCTCTCCCCCAATTTACTGTTAGGGTTCGTCATAGTCAAAATGAAGAACCAGTGTATTCTTTCATCTGTTTTGATTCATCCATGGCGACACTCGATAAATTCTCCACATTTGAGCTCGTAAGGCAATAATCCCTCTTCTTCCTCTAGATGCATTCTCAAATAGTGAATATAAATGGCATTACAGATTCCTTGTTGGGCTCGGTCTCTCTTTTTCCCCTTTTGATTTCTCTCTCTATATAAAATCAATTGAATTCCTATCCTTCTCTAAAAATCCCAATTTATAGGGCTCTAATTTCCAGTTTTCTATCGGTTGCATTACCTTTTCTTGATTTCAATCGTTACTAATCGGCAAGTTTATTCCTTTATTCAATCCTGTTTTTCATCATTGTATTTTTGTTGATGGTTCTCGTGCTTCTCGTATTTATCAAGGGTTTTTATTTGATTTTAGCTGCAGATCGATCTCGAAGGTTTTGAATCTCGGCTTGTCCGGAGAAGGCTAAGGAAAAAGTATTCGACGGAGATTCGAGATCAAAAGTGTTGTGGATGTAGGCTATGGTTAGGTTCGTTTAATTCCGCCATTGAAGCTGCAAAGGCTTACGATAGAGTTGCGTTTAATATGCGTCTAGGAAAAATGATTTTGAACTTCCCTTTAAAGATTGAGAAAACCCTTGATTTATGCAAAAGTTCCCTTATTTTTTTTGCTGTGATTCAACATGTGTTTCATATGGTGAATTTGTGTGTTTCATGTGATGAATCTATGTTTCATTTGGTGGATCAGTGTATTTCATATGATGAATCGATGTATTTCATATGATGAATCAGGATGAATCTATGTGTTTCATGTGATGAATCTATGGGTTTTGGTGATGAATCTATGTGTTTTGGTGAATCAGTGTATTTCATATGATGAATCGATGTATTTCATATGATGAATCATGATGAATCTGTGTGTTTCAGGTGATGAATCTATGTGTTTTGGTGAATCAGTGTATTTCATATGATGAATCGATGTATTTCATATGATGAATTTGTGTGTTTATCCTGGAAAATCATTGTGTTTCATCTGGTGAATCTGTGGGTTTTATCCGGTGAATTCATATGTTTCATCTGATGAATATGTATTACCAAAATGACAATTATGCCCTTTTCATGTGGTGAAAAGTTTCAAGTAAAACCACAAGATCAAAACCAAATTATGGCTTAGATAGGTTCTTACGGTTTTCAACCTTTTTGTGGTTCTCATTTGATTACCGTCCTATATATATATATATATATTTGTGGTTCTCATTTGATTACCGTCCTATATATATATATACACATATATATATATACACATATATATATATACATATTGTTGGGTTCACGTGAGACCAACCTGTTTTCATGAGACCATGAGACCACAAAATAACACTAAAACTTCACAGCAAAAACACTGTGAAGGTTTACCTTCACAGCGATTCATTGTGAAGGTAAGAAAAACATGGAACCTTCACAGCGAAAACACTGTGAAGGTTACCTTCACAATACCTTCACAGTCTTTTGCTGTGAAGGTTTAGTGTTATTTTTGTGGTCTCACGGGTCTCACGGAAATAGTTTGGTCTCACATGATCTCAAGTCTATATACACATATATACATATATATATACAGAAGGAGCTTCAAATGTAACCTTTTTCGTGTAAACCGTGTAAGCTCTCGATTTCATAGGTTTTTTTTGATGAATTTGTTTTATGGAATTGTTTATTTTGATGAAATTGTTTCATATCATTCATTTCTTGATGAATTTTTTTTGCGAAATTTGTAGTTTCATAGGTGAAAACGAAAAATGTATGAAACAGTTCATAAAAATGAAAAAAAAACCTATGAAACTACACATTTCATAAAAAAAATCGTCAAGAAATGAATGATATGAAACAATTTCATCAAAATAAACAATTCCATAAAAAAGTTTCATCAAAAAACCTATGAAACTACAAAGTTTACAGGTTTACACGAAAAAAAAAAGTTTACATTTGAATATGACTCTATATATACATATATATATATATATATATATATATATATATATATATATATAGAGAGAGAGAGAGAGAGAGAGATGTGTTCAAACGAGAAGGATACATATTTAAGAAAATAAAGGAATGATCTCAACCATTTGTTAAATCAAATCAATGACTATAATCAATAATGGTAAAATTAGGAATTTTTGGAAATTAAACCCAACTTTCCACCGTGGGCAAAATATTTTAGGTGTATAATGGGAACAAATAAAAAAAAATTGAATCAATTACATTATGCGGGAAAAACCCCGAGATAATCATAATCCCTATCAAATCGCAATCCAAATCATTTCCCAAAAAAATCTCAATTGATACCTACTATGGATAGAAATCTTAAAGAAAGTTTATCAAATCCCATTGCTTCTCATTCGACTCCATTGAAGCTATCTCATCCAAACCTCTCCCTTATTCAAAGTTGGATTACACATAGAATCTCAATGGATGCGACAAGTATGATTTTACTACTATACATTCCAAACCTCTGCCAGATTTTGGTTTATTGAAGTAAATCCTAGGGTTTCTGGTAACAATGGTGGTCTGATTTTGATTGAAGGACTACGAATGAGTAGTATGCTTGCAAAAAAAAAATAGGTGTTGGCAACTTTATAAATACCATTGAAGACCCACTTAACATTGATGATTTTGAGCTCAATGAAGACAACGATTGAACCCTATCAAACCCCTTATTGATGAAGCAAGTAGGTAAACATTTCAATAGTGTTAAAATATTACTGATTTATAATCATCCGTGATTCACAAATATCGATGAAGCAAGCGAGGTAAATCATATATGACGTACACGTAAAAAAACTGACATGTTCATATGATTTATAATCATTAGTGATTCACAGATGTTGTATTATGCATATCGTATTCAGAATATATTTTGGGTTCATGGGGTTCTTGTTCTTATTAGATTTAATCATGTGTTTTTCACAAATGTGGTAATATGCATATGTATTTGATTCAGAATGGGATTTGGGTTTGCTTATTCATGGTGTTGGGTTTTATGGAGTTCCAAATGTATGTTAATCATTCCTTAGTGTATGATTATGGGAAATTAATCACTTGTGACATTGGTAACATAAACTTATTTTGGGGTTTAGGATTGGGGTTAATGGTGTTCATATTTGATCATATAACATAAGTGGCATGTTTATATGAATTCTAATCATTTGTGATTCACAAAATGTTCTAATACGCATACGGTGTTTTCAAATGTAATTGGGGTTCATGGTGTTCTTGTTCATATAATTTCTAATAAGGTATGATTCACCAAATATCTAATATGCCTATGGATTTGAATCAGAACGTGATTGAGGTTGGGATTCATGGGGTTCTTGTACCTACCAAATGTTGTTAATCCACTATTGTATTATTACATGTAAAGGAATCAACGGGTCAGGAGGCTCAAATGAAATTTCAAAAACAAGGACTTATCAAAGATCTTGCTTTCAAGCCATAACACTAGCTAATTGTACACCCTCGAATTTGGAAAGAGCAACTAAATAAAAACTTTGATAAAATAACCAAATAAAGGATAAAATCCTTTCTATAAATCCATCCTTGGAAATACCTCGATTTTAAAATATATAATTAACCTCAATAATCATTAATCTTAAGTCATACACCAAGACTACATAAGGTCGGGTGTTACTCAAACCAAATACAAAGTTGCTATTCCCAATATGCGGAAGACTTCACCAAGCTATTCACTTCTTGAGCATACATCTAGCCCTCAACTCTTCACAGTGTCACTAGTACTATTTCCCAACTGGAACCTGTTGCACATGCCGACAAATAAAAAGATTAGGCTAACGCCTACTGAGTTCAAGAGTTTACATCATAATTAAAATAATTTGTTAAATGAAAGATTGCAACTTAAATCATGATTTACAGAAGGGTTTATGATAAAAATGTAAACAACTCATTTTCCAAAGCACACAAATTCTATGATGGAAGTCCCAAAATGTATATAACAATTTCCAAGATGAATTCCGATCCAAACTCACTCAAAACGTGAATAAATCTATATTATTCAAAACATTCAAAAATGGATGAGGCAAAAAACTCAACCCATAAATCATGGAAGAACAATCCATATAAATATAATACGTCACCGAAAACATGGTACTAAACCCAATACTCACGCGAGCATAAAATGGAATGAAATCCAAATACCAAAAATATGGAAATGACATGCTTCATTCAAACTTTAATATACGTGGAGGGAATTCCAATATTAAAGTCATCAATTGCAGTCAATCGCACAAGACCAACGATAATAAAGCAAGGACATTATAATATCCAAAATAATGTTGGCTGACAACGGGGGAGACCCGTATCTATTGAGAGTGGAGAACACAAAATATGTCACTCATACAACGTTAATCGTATGACACTTTCACGACATGAAAGCCCAAGTGCCCCTACGACTCCCCTCAAGTTTCACCCAAAGAGACAGCTGACCTTAGCGAGTATTACCGTGAATACCACCAAAGGCTCGGCACATTCGAGGACTACAACCATGGCATTACCCCGAATGGCGGAGATCCCAAACGCCCATCTACTCGATAGCACAACCGGACTCAGCCCTCCTAGTGCACACTTGAATGGTTAAGATCATAAAACATGTGCCTCTGGGTCAAGTCCCGCAACACCCAATTGACCATCAAATAAAGACTGAATTACGTGCATATGGATCCAAATCATCCAATGCAACACAGTCTAAGATTACATTACTACACAGGAATGACTAATGCACTCGAGCATGTAATTATTAATAAGATGCAATAAGATGCAATAAGTTTCAATAAATGCAAACCATAAATAGGACTCTAAATTGAGCCATCAAAGTCGGACAAGATGTCCCCAAGACTCCTTTAAAGTCAAAACCGAGCTAAATGCTCAAAATCCATTAGACCAATAAATAACGGTCCTCATAATGTAAAATGCATTTAAACGACACTTATGTAAATGTATACCTCAAAGGCATGATTATCCCAAAACTCGTCACGGATTAGAACAAATGGTTTTCCCAAATGGACTCATACCCTTATAATTCCAAAATGTCTCATAACACAAAAATGTGCATTTTCCCAAATGGTTTATAAAATCAATTACACCAACATGCTTAAACCATTGAATAAACTCCATTTGAGCAATAAATCATTTAAAGACATATTTATTATTTTTACTTATCAAAATATCCAAAAATCCCAAATATGGGTGTTTTACAAGGTTTATAAAGTAAACACTTCAAAAGGTCAAAACTCACCAAATAACTCAACAATTGATAATTTTATGTAAAACGTACAAATACTTGAAAAATAACATTTTTGGCATGTACAACGTTTTCACAAATCAACTTGAACTCACCTTGCTAGATTTAGGCTAAATCTAGATTTTCCCCACACTTGAGCTCCTTTGAAGAAATTTGAATCCTCAAGCCAAATCTTCCAAAAACCTAGATCCATAAGTTTCCAACCATAAATACTCATATCCAACCATTTAGAATCGTTCCTCAAACATTTTACATTAAAATCTCAACTTATACCAAAACCCTAATTTCGATAGATGAAGAAAAAAGAAGATTACGTTAACCACAACTTGCATTCACCAACAAAACACTTCTAGGTTTACTAAAAATAAAGGTTTGGGAAGTGAAGATGACTTACAAATGGGTATTTGAAGAAACCCCCAAGTTAGCTCAACAATGGTGGAAAAGTGGTGAAGAAGATGAAGATCTTGAAGCTTGAAACCTTTAAAACTTGATTTCTTCAACCCATCTTAGTATTCTTGAGGAAGGATAGAGGTGGAAGAAAATAATGGGGATTACCTTAACCTTCACAAGAATCCACCATCAAAACACCCCTAAGTCCTCATATGGAACCTCTAGCTTCAAATCTTCAAGTGAAAGGAAATGGGTTTTTGTTTGAGAGAGAAGGATGAAGAGGAGAGGAGGGATTTAGGGTTTCTTGGGGAGCAAGAACGGTTTTGAGAGAGAGAGAGAGTTTATTTCGAGTTTGAAATGAAGTGTGAGAGAGGATAGGGTTTTCTTAAAGCAAAAAGGGGAAAAACCCCGTTAGACGTCATGTGGACGTCCACTTGATGTCTTATGCAGACGTCTACTTGCATCTGGACTCAAGTTTTTGTTTCTTCCGCAGAAATAGACATTTGGCCTATGTGAACGTCCTCTTGAAGCACTATGCGGACGTCCATTTGACATAGTTCGCCCGATTTGTTGCCCGATCACTGTTTTGCTTCTTCGTTTTAGCTCTGTTTTCGCTCCGGAAAGGACCGTTGGATTCGTATTTGAATTCTCCATCCAACAAGACCATAAAATCTAGGATTCAATCCAAAATCCTATTTTTCATATGTATCTTAAAATATTGATATCTTCTAAAGATCGGGGTGTTACACTAACCAAGAAGATGACAAGATGCATCGAAACCCAAGAGTGCACGTCTTGCTTAGGTGTTGATTATTGATAGTCATTTTTTTAATATAAATGACCAATTTTTTTTACAATTTTTCATATTGAAAGAAGGTTTACATTTTAAAACATCATCTTTCTAAAATACACCATTTCAAAATACGAAATAACATCTTTCAATGACGAGGGAGACCCATTTTCATTGGATGTGGTGGAACACAAAATAAGTCACGTATCATCGTTGTCGAGTTTCACCTCAAGGCCATCAAACGATCCTAATGCTTACTCTCAAAGGTTTCAAGATGAGAATATCAAAACTTCTCCCTTGATTAATACCAAGGGTTCAAGTGATAACATCAAAACTCCTTACTTGTCATAACCAAATGACCCAATTTAAGAACCTCAAAACTCCTCAATTGAATAGACCTACCAGATTTAATACGAGAACATCAAAACTCCTCACTTGATCAAAACAATCAATCCTCATGCATATGGATTCAAAGCAATAAAATCATTATTTTCATGATTTAAACTTGGAAGACCAATTAAGTCCAAATGACATGTATTTCCATGTAAATATGCAAACATATGCGTAAAATGTCTAAGAGCAAAACCTCAAGTAATTATGCAAAATATGCATTTCAATTTTCAAATATTAATGTTCAACCAACAGAGTAGGATAAATTCCAAAACTCAATTAAACAAGGTTTAGTTAACCAAAATCCATAATTTATAAACCACATCAATAATAGTCAATAGGAGTTAACTAAAGACACGTTTCCTTAATATTTAAACATTCTCATGTACACAAATATGAATGAATCAAATGTATCATCCAATGATCGGATAAATAATCTCAAGATAACAATCACATGTTTAGATTCCCTAAATGTCCAATCAATCCAACACCATGCATTTTGTTGGTCCCGAAGGGTTATACAAGTTTGTAGAAGGGGGGGGGGGGGGTTGAATACAAACACACATATTTTTACTTTCTAAATTGTTTATTGATATAATCAAACAATTTACAACTTGTTGCGGAACAAGATTAAGGATTAACCTAATCTAAACAAGTTAAGAACACTAAGTTTCTTGCACTAGAATTAAGACAGAAAGAAGATAAGAATATTACGAATAATATTCTAACACTAAGAGAGAAAGAAGAAGATGGTCGAGCACTTCATTTCTGAAGTAGGGTTCTTCTTATATACTGCATGCATTTAATGCATGGCAGTATTACTTTATATGTGGCAGCAGCTGATTGGTTGCATGGGTTGACCTTTGTAGACAACCTTAGTAGTCGTATGGTGTACAGTGTAGAATCAGAGTTGGTTGTACGATTATGGACAGAAGGGATGTCCGTTCTGACATTTCATACGGAGACGTGCAAGGGGGAAAGACAAAAGTAACTTGTAGAGTAGACCTCATGATCAGCGTTCGTTGAACAGTTCTTTATCAGCGAATGATAAAGCTCAGCGATCGCTGAAGTCTTCTACTTGAAACTTCACGTTGAGTGGACAGGTCTTGCTTCGCTGATATCCGCATCATTTCATTAGTAGACTTGTCGCTGGTTCTTGGGCTTGATCTTCGACTTCAGCATAGAACCTCTGTTGATGTGAAACTTGTCTTCAGGGATAATAAGTAAACAACTAAACTATCAGCGATCACCAAAAGTACTGAACAGGCTCAGAGCTTTATGGTGAACAGTGTTCGCTGAATACTTAAACTTAAATAGCGAGAGTTCCTATCAGCGGTACTGTAGAGTCATAGTACTTATCAGCGATAGTGAAACTCTAATACCTATTGTCTACTTACAATTTTCACTAAGTGTTTCTTTAAAGGGTCATTATCAAATCACTGAGGGTTTGGATCAACAATCTCCCCCTATTTGATTATGACATAGCAATGAAGGAAAATTGCTAAATATGAAAACATAAGGATAAAAAGAACTGATAAAATATTTGTCCCTTGTTTTCTGGGATCTTTTGAGTACTGATGGAGTAAAGTACATTCGCTGAAATTTTTCTTTGAACTTCGTAAAGGTTACAAAGGGAAGTGGAAAAATTATAAGTACAGCAAATAAATTTACAAGTACAAAAGATATTAGCTGATAAAGATAGAAGAAATACAAGGAAATCCTATTAGCCTTCAAAAGGTTCTTCCTTAAAGAGAAGTTCATCAAGGGTCTTTGTTGTAGGGATCATCCAGTCAGGGACAGTTTCTCCCTGATTTCTTCTTTCTTGTGCTTCTTTGAAGATCAGGGGCTTGAGATATCGTACCTGAAGGTCGCGTCTGAATTCACACCAATAGATGAGATCCCTGAGCTGTTCGATGGGAGTGATGGGAAGCTCAGAGACACGTTGAAAACGTTGTCCTTCATCATAGTCGTGAAAGAAGATACCATAAGGTTCGCTTATGACTTTTCCGGGAATGAATCGTTCACCAGGAGGCAGAGAGGTGTCAAGCGCTGAGAGGTCAGGTTCAGGACCAAGTACTTCAGCACGTGAAAAACCAATGCCTGTTTCGTTCCGGATAGTAGGACCTAAATCTGAAGGTTTAGACTTTTTCTTTGCAGAGGCCCTTCTTTGTTGAGTTGCAAGAGGAGTGGGAGGAGGAATATCCATAGCAGAAGACACCAAGTCGATCTATCGATTTATAAGCTTTTCGACATGATCCTTGTATTTAGAACGTGAGCGCTGAATGGATATTCTGATCTCCAACCATTCAGAGAGACCGTACTTCGTGATAGCATCAGCATAGAAGGTTTCCGTTGTACCGTTTTCTCTTAATATCTCGACTTCAACAATTGGAACTTTGATGGTCGATTTTCCAGTGATATGTACCTTGTTAATTCTGGCAGCCCGATATCAAAAGTGTACTTTCTCTTTGCACCATTTCAAGGTAGATTGAGATACCTTGGTCTTTTCTTCGATAATCTTCTGGGCGTCTTCTCATAACTGACGTTGAACTTCGATGGGACTTCTTTTCAGTGCGGGATCTTTCACCGATTATTGGGCAAGCTGAATGGCGAGAGCCTTATCTTTATCTTCAGCTTCCTTTCTTTCGGCGAGTAACCTTTCAGCTCTGAGGTGATCAACGAATTCCTTCTTTGATAGTCTGAACTTTTGAGGAACAGGAACTTTGGAGCGAGGGAGGATGATTCGCTGATCCTCGAACTTCTTGATTATCTCTTCTCTCCTTTTCTGATCCTCTTCACTTAGCTTTTGAGGAGCTAAGGAAGGTATGTTTTGTGAGAGAGCAATTGTTCTTCAGGTTCATCGGTCTCAGTGATTAAATCCACGACCAGGATTATTTCTTCAGCTCTTATGGCTGGGATTATTGTTGGTGCAGCAGTGGGGACTTCAGCTGGATCCTCAAGCAGGGGAGAGGACTAGCTGAAACACAGCGATCGTTTAAGTAAGATCATGGGAAGAAAGAGATAGAGAAAGGAATATGGTTAAGTGTATAGAGGTTTTATGAAGAGGAGAACTGAGATAGAGAAGGGATAGAGGAGGGATGCAGAGTAAGGGAAGAGGAGATATTGTACCTGACAAACTGGCTTTATCTGAAGGATGGCCAGATTGTCTTCTGCAGCGAGGCCTTTGTTTTTGCCTTTGTCAGCTTCAGACGCTGCCAACTTTGTCTTAGTCGTCTCCCCTGATGGTTCCTTTATAGAAATCCATTTCATAGGGACCTTCTTGGGCTCAACAAAGAATTCATCATCATCATCATCGTCATCATCATCATTTTTATGAGTTGATGATGGTTCATCGTCAGAGATGTCGACAGCTTCATCGTCTCCAGCTTCTTCTTCAGACTCGTCCTCATCAGCGTAAGGTTCGGTCACATCAGCAACAACTTCCTTATGTTGCTCTTCGAGTTGCTCCCCCTCAGATATAGAGGGAGGTTTCTCGGTTCCCTCAGGGTTTTCAACTCCCTGAGGTTTATCAGAAGAAGCAGCAACAGCTTCAGTTTCATTTGTCTCCCAATCTTCAGCATGGGGAAGACATTCTTGAACCTTCTCCCCCTCTTCCTCGTGATGAGGTGGGGAGGAAACATCAATATCAGCATTAGTATGAGAATCACTGTCTTCTTGGCCAGTGAGTCCCATGCATAATTCAACCACTGCTAATCTGTCATCTAGGCCAGATATATCAGGAGCGAGTCTTTGAAGATCCTCTCGATCAGCCTGAGTGAAGTGCGAAGGAGTACAGGTTGGAGCGTTCAGGCGATCGAGGACTTGCTGCAGTAGATTGGTGGCGGCGCTGACATCTGTCCTTAAGAAGGACACTTCTGTCTTCAGCGATGTGACTTCGCTAGACAGAGTAGTATGGGAGAGATTGAGATTGTTGATGGCAGTAGAGTTTTCAGCAAGAGTAGAAGCAAAATTTGCAATGTTGCCATCCACCTTCTCCAGATCAGCACTGGAGGCTTTCTTATCAACAATCTCGGTCAGCCTTTTCAGATTCTCTCCAGCGTCTGTAACCGTTGAAGAGTTTGTGGAGAGAGTGGTGTTGTAAGATTCCACCTTTGTGACCAGATCTTTCAGGGAGTTGTTGATATCTCCCAAATTAGGACCTGAAAAAGTTATTAACTTATGAACAGAGGAAAGCTCAGAAATTTGGGGTTGTGAGAGAGGAGTATGTGGAGTTATGTGTATACCTGCGGGATGGTTGACGAAGTCCTCGAAGTTTCGATGACCTGTAAACGTTTCATAGTCATCTTCCAGAGAGCCTTTACGCTGGGAAGTTTCCGCAGGTCCTGTAGATTGACCTATCATCCTCTGAAGATGTTCAGCATTAGTATCACTGAGGATGACGTTTGTTGAAGAGAATGAGGGGAATATTGGTGGAGTGTCCAAAAAAAGAGTGGGAAGAGTGAAGGATGAGAAGATTTGTTGGGTATGGAGTTCAGTGTTGGATCCGCTGATGAATACTTCTTCAGTCCTTAGAAGGTCTGAAGTAGAGGGGTTCTGTTCCAAGTTTATAACCTCAGCGTTTAGAGACGCTGAAGTTGGGATGGAAGGGGTGGCTTGAGCAGCTGTGGCAGAGCGTACCACGAAACTATCCAGCGACTCTTGTACAAGATGAGTCGTGGAGTCTTCAGCATGTGAATGCTTGGAGGGTTGCTCCTTGGTTTTCTTGATCCTTTTGGAATCAAGTTGGGAAGTAGAGTGTTTCCTTTTACGAGAAGGAGTGGAGGGTGCAGCGTGGGTATCAGCGATGGGATTTCCGCTGAGGTAGCTGCAGAAGTAGAAGAAGGAGGATTGAGAAAAGATAAGAGATCAGAGAGACGTACCTCGTTTGGCATGGGGATGAAGTCTAGCACCTTAGGGCCAACCTGAGAGAGTCTCAGATCACCCTCTTTTGGGTATTTGTCCCCAAGTCCTTTTAGAAAGACGGCGCTGATGAATTGGGGGTATGGAACGCATGTTGGTCTGTCAGCCATGTCCACTCTGAACGCTAAATCGTCATAGATGATCGATGCACAGTCAACATGAAGACCTTTTAGCAATGCATATCCCATGGCTTGCTGAGGTTGAGCGGCTTGATCAGAGGAGCCGGTTTTCGCTGTCATGCAGCTTATCAGGTGGGCGAAGATGAAGTTCATCTCGCTTGGCATCATGGACTTTTTGATTGCGGTCAGCTTCTTCTCGGGTTTTTCATCTCTCCCAGTTCCCCATATGTACTTCATTGCATCAAAGAATGCAATGATTATTTCCCTATCAGCATGTTTCTTGGGGTTTGGGAGAGGAACAAAGGGTTTGTCTTTGGTAGCGGTAGGGAGGTTCAGTGTACGCCTGATAATGGCAGGGTTGATTTTGGTGGTGCCAAATTTGGTATCACAGAGGATGGTATCAATGAGTTTCGTCGGGTCTTTGGCAGAGGGTACCTGAGCTCGTCTGGAAGTATACCATAACTGAGATAGGAGAGAACGATGAGCAGAGGGTGCAATGGTAAGAGCGGTTGAAATGGGGCAAGTTTTAAGAAAGTTCACAGCATCATCAAGATGTGTGACAGGTTTCTTCTGAGGAAAATCGAAAAGCGCATAGTGGTTGTTGTGTTGGAATGTAACCTTGTCAAGTTTGAACTTGACCTAAGGAGGCTTGGTGAGAACCACTTTCTCAGCAGTAGTAGACTTGGGGGTAGGAGAGTCAGTAGTAGATGCCATTGTTGTGTAGCATATAAAACCACAAACAAAAATGTCGTAATGTGGAAAGATTTTCCAATAAGATGTTGTTGCGTTTTGTCCATTTCATTCAGACCAAAGATGTCTTAATGAAGATTAGGGTTTTCTAGTTTTGACAAAAAGAGACAAAAACCAGTGTGAGTCTTGTTTTACAGTTTCCTCTTTTATAAAAAAATAGGATTCTGGAAAAACATATTAAGAACAAGTTTAAGATTTTGTTTTAAACTTGAAGAACAACCATGAAGGTTGTGTTCATAAAATCATGAAAAGAGAATGATTTCATTTTTAAAAAAAAAGTTCTTTTGTTTGATCTTTTGAAAACAAAGATAAGATCAGAAACAAGTTAAAACAGGTAAATAATAAGAATATTAACCTTGTTGTCGAAGAAGAAAATGAACAGTTTCTGGAAACTTGAGTTCAAAATGCAACAATAATTCTTTTCTTGAAGAAGAAGTTGTTCGCGTAAAGGAAAAATATAAACTCGAATGGGTTTATATACTGAGAGTAGAGAGAGAAAAACTATGAGCGGGAAAAGTTTTTCATGATGACACGGACACGTGTTTGCATTTGATTGGATGGAAAACGAAACGTGCAAACGTGTGTCAGAAAAAGAACGTTCCAGGGTTTATCCGTTAGGATGACGTCATAAACGTCCTTTCATATTTTAGGATGTCTCTGAGGTTTTTAAGAGCTCAGGGACATTTTTGAAAATATGAAGCACTGAATAGAAATATCAGTGTTAGTTTTAGAAATCTCAAAGTATCGCTGATAAGGAAGAGATATTCAGCGATGCAATTTGTTTTGAAATCTTTCAGTTCTAGGCGAACGTCAGCTAGCAAGAGAGAACGTACCTTGATATCAGAGAATCAATTTTGTTCAGAGAGAAGATGATAAAAAGGGTTATATAAGTTCTTATTACCCCTGATCAAATGCGAATTGCTGAAGATTTTACTCTTCAAAGTTCAGCATTCCAAGCTCGCTGATGAGAAAGTTAAACCTTGTCTCATCAAGAGGTTTGGTAAAAAGACTAGCTAACTGAAAATCAGTTGGAATAAAATGAAGTTCTATATCACCATTCATCACATGATCTCTGATAAAATGATACCTGATTTCGATGTGTTTGGTCTTTGAGTGTAGTACTGGATTGTTGGCAATAGCGATGGCACTAGTGCTGTCGCAATAGATTGGAATTTTCGAGAGCTGAAGGTCATAGTCCAGTAGTTGATTTCTCATCCACAAGACCTGAGAACAACAGCTTCCAGCAGCTACGTACTCAGCTTCAGCGGTTGAGGTGGACACTGAGTTTTGCTTTTTACTTGTCCAACTCACCAGCTTTCCACCCAGGAGCTGACAGCCTCCTGTGGTGCTTTTCCTATCCAATTTGCAACCTGTAAAATCACTATCTGAATAGGCGATTAGATCAAACCCTGAGTCTTTTGGATACCAAAGACCTAGGTTAGGAGTACCCTTAAGGTATCGAAAAATTCGCTTTACAGCGATCATATGAGATTCCTTAGGTTCAGCTTGATATCGTGCACACAAACAGGTTGCGTACATAATATCAGGTCGGCTAGCTGTAAGATACAGAAGAGAGCCAATCATCCCATGGTACGTCGTGACATTAACAGGTATTCTAGGAGAATCCTTGTTTAGTGTCAGCGGTGGTGCCATAGGGGTTTTCATAGCTGAACTCTGAGTTAAATCAAATTTCTTCAGCATATCTTTAACATACTTTCCCTGATTAATGAAAGTTCCTTTTTCATTTTGTTTTATCTGAAGACCAAGGAAATATGTTAGCTCACCCATCATACTCATTTTATACTCTGCTTTCATCCTTTCAGAGAAACGAGTACAAAGGTCAGGGTTAGTAGAACCAAATATAATATCATCGACATATATTTGTACGAGAATAATATGACCTTTTACCTTCCTGAAAAAAAGAGTTTTGTCAATCTGACCACGCTCAAATTTTTCAATATGGAGATAAGTAGAGAGAGTGTCATACCATGCACGAGGAGCTTGCTTTAAGCCATAAAGTGCCTTATCCAGTTTATAAACATAACTTGGATGCTTAGGATCTGAGAATCCTGGAGGTTGTTCCACGTAGACTTCTTCATTCAGCTTTCCATTTAGGAACGCTGACTTAACATCCATCTGATAAACTTTTAAGTCTTTGTGTACAGCGTATGCTAAGAAAGGACGAATAGCTTCTAGTCTTGCCACTGGAGCAAAGGTTTCGTCGTAATCTATACCTTCCTCTTGTTTGTATCCCTGAGCAACAAGACGAGCCTTGTTGCGGGTTACAGTTCCATGTTCATCCAACTTGTTTCGATAGACCCATTTAGTGCCTATCACTGACTTGTCGGATGGTCTTGGAACGAGATTCCAAACTTTGTTTATTTAAAATTCTGTCAGCTCTTCTTGCATAGCACTGACCCAGTTTGGATCTCTGAGGGCATCATCTATTTTCTTTGGTTCAATCAGAGAAATAAAGTTAACAAATAAACAAATGTTACCTGCACTTCGTCGAGTCTGAACACCAGCGTTTGGATCACCAAGAATCTGATCAATAGGTTGATTGATAGTCCATCGCTGAACAGGAGCATAAGTCGCTGACTCAACCTGAACTGAAGGGGCTGAAGATGAGGCTTCAGCAACTTCTGGTATATCAGCTAAGAGAGGAATATGTGCAGATGTCATTTCATTCACTGTTTGCTGAGAAGTAGATGGTATGTCTGAGATATTTGGTTCAGAAGCAGGCATAGTGTTTAGAGGAATAGCTGAGACCCATGATGTTTCAGCTTCACTAGTCTGCATGTTTGGGATGATAGTAGGACCATCATCTTCAACCGTATGAGTATGAGGAATGGGAACATCGTCTGAATCACCAAGATGAGAAAACATCCATTGATTCAGTTCTTCAGTATCAGCAGAAGGTTTAGAGTTCGCTAAACGGGATTCGTCAAAGGTGACGTGAATAGTTTCTTCGACAGTCTGTCTTCTTCGATTGAAGACTCTGAAGGCTTTGGAGATAGAAGAATATCCAAGAAAGATTTCATCATCAGCCTTAGGAACAAACTTTCCAAGGGCATCTCTGTTGTTCAGTATGAAACACTGACATCCAAAGATGTGAAGGAAGTTGATTGAAGGCTTTCTCCCATGAAAAAGTTCATAGGCTGTCTTCTTGAATCTTTTAACTATCAGCGACTTGTTTTGCGTAAAACAAGCAGTGTTGACAGCTTATGCCCAAAACTGAGTAGGTAGATGAGAATCGCTGAGCATTGAACGTGCAGCTTCTATAATAGTTCGATTTCTTCTTTCAGCGACTCCATTTTGTTGCGGTGTTCTCACTGAAGAAAAGTTGTGAGAAATACCCTTACTTTCAAAGAAGGAATCAAGAGAACTATTTTTGAATTCAGTTCCATGATCACTCCTTATTGAACGAACGGTCATGTTGTTCAGGACTTCCATTTTCCTGACAAAGGTGATGAGTTCTTTAGGGGTGCCACTCTTAGAACGGAGAAACATTACCCATGTATAGCGAGAGAATTCATCAACTATGACCAATGTATATTTCTTTCCAGCGATGGATTGTTTGTTAACAGGGCCAAACAAATCCATATGCAGAAGTTGTAGAGGAGATGACACTGAGGAAACTTGCTTAGTCTTGAAGCTTGCTTTGGTCTGTTTTCCTTTCACACACGCTGAACATAAGGACTCTTTAGCGTATGAGTGCTGAGGTAGACCAGTGACTAACTCTTTAGAAGAAAGAGTGTTCAGTGTCTTGAAGTTGAGATGGGAGAGCCTCTTATGCCATAACCAGTTGACATCAGATGAGGCTTTTGAGAAGAAACAAGAGTTCTCAGTGGTTGTAGAGTCCATGTTTATAACGTAAACATTTTCTAAACGATAACCACTGAGAGCTATCTTCTCCTTTTTGTCAGTGACAAAGCAGGATTCCTTAGTGAAGATCACTTTGTTATCCTTGTTACATAGCTGACTTATGCTTAGAAAATTATGCTTCAGTCCTTCAACATATGCAACTCTTCCAAAGGTTGTTGTACCATTAGAGAGTACACCAAACCCTCGGGTATAGCCTTTTCCATTTCCACCGAAGGTCACTGAGGGACCCTTCTCTTCCTTATATTCAGTGAGCAGGTTCTTCTTACCAGTCATATGTCTAGAGCATCCGCTATCGAGATACCAGATACCCTTCTTAACCCGCAAACAAAGGAAGATTAGTTTGACTTGGGTACCAATTTCATCATGTGTGCACACTTGTCAGTGGGGGTAGAGGATGTGGAAGGTTCAGCATTCTTCGCAGCATTTGAAGATTCAGCTTTGTCAGTTTTCACTTTGGTTAATTTCTTAACCTCAGTGGTCTTTTTTGCTTTGGGAGCATTGATCTTCACCTTAGCTGTCTTTTCAGCTTTGGTGGCTGTGGGGCACTTACTAGCAACATGATGTGTAAGTCCACGGTGATAACATTTCCTATAGATAAAAGTAGCTTTAGGACCATTTGCATGCTTACTCGTTAATTTTGAATGAGCAGGGCCAGCACCAAGTATACCTTTGGTATTGGAAATGAGAGGAACTATCAGTTCTTCAGATTTCTTACCAATTATATCCACTTTAAGTCTAGGAGTAGATCGCTGAATAAATCCAGGGATCTTATTCTTAGAAGTAGAGGGATAAGTCACTGAAGCTTTAGAAGCATTCAGCTTAGGTACAAAGGTACCCTTCTGAGGTTTTAGATAAATAATTTTCTCTTTACCTTTAGAAACTAAGGTATAGATTTTCTCAGGGATAGGAGTTTTTGAAGAGGAACACTGAGAAGATGAAGTATCAGGGATAGAGGAGACAAACATTCCAAACTTAAGCATGGAGTTATCAGTGGTTGGTTTTTCATTGACAGCTTTATAACCAAGACCACGTTTGTCATTCAGAGGAATCTGAGACTTAATTATCTTAGTGATCGTTGTTGAGGATTTACACCATCCTTCAACAGTAGCTTTTTCAGCTTTTAATGCAGTGATAGCTTCTTCGCGTTCGATTTTGACTAGCTGATTTATGTGAACTTGATCTCTCAAATCTTCTTCAATTTTAGAAAGCTTTTCTATTTGAATGTGACAGTTTTTAAGTTGTTCAGCGAAATCAAGGTTTTGATTTTCAACAACAGTTTTGCCATTCATAGCTTCATATAAACTCATAGTTAGAATATCGATCTTTCGAAGACTATCAGCTTCATCAATATCCGAAATATTGGTAAAGAAAGAAGGTGATACCTTGGTAGCAGAGACTGAAGTAGAGGGAATGTCAGACTTTTCTTCCTCTTCTTCGATTTTGGCCATGAGACAGAGATTGGCTTCATCATCATCTTCAGAGTCAGATGATTCTTCTTCGTCAGATGCATCCCAATCATAGTCATCCATCAGGCCTTTGCCTTTCTTCTTAAAGCCTTTCAGCTTTGCATACCTTTCTTTCAGCTTGGTGTACTTTTCATCTCTAGACTTGGGGTTAGAGGATTTCTTGGAGAAAGCTGAGTTTCTAAAAACTTTCTTTGACCTGCACTCGCTAGCAAAATGTCCTATTGATACGAGGTTTTCACACCCCGAGAATCTTACCGCAAGTGTACGGTGTCGAAATCAAGTAATAACGTACGATAAGTACGAGTATCGAATCCACGGGAACTAGGAACTAAGTATCACAATTACTATAAGAACTATTAATTGAACTGTCGAATTTGAAAGATTGGTTTTAAAACTACTTAATTGCAATAAGGGGGTGTTTGGGAGTGTGTTTCAAAACTCCTTATCTGCTTATTGTGTTTCCAGGAAGCACATGAGTGTTTGAATTTCAAAAAAAACTGCTTATCACGTTCCCAGAAAGCAGATAAGGAGTTTTTTGAGAAGTAGATCCAAAGTGACTTTTCTGGAACGGAGATAAGTTATAAGCAAATAAGCATAAGTTAAAAATATAAGCACTCCCAAACACCCCCTAAGTAAACAAATCAAACACAAGACAAAACAGAAACAGCTTTGGAAACTTTGATAGAGAGAAAAGTTGAGGGTTGGAAATCCTCAGGTCCTACACATGCAAACAATTGACTCAAAGCAGTTACCAGTTAATCCCCTTAATGATTCCCAAATCTTTTAAAATCACCGTCGTTCTCTTTCGAACAACAACGGGTTTTATTTTGAAAAGGATAAGTTAAATCTCTCGATCTCACCTATGGATTCCAAAACACATTAAGTACACGATTTATGTTAAATTGGCTAGATTTTATCTCTCGATGTCAATCTAACGGTTTAAATGGGACTAAAGCTTACTCGGTGTATCTCTGTCACCTTTCGGACTTTAGGTATGCAATTCCTAATTCTAAATAGCAATCAATTCTCTCGAACTCAGTTACTAACAACAAATCAATTGTAAATTGGCCAAACTCACAAAAGCATTAAGAACAAAATCACATACTCCATTAATTAGGGAAAACTGATAAAAGTTCAATTCAATTCGTCACATGCTTACAAACCGAATTCATTCCAACCCCCAACACGAACCGGTTAGTTCATGTCGGTGGTGGATTCAAACACAAGAGAAAAAGATGCAAAAGTGTATGTAAACATGATTAACCGTGAAAGATGAAATCGTGATAAAAGTAATGATAACTCCCTCCTCTCGTGTTCGTCTCTACGTTCCGTGATGAATGTCTTCTTGATCGGCTCTCTAACGTGGCTTCGAGGACTCCGAAAAATCGCCCATAATCGCCCCTCCGCTGCTCCCGATCGTCTGCCGTCTGAATGATATCGAAAAGTGACATAAAACCCGAAATAAAATACTGATTTTCGCGAAACAGTGGGTTACGCGACTTGCCACGCGACTTGCAAGTCGCGGGCTAAGTCGCGCGTATGGTTTTTGCAGCGTGGGTCGTCGTCTGGTTCGCGGTTCGGGTCCTGGTTCGGTCACGGGTCTTGGGCTTGACTTTTGGGCTTCCGTTAGGCTTCGTTTTGGACTCGATTTGGGCTTTTTTTTAGCTTCTTTTCTCGATGATTGCCGCCTCTTAGATAACCTGTATAATTCACTAGATAAACCGTAAAATATACGCCTTTTTACTTGAACACAAGCCAATATCATTGGTTTGAGAACTGAAAATAACGCCAAAAAGTGGCGTTATCAACAACCCCAAACCGAGCATTGCTTGTCCCTAAGCAAATTAGCGATAAAATAGAAATTAAGCACACACAAGTGAAATAATACTAATGATAACTGCACAATCCCCAATCGGTACCAAGTGATGCATCGGTGATTTCCCATACCCGTGAATATCTATCTCACTCTCGCCTTATCCTTATTTTGTCCGATCTATGTCCTTCTATTGAGAGTTGAACTCGTGACTGTTTCGATTACGTTCGGGTTAGACTAGGTCCAACATACTAGGGGAAACATTTCGCCTCGACCCTACCTCACGGGATACTCTCTTTGCACTCGAACCTAGGTTATCGCTCGTGTTGTCATGTTTAAGGAGGTTATGTACAAGAATACTCAGATTATTACATGACAACTCTATAGAAAGACGCACAAATGTCCAAAAAGTTGATCTCAGAAGGAATCAAGTAGCAAGACAGGGAATATCAGTAGAGGTATTCGTAGACTCTAATCACGTTTTCCAAAAGATCATCCAGGTCTTTACAAGGGTTATAACGGGGCTAAGGTTAAGGCTTAGAAACGAAGGGTAAAAGGATCAAAGGTCCTTGGTGTGTCAATCATTGGCAATTATGAACTTTCTCCTCCACTTTCTATCACTTGGCCCTATTTGTTACTCTTGGAGTCACTTTGACTCACTTATTATGCAGCTCTAAGCGCTATCTAAATACTGTATTTATTCTTTTTTTTGGACTTCATTGGTCCTCTTTTCTATTTCTTGGGTTACATTGACCCATTTTATTCTCATGGCTAGCCTGTTCTCTTCTCTTCTGCTCTATCTCTCGTAGTTCATTACCGCCTCTAATTGACACACTTTCGGATAAGGGTTGGCTAAGGCTTTTGGCTAAAGGTTTAATGGTGGGTTTAGAAAGAATTAAGGTGCGTGTTTGGCTGCAAAGGGGGTTATGGATACACACAGAAGGGTAAAAGGTAACGATAGCTAAAACGGGTTAAAAATAAAACACATAATGCCTGGAGTCATATCTTAAGGTCCACACGATATGGTTTACTATACCTTTACCTAATATCCCGATGGTTGTCTTTGCTACTTAATGCAATAATGTAGCGAGATCATTCTACATTCACGACAAGGAATTCGAAAAAGTGTATATGACTTAAGTGTATGAATCCCTCGAAATGAAAAACGTCTTTTAGGCTCAAAACTCACTATCGGGTGGTCTCCAATAATGTCCCTAGTCATGTCCTTTCCCGGTCCTTCCCTAACGGTCACGTCACTATCACAAGATTCTTCCCACAATGGTTGGTCTCAATCATTCAAAACAAAAAAAAATTGGCTAATGTGATCTAGATACTCAGAAGTGTAGGAAATCTACGTGCATTACGTGGGCCCGATTGGGCAACCCCAAACCTTACCCACACATTGTCCCCAATGTGCAGGTAAAGTCGTGGGTGATGCAACTCAATCATTGTGATGTTATTACAGTTATAAAAAGGACGGGCAAGCATTGCAAAACATCAAAAGAAAAACCCAAATTTTCTAAAATGGGCCCCCCAAACCTAGGCCGTGGCCTAGGTTTGCCAATAAAAGCCAACCCCAAACCTCGGTAAAACCGAGGTTTGCACAGGGTTAAAAGTGAGTGTGTAGATGTTTAAAAGATGAGGCACCCCAAACCTAAGTGAAACTTAGGTTTGTGCATCTCGTTAAACTACTAAGGAATAAACATCTTACACCACTCGTTTAGCAGAAAGAGTTAGAACATACCTGTTTGCCCGGACGGAGGAGATTCTCTTGACAGATTCGAGCACTTAGAGAAGATGGGGGAGCATGCAAAACAAACAAAAGACACAAAACAAGAACAGGAAACACACAAAGCAAGAAAGGAAACAAAAACTGCACGAAAAACGAACAGGGGACACCCGCGGTTTGCTGCGCGGCTTGCAAGTCGCGTAACATCCCGCGTAACCCACTGTTTCACAACAGTCAGGGGGGGTCCCGCGACTTTACACGCGGTATGTAAACCGCGGCATAAGCCGCGTATGTCCCTGTTCCAGCTATTTTTGATTTTTCGATTTTTCGATTTTTTTTTTCGGGAACAAAAACACACTCAAACTAAAAATAATAAAAGAAATGCAAACCTTGGTGGGTTACCTCCCACCCAGCGCCGTATTTAAAGTCGTGGCACGACTATGTGGCTTTCAGCTCGGCTCGGTATCCGCTGACTCGAATCGCCCACACTTGCGATTCCCCGCGGATTGTTCCTCCCTTGGCCTTCCTTTATCAGCTCCGAGTTCCTCTTTGCTTCGACCTTCCATCTTCTTGAACATCTTGAAAATCACCTTCTCGCCGCCAACTCTGAAGGTTACCTCTCCTTCCTCCACATCAATTAACGCTCGACTCGTGGCTAGGAATGATCTTCCCAGAATTAACGGGACCTCTTCATCTTCGTCTATGTCAATGACCACGAAGTCGACGGGGAAATAGAACTTACCGACCTTGATGAGTACGTCCTCGATCACTCCATACGGGTATCTGATTGATCGATCGGCGAGCTTTAACGTCATGTATGTCGGGCTTACCTCACCCAGGCCGAGTTTCCTGAAAATAGAAAGAGGCATCAGATTAATACTTGCCCCTAAATCACATAAAACTTTATTAAAGGTAAACTCCCCAATCTGAATAGGGATAGAAAAACTCTCTGGATCTTTAAGCTTCGGGGGAAGCTTATTTTGGAAAATCGCGTTGCACTCTTCAGTGAGTGCAACGGTTGCCTGGTGATCAAGTGCCCTTTTCTTTGACAGGATCTCTTTCATGAACTTCATGTAGGAGGGCATTTGTGCCAACGCATCTGCAAAAGGGATATTAATGGTTAACTTTTTAAAAACATCTAGAAATTTAGAAAAATGAACATCATCCTTGTTTGCTTTCAATCTGTTCGGATATAGCACGCTCGGTACTGCCGGATTGGTCGGTGGTGTCATTTCTTTCTCCTTCGTCTTCTCTTTCCTCATACGCTCTTCATCAGCCTCCAATGCATCCGTGTCAATGATCTCCACATCATTCTCGGCTTCCTTTGGTAACGGCTCTCGTGTAGAGTCTCTAGTCAGTTCTTTACCATTTCTCAGGTATATGGCGTTACACTCCTCTTGATTCCTCTTTTCAGCCATGCTTGGAAAGGTACCGAGAGGTCGGTTTTGTAGGGCTTCAGAAATCTGCCCCACTTGCCTCTCGAGAATCTTGATTGCAGCCGTATTCTGATCAGTTGCGGCTTTTACCGTGTTCACCGTGCTTGCTAAACCTTCAACCGTGCTTTCCATTTTCGTCATGAACTTCATCATCATCTCTTCCAGCCCCGGTTTATTCTCCCCAGATGGTCCTTCGTTCCTTTGGTGAAACCCTGGAGGACGGTAAACATTATTAGTATTGGAAGAATGAGAAAAGTTAGAAAAGTTACCTTGTTGTTGCTGATCGGGTTGGCTCCATGACAGATTAGGATGCTTTTTCCACCCCTCATTGTAAGTGTTCGAGAAAGGATCATTCCTCGGTTGGTTCCGGTTTTGCATATATTGAACTTGTTCAGGTTCTCCCGGATTGCCCCCTTTCAGACGGTCCGTGATAAAAGCTAGTTGAGCTTTTAGTTCCTTAAGCTCATCCGACTCCCGAACACTCGCGACACTTCTAACATCAGCCCTTGGAGTATAAAAACTATGCTCGGATAGATTTTCAATCAGCTCGCATGCCTCTTCATAGGACTTATTCATTAGTGCTCCACCCGCGGCAGCAGTGATAGCATTTTTAAACTGCGGGTGAAGGCCACTAAAGAAGGTCTGGATGATGACCCATTCTTGTAACCCGTGGTGAGGACATTTCTTCAACATATCCTTGTATCGCTCCCATGCCTCGTACAATGTCTCTTGTTCCCATTGCGCGAAGTGGGTAATGTCGGCCATCAGTTGAGCGGTTCTTCCCGGTGGGAAGAATTTCTGGAGGAATGCAGCTTTCAGGTCTGCCCATGTGGTGATAATATCCGATGGTAAGCCCTCTATCCAAATTTCAGCTCTACCCTTTAGGGAAAAACTGAAGAGTCTTAGCTTGATCGCGTTCTCCTCCATCCCGTTGATCTTGAACGTATTACAGATTCGTTCAAATGCTCGTAGGTGCGCGTGGGGATCTTCAGTCGGTGCTCCCCCAAATTGATTCTGTTGTACCATGACTATGGTACTCGGCTTGATCTCGAAATAATTGGCCCCGGTAGTGGGAGGTTGGATCCCTATACGTGCGGTTGCCACATTTGGATTGGCAAAAGACCGCATAGGTACCCTTTCCGGAGGTGGTGGTGGTGGATTGTTGCGCGGTGGTCTCTCGTTGACAGGTCTCTCGTCACCCATTTGTAATTGTCGCTTAGCTTTGGTCTCTTGACGTAGGCGACGAGTGGTTCTTTCAATCTCCGGATCGAATTCTTCAATCTCTTTCCCTCGGGTCGTCCTTGGCATAAACCAAGTGGTACCTGAAACGAAAGAAAGCAAAGTCAGTAATCCAAAAACTGAAAGGGATAAGGTAAAATAACAAAAATAAAAAATGCTCAATCTAATAGCGCGTATAGCTGGTAGTGTTATTAGTTACAACTAGTTCCCCGGCAACGGCGCCAAAAACTTGATACGAGGTTTTCACACCCCGAGAATCTTACCGCAAGTGTACGGTGTCGAAATCAAGTAATAACGTACGGTAAGTACGAGTATCGAATCCATGGGAACTAGGAACTAAGTATCACAATTACTATAAGAACTATTAATTGAACTGTCGAATTTGGAAGATTGGTTTTAAAACTACTTAATTGCATTAAGTAAACAAATCAAACACAAGACAAAACAGAAACAGCTTTGGAAACTTTGACAGAGAGAAAAGTTGAGGGTTGGAAATCCTCAGGTCCTACACATGCAAACAATTGACTCAAAGCAGTTACCAGTTAATCCCCTTAATGATTCCCAAATCTTTTAAGATCACCGTCGTTCTCTTTCGAACAACAACGGGTTTTATTTTGAAAAGGATAAGTTAAATCTCTCGATCTCACCTATGGATTCCAAAACACATTAAGTACACGATTTATGTTAAATTGGCTAGATTTTATCTCTCTCGATGTCAACCTAACGGTTTAAATGGGACTAAAGCTTACTCGGTGTATCTCTGTCACCTTTCGGACTTTAGGTATGCAATTCCTAATTCTAAATAGCAATCAATTCTCTCGAACTCAGTTACTAACAACAAATCAATTGTAAATTCGCCAAACTCACAAAAGTATTTAAGAACAAAATCACATACTCCATTAATTAGGGAAAACTGATAAAAGTTCAATTCAATTCGTCACATGCTTACAAACCGAATTCATTCCAACCCCCAACATGAACTGGTTAGTTCATGTCGGTGGTGGATTCAAACACAAGAGAAAAAGATGCAAAAGTGTATGTAAACATGATTAATCGTGAAAGATGAAATTGTGATAAAAGTGATGATAACTCTTTCCTCTCGTGTTCGTCTCTACGTTCCGTGATGAATGTCTTCTTGATCGGCTCTCTAACGTGGCTTCGAGGACTCCGAAAAATCGCCCAGAATCGCCCCTCCGCTGCTCCCGATCGTCTGCCGTCTGAATGATATCGAAAAGTGACCTAAAACCCGAAATAAAATACTGATTTTCGCGAAACAGTGGGTTACGCGACTTGCCACGGGACTTGCAAGTCGCAGGCTAAGTCGCGCGTATGGTTTTTGCAGTGTGGGTCGTCGTCTGGTTCGCGGTTCGGGTCCTGGTTCGGTCGCGGGTCTTGGGCTTGACTTTTGGGCTTCCGTTAGGCTTCGTTTTGGACTCGATTTGGGCTCTTTTTAGCTTCTTTTCTCGATGATTGCCGCCTCTTAGATAACCTGTATAATTCACTAGATAAACCGTAAAATATACGCCTTTTTACTTGAACACAAGCCAATATCATTGGTTGGAGAACTGAAAATAACGCCAAAAAGTGGCGTTATCACCTATCTTTTCACAGTTATAGCAAGTAGCAGTAGCCTTATCAACAGGAGTTGATGATCTTGGCTTGTCAGTGATAGCAAGAGGTTTGTTCTTTCTGAAATTTTTCTTTTTGGCGAATCTCCTGAACTTATTAGAAAGGAGAGCCATAGATTCATCAAGATCTGAAGAGTCAGGATCTGATGAGCATTCAGAGTTAGTCTCCAACTCAGTGATAGTGATAGTAGATCGCTGAGTGGAAGGTGACTTTGAGATTAAAGCAACAGGGGTGCTTTTGGAATCTTTTACAAGATTATTCTTAAGATGACTCGATTGCTCATGATTAAGCATCGTGCCATATAAGGTAGAAAGAGTCATAGATTTAAGATCCTTTGACAGCTTGAGACACATTGAATAAATGTCCCAGCTTTCAGGTAGACATTCTAAGAACTTTGTCAGAAGTTCAAAGTTAGAATATTCCTTACCAACGGTTTTTAGATCTATTATTAAACAGTTAAAACGTTGGTGTACTTCAGAGAGAGATTCATTCTTACCACAAATGAAGCTTTCGTACTGTCTTACCAGGTTGATCTTACGTGAGTCATGGACTTCAGACGTACCTTCATACTGAACACAGATTGTGTCCCATGTGGCTTTGGAGGTTTTCAGGTTCATGACGGAATGGTAGACTTCGTCAGGAAGAGCCATGGAAAGAATGGATCTGGCTTTGGTGTCGATAGCCACTTTCTTCTTGTCTTCATCAGTCCACATATGAATTTCCTTGGGAATCAACCTTTCAGGAATGGTAGCTTTATCAGCAGTGCCTGGAACTTCAGGGTCAATTCTAACAGGAATATATGGGCCATTTTCGATGTAATAAGGCATAGTAGGGTCTACACCTTCTAAGAAGAGTATCATCCTATTTTTTCATAGATTGAAGTTATCTCTGGAAAATCTGGGAGGTTTTGCAAGAGAACCATTATCAATATAATGTGTGTTTGTGTTGGTAGCCATTTTAAGAAATAGCAAGGAAGAGAAAAGATTAGTATAGACAAGATCTTGTTTATGAGATTAAACAAATCTGCTCTGATACCACTTGTTGGTCCCGAAGGGTTATACAAGTTTGTAGAAGGGGGGGTTGAATACAAACACACAGATTTTTACTTTCTAAATTGTTTATTGATATAATCAAACAATTTACAACTTGTTGCGGAACAAGATTAAGGATTAACCTAATCGAAACAAGTTAAGAACACTAAGTTTCTTGCACTAGAATTAAGACAGAAAGAAGATAAGAATATTACGAATAATATTCTAACACTAAGAGAGAAAGAAGAAGATGGCCGAGCACTTCATTTCTGAAGTAGGGTTCTTCTTATATACTGCATGCATTTAATGCATGGCAGTATTACTTTACACGTGGCAGCAGCTGATTGGTTGCATGGGTTGACCTTTATAGACAACCTTAGTAGCCGCATGGTGTACAGTGTAGAATCAGAGTTGGTTGTACGATTCTGGACAGAAGGGATGTCCGTTCTGACATTTCGTACGAAGACGTGCAAGGGGGAAAGACAAAAGTAACTTGTAGAGTAGACCTCATGATCAGCGTTCGTTGAACAGTTCTTTATCAGCAAATGATAAAGCTCAGCGATCGCTGAAGTCTTCTACTTGAAACTTCACGTTGAGTGGACAGGTCTTGCTTCGCTGATATCCGCATCAGTTCATTAGTAGACTTGTCGCTGGTTCTTGGGCTTGATCTTCGACTTCAGCGTAGAACCTCTGTTGACTTGAAACTTGTCTTCAGGGATCATAAGTAAACAACTAAACTATCAGCGATCACCAAAAGTACTGAACAGGCTCAGAGCTTTATGGTGAACAGTGTTCGCTGAATATTTAAACTTAAATAGCAAGAGTTCCTATCAGCGGTACTGTAGAGTCATAGTACTTATCAGCGATAGTGAAACTCTAATACCTATTGTCTACTTACAATTTTCACTAAGTGTTTCTTTAAAGGGTCATTATCAAATCACTGAGGGTTTGGATCAACACATTTCCTAAAGTTTGTGAAATTGAATGTATCAAAAGGTGTAATTGTACCCAATAATTACCAATCCATGTGATTTACTTCTTAACAATTTAAATACTTCCAAGTATGTGCCCTTTCTAATGTCCTAGGCGAAGGCAGTGCAGGTGAAAGCCCAATAGATCCCATTGTATTTTCCAAACGTTTGTA
The DNA here is from genome assembly GCA_033807775.1 of Saussurea involucrata. Lineage (NCBI taxonomy): Eukaryota > Viridiplantae > Streptophyta > Magnoliopsida > Asterales > Asteraceae > Saussurea > Saussurea involucrata. Next base: position 68,331,645 of record CM066316.1, read on the forward strand.
CCAATGTATATGTGTAAATTGCCCAAAAAGGGTAAAATAACCAACCATTAGTTGTAGAAATTACACTAAAGGTCAAACTCATAAAATAGCCACGAACCCCATGATTTATAACTTACGGAGTCAAATAAATCACATGATATGTATTTTGCCAGGCCCGTCCCTCAGCAAGTTAAATATGAGTTTCAGAACAGGGCCCCCCAAGTTTTTGGGGCCCAATTTTTACATCTGATTTGTAGCTGACATTAATCTCTAACCCTTCCCTATGATGTTTTTATGTAGACCATGCCTTCTATTTGGTTATTTTCATTGTAAAGCTTTCAATATAATATGAACTTTTCTACTTAATTTCTATTCGTTATTTGTTTTGTCGTCCAATTAACTCGTATTTTTAATACATGTGTAACAGGGCCTCCAAAAAGGATGGAACGGCCCTGTATTTTGCTAACACATACTCAATACAAGACTCAATGCTCAAATGGTTAGTTAAACAACTCATTAGGTATGTAAAACCTTCATAAAAGCAAATAGACACAAAAAAGGAGGATGTTTTTGACATGTACAACACTTGCATAAGGTAACTTGAAACTCACATCCTTATTTTAAGTTAAACCTAGATTTCAGACCTAAATCTTTAGCTTTCAAATGAAGACTTGAGATCCACAAGCAATTCCCTCCAATAACCATCTTAACCACACTTCAAATATAGAAATAAACCAAATATTAGCATAAGTTTTAGATCCACAAGGATCCCCAAAATAGAGCTCAAATCACCCAAAAGCTTACCGCATCAAGATCTTTGAAGAACCCAAACTAGAATCCACATTAGACTCCGCCAAGTACCTCAAAGCACCTTAAACATGCTCCAAGATTGGACCCCAAGTTGCAAAATCTTGATAACGCCACTTTTTGGCGTTATTTTCAGTTCTCAAACCAATGAGATTGGCTTGTATTCAAGTAAAAAGGCGTGTATTTTACGGTTTATCTAGTGATTTATACAGGTTATCTAAAAGACGGTAATCCTCGAGAAAAGAAGCTAAAAAGAGCCCAAAACGAGTCCAAACGAAGCTTAACGGAAGCCCAAAAGTCAAGCCCAAGACCCGCAACCGAACCAGGACCCGATCCGCGAACCAGAAATCGACCCACGCAGCAAAAAGCATACGCGCGACTTGCCACGTGACTTGCAAGTCGCGTGGTAGGTCGCGTAACCCACTGTTTGTCGATTTTAAGCTGTTAATTTTGGGATTTAGGTCATTCATTCGATACGCAACTTTCACACGACGGCCAGAGCAGTTCCAGGGGCGATTTTCAGAGCCGAGTAACACCTTTTGGAGAGACGAGGGAGGATCAATCGAGGACACGTTCACGACGCAAGTAGATTCAATCACGGGAGAAGGGAGTTCATCACTACATCTTTCACATTCACCACGATCACAGTTATTATGTTTACATACGTTTTTCATTTCTCTTTCTCTTGTGTTTGAATCCCCCAACATCATGAACTAATCTTTAGATGTTGGGGGTTGGATTGAATTAGGATTGAACATATAGATGGATGACGAGTGACTTTTATCAGTTTTCCGATTTAATGAATGCATGTGATTTTGCTCTTAATGTTATTGTGAATCTGGCCAATTTACGATTGATTTGTTGTTGTTAAGTAAGTTCGAGAGAGTTAATTATCAAATAGAACTAGAAATCACACGCCTAAGGTAAGAAAGGATAGAGATATACCGAGTAAACCTTAGTCTCATTATAATCTTGTGCTTAATGTGTTTTGAACTACATAGGTTGAGATCGAGAGATTTAACTTGTGTTTTCAAGATAAAACTCATGGTAGCTTGAGAAAGAACCGTGCTATACAAATATAACCGTTGTAACTCGAGAGAGAACAATGGTGAGATCAAGATTGGGTATTCATTAACGGAAATAACCGGTATTTGTTTTAAGTCTGATGTTCATATGTGAAAACCTAAGGATTTCCAACCCTCAACTGTTTTCTCTATCTGAATTCCAAAGTTGTTCATTGTCTGTCTTGTGTTTGATTATTTTCTGCAGTTAGTAGTTTAATACCAATCTCTCAATTTTCGATAGTTCAGTTAATAGTGATTATAGTAATTGTGATACTTAGTTCCTAGTTCCCCGTGATTCGATACTCGTACTTCTCTAAGTACTATTACTTGACTTCGACCCGTACACTTGCGGTGAGATTTAGGTGGGGTGATACCTAGCCTTATCAAGTTTTTGGTGCCGTTGCCGGGGAACTGGTTGTAGATAATAGCACTACCATCTATAGGCGTTATTAGATTGGACATTTTTTTTTATTTTTGATTTTTATTCTGTTAGTTTACTCCATCACTTTCAGTTTCTGGAACACTAATCTTGCTTACTTCCTTTTCAGGTACTAATTGGTTTATGCCAAGGACGACCCGAGGGAAGGAAATCGAGCAACTCGATCCGGAAATCGAAAGAACCGCCCGCCGTCTCCGCAAAGAAGCAAAAACCAAAAAAGACATCAAGATCGATATGGGTGACGAGAGACCACCTCCACGCAATAACAATCCACCACCACCACCGGAAAGACGTCCTATGCGGTCGTTTGCCGACCCGAATGTGGCAACGGCACGCATAGGCATTCAAGCACCAACCACCGTGGCTAATTACTTTGAGATCAAGCCGAGTACCATCGTCATGGTACAACAGAACCAGTTCGGGGGAGCACCGACTGAAGATCCCCACGCGCACCTACGAGCATTTGAACGAATCTGTAATACGTTCAAGATCAACGGGATGGAGGAGAACGCGATCAAGCTAAGACTCTTCAGTTTTTTCCTAAAGGGTAGAGCTGAAATTTGGATAGAGGGCTTACCATCGGATATTATCACCACATGGGCAGACCTGAAAGCTGCGTTCCTCCAGAAATTCTTTCCTCCGAGCAGAACTGCCCAACTAATGGCAGAGATCACCCACTTCGCGCAATGGGACCAAGAAACGTTGTACGAGGCTTGGGAACGTTACAAGGAAATGATCAAGAAATGTCCTCATCATGGCTTGCAAGGTTGGGTCATCATCCAAACCTTCTACAGTGGACTCCACCCGCAATTTAAGAACGACATCACAGCTGCAGCGGGTGGGGCACTAATGGATAAGTCCTATGAAGAAGCATGCGAACTGATCGAGAATTTGGCGGAGCATAGTTTTTCCACCCCGAGATCAGCCGTGAGACGGGTGGCAAGTGTGCAAGAAAGTAATGAGCTGAATGAACTGAAAGCTCAACCGGCCTTTATCACAAATCAGCTGAATAGAGGTATTCTGGAAGGACCCGAGCAAGTTCAGTATATGCAAAACCGGAACTATCAACCGAGAAACGATCCTTTCTCGAACACCTACAATGAGGGGTGGAAGAAGCATCCCAATCTTTCATGGAATCATCCCGGTCAACCAACACAAGGTAATCCTCCTAACTCTTCAAATTCCTCTAATACTAATAATGTGTACCGTTCTCCAGGTTTCCAGCAAAGGAACGAAGGACCATCCGGAGAGAAGAAACCGGGGCTGGAAGAGATGATGATGAAGTTTATGACCAAGATGGATAGCACGGTCGGAGAGTTAGCGAACACGGTCAATGCTGTCAAGGCGGCTACCGAGCAAAACACAGCATCTATAAAGATCTTGGAGAGGCAAGTGGGGCAAATCTCTGAAGCCCTACAAAACCGACCTCCCGGAGCATTCCCAAGCATGGCTGAAAGGAAACCGAGAGAGGAGTGCAATGCCATTTACCTAAGAAATGGCAAGGAGCTGAATGGGGAGCCGACAAGAGAGACCGATCCAAATGAGAAAGAGGTCGAGATCATAGACATGACTGAGCTAGAGACTGAAGAATAGGTAGTGATTGAAGAAGGGAAACCGAAGGAGAAAGAGGTGACACCACCGGTCAAGCCGGAAATCCCACGAGTGCCTTACCCGAACAGACTCAAAAAGAATAAGGATGATGTTAATTTTTCCAAGTTTATTGATGTGTTTAAAAAGTTAACAATTAACATCCCTTTTGCAGATGCGTTGGCGCAAATGCCCCCTTACATGAAATTCATGAAAGAGATCTTATCCAAAAAGAGGGTGATCGATCACCAGGCCACCGTTGCACTCACTGAAGAGTGCAGCGCGATTTTTCAGAATAAGCTTCCCCCGAAGCTTAAAGATCCAGGGAGTTTCTCTATCCCTATTCACATTGGAGAGTATAGTTTTAATAAAGTTTTATGTGATTTAGGGGCAAGTATTAATCTGATGCCTCTTTCTGTTTTTAGAACACTCGGACTGGGTGAAGTGCAGCCAACGTACATGACGCTAAAGCTCGCCGATCGATCAATCAGATACCCGTACGGAGTCGTAGAAGACGTGCTCATCAAGGTCGGTAAATTCTACTTCCCGGTGGACTTTGTAGTGATAGACATAGACGAAGACGAAGAAGTACCATTGATATTGGGAAGGTCCTTCCTAGCCACGAGTAGAGCCTTGATTGATGTGGAGGAAGGAGAGGTGACCTTTAGAGTCGGTGGCGAGAGGGTGACTTTCAAGATGTAAAGCCCGGGTCCCGGTATGGTTTTAATTTACGTTTTTATTTAATTAATTTTTTTCTTGTTTGGTAACGGAATGTGACGGTAAAGCCAAAGGTTAAAAGTTGTAGTTAAGGGGCCTATTGTGGAAACTCTAACCTCAGGGGCTGTTTGTGCAATTGTGGTAAAGTATACATGGGATCGGCCCATGGACCGATCCCTCCTTCTTCTTGGCTCAAATTCACGGCAAATCACACACACAACACAAAAATCACCCAAAACCCTACCATCTCCTCCTCCTTATTCACGACCGCCACAGACCACCGTGAGACCACCACCAGCAGCCGGTGCCGCTGGTCCTGCCGACGAGAAGAGAGAGAGAGCAGTGAAGAGTGAGAGAGCAGTGAAGAGTGAGAGAGAGAGCAGCAAAGAGAGAGAGAGAGGAGGGAGACTGCCGACCACCATCATCGCCGCCGTGATCAGCTGCCGGCGAGAGGAAGAGAGGTGTAGCGAGAGAGAGTTCAGCGAGAAAAGGTGTCGGGTTCGTGCGCCGCTGCTAGTCGTCACGAGGTAAGGTTCCGTTTCCGTTTCGTTTTCCTTTCGTCGCCTTCAACCGTTAAACCACCGCCGTCGGTGTCTGCTGCCGCCGCTGCCGCCGTCTACCGCTGCCGGAGGTGGAAGTGGGTGGTGATAGTAGTAGTCCAGCCGTGACTACCTAAGACCTGAACCTGATTAGCCAAACCCAAACCCGTAACCGTAACCGTTTTATGATTTCGTGTGAGGTTTTGTAATCTGCTACTGTCTTGCGTTAGCCATAACTCTTTACTCGTAACTCGGATTGGGGTGAAACTGGTGCCAAAAGTTCCCTTTCCGAGTCTAGTAACTTTTCTGTGTTTCGTGCGAAATCCAGTTCGGAACGTAGCATAGGCCAAATCGTCGTTTTATACTAAAAGGTGCTGTTTTTCACTGTTCTGCGAACTGTTCTTATAAAATCCGTAATAAAATGTAGAAAAATCGTTAGGAGGTGTATAATATGTCCTTGGAACCCTAACTCAGAGTACTTTCTGGTTATGTAATTTAATTGAGGATTTTCTGGGTTTAAAGAGGTCGGAACAGGTCCCGAACAGACCTGTTGGGTTAGACCGAAAAGTCGTTTTAGTGACGGTTTAAGCGTGCGTCGTATTTTAGGGTCCGGGTCTCGTGTTAATACATTTTAACGATTGTTTAGGTGTTGGGAAGTGATCTTGGATTTGTGAAGCTTGAATTATTGTTTGTGAGCTAGGCGCGTTTACGAGGTGAGTTCTCTCACTATAACTAATGTCGGTTACTTTTTACATTACGATTTGTACGTGTGTGGTAGTTTTAATTGTTTGTGATGCGGGACTAAATAGTGGGGCGTCTAGTCGGACCTTTATTGTTATGACTACGCGGGTGGCGTAGGAGTTCGGTGGGGCCGAGGTTTATATACGCGGGTGGCGTAGTGACTCGGCGGGGCCGAGGTTTATATACGCGGGTGGCGTAGTGACTCGGCGGGCCGAGGTTTATATACGCGGGTGGCGTAGTGACTCAGCGGGGCCGAGGTTTATATACGCGGGTGGCGTAGGAACCCGGGGAAGCCGGGTAATGCTTGCACGGTTATTGTGTGGTCTGGTGGACCAGCTTATGCCTCTGGGTGGGATGGTGTAGGTATGCATGTTTATGATTTGTTCGTAGACTTGTATGTTGTTTATGTGCAATTATCTGTTTAGAGGTGGTGTGGAAGTAACTGTGTTATTTATGGTGTCTGAATTCACTAAGCTTCGTGCTTACCCTTTCCCAATAAAATTGTGGTTTCAGGTGCGAGTGGCCCCAAGGCGTGACGAGTACACACTGGCGCGTGGGAAGAGTTGATTACTTTTATGATTTTAATTTTAGACATTTATTCCGCTGTTTATTGTTCGTAAGAATATTAATTATGAGTTTGCAAATGAGATGATTGAATTATTAAATGAGTTTTTATTAATGAAATGTTACTTTAAAAATTTTAAAATTCCTTGTAATTTTTGGGACGTTACAACTTGGTATCAGAGCACGGCTTGAGTGAATCAAACGCATTTCGGTGTGTTTGATCTCAAGTTTGCGGCTATAAAATTTTCTTTAAAGTTTTTGGGAAATAAAAAGAAGGGGAAAAACCCGTTGGAGAAACGGTGATCGAGGGCGCAGTGTGTACAGTCAGCCGGAGCCAAAGGGGAAAGGTACGGTACTTGGTGTATTTATCGCTTTCTAGATCATAGGGTATGCATGCTAGATTACCTGTTGTTGACACTGTACTGTATGATGATTACTTGCCAGTAGGAATCAATGCTAGTTATAGTAGGTTGTTAAGTAAAGGCCCTATAGGTTGTATGCAGTAAGAATCATATAGCCTTAGAATATTTGATTTAGTTCTATTGCGCAGCTCTTGTTTGAGTCCATCCGTTCTAGGATAGAATCTTGTATTCGAATGTCTATTTGATTCACGCTGCATGCGACTGGGTATTCGCGAGGCAACTCGTTATGGCTAACAGGGATTTCGTTGTAGCAAGGGTAGTGGAATGAGATGAAATTCCTAGTGAGCTGGGAATAGCGTTTACATATGAGTACGTATGCAAAATTGCTTTCTAGAACGTAGGAGTATGTATGCTAGATTGCTTGGTGCTTAATACACTGTATTGTATGGTTGTTACTTGCTATTAGGAACTTATGCTAACTTTGATAGGTTGTTAAGCGAATGCACTATAGGTTGTATGCGGTAGGAACCGAATAGCCTTAGAATGTTGGATTTAGTTCTATTGCGCAGCTCTTGTTTGAGTCCAACCGTTGTAGGATAGAATCTTATATTCGAATGTCTATCTGGTTTCCACTGTATACGACTGTGCGTTTACGAGGCGACTCGTCAGGGTTAGTGGGGGTTCCGCCCTAGCAAGGGTAGTGGGGTATTATGTTTATTCCTAGGGAGCTAGGAAGAGTGTGTATATGCGTCAGTATGGTCATACGTGTATGGTTTTTATTGTTTGGGCGAGCAACTACTTGGATACTCGGGATGGGACTCGGAGCGGACAGTGATAGGTGTAGATGGTAGTAGTAGAGCTCCTACTACCGGAAGCACAGGATCAATGTTCGAGTCGGGGAAAGTCGCGAGGAATTCAGTGAGTCGAGCGTGAGCGTGGTAGAGTGAGTTATTATGTGCTAATGACTCGTTGTAATTTATTTTCCTAGAATGGTCAACACTAGAAGAAACAACGCGGCTGAACCGCGGGCTGAGGCCGGGATCACTGAGGAACAGATTAGAGAGATGATTGCTACTGAGGTAGCATACGCGATCGGGGAGGCGATCCCCGAGATTATCACTGTCATCCGCGACGAGGTGGTAGTACTGATGGAGGAACGCATAGCGGCGATTCCACCACCGGCGGGAGGACAGCCGCGTGCGAGGGAGTTCCAGTATCGGGACCTCTCTGCTTGTTCTCCGCCTGAGTTCAAGGGAGACCCGAATCCGATTATCAGCATGCGGTGGATATCGGATATGGAGTGCGCATTTATGACTTGTGGTTGCCCCGACAACCTGAAGGTTCGCTTTGCGGTGAACTTACTTCGTGACGGGGCGAAGGATTGGGGTGCTACGGCGTTGACGCTGGCTGAGCGTACTACTTTGACTTGGGAGGAGTTCGTCATTCGATTCCGTGCAGAATACGTACCTCCGGTAGAGATAGAGCGGATTGCTAAGGAGTTTCTAGAGCTCACACAGACGACGGAGACGGTGAAGGAGATGAACCTGAAGTTCACCGAGTTGGCGCTGTTCTGCCCTCAGTATGCGGCTTCTGAGGACATGAAGATGTCTCGGTACAAAGATATGTTACGTACCGAGATTAGAGAGTTTGTGAGCACGGCGCAGTATGCTTCTCTTACTGCAATGATGGAGTCTGCCCGTAGACGGGAACTTGAGTTGGAAACACAGGCGAAGAAGAGAAAGGCGGCACAGGCGGTGACGCCAATCTCTGCGGTACCGAAGAAGTCAAGGTTCACGGATTCACGCGATAGTTCAAGGAGCGGTGGGTTTATGCCCAGGGAGACTAGTGGGAAGAGGACCGATGGATGTTACAAGTGTGGGCAGTCCGGTCATTTCAGCCGGGATTGTAAGATGCCATTTATGGTCTGCTTTAACTGCCAGCAGACGGGCCATGTGAAGGCCAATTGCCCGAACCCGAGGGTAGCTGATGAGAATGTGGCACAGAGGACTACTACGACTGCCCCTTTGCGTATTACTGATGGTCGAATAGGTCAGGCTGGAACCGAAGCAGCCCGAGGTAGAGTTCATCAGCTGACGATGGAGGAAGAACAGACTACGCCTAAAGTGGCGGCAGGTATAATTCGTCATTTGTTCCTTTTATTGGTCGTTGTATGTTGTTGCATTTTTGGATTAAACTGTGTGATTAAGTATGTTCTTAGTTAACTCGGTGCCTGCTTTAGTGATATCTGATAACGGGGATGATTTATTCTTTGGTGCCTCACACTTTTAATTAACGTTTGGACCGTAGTGTAGGACGGTTAGGGTGTCCACTTGTGGTCGAGGTTGTTGTTGTAATATGTGCTTTAAGTATCTTGATACAGTGTAACTAGGTTTCCTAGAGTGAGCGTGGAGGATAAGTAGACGATGGAAGATGGGGTATTCCACACGTGTTATTAGTGTAGACCGAATAGTGTCGGTTAAGGGAATGATGCCCTTTGTAATTAAGAGAATAAATGCGCAGTAACCTTTTTGAAGTAAGTAGTATATTAGGGCGTCGACTTTTAGGCTTAAGGCCAAACACCTTAGTGTAATTGGAGAATTGTAGCCGATTTTAAGGAAATTATGTTGATGGTAGTAGTAACCCTGAGATGCTTACTTGTGATGAATGGTTATGGTGGAATGACCTTCGTGGGTGATTATAAGTTTACTGGTTTGATGATCCGTGTTAACTAAATTTTGGGAGTCTATAGAACTCATGGAAGTAATCGACAGTTAATGATAGGAATGATCGATTTCGAGTATCCTGTAGGGTACATTGGTGAGCACCTTTAGAATGGTTAGAGCTTGAAATTTGAATCGAGATGTATGGAATATCTAAGATTGGGAGAACAAACGAAGTCGTTTGACTAGGAATGATTCCAGTCGTTGGAGTGTTCTTCCGATCGTAATCCCAGTGTTCTTGAAGGAGTTTTGTTGGTAATAAAAGTATTCGAGAAATTTTTTAGACGGTGTAAGAAATTTAGATTCCAGTTAGTGAAAGTCCAGTGGCAACACCGAAAGAGACTTGGGAACCCGAGGTCGAGATGCGGGAGATCTATCCGGAGCTGTTTGCGGACGTAGACTTCGAGGGCGAAGTCTAATTCAAGAGGGGGAGAGTTGTAAAGCCCGGGTCCCGGTATGGTTTTAATTTACGTTTTTATTTAATTAATTTTTTTCTTGTTTGGTAACGGAATGTGACGGAAAAGCCAAAGGTTAAAAGTTGTAGTTAAGGGGCCTATTGTGGAAACTCTAACCTCAGGGGCTGTTTGTGCAATTGTGGTAAAGTATGCATGGGATCGGCCCATGGACCGATCCCTCCTTCTTCTTGGCTCAAATTCACGGCAAATCACACACACAACACAAAAATCACCCAAAACCCTACCATCTCCTCCTCCTTATTCACGACCGCCACAGACCACCGTGAGACCACCACCAGCAGCCGGCGCCGCTGGTCCTGCCGACGAGAAGAGAGAGAAAGCAGTGAAGAGTGAGAGAGAGAGAGAGAGAGCAGCAAAGAGAGAGAGAGGAGGGAGACCGCCGACCACCATCATCGCCGCCGTGATCAGCTGCCGGCGAGAGGAAGAGAGGTGTAGCGAGAGAGAGTTCAGCGAGAAAAGGTGTCGGGTTCGTGCGCCGCTGCTAGTCGTCACGAGGTAAGGTTCCGTTTCCGTTTCGTTTTCCTTTCGTCGCCTTCAACCGTTAAACCACCGCCGTCGGTGTCTGCTGCCGCCGCTGCCGCCGTCTACCGCTGCCGGAGGTGGCAGTGGGTGGTGATGGTAGTAGTCCAGCCGTGACTACCTAAGACCTGAACCTGATTAGCCAAACCCAAACCCGTAACCGTAACCGTTTTATGATTTCATGTGAGGTTTTGTAATCTGCTACTGTCTTGCGTTAGCCATAACTCTTTACTCGTAACTCGGATTGGGGTGAAACTGGTGCCAAAAGTTCCCTTTCCGAGTCTAGTAACTTTTCTGTGTTTCGTGCGAAATCCAGTTCGGAACGTAGCATAGGCCAAATCGTCGTTTTATACTAAAAGGTGCTGTTTTTCACTGTTCTGCGAACTGTTCTTATAAAATCCGTAATAAAATGTAGAAAAATCGTTAGGAGGTGTATAATATGTCCTTGGAACCCTAACTCAGATTACTTTCTGGTTATGTAATTTAATTGAGGATTTTCTGGGTTTAAAGAGGTCGGAACAGGTCCCGAACAGACCTGTTGGATTAGACCGAAAAGTCGTTTTAGTGACGGTTTAAGCGTGCGTCGTATTTTAGGGTCCGGGTCTCGTGTTAATACATTTTAACGATTGTTTAGGTGTTGGGAAGTGATCTTGGATTTGTGAAGCTTGAATTATTGTTTGTGAGCTAGGCGCGTTTACGAGGTGAGTTCTCTCACTATAACTAATGTCAGTTACTTTTTACATTACGATTTGTACGTGTGTGGTAGTTTTAATTGTTTGTGATGCGGGACTAAATAGTGGGGCGTCTAGTCGGACCTTTATTGTTATGACTACGCGGGTGGCGTAGGAGTTCGGTGGGGCCGAGGTTTATATACGCGGGTGGCGTAGTGACTCGGCGGGGCCGAGGTTTATATACGCGGGTGGCGTAGTGACTCGGCGGGGCCGATGTTTATATACGCGGGTGGCGTAGTGACTCGGCGGGGCCGAGGTTTATATACGCAGGTGGCGTAGGAACCCGGGGAAGCCGGGTAATGCTTGCACGGTTATTGTGTGGTCGGGTGGACCAGCTTATGCCTCTGGGTGGGATGGTGTAGGTATGCATGTTTATGATTTGTTCGTAGACTTGTATGTTGTTTATGTGCAATTATCTGTTTAGAGGTGGTGTGGAAGTAACTGTGTTATTTATGGTGTCTGAATTCACTAAGCTTCGTGCTTACCCTTTCCCAATAAAATTGTGGTTTCAGGTGCGAGTGGCCCCAAGGCGTGACGAGTACATACTGGCGCGTGGGAAGAGTTGATTACTTTTATGATTTTAATTTTAGACATTTATTCCGCTGTTTATTGTTCGTAAGAATATTAATTATGAGTTTGCAAATGAGATGATTGAATTATTAAATGAGTTTTTATTAATGAAATGTTACTTTAAAAATTTTAAAATTGCTTGTAATTTTTGGGACGTTACACAAGATGTTCGAGAAGACGAGAGGTCGGAGTGAAGAGGCATCCGGATCTGGTCATGGAAGGCCAATTGCGAGAGAAACCGCGGGAAATCGCAAGTGTGGGCGATTCGAGTGTGCGGATACCGAGTCGAGCTGAAACCACATAGTCGTGCCACGAATTTAAATACGGCGCTGGGTGGGAGGCAACCCACCAAGGTTTGTTGTCTTTATTAATTTTTATTTCGAGTGTGTTTTTATTTCCGAAAAAACCATAAAAATCGAAAAATCAAAAATAGCTGGAACAGGGACATACGCGGCTTATGCCGCGGTTTACATACCGCGTGTCAAGCCGCGGGACTCCTCTGACTGTTTGTGAAACAGTGGGTTACGCGGGATGTGGCGCGGCCTGCAAGCCGCGCAGCAAACCGCGGGTGTCCCCTGTTCGTTTTTCGTGCAGTTTTTGTTTCCTTTCTTGCTTTGTGTGTTTCATCTTCCTGCATTTTGTCTTGTGCTTTGATTTCCTTTGTTTTTCATGTTCTCCCTATCTCCTCTGATTGATGCTCAACCTTTCAAGAATCCTCCTTCATCCGGGCAAAACAGGTACGCTCTAAACTTTGCATAATGACGAGTGGTGTAAGATGTTTGTTCGTGTTAGTTAAACGAGATGCAACAAACCTAAGTTTCACTTAGGTTTGGGGTGCCTCATCTTTCACATCTACACACTCAATTCTTTAGACCCTGTGCAAACCTTGGTTTTACCGAGGTTTGGGGTTGGCTTTTATTGGCAAACCTAGGCCACGGCCTAGGTTTGGGGTGCCCATTTTAGAAATTTTGGGTTTTCTTTTGCTTGCTATGTAATGCCTTGCCCATCCTTTTTATACCTATAATAACTGCACAATGATTCGAGTCGCATCACCTACGACTTTACTTGCACATTGGGGACAATGTGTGGGTAAGGTTTGGGGTTGCCCAATCGGGCCCAAGTTATGCACGTAGATTTCCTGCACTTCTGAGTGTCTAGATCATAATAGCTAAATTTTTTGTTTTGAATGATTGAGACCAACCATTGTGGGAAGAATCTTGTGATAGTGACGTGACCGTTAGGGAAGGACCGGGAAAGGACATGACTAGGGACATTAGTGGAGACCACCCGATAGTGAGTTTTGAGCCTAAAAGACGTTTTTCATTTCGAGGGATTCATACACCTAATTCTTATACACTTTTTCGAATTCCTTGTCGTGAATGTAGAATGATCTCGCTACATTATTGCATTGAGTAGCAAAGACGAACCTCGGGATATTGGGTAAGGGTATAGTAGACCATATCATGTGGACCTTAAGATATGATTCCAGGCATTATGTGTTTCGTTTTTAACCATTTTAGCTATCGTTCCCTTTCACCCTTTTGTGTGTATCCATAGCCCTTTTGCAGCCTAACACGCACCTTATTCGTTTCTAAACCCACCAGTACACCTTTAGCCATAAGCCTTAGCCAACCCTTATCCGAAAGCGTGTAAATCAAAGGCAATGATGAAATACGAAAGATAGAGCAGAAAAGAATAGAACAGGCCAGTCATGAGAATAAAACGGGTCAATGTAACCCAAGAAATAGAAAAGAGGGCCAATGATGCCCCAAACAAATAAAGAGGACCAATGAAGTCCCAACTGAAAAAAAAAATACAGTTAGTCAGATAGTATTTATAGCAGCTGAATAAGAGAGTCAGAGCGACTCCAATAGTGACAAAGAGGGCCAAATGATAGAGGCTGAAGTAGAGAAGTTCGGAACTGCCAATGATTGACACGCCAAGGATCTTTGAACCATTTTACCCTTCGTTTCTCAACCATAGCCCTAGCCCCATTACAACCCTTGTAAAGACCTGGATGATCTTTTGGAAGATGTGATTACGGTATACGACCACCCTCATCGATATTCCCTGTCTTGCTACTTGACTCCTTCTGAGATCAAATTTTTGGACAATTGTGCGTCTTTCCTTAGAGTTGTCATGTAATAATTTGAGTATTCTTGTACATAACCTCCTTAAACATGACAACACGAGCGATAACCTAGGTTCGAGTGCAAAGAGAGTATCCCGTGAGGTAGGGTCGAGGCGAAATGTTTTCCCTAGTATGTTTGGACCTAGTCTAACCCGAACGTAATCGGAACAGTCACGAGTTCAACTCCCAATGGAAGGTCATAGATCAAACGAAAAAAGAATGAGGCGAGAGTGAGATAGATATTCACGGGTATGGGAAATCACCGATGCACCACTTGGTACCGATTGGGAATTGTGCAGTTATTATTATTATTATTTCACTTATGTGTGCTTTATTTCTATTTTATCGCTAATTTGCTTGGGGACAAGCAACGCTCGGTTTGGGGTTGTTGATAACGCCACTTTTTGGCGTTATTTTCAGTTCTCAAACCAATGAGATTGGCTTGTATTCAAGTAAAAAGGCGTGTATTTTACGGTTTATCTAGTGATTTATACAGGTTATCTAAAAGGCGGTAATCCTCGAGAAAAGAAGCTAAAAAGAGCCCAAAACGAGTCCAAACGAAGCCTAACGGAAGTCCAAAAGTCAAGCCCAAGACCCGCAACCGAACCAGGACCCGATCCGCGAACCAGAAATCGACCCACGCAGCAAAAAGCATACGCGCGACTTGCCACGCGACTTGCAATTCGCGTGGTAGGTCGCGTAACCCACTGTTTGTCGATTTTAAGCTGTTAATTTCGGAATTTAGGTCATTCATTCGATACGCAACTTTCACACGACGGCCAGAGCAGTTCCAGGGGCGATTTTCAGAGCCGGGTGACACCTTTTGGAGCGACGAGGGAGGATCAATCGAGGACACGTTCACGACGCAAGTAGATTCAATCACGGGAGAAGGGAGTTCATCACTACATCTTTCACATTCACCACGATCACAGTTATTATGTTTACATACGTTTTCGTTTCTCTTTCTCTTGTGTTTGAATCCCCCAACATCATGAACTAATCTTTAGATGTTGGGGGTTGGATTGAATTAGGATTGAACATATAGATGGATGACGAGTGACTTTTATCAGTTTTCCGATTTAATGAATGCATGTGATTTTGCTCTTAATGCTATTGTGAATCTGGCCAATTTACGATTGATTTGTTGTTGTTAAGTAAGTTCGAGAGAGTTAATTATCAAATAGAACTAGAAATCACACGCCTAAGGTAAGAAAGGATAGAGATATACCGAGTAAACCTTAGTCTCATTATAATCTTGTGCTTAATGTGTTTTGAACTACATAGGTTGAGATCGAGAGATTTAACTTGTGTTTTCAAGATAAAACTCATGGTAGCTTGAGAAAGAACCGTGTTGTACAAATATAACCGTTGTAACTCGAGAGAGAACAATGGTGACATCAAGATTGGGTATTCATTAACGGAAATAAATGGTATTTGTTTTAAGTCTGATGTTCATATGTGAAAACCTAAGGATTTCCAACCCTCAACTGTTTTCTCTATCTGAATTCCAAAGCTGTTCATTGTCTGTCTTGTGTTTGATTATTTTCTGCAGTTAGTAGTTTAATACCAATCTCTCAATTTTCGATAGTTCAGTTAATAGTGATTATAGTAATTGTGATACTTAGTTCCTAGTTCCCCGTGATTCGATACTCGTACTTCTCTAAGTACTATTACTTGACTTCGACCCGTACACTTGCGGTGAGATTTAGGTGGGGTGATACCTTGCGGTGAGATTTAGGAGAAATGGGAAGAAACTCTAGAAAAAACGAGTTTAGTTGTTCTAGATGCTCTACACAACTTTAGCGGCGACTTAACTCGCGCTAGAATTCGTCTACGTTTTTCTCTTGGCCCACGACGTGCCCGTGTCGTGGCCACACCACACCGCCCCGTGTCGTGTCGCCTTCTTGTGCGGCTTTGATTGCCGGGTCCTTAATTTTTTTAGCCCCTTTATCAAAACCAACTACAAAATTAACCAACTTTTAAAAAAATTCAAAAATAACCCCTCTCTTCTCCTCAAGCATTGCTTGGGGAGAAGTGGCCCACGACGTGACGTAATTCAGATAAAAATTAAAGATTAAAAAATTAAACTTTGAGTGATGTGACACAATATGCTTGAATTGATGTAAGATTCCTTGATTTGACATAAGATTCCATGATTTGATATAAGATTCCATGATTTAACTGATTTGACAACACACTTATCAAATAAAAACAAAAAATACACCTCGAAACTCACCCCAGTTTGCGTCGGGCGACGCTAGTCTCCTCCGGCGGCGCGAGTCCGGCGTTGACCAGCAATTTTTTTAATTTTTAATTACTTTTTATTTTAAAATTCATTTTAAAAATAATTTTTATTTAATTAATTAATTTTAAAAATACATTAATTTCTTTAAAATTTTAATTAATTTTAAATATAATTTAATTTCTTTAAAATTAATTTATCATCTAAAAATTGATTAATTTAGAAATTAAATTATATTTAAAATTAATGTATTTTAAAGAAATTAAATTATATTTAAAATTAATTAAAATTTTAAAGAAATTAATGTATTTTTAAAATTAATTAATTAAATAAAAATTATTTTTAAAATGAATTTTAAAATAAAAAGTAATTAAAAATTAAAAAAAAAATGCCGGTCAATGCCGGACTCGCGCCGCCGGAGGAGACTAGCGCCGGCCGGCGCGAACTGGGGTGAGTTTCGAGGTGTCTTTTTTGTTTTTATTTGATAAGTGTGTTGTCAAATCAGTTAAATCATGGAATCTTATATCAAATCATGGAATCTTATTTTAAATCGAGGAATCTTACATCAATTCAAGCATATTGTGTCACCTCACTCAAATTTTAATTTTTTTATTCTTTAATTTTTATCTGAATTACGTCACGTCGTGTAGGCATGGCAATTTGACCCGACCCGGTGGGGAACCCGATCCACCCGACCCGATCGGGGCCGGGGTGACCATCCCCCGACCCGCCCCGGACCCGGTATATATATATATATATATATATATATATATATATATATATATATATATATATATATATATATATCAATGTTCTAAAAAACTCGCCTTAGGCGCGCCATGGCACCAAGGCTTGGCCTTGCCGCCACGTTAACCCCTTTGACATGGATACAAGTTGTCGAACTCGTTATGGCGCGCCGTGGCACGCCATGTCCCGCAATGGCGCGTTATGACAATATAAATCTGTACTTTCGATTTTTCGAATATATGAACTTCGAAATTCGTTTAGAATGTGTCCATTACCATATATTAGAATTTAGAAATTCTTTTGTTTATCACTTTATATGAAGTTAAATTGTTAATAAATTAATCATTATTGTTCAAGACACTGAGATAAACACACACATACACGTTTATATACATAATACTATATATAAATTTGTCGCCTTAAGTCACGCCTTGAAAAACGCCATGGCCTCGCCGTAACTCGTAAGGCTTGAGGCTTGACCTCGCCGCCACGCCGCGCCTCACGTCATTTAAACCTTGATATATATATATATATATATATTTCTTAGTGCATTTTTTGTGTTTCTGTTCATCATTGGACTTCCTGATGGTTATAACCATGCACAGTTATCACTTAAACATGGTCTTTGAAATAGGTTATAGGGTGTGATCAGATGGGTTCCAAGTTCTAACAGACATGGTTTCAATTTGTTTGCTATTTTGTATTTCTTGTTCTAAATTCAAACAATATTGTATTACTATCATAATTAAATTTCATAATCAACATTAATATAATTAAAATTTTATTTATTTTATATATTTAAAATATATAATAAATTTTAAAAATATTTATTCCTTTCCAATTTGTAATCATCTCAGATAATTGTTAAAAATATTTATTTTTTCCCAATTTAAAAAATAGTGCAGCAAAATATTTGTTATAAAAGCCAAAAAAAACACCAACCGGGTCGGGGAATCCGGTCGAAGAACCGGGTACAAACCGGGGACGGATGTTGACCGGGACTTGACCGAAAGTTGACCGGGAACGGGGTTGGTATCCCCGTACCCGCCCGGGGCCGGGAGAGGGTATCATAAACTGGGGCCGGGACCGGGGATGGAGAACCCCGCCCCATACCAGCCCCGTTGCCATGCCTAACGTCGTGGGCCACTTCTCCCCAAGCAATGCTTGAGGAGAAAAGGGGTTATTTTTGAAAAAAAAATTACAAGTTGGTTAATTTTGTAGTTGGTTTTTATAAAGGGGCTAAAAAAATTAAGGACCCCTGTTTTTTGATCCGGTGACTTGGACGACTTTTCCTTGTCTAGACCCCTAAATGGTCCCATTGCACCCAATTTTGATTCTACTTCAATACAAAACATTCTATGACCGAATATTCGTAATCAGGCGTTATTTTTCCCAAAATAAATATTGAAACCAATCGTTAAATCCCAAAATTACCTTAAATAAAAATACGGGTGTTACACAACGACTACTTTATTTTAGTAATTATAATATTAACTATATTATTAAAATATTTAATACATTAATAAAATATTATTTTCTCTCTAAAATAATTAATTTTAACACCTATTATTAGTGGAAAAGAATTAAAATATTATTTTTCTTTCATTTATAGAGTTTTAAGGATTTTTTCAAATTTAGAGATTTCCACCTTCTCTCCCTTCTTTTCTCTATTTTAAGTATATGTTTTAACATATTTGGGGGAGAAAAAAACTACAAAATCTCTATTTTAACATAATTGTTGAAGATGCTCTTTAGGGCATCTCCAATGTGGCATACTATATTTTACACTAAACATTAAAAGTAGTGTAAAATTTAGTGCTAATAGTAAATCTTTTCCAATGGATAACACTATTTTTACACCAAATCATTTTTATATTAATTTATTAAACTTTCAATAGTATCCTTATATTTATTATCTTTACAATTTATACCCGTATTTTTTATTTAGATCATAACTTAATATTTTTTATTTTTTATTTTTTATTAATAATGAACTAAATTATTTTAATGCATAAAACAAAACTTTTTATTAAACAATATAAGTTACATTAAAACAAATAAAGAAGAGAATACATATGCATTTAATTATTTTCATTACTATATTTTTGCCACAAATGATCGATTAACGCATTCTGAAGCTCGAAGTGTGTCACTTTGTCATTGATTTGTCTATAACGAGCGAGAAATTGTTGAAATTGGTTATTATCATTTATCACCGTTTCAACCTCTATCAGTGTGGCACTTCTCTTGCAACTTCAGTTGGTGCATCGAGATCACGTTCATCATCAATTATCATGTTATGTAAAATAATACATGTAATCATTATGTCATGTAGCACGTCTTTTTGCCAAAAACGAGTCGGTCCTGCTACAATTGCGAAACGTGATTGGAGAACGCCAAATGACGCTCTACGTCTTGTTATTATGTATTTTTTGAAAATATGTTAATAATTGTGCAATCTTGACTTTGGATTGGTTTTGTAATATTTCAGATGTGAAAAGGAATAAAAGCTTGGAACTGAAGTTCAAGGGCTAAAAGAGTGCAACTTTGGAACTTGTGGGTGGCGCCTCAAGACTGGAGAAAGAGCAAGGTTAGCGCAGCAAATTATATGGAACTTCAGGGGCTGGAAGTGTAAATATGCTGATATATTTAAAGGAGAGTCTTCTCACATGAAGACTCATCAGGTTACAATTCTCACTTTTCATTCTAGAGAAATATATTCTCTTCTCTCTCAATAGTTTAGGGTTTACATTTTGTATATAGAATAGATATTGTACTTAAGGTTGAATTAATAACAATGGAGTTATTTCTTTGAAGATGGTATCAGAGCTAGTCCAAATCCGAGATCCGCTCCGTTTATTTGCTCTCATATCTGGTCCTCTATCTCAGTTCTGGTCATTTTCCATTTATTGCTTTTACGTTTTTTTAGATTTGGTCCTTTTTCTCAGATCCTTGTGTATATGTTTGAGTACTTCCTTGCACGCTTGTTAGCCTATTGTATAGGTTTTGTTATTTGTTCGGGTGTCTAAGCAAATCACTTCTGTGATAATTACTTAGACGATTGGGACCTCCTTTGCAAAACGCACTGTAAGTCTACTTCTCTCCATTACTTCCGTTGTGCTATTATTTGGCAAGGAACGCTCTGTAAGTCCTTCTCCTCTTTAAACTCTGGTAATTGTCTTTTGTGCCTTATGTGTTCCTTGTGTGGCATTTGCTATTGTGTTTCTTTTTCCCTCGTTTGCTGTGCCTATTGTGTATGACAATTTATTTTTGGTCTCTGAATAGTGGGCTTGACCTAGCACCTCTGAGTGTTTTAGGAATCATGCTGTAATCTATTCAGAGTTTACCCTGTGTGCTTCTTTGCTTTCTTGTTCTGGTCATGGCTGCTCCTTCTGATGATCCTGAAGGAACGGGTGCAAAGGAATCCAAAGTTGCCAAACTTGACTTTGGAGATCCTCTGTACCTGCACCCCAGTGACACCAGCGGGGTACCACTTTTGAATTTTAAATTGAGCGGAACTAATAATTACAGAGTCTGGGCATGTGCTATGACGTTAGCTTTGGAAACTAAGAACAAACTGGGCTTTATTGATGGATCCTGTCCTCGCCCTAACAATGACCTTATCCTGGGAAAACAATGGGACATATGTAATTCTGTCGTTCTCTCCTGGATTTTAGGTTCTATGACCGAGGATCTATTTTTAGGTCAAGTGTTTTCTAAAGAATCATCTAAAGTCTGGGAGGAATTGAAAGAAACTTACGATAAAGTGGACGGATCGGTCACATTTAATTTACATCAAAAGATAAATTCACTAACTCAAAATGGCACTTCTGTTTCTGAGTATTATCACAAACTTAACTCTTTGTGGAAACAATTTGATGCTCTTGTTAAACTTCCTTCATGTACTTGTAATGCATCTCATGATTTTCATGCACATAGTCAACTCATCAAATTGATGCAATTCTTGATGGGTCTTGATGACATCTATCAACCTATTAGAAGCAACATCCTTACTCGTGACCCGCTCCCGTCTGTCAAAACTGCTTTCTCCCTAGTTTTAGTAATTATAATATTAACTATATTATTAAAATATTTAATACATTAATAAAATATTATTTTCTCTCTAAAATAATTAATTTTAACACCTATTATTAGTGGAAAAGAATTAAAATATTATTTTTCTTTCATTTATAGAGTTTTAAGGATTTTTTCAAATTTAGAGATTTCCACCTTCTCTCCCTTCTTTTCTCTATTTTTAGTATATGTTTTAACATATTTGGGGGAGAAAAAAACTACAAAATCTCTATTTTAACATAATTGTTGAAGATGCTCTTTAGCGCATCTCCAATGTGGCATACTATATTTTACACTAAACATTAAAAGTAGTGTAAAATTTAGTGCTAATAGTAAATCTTTTCCAATGGATAACACTATTTTTACACCAAATCATTTTTATATTAATTTATTAAACTTTCAATAGTATCCTTATATTTATTATCTTTACAATTTATACCCGTATTTTTTATTTAGATCATAACTTAATATTTTTTATTAATTATGAACTAAATTATTTTAATGCATAAAACAAAACTTTTTATTAAACAATATAAGTTACATTAAAACAAATAAAGAAGAGAATACATATGCATTTAATTATTTTCATTACTATATTTTTGCCACAAATGATCGATTAACGCATTCTGAAGCTCGAAGTGTGTCACTTTGTCATTGATTTGTCTATAACGAGCGAGAAATTGTTGAAATTGGTTATTATCATTTATCACCGTTTCAACCTCTATCAGTGTGGCACTTCTCTTGCAACTTCAGTTGGTGCATCGAGATCACGTTCATCATCAATTATCATGTTATGTAAAATAATACATGTAATCATTATGTCATGTAGCACGTCTTTTTGCCAAAAACGAGTCGGTCCTGCTACAATTGCGAAACGTGATTGGAGAACGCCAAATGACGCTCTACGTCTTGTTATTATGTATTTTTTGAAAATATGTTAATAATTGTGCAATCTTGACTTTGGATTGGTTTTGTAATATTTCAGATGTGAAAAGGAATAAAAGCTTGGAACTGAAGTTCAAGGGCTAAAAGAGTGCAACTTTGGAACTTGTGGGTGGCGCCTCAAGACTGGAGAAAGAGCAAGGTTAGCGCAGCAAATTATATGGAACTTCAGGGGCTGGAAGTGTAAATATGCTGATATATTTAAAGGAGAGTCTTCTCACATGAAGACTCATCAGGTTACAATTCTCACTTTTCATTCTAGAGAAATATATTCTCTTCTCTCTCAATAGTTTAGGGTTTACATTTTGTATATAGAATAGATATTGTACTTAAGGTTGAATTAATAACAATGGAGTTATTTCTTTGAAGATGGTATCAGAGCTAGTCCAAATCCGAGATCCGCTCCGTTTATTTGCTCTCATATCTGGTCCTCTATCTCAGTTCTGGTCATTTTCCATTTATTGCTTTTACGTTTTTTTAGATTTGGTCCTTTTTCTCAGATCCTTGTGTATATGTTTGAGTACTTCCTTGCACGCTTGTTAGCCTATTGTATAGGTTTTGTTATTTGTTCAGGTGTCTAAGCAAATCACTTCTGTGATAATTACTTAGACGATTGGGACCTCCTTTGCAAAACGCACTGTAAGTCTACTTCTCTCCATTACTTCCGTTGTGCTATTATTTGGCAAGGAACGCTCTGTAAGTCCTTCTCCTCTTTAAACTCTGGTAATTGTCTTTTGTGCCTTATGTGTTCCTTGTGTGGCATTTGCTATTGTGTTTCTTTTTCCCTCGTTTGCTGTGCCTATTGTGTATGACAATTTATTTTTGGTCTCTGAATAGTGGGCTTGACCTAGCACCTCTGAGTGTTTTAGGAATCATGCTGTAATCTATTCAGAGTTTACCCTGTGTGCTTCTTTGCTTTCTTGTTCTGGTCATGGCTGCTCCTTCTGATGATCCTGAAGGAACGGGTGCAAAGGAATCCAAAGTTGCCAAACTTGACTTTGGAGATCCTCTGTACCTGCACCCCAGTGACACCAGCGGGGTACCACTTTTGAATTTTAAATTGAGCGGAACTAATAATTACAGAGTCTGGGCATGTGCTATGACGTTAGCTTTGGAAACTAAGAACAAACTGGGCTTTATTGATGGATCCTGTCCTCGCCCTAACAATGACCTTATCCTGGGAAAACAATGGGACATATGTAATTCTGTCGTTCTCTCCTGGATTTTAGGTTCTATGACCGAGGATCTATTTTTAGGTCAAGTGTTTTCTAAAGAATCATCTAAAGTCTGGGAGGAATTGAAAGAAACTTACGATAAAGTGGACGGATCGGTCACATTTAATTTACATCAAAAGATAAATTCACTAACTCAAAATGGCACTTCTGTTTCTGAGTATTATCACAAACTTAACTCTTTGTGGAAACAATTTGATGCTCTTGTTAAACTTCCTTCATGTACTTGTAATGCATCTCATGATTTTCATGCACATAGTCAACTCATCAAATTGATGCAATTCTTGATGGGTCTTGATGACATCTATCAACCTATTAGAAGCAACATCCTTACTCGTGACCCGCTCCCGTCTGTCAAAACTGCTTTCTCCCTAGTTTCTAGAGAAGAATCTCATCGTGGGGGTACCACATCTGCTTCCCACACCAAGTCCCAATACTCTGCATTTTTAAGCAAAACTAACGAAACTAAAAGGAAAAGTGGTGCCAAATCTACTAATCTTATGTGTAAACATTGTGGAATTTCTGGACATACTATTGAACGATGCTACAGACTCATAGGTTTTCCAAAAGACTTTCAATTTCGATCTAAACCTCAAAACTCTAGCTTTAAACCTGCCGCTGGAAATGCATGTGTCTCTGAGTCTCTTTCTCCTAAACAACCTGGTTCTACTTTATCCTTTCCCTTTTCTGAGGAACAGGTTGCCAAACTTCTAAACTTGATTAGTCAGAAAAACACTCCAAATGGTGTATCTGCAAATATGGCAGGTATAACTTCTATGCCTAGCCTAGGTTGGATCATTGATTCTGGTGCAAACCAGCACATGACATCCAACATTTCTCGACTTGAAAATGTTGTTGATATTTCTGACTTAAACCTTACGGTAAATCAGCCCAATGGGGCTGAAGCCAAAATAAACAAAATCGGAAATTTCAAACTCACAAATACTGTAACTCTATTTGATGTGTTGGTAATACCTGATTTCCATGTCAACCTTCTTTCTGTTCACAAATTAGCCAGAGACAGTAAACTTTTCATAGGTTTTGATGAATTTCGTTGTTATGTTCTTAATCCTCAGGCTTCTCTTCAAGAGAGTGTTGTGGGGACTGGTAGTGAGGCAGGTAGGTTATATTTCTTTGATCAAAGTGTTAACATTGTGTTCCCCCTAGTAGTAATATGGTTGTTTCTTGTTCTGTGTCCACTCACTTATGGCACAGTCGCCTGGGTCACCCAACTGACCTTGTGTTGAAAGTGCTAAAGGACCAACTTAATCTTGGAAATAACTTGAGTGTTTTATGTGAGATTTTCCATAAGGCAAAGCAAACCCGAGATAAATTTAACCTAAGTGAGCATAAAACTAAATGTCTTGGGGAATTAGTCCATTTGGATGTCTGGGACCCTATCATGTTCAAAGTAGGGAAGGGTACAAATATTTTCTGACTATTGTTGATGATTTTACTCGTGTTGTGTGGGTCTATTTGTTAAAAGGAAAACATGAAGTTGGTGATTACATAGTTGAGTTTGTGAACCTTATTGCTACTCAATTTGAAAAATCTGTCAAAATTTTTAGAAGTGACAATGAGACTGAATTTTCCAATTCCAAACTTAACTCGTATTTTAAAAACAAAGGCATCATTCATCAAACCTCTTGTGTTTACACCCCACAACAAAATGGGGTGGTGGAACGCAAACATCGTCACTTATTTAATATAGACAGGGCTCTTATGTTTCAGGGGATGTACCTCTTAACATGTGGAGTGAATGTGTTCTTACGGCTACTTATTTGATAAATAGGACCCTTGCATCTATTTTAAATGGTAAGTGCCCTTATGAGTTTGTCCATGGTTTTAAACCTGTCCTTACTCATCTTAGGAACTTTGGGTGTTTGTGTTTTGCGGTTATACCAAATTTGACTAATAAGTTTTCATCCAGATCTGAAAAGTGTATTCTTTTGGGATATGCAAATTCCAAAAGGGGATATAAACTTTTTAGTTTGGACTCAAAGAAAATTATAATTTCTCGTGACGTAAAATTTTATGAAAACATTTTCCCATATAATATGAGTTTGGATAAGTCGTCTAATCAAAATAATGGAAAATTAAATACCCTTAATTTCTTTGATATTTTTACTGAATCTACTGATGATTTTTTTGATTCACCTCCCAATGATGAAAATGGGAACCCCTTAATCGATGAAACCTTTAGTGACCATAGTCAGCTTGGTAGCCCTAGTAGAGCTGACAATAGGCTGCCTCCTCGCAGGTCAAATGACTGCATTAATCAAGGCACTTCCATGCCATCTGGAAGTGATTTTGAACAAAATATAAGACGACGGCCACTGAGTAGCATCGATGTGGCTGCCAGTCGGCCATGTGATGCTAATGTTGAGCTTGTTAATGATCAAAATTTAAATTTGGGTTAATCTATCTCAACCTTCTTCCTCTACTTCTCATTCTTCTAGAAAATCTGCTAGAGTATCAAATTTTTCGAGAAAGTTTGATGACTTTGTGGTAGAGGGAAAGGTCAAATATGGGATAAAAAAGGTGGTGAATTATTCTTGTCTTAGTAATGAGAATTTTTGTTTTGTTTCTAGTCTTAATAAATTTGTTGAACCCAAAACTTTTAAAGAAGCTTGTAATGATATTAATTGGATAAATGCTATGAATGAGGAAATGGAAGCTCTTCATAGAAATGGTACATGGGAAATTTGTGATTTACCTCCTAATAGAAAACCTATATGATGTAAATGGATCTATAAAATAAAATACAAGTCTTCGGGTGAGATTGAGAGATATAAGGCTAGACTCGTTGCTAAGGGTTATAGTCAAAAAGAGGGTATTGACTATGATGAAACTTTTTCTCCGGTGGTCAAAATGGTAACAGTAAGATGTATTATTGCTTTAGCTGTACAGTTTAAATGGAGTCTTTGTCAATTAGATGTTAATAATGCTTTCTTGTATGGGGATTTGTCCAAACATGTTTATATGACTCTACGTGAAGGCTATTATAATTCTGATGATCATAAAGTGTGTAAACTTGTTAAATCTTTGTATGGATTAAAACAAGCTCCTCGACAATGGTATGCTAAGCTATCTATGTGCCTTGTTGACTGTGGTTTTGTTCAAAGTGAAAATGATTACTCTCTCTTTACTAAAAGTTTTGGTTCTGTTTTTCTTGCTTTACTAGTCTATGTTGATGACATTGTATTGACTAGTAATAGTTTAGATGAATTAAATAAAGTAAAAAGTCAGTTGAAAAGTCAATTTCTTATAAAGGATTTAGGAAAATTGAAATTTTTCTTGGGTATTGAAATTTTAGATTGCATTGATGGTGTTTGTATGTCACAAAGGAAATATTGTTTAGAATTGCTTAATGATTTTGGTTATCTTGGGTGTAAACCTTGTAGTACACCCATGGATATGAACATGGTGGTCACCGATTCTAGCAATTCTAGAGATCTTCCTATGAATGATTTTTCTGGTTATCAAAGATTAGTTGGCAGGTTAATTTATTTATTAGCTACTCGACCGGATATAGCGTTTGTTGTCCATTGTCTTAGCCAATTTAAGCATGCTCCAAGACAATCTCACTTGAAACTTGCCCTTAGAGTACGTAGATACTTGAAGCTTTCTCCAGGAAGAGGTGTCAGCTTCACCAGGTCAGATAATTTTTGTTTAAAAGGTTTTGTAGATGCTGATTGGGGTAATTGTCTCTCTACTCGACGGTCTGTTACGGGTTATTGTTTGTTTCTTGGTAATTGTATGGTTTCGTGGAGAAGTAAGAAACAAAGTATTGTTTCTTGTTCCTCCGCTGAATCTGAATATCGGGCAATGGCTGCTACTGGTCGTGAAATTGTTTGGGTTTTGAAAATTCTAGATGATTTACATATAAAAGATTTACTTCCTGTAAATCTGTTTTGCGATAATAAATAAGCAATTCAAATAGCCTATAATCCTGTTTTTCACGAACGCACTAAACACATCGAAATTGATGTTCATCAAGTTCGACGTCTAATTAGTGTGGGTGTGTTAAAAGTTTCTAAAATTCCTTCTGTTGAAAATACTTCTGATATCTTTACAAAATCTCTTGGAATAAATCAACACAATTTTTTATGTTCTAAAATGAGAATGCTTGATTTATTCAAAGGTCAAGATTGAGGGCGGATGTTGAAAATATGTTAATAATTGTGCAATCTTGACTTTGGATTGGTTTTGTAATATTTCAGATTTGAAAAGGAATAAAAGCTTGGAACTGAAGTTTAAGGGCTAAGAGAGTGCAACTTTGGAACTTGTGGGTGGCGCCTCAAGACTGGAGAAAGAGCAAGGTTAGCGCATCAAATTATATGGAACTTCAGGGGCTGGAAGTGTAAATATGCTGATATATTTAAAGGAGAGTCTTCTCACATGAAGACTCATCAGATTACAAGTCTCACTTTTCATTCTAGAGAAATATATTCTTTTCTCTCTCAATAGTTTAGGGTTTACATTTTGTATATAGAATAGATATTGTACTTAAGGTTGAATTAATAACAATGGAGTTATTTCTTTGAAGAGTATTTTTGAATTTCCATTGATTATGTTATCATCTTTTAATATTAGCTTATTTCCATCGAATATTTTATCATGTTGTATATTATTTACTTAATTAAAACATAAATAAAAAATTAATATAAAGAATATATATATATATATATAGAGGGAGGATCATACGAGAATGACAACTATTTAAAAAAATAAAAGAATAGCTCACAACCAATCATTTTTATGAATAATTCCAAAAATAATAATTTCCAAAAATCAGGTTAAAAGGGCAAATATGTCAAAACATGTTATTGATTATTTTTAGAATTTTCAAATCCCCCTTATTTTTTATTCAATCTCAATCAAATCCTAATCTCATTTTTTTTATCTTCAACCCAATCTCTCGATCTCCCTATATCTCTCTTGATTTAAACATGAACCATTCATGTTCTTCCGAACATTCATCGACCATCTGATTTCATGGCGGCATCCATTAATGACATCTATGTCGGCAAGGAAGGAAGACGATGTGGAAGACGGTTTCATGGCGGTATCCAAGAACGACATCCATGACGGCAAGGAAGGCAGAGAGATAGAGAGATATCCATGTGTGCCACCATGAACGATTTCGTCTCGGTTTGTTAAAGCTAGTTTGCTGCTCTGTTGATGGTGTTGTGTGTTTCGTGGCCTGCTTCCCTAATGTTTGGGGCTGTGTCTTTTGTTTCCTTTGTGGCTTGCTTCCCTAGTTTCCTTTGTGTTTTAGTTTCGTAGCCTGCTTCCCTAGTTTCCTTTGTGTTTTAGTTTTGATGATTAATTAGATTCACTTTTTGTGTTTTAATATTCTCTCCATCAATGAAGTTGATATCTGTGTGTATCGATTTCACACAGTTCATGAACATAGTGAGGGCTCAACACAGGTCAAGAAAATGAACTGTGTTTAGGAGATGAATTGGGTTCTTGAGAATGTCATGAAGCACAATGTGGTTATTTTGGAATGTTATATGTATGAATTTTTCAGGAAATTAATCATGGTCATTTGTGTTTTAGTTTTATCAGTTATGATCTTATTTGGATGATCACATATGATTTAAAGATGCAAAATTAATAGAAACATTTTGTCCAAGTTAATTGGAACAAAATCACATATGATTTTGGTGTTAAGTATTATAGCTAAGCATTCTACTTAATTCATTTGTAGTCTAACCACTTGTGATTTAGAGTTGCAAACTAATAACATAAAATCACTAGTGATTTATCACTTGTTTGAACTACCCAAATGGATCACTTGTAACATAAAATCACTTGTGATTTATCACTTGTTTGAACTACCCAAGTGGATCACTTGTAACATAAAATCACTTGTTTGAACTACCCAAATGGATCACTTGTAACATAAAATCACTTGTTTGAACCACATGAACTACCAAAATGGATGAACCAGATTTGTTTGAATAAAGGATGAGGATAAATACGATTTTGATTTGAATGAGATATTGTGATCCTTAATTTTAGGAAATCAATATTATCCTAAATTAATCCATAACATAATATGACCTTAATACTCTTTTAATCTTAATTTTGGAAACTCTTATTTTCGGAATTCTTTTTAAAAATGATTGGGTGAGAGTCGTTTCTTTATTCTTTTAAATATCATCTATTCTCGTTTGAACTCACCTATATATATGTATGTATGTATAAAATAAAAATATTTAAACTTTAACACTTTAAAAGACAAAAATAATAAATCTCAAAATTGAGGGACCAAAAATATAATTGAAAAAGTGGTATAAAAAGTAGTGTAAATGAATAGTGTTACACCAAATGTAGTGTAATTCTATTCATCACACTAAATTTAGTATGGAAAATAGTGACTCAATTGAAAATGTGAATAGTGAGATTTACACCAAATTTAGTGTTTAGTGTAAAATTTAGTGACTCCATTGAAGATGGTCTAAGACTTAAAATAGTGTTTGGTTGTCTTTGGTTGTGTTTTCAACTCTAAATAATATATAGCTTACAAAAATGAGCTATTTTTTTAATGAAAATAAACAATAAAACCAAAAATCAAGAACTTTCTTGAAATGGGGTTAAAAGTTGAAAACTTCGATACTAGAAGGGCCTTTTCTGTAAAAATTCTGGGGTCTCCTCTTTCCGTATCGACAAAAACATCTGAAATTTGTGTTTGTGTCCGTGTACCAAACTCTAAACTGCCGGCGAGTAATTCGGTCTACAAGCAAACCCTCTCGAGAACATTGGTTGACTTTTTAATGCCGTTAGTCTATCGTTAACTCGCCGTCGTAGTTCGTTAGTTTACCGGTGGCTCCTTTTCTAAATGTGATGGTTGTTCTAACTCAGGCACGGCAGCTCCGCCTCTCTCCGCCACCGTCCTCCACTATCTCCTCCATCCTTTACGACCCTACCTCTCTCTCTCTTGCTCTCATGCACTCTGACTCCTCTTTCTCTCTCTACCCTTCCATCTCCCCTTTCTCTCCTCTCCGTTCCGCCACCACCACCGTCGTATCTCCGCCGTCATCCTCCGCCACCTTCCTCCGCCTCCGCTCCACCGATTCGTCTCGTATTCTCTTCCTTGTCTCCTCTCCTCACCTCGCCGGAAGCTCGATACTCCTCCGTTTCTATATCCTTCGAGCCGACAATAAATTCGCTAGGGTTAGGGTTATTTGTAATCAAAGTGATTTAAGTTTTGATGAGCGGAAATTAGGGGTTTTGTTTAGGGTGAATCATGGAGTTTCGATTAAGCTTGCGGCGTCAATTAATGTCTTCGCGATGTACTCCGTTTCTGACTGTAAAGTTTGGGTTTTCGCGGTGAAGATTATGGGAGATGGAGATGGAGATGAGGTGAAGTTGATGAAAAGTGCGGTGATTGACTGTGATTTTCCTGTGTTTTCGATTAGTGTTTCTGTTGGATTTTTGGTTTTGGGGGAAGAGAATGGAGTTAGGGTTTTTCCATTAAGACCTCTTGTGAAGGGTGAAATTAAGAAAGAACGCAAGTTGGAGGTGCAGAAGATCAATTTGCTGAATGGGATGATTAATGGAAGCTCTATTTTGTATGTGAAATCTGGAAAAGTAAGTGGTAGTAGCAACAAATGCATAAATGTTAATGGTAACATGGAAGAAAAGATTGGGAAACATTCTGATCATACTGGTAAGATGATATTCTGTTTGTTTAACTTATTTAGGTATTTGAAAATTGAAAGCATACTTTATATGAATTGCTACATTCTGCTGCATGTAGTTTTCTTTCTTTGGTCAAAAATTGTAATTACAACACTCCATTATGCTCAGAAAAGATTTATGGGGTATCAGTTCTATGCTTGCAAGTACCACATATAGATAATCTTGATATGTTTCTTTTGCCATTGTTGCTTCTCCATTTGCTTTTATTTTACCGTTTATGGTTATGAATTTCTCTAACTATAATATCTTTCTTACATATAGTAAATTTCAAGTGTGTTTCATGTAATTGTGACCCATGGAAATGACAGATGGTGAAGTGGAAATACAAGAAAGGCAAGGATAGAAATCAAGTGATAATTTATATAGGGAATCATGTATTGATATAGTTTAGCTTCCAGTGGGAATCATGTATTGATATTTATAGTTTAGCTTCCGGTGTCTAGATCAAATAGGCGTGTAGATGATTCAATGTTCCTTTAAAATGTAGAAGGAAAAGAGAGGGGAGGTCAATATCGGGAGTTCACACTTATCTTTACTCTGAATCTTTAAGCAATGAAGATTGCTTAACTAGTTTTTATATCCATATTTATATAGATAAAATGCCTAGTTTTTTATTGACGATTTGTTCTGTTACTAATTAATCATGATAAGTACTAAAAAATCAATAGATGTATCCTTTTATATAATTATATTTTGTGACATGAACATGGAACGTCTAATTTGTTATTTCATATGTCGGCTGATCGTACATTGTATAGGGACAGCAAGGTTGAAATCTGTGAAAATAAGACAAAGCTCTAAAGAAGGTGGAGTTCGTTTTGTGGCATTTAAGAGCAAGGAGTTTGAGAATTGCAAATTCTCAAAAGTACCATTGTTATCAAGAAAGGCAACTTCCATCCACTTTTTAGCCCATAATAAGTTTCTGATCTTAGACTCTGTTGGAGAGCTGTACCTGCTATTGCTATCCAATCTTGTCTCTGGATCGGAATCGACTTGTGACATGAAGAAGTTGACTCTCACGATGAAAGTTCAGAATCTAGCCGTTCTTCCGGATGATTCCACAAGTATGCTGCTTTTATTTCTTTGCTTTTATGTGAACATTTAGCTCTCTGACCCTAACTTCATGTGAAAACAGTTATATCTTTTGTTCATGCATTTTATGATTCTAACACATACTTGTTCCTAAATTGCAGGAGCTCAAACTGTTTGGGTATCAGATGGGCATTATACTATACATGCAATGGTGGTGTCTGATTCTGATTCTCCCGCCAATGAAAACGACACCAAGGACGATGACGAAAAGATTCAAAGCTCAGGTATCCTATGTTTCCTTGTCTTTTTGTTGTTTGTGCACAGCGGAATTGGATTAATATAATATAAAATATAATAAAAGTTAAATAAAAAAGTATAGAATTGAGAAACAACTTACATTCTTCAAAGGAAATGGATTTGGATTTGGATTTGGACTAATATTGATTCTGAATGTTGTACTATGATTCTGAATTGGTTTTTGGTTCTTGGCCAGCCATTGAAGTGATATTTACGAGTGAGAAGATTCAAGAAATTATTCCTTTAGCCGCGAATGCAATATTACTGCTTGGACAAGGTACCTTGTGTTATGGCCGTAAATGTGATCGCTTTATTGGAATGATTTTATTCTGATATATATCTTCTGATTTTGTTTTGTTTTTATTAATTTCCTATTTTTGCAGCCAATAACATCTTTGCTTATGCAATATCTTAATGATGTTGGGTGATTTTCTTTCCAAACTGGTATGTTAATTTCCTGCTTTCAGTTTATTGTTATTATGCACCTTTTATTTTCTTGTTATGGTAGATTTACTTACTTATGATCATCATTCGTTTTTTTTTCAAATGTAGAATTTTCAGGGCGTATATCTTCGATCACATGTTGATGAGTTGTTCCACTTATGAAATTCCTGGATTGGCCTTTTTGTTTTAAAGAGTAAATTCCTGGATTGGCCTTTTTGTTCCACTTATGAAATTCCACTTATGATAGATATATTGCTATTTATATCTGTATGCCTTTTTGCTGTTTGACATTGCAGGTGGATGCCGAGTGTTCTCTTCCATCCAATATCGTCTCATTGTTATATCTGACCAATCACAAGCTTCAGTTGTCTCTTATACTTACATAGTGTGAATGCTTCAGACGACACTGAACTCTTGAAGGTAAGATCTTGAAACTTCCATCAATTTTGAAATTATCAGTCATTGGACCGAAATGCTTCCCCAGTCCCAAAATAGTCTGGTTTTGACTTGAGATATCCAAACCTAGTCACTTTAGGGTTCAAATTTGACCAGAATATTATCCTCCAAAAGTTACTATTCTAAACTACACCCGTCCCGTGAAAACTGTGACGTCTGATTTGATACATGGTTTATAGTAGATATGCACAAAAAGCCCGAATCCCGGGCCTGGCCTTAAAGCCCGGCGAGGCCGATTTGTCTTTCAAAAGCCCAAAAAGGCCGGAGTGAAAAAGCCCGATTGGGTCTATTTTCACACCAAAAGCCCGGGCCTGGCCGGGGATTTGTGCATCTCTAGTTTAAAGAAATTGTCTGCTTATCAGGTCTTGCAATTTTGATCAAATATCCCAAGTAATCTACAACTTAGACCATTAACACTTGTTGGAGCTTTTCATTGAAAATGTGGGGACCCACAAGCAAAAACAAGCTTTTTGGGGAGTTATTTACTTAAGTAACCATCTCAAATAAAGAAATTTTAGTTTAACCATCAATTATTTTTTTTATCAAAATGTCCGGAATCCTGCAGGTCTGACACCGCAAGGTACCTTTTACTTGCGGTGTCAGGCTTTTTCTAACAAAAAAATTTTGATAAAACCACAAGCCACCGCAAGGGATAAGAGGCCATGTGTCGTCATCTTCTTTACCGAAAGTGGCTTGCGGTTTTATCTTTATTTACACACCGCAAGTAAAAGGTGCCTTGCGGTGTCAGACCTGCAGGATTTCCGGACATTCTGGTAAAAAAAATTGATGGTTAAAACTTAAATTTCTTTATTTGAGATGGTTATTTAAGTAAATTACTCTCTTTTTGGAGCTTGTAACTACACAAGCAAAAGGAAGGGGAGTTTTGTCAGGTGCTTTTTCACAAGCTTTAGGGGCCAAAAAGCTCCACTGAGGATGTTTTTAGATGTGGAACATAGGGATAGGGACAACTTTTTTATATACTCCCTCCGTCCCGAAATAAATGTCCACGTTCCTGTTTTAGTTTGTCCCAAAGTAACTGTCCTGCTTTCCAAATCTACCCATAATTTTGAGATGAAGATATTCATTATTCCCTCTATTATTAAGGGTAAAATTGTCATATAGTTAATTCAAAAGTCAATGATTACACATTTCTAGACTTCATTTGACACCCACAAGTTAAATTTGATTTGGTTTTTTGTACCTAAACATTATCATTTTGTTCATATAGGTTCAATAAGTAAATAAGACAGAAAACCATTAATTTACTTGCATCCTCATTTTTTTACTGCTCTAACCAAAAGAATGTTATGAAACCAGTTTGGGAGATTGCTGTTTGAGTTTTATCGTGGGCAGGAGCGAGTTTCTCCATGCCACCTATGCAAGTAACATGCTTCGGAACACAGCAAAGACACACTCGTGACTAATTGCATTGAACTTCAACTTCTGGAACTTGAGTCAGCAGTGAGAGGAGCGACTCACCGGAAGTTTAGAAGGTGTGGTTTATTATAATATAATACATCATAAGACATTGCTTTTGCAATTCTGCAGCCTCATGCCATCTGCTGCTGATAATTTTTTAAAACTTATTGGTTTCTTTGAAGAAACGACCATCTTTTTCATAAATTAGTAAGCTCAAAGACGAGTAAACATGTCTTCCTCTGAAACCCACCTCAATGCCCTCATTATGTTCCGTTTTCTTGTTTGAAATCCGTGTTTTTATATTCAAGCAGCATAAGCGACATCAACATTATGTTATTAATTTGAAGATGTTAGGATAATAGATTAATGTGAATTTGATGCTTGAAGTTTCTTAATGATTCCCTTGGTAGATTTTACGTGCTTGTATTTGCGAAGTTTATAGGATTCGGGAATGTTACCCTTCCCAAACCCTACCAGGTCCGTTTGATTTGGTTTGGTTTGGTTTATGGGATTCAGGAATGTTGGTCGGTTCAGAACCAGTTTGAACCTGCAACGAACCAGCTGGGAATTGGGAAAAGCCAGACTGAGAAATATCAGTTTGATTTTGTCTTTCAACTGTTACGTATTCGAGTGAGTTTATGCGCACTTCAGCTAATCCCATAGGATTTTGAAGTTAAAAGTCAGACAAAAGCCCTCTATGAAGGGACTTGAAGAGTGTGTTTGGTACACATGTAAGACATGACTAGACTGGACCGTGAAAGAATTATGCAAAGGTTTTAGGGGTTTAAGGGTAGTTTAGTAATTTACAAATTTTATCACCATCTCTCTCAATTTTGTTCAACCTATTGTATCGGGAGAAGAAAACGTTCCATTCAATCAAGATTGGGGAAATGTTGATCACAAATGGACTGTTTACTAAATAAACATTTACTTTGGTAAGGGTTTATCGGTCCAATTACCATACCGGGTGAACATAAGGACCGAGAACCTTATCCGGTAAGAGGAAAGACAAGGATCGAGTCCTAGGGTGATGACTCTTACCCTAGGTTTAAAACACTTACCATCAATCCATTTTGATGGTTGGGAATGTTACCCCATAAGGTACATGAGAGTTCTGACTCTTGTCGTCGTTAAGCGCTTACCCTATAAACGTTTGATAAACGGTCATGAAGTTGGTAATCGGGTTAACTGAGTTACAAAATAAATAGCTGTATTTTGAATGTTAACGTCTACGAACATCAAGTACAAATAAGAGTTATGGGCTGTTAAACTTTTTCGATGAAAGCGTGTCTGAATTGGTAAAGCAACAAAAAAAGATGGTCCAATTCTATGCATTTTAACCACAAGGGTTGTGGCGTACTAGTTAAAGCCTGGGGGATGTGGTGGGTTCTAATCCAGGCGTACACAACAATTGTGGCCACTGAGGTTTAATCAGGACTGATGTCTTACGGTCATAATTTGCCAAGGGATTAGTCTAGGCATAATCTAGGACACCCTTTCCAAAAAAAAAAACTGTGCATTTTAAGTAATTGATTTTGTTTCTCTTTCATGTAGTAACTTTTTATTTTGTATATTTTCTGTTCGTGGAGGCTCATGTTTAAAAAAGACTAAAAATAATAATCATTTACCATAATTTATAATACAATTTTACATCTTGTCACATCGCACGAGTTAAATAACTTGTTCGTCTTAAAATACAAAATATCGTATTAGGCTTGAACTAGAGATAAAAATTTGGCCCGTGAGAACAGGTACTTAATATCTGATGAGGAAATGTTATGTGCTTGGGCAAGTAACAAGGAGGGAACGGGGGGTAACTTTTATACTTGAAATTTGAAAAGGGTTCAATGGAGATGATAATAAATAAGATGCAGAAGTCTTTCAATAACTTTTTGCTTTTGCCACATCAGATTTTCTATAACTTTTTTTAATAAAAACCTTTCCTTGAAATCCTTCTCCAATGCAAAAACCTTTCCAAAAGCTTTTTCAAACTCTTTCATCAATTTTATTACAATCTATCCTCATCTATTTATAATATTTTATATAGGCCCCTTATTTAATTTGACATTTTAAAGTCCATGTTATATCCTTCGAAAACAAAAATTACTTAACTTATAAAAAAATTAAAGACGATGGATGTATTATATGATTTTTATAGGTATCTGAAATTGGTCTTATTTTGACCGTCTTGATAAAAGCTTTTTAATAGTGTATTTTTTATAAATTATGTTTTGTTTTATTATAAATATTTAATGAGTTAGTTTAATTAATAAAGATTAAAAATGTTAAATTGAAAATAAATATTGATTGAAGGGGTTAATATGAAAATTTATATGAAAAATGAGAGTTGAATAAGGGGATAAAATGAAAATTGGTTTAGAAAAAGTCTTTCAACCAAAAGGTCGTTGGTTTAATAAAAAAAGGTG
The DNA here is from genome assembly GCA_033807775.1 of Saussurea involucrata. Taxonomy (NCBI): domain Eukaryota; kingdom Viridiplantae; phylum Streptophyta; class Magnoliopsida; order Asterales; family Asteraceae; genus Saussurea; species Saussurea involucrata. The sequence continues at coordinate 68,368,615 of CM066316.1, forward strand.
GGTTAATTCCTTCACTTAGAAGCTAGAACCGTACTTGAGAGTTTCCTACCTCATACGACCCTAATATGCATCTTAATTAGGCTTACTTGTTTAGTTTTTTAATTAATTTATGAATTATTCATGTACTCGTTATTCAATAAGCAAGATGTGTTTTTTTCCTTAAATTTCCAATAATGACCAAAAAATATGGAAGTAGATAAGTTATTATCTTATTTCAGACGTGTCTTAATATAAAGAAGAAAACATACATTCAATTACCAATAGTATAGCAAGTGTCTAAACTTTAGATGGTTGTACTTCAAAAGTTTTGTTTCTATAAAACAAATATACTAACATGGATACAAAAATACTCAAATACATAACAAAACTCATGGTTTTCAACTATAATATTTCCAGAGGTTTTTCGGTATTTTTACAATATATTGATTGTCAAAACAAATGTATTAACTATAATAGTTTGAAAATACGATGTTATATATATTCTTAAACATTTTTTTTATAATCTTTTTAACATGCATTTGGTAAAATAAACTGTTAGGAGTAATCAATCTTACATATGTATTATGTATACAATTGGACAGAAAATTGAAAAGAAGAAAAGGATTTCTTGTATAAACTTTGTTTTTACATCATAAACAAATAACAAACGAAGAACGTCAATGAAATCTTACTTGAATCGAAGATTCGTTGAAGATATCGGAATCGATTGAGGCCTGCACGAAGCAGTGTTCTAAGACAAATTTTCGCCGGTGGTACGGGCGTTGTCTAGAGGATACAACAATCAAATTCAAGTTTGTAACTTGAATCTATCGAATCATCATCATGTTTGGCGAAGAACGAGAAGGAGAGAAACCCAGAAATATGAGAGAAAAATCGTCTGAAAAACTTGTGAAAAACGAAGGGAATGTGCAGGTATTTATACGTTGCTGCAACCAACCGACATAAACTGCCAGGGCATCCGCGCTAGTTGCGGCGCCAGATCCTGCAAGCATACCACACACTCGTTCTTCAATCGTTGAATCTCGACCCCAAGGCCCAAGGCCCAATCTTTGACATTAAATATGTATATTCATGTCAAAGAGAGCCCACCAAGAACACCACACACCTATCCCAAGCAATTAAATGATTCATTTAATGCTCTCAAGTTTGGGTTTATTAAGTGGTGTAAACTTTGCCTTGGCTCCTATGTGGGATTAGTTTTCTCACTTCTCAACTAAGTTCCAACAATACCCCACATTTTCTATTCAAACCCAAATAATACCCCACATTTGAATAGAAAATAAGCAATATTATGGAACTTATGTTTCTATCACCAAGCTAGTTATAATATGCATCGGAAAACGGTGTCTTTTGGACTTGAACCTTTCCTAGTGAATGCCTATCGGATCTACTTCGTGGATAGTGAACTAAAGTCTTGAACTAGCCACTTTTTGTAGTAAATCGAGACAATAGGCATCACACATATTATATCTATACATAATTTGATTCTTACCGTTGTGTTCATTTCGGTCGTGAACATATCCTTTCTTCATGAGAGTTTTAGAAGACGTAGTCATTTCCGTCTTCAAAGATGCGACCACACATCAGTCTCACATAGGTAATGCCGATCAAGAATATTCCGTTGTATTCCACTAAAAAGCTATCAGCATTATTAAGAATATAAAATTCAACCCTTAATCGTCAACGGAAATATACACATAAAAGTCATCATAGGAGTAGGCATACCTGTGTATAAGCGTCTCTTGAGTGTTCCTCAACTAGTTTTCCTATTGAACCTAGACCATGGGATCTCCAATTTCGCTAGGTTAGGTTTCCGCCGAGGAAACTCATTGTGTTGGCTTTAAGCCCATTCCCCTCGATGAAAAGGACACTTGCTCTCTACTTAGGCCTTTTGTCAAAGGATCATCGATATTTTCCTTTGACTTTACGTAGTCTATGGAAATAGTTCCATTTTTCAGCAAGTCCTTTATTGTATTATGGCGTCGTCTTATATGTCGAGACTTGCCATTATATATTTGATTCTTTGCTCTCGTGAGAGCAGCCATACTGTCACAATGGATACAAATGGCAGTCACGGGTTTTGGCCACAACGGAATACCTTCTAGGAAGCTCTTTAGCCATTCGGCTTCTTCAGCGGCTTTATCTAAAGCTACAAATTCTGCTTCCATAGTTGATCTTGTATTCACCGTTTGTTTGGATGATTTCCATGATACCGATGCTCCACCAAGTGTAAACACATATCCACTTGTGGACTTACTCTCCGAATGGTTAGAGATCCAATTGGCATCACAATACCCTTCTAGAACGGGAGGGTATTTCGTATAGTGTAACCCGTAATTCATTGTATACTTTAAATATCTAAGCACTCTCACTAGTGCATACCAATGATCCTTTCCTGGATTATGTGAGTACCGACTTAGTCTACTCACACTATATGCTATATCCGGTCGTGTGCAATTCATGATATACATCAAGCTTCCAAGAACTTGTGTATATTTCAATTGAGCCACACTATCTCCTTGATTCTTCTTCAATTGACTAGAAGGATCAAATGGAGTCACCACTGGTTTATCATCATAGTGACCGAACTTTCGAAGTATGTTCTCAACATAGTGAGATTGGGTGAGAATGTAGCCATTTGGATTCCTTTGAATCTTTATACCACGGATCACATCTGCTACTCCCAAATCCTTCATATCAAACGAGGAGTGCAACAACTTCTTGGTTTGATTGATTACATCCAAGTTCGATCCGAAGATGAGCATATCATCTACATACAAGCATATAATGACATATGCATTTTTGTATTGCTTCACATAGACACACTTATCACACTCATTTATTTGAAACCCGTTTGATATCAACGTATTATCAAACTTTTCATGTCATTGCTTTGGCGCTTGCTTAAGTCCATAAAGGGACTTGATCAACTTACAGACTTTGTTTTCTTGACCTTTGACAACAAATCCTTCCGGTTGTTGCATATATATTTCTTCGTCTAACTCTCCATTCAAGAAGGCAGTTTTCACATCCATTTGGTGTATTTCCAAATTGTGAATCGCTGCTATGGCCATCAACATACGTATAGACGTTATTCTTGTGACCGGAGAGTAGGTATCAAAGAAGTCTTGACCTTCCTTTTGTCGATAACCTTTGGCAACTAGTCGAGCTTTGTATTTCTCTATAGTGCCATCGGGTCTCAACTTCCTCTTGAATATCCATTTATGACCTATTACTTTATGACCCGGAGGTAGGTCAACCAATCTCCATGTATTGTTTTGTACTATGGAGTCTATCTCACTATGGATTGCCTCTTCCCAATAAGGTGCCTCGGATGATTCCATGGCAGCCTTATAAGATAAAGGTTCTCCTTCAACATTAAAGGTCATAAAATCAGGACCAAAGTCTTTGGCTACTCTACCACGTTTGCTTCTCCTTGGTTCCAATTCTTCTTGAACTTTGGAGGTTTCACCTTCACGTGGTTGATTACTTTCATTTGTTTCAATTGAAGTGTGTGTGTCATCATGCAACCTTTTCCTTGAATTAGAGGTTTGATCCTGTTTTTCTTTGTAAGGAAAGGTGGTCTCAAAGAATTCCGCTTCCGCAGATTCTATGATAGTGTTATTGCTTATGTCATTTACACAAGATTTAAATACTAAGAATCTATAGGCAACACTATTAAGAGCTGGTCCAATATATACACAATCAACGGTTTTAGGTCCAAGTTTTGTCCTTTTCGGTAAAGGGACTTGAACCTTCGCAAGGCAACCCCACACTTTCATCCTTTTGTAGGACGGTAATCTCCCTTTCCATAATTGATAAGGGGATTTCTCACTCTTCTTGTGGGGGATCCTATTTAGGATCATATTCGCAGTAAGACACGCCTCACCCCATAAATGGTATGGAGCTCCGGATGTGATCAACATTGAATTTATCATGTTCTTCAATGTTCGGTTCTTCCGCTCGGCCACTCCGTTTTGTTGAGGAGTGTATGGAGCGGTAGTTTGATGAACAATGCCATGTGTAGCACAAAATTCTGCAAATTCATGGGATTCATATTCTCCTCCCCGATCCGATCTTAGAATTTTGATTTTCTTGTCGAGTTGATTCTCGACTTCGGCCTTATAAGTTTTAAACATGTTTAAGGCCTCATCCTTTGTATGGATTAGATACACATAGCAAAACTTACTGCAATCATCAATGAATGTAATGTAATAGTTTTTACCTCCTCGTGAAGGTGTTGCCTTGAAATCACATAAGTCAGTGTGAATCAACCCAAGTACTTCATTTGATTTTTCAACAGACTTGTGTGGATGGTTTGTGAATTTAGCTTCTACACAAACTTCACACTTAGTCAATTTATCAAAGGAACATTTAGGAATCATGTCAAGTTTGATCATTCTTTGAATTGATCTTAAGTTGACATGTCCTAATCTCGAATGCCAAAGATTAGAAGGAGCAATCATGTACATAGAACTAGCACCGCTAGGGCCTGCCTTATTATTATTAACATTGGCGGCATCAAAGCTATTTACAACGCTTAACTTGAAGAGCCCCTCATGGAGGTAGCCCTTCCCAACATACGCACCACCTTTGGTGATGACAACCTTATCAGATTCTATTACAATTTTGAACCCTTTCTTACTTAGAACAGGGCCAGAAATCAAGTTTTTGGTAATGCTAGGTACATGTACAACATCATTTAACAAAAGATCTTTACCGGAAGTCAACTTCAAGTTGACCTTCCCCCTTCCTTCTATCTTCGCAGTCGATGCGTTCCCCATGAACATCGGCTCCCCATCACTCACTTTTTGGTAGGATGCAAACAAGCTTTCCGAATTGCAAATGTGCCGAGTAGCCCCGGTGTCGATCCACCAATCCATCGTGTTGGTAACCATGTGGGCTTCAATTACACCAACGAACTCGTTCGGAGAGTGGGTGAGATTGGCATGACTAGTAGATGCCCCATTTCCTCCACCACCACTTCCTCCGGCACCACCATGATCACGCTTGTATCGACAATCCTTGGCTCGGTGTCCCGGCTTGCCACACACCCAACAACATGTCATCCTCTTGAATTGTTTCTTTTGTGGGGCCAAGGGGCCTTTTCCGGTGTTGAAAGGCCTCTTGGGTGCAATTCCCTTTCCCTTGAATTTTGGGAATTTCGACTTGGATGAACTACCTTCAATCATGTTGGCATGTGGTTCGATTTGAATGGCATCGGCTTTGTCATTGAGTCGGTTGTCTTCCTCAACACGGATTTTGAGGAGCAATTGTTCAAAAGTAATTTCCTCCGTAAGATGCTTCAAGTATAACTTGAAGTTCTTCCACGACGGAGGAAGTTTGTCAATGATAGCACCGATCACAAAGTTTATATTAAGCCCCATACCTTCAACATCGAGTTCGTGGACAAGAATTTACAATTCTTCTACTTGTTTTACCATGGACTTCGAGTCAATCATCCGGTAGTGCAAGAACTTTCCCACTGCGAATCTCTTGGAATATGCCACTTCAGTTTTGTACTTGGCATCCAAAGATTCCCAAATTTCCCTTGCCGTTGTGCAAGTGGAATATATGTCGTAGAGGGAATCGTCGAGAGCATTCAATATATAATTTCTGCAATTATATTCGTTCGTTCTCCATGTCTCGACCGATCGTTCATGAGCGGACACTTGTATTTGTGACGGTGCCGCCCCGTCCGCCCCTACCGGAAGATTTGCCGGTGGCTCTTCCTCAGTGAGTACGTTGGCAACGCGAAGAGTTGTCAAATAGAACAACATCTTTTGTTGCCATCGTCGGAAGTCCGAACCCTTGAATTTCTCGGGTTTCTCCACATGACTTTTCATCATAGATTGATCCATCGCTCCTTAACAAAAAAATTTGTCTTAGATTGTTAGGAGTAATCAATCTTACATATGTATTATGTATACAATTGGACAGAAAATTGAAAAGAAGAAAAGGATTTCTTGTATAAACTTTGTTTTTACATCATAAACAAATAACAAACGAAGAACGTCAATGAAATCTTACTTGAATCGAAGATTCGTTGAAGATATCGGAATCGATTGAGGCCTGCACGAAGCAGTGTCCTAAGACAAAATTTCGCCGGTGGTACGGGCGTTGTCTAGAGGATACAACAATCAAATTCAAGTTTGTAACTTGAATCTATCGAATCATCATCATGTTTGGCGAAGAACGAGAAGGAGAGAAACCCAGAAATATGAGAGAAAAATCGTCTGAAAAACTTGTGAAAAACGAAGGGAATGTGCAGGTATTTATACGTTGCTGCAACCAACCGACATAAACTGCCAGGGCATCCGCGCTAGTTGCGGCGCGGGTAAAGTCGTGCGGAAAGGCGCGCCGCCTTCTGTTCGTCGAAATCAACAGTGACCCGCGCGCCATGTGGCGCGGCTTAAGTAGCGCCGTTATGCGCGCCGAGCACAGTTCGATGTTGGTCCAGCTCGGGTCGCGCCGTTATCCGCGCCAGATCCTGCAAGCATACCACACACTCGTTCTTCAATCGTTGAATCTCGACCCCATCGAGAATCTTTGACATTAAATATGTATATTCATGTCAAAGAGAGCCCACCAAGAACACCACACACCTATCCCAAGCAATTAAATGATTCATTTAATGCTCTCAAGTTTGGGTTTATTAAGTGGTGTAAACTTTGCCTTGGCTCCTATGTGGGATTAGTTTTCTCACTTCTCAACTAAGTTCCAACATAAACAATATATTTGCAAAAATCATCATCAATTATTATTTTGTTATATATCTAAACATAAAAATATCTTTATAAGATGTAACATTTAGGATCATGTTCAAGGGAAAACTTTAAATAAACGGAAAACTAAGAAATACTCTGGTAGCTCTTCATCCGAACGATATGCACTTGTACATACAGGTAATTTGTAATATGCACGCGGGCATATGCACAAAACCATAATGTACAATTGAATAAAAACCAAAAAAACAACTTAATTTATTTTGCATACCGTCCAAATGAAAGACTATCAGAAAATTTCATAATTTTCATTTTTTTAAGTTTTTCCTTTAAACCTTGTAACATTTATTAGTTTAAAATTATTATTACCTAATATTACTTTCAACTATATTAATTAAACTAGTTATTTACCCGCTGCAATGCAGCTAGGTGTAATTATTATCGAGGCTGAAGATGAATAACTGAGAAATGAAAGTCATGTTTCATTAATTTTCTATGTTTCGTCACGTTTTATGCCAGTTTTATCGTTTTGTTTGGTATATAAGTCCAAGTGTAATATAGAATTGCATACAATTATAAATTAATGATATCAACTTAATGGCTAATATTAGATCTGACAGTTGTTACATATCAAGAGAATAGACAATATTAAGCAAAAAAATGAGGCTAACATCTTACCTACAAGCTCCTTTTGATTGACATATTCTCCAAGTCGATCAATCGGCACAAAATTGAACGTTCTCGCAGGTACAACCATTGTTTCATTGATTGCCTCGTCCACTTGAGAATATTGGCTCAAAGTCATTTCATAATCATTGGCAATGGTTCTAAACTGCTTGTTAGCCACTTTTATGGTTCCTTTAGATATGTAATACACCTTCCCAATTTCAAGCTTAGCGTAGAATTTTCTTGCAGCCTCGTTAGACATGGTTGCTTGCATTTGAGTACCCTACAAAGTAGTGGTTAGTGAATATTTTTGTTTTCTGCTCATAACCGGTTACAATGATTGAAAGATGTTTTACATCTTCATCAATAAGCTCCACATTGAATACACAACCTTCACCCCTTGTGTTTGTGTATGTACGTATAGTACCTTTGCCTGTCAACATCACCTTGATTTTCCAAATCGATTGATAAGGGTTTAACGAATACAATGGTTGATCGTTGGTTGCAATTGTCATTTTGTTAGAAGGCGGCATACTACAATAAGAAGAAAATAACACATTTACATTATCAATTAAACAAAAGTAGAGCATAATCGTACGGAAAGATACTTGTAATACAATCAGTAAATCATCCACATAAGATCAACAAGACCTACCAACGGATTTGTGCGGATTTACAAGAATAAAAATTCTTATCTAGGATCAAAAGAACCAACAAAATTTGGGGATTTTGCCTATTCTGGAAAAAAGTCAAATTTTTTAATTGTTACATAGTGAGCATATATTCAAAATGATTGGTTATTGGGTTTACCCTATACTCAAAATTCAAAACAACATTTGGGTTTTTAACCAAACTCAAAAAAAAAATTGATCTTTGAAGTGTTACAAAGAGAACAGCACTCAAAAAGATTGATCTTCTTGAGCAGATTTGCAGCTACCCACATGTTGGTTTCTTATATAAAATATTGGAATTTTGCTAGTAAATTGTCCTTCTAAAACACATAAAAGATAAATCCCATTAAAATTATGAACCTGATAAGGCTTGAAATCCAGAAGTCAAACTGGAGCTTGTCCTCAAGTGAAATAATGCATCAAACAGATTGAAATAAATGATTTTTTTTTACCTTTTGATGGCTCTTGAACAACAACATGAAGCTTTTGATCACCATCATTGTTCATCCAAGAAACACAGGATTCACAACCACAGTCAGACCACCTAGAGTTGATACATTGTCCTTTTTGTTGGTTGTTTTTTACAACAATTCTATTTAATGGCAAAATGGAGTATATCCCCGTGTTAACGAATTGTATCTTTTACTTTATCAATATATCATAACTCTCTTGACTTTAAGTTGTTTTTAAGTATAGGTTCAGAAGACTTACCTCTTATAACTAACATGTATAGTTGGTATTTGTAAGAGAGATGAAACTTGTTCAATGTGTTCTACGGTCTATTGCAGTAGGATGTTAAAAGGTAAGAATATGTTTTACCAATCTTGACATTTATCTAACTTATTGTGGTTGGTTTGTGATTTGTAGAATCTGAGGGGGTAGATTTGACAAGTGGATGATACTTGAGGATAGGAGGGACTGCGTCTCACTTCTTGTGAGACTTCAGAGTTAGCAGAGCAATTATTCGAGAGTTGGAGGACTAAAGTTGCAACTTAGCTTTGGAATATATAAATCGATTACTCTTTGTATTAGAAGTGGATTACATTCATTTTCTCACCATCATCTGTTTTGTTTGAGTTCTTCTCTCTCAACAATTTTAGGGTTTCATCTAGTTATCATCTTCAATACTCATGAAGATGATTAGGTTAGATTAGATCTAGATATTGTTGATTTCATTCAAATATGTACTGATTAGTGTTATTTCATTTTAAATAAAGTTTTTATATGGTATCAGAGCGTGGTTCGAATTAGATCTTGTCATCGCTTCTCACTCTAACAACTTCTGGTACGTTTTCGCTCTTCAAATCGCTTTCAAAATCTAGTTGTAGATCTTATTTTTCTCTCCAGTTTCATTTGTTTTGTTCAAACAAGTTTTCGTTTCACTCAAACTATTATATTCTTTCAAACTCGTCTTCTCTGGTTGTTCTTGGCTACATGTAACTCTTGATCTGATCTCTCATTGTAGATCTGGTCAGAGTTCTTTGAGCTCTCTCATATTTTCATTTCTCTTGTTATCTACACTCCAGATCTGACCTGTTTAGGTCTTGTCGAGAGTGTGTTGATACTGTTCCTTCTCATTTTAGTTGTTTACAAAGTTTTTGTTGAGCAAAACTCAGATCTACAAGATATGTTGCTTTTCTGTTCTTGTAGACCAGTAAATCTTTTTCTCTGTTAAAACCTAAGTCATTTTCTGACTCTGTGTGTTTTTTCAAAATTTGTTGTTCTCGAAAATTCTGGACCTGACTATAACGAGTCCAGATCTGTTTCTTTGCTCATATCTGGTTTCTGTTTCTATTGTGGTGAAGGCTAGCTGAATATGACCTCTATAGGTCTTATTCAACTTTGCTCTTGGGATCCACACTTAGATTTGTCCCTTTCTTACTAGCTGTCACTATTTTGTGGTTGCATATGTGGTGAGATGTGCGATTAGATCTAGATCTACACTGATCTGTGTCTCATTGTATTCTACTACTGTTTTCTTCTTGTTATTTGTCTTATATTTTTTTAGATCTATCACAGTGAAGGTTTGCCTTGTGACTTAAGCCTGTGATCCGTGTCTTTTGACCAGGTCCTATACAATGCTTATGGAAGGTTTTATTCATATCCTCACTGTGTCTTTGCACCTTTCTTGCATCACGCCTCAGTTAAAATCTAGTGACGTGTGCCCTAGATCTGTCAGTCCTTTACTTCAGATCTGTTGAGGTTTTCATTGAAGGTCTCTAGTGTGGCTTGTGGTGTGAGTTTTGTGTGACTGTTTGTTCAGGTTAGTCCTGTTTCAACCTGGCTGGTTGTGTAGCCTGTGGTGTTCCCTTTGACAACTGTCTTAATCAAACAACTCGTTAAGACATCTGTTCCACCATTTCTTCCGTTGTGCATCAAACAAGGAGCGCTCTGTAAGTAGTCTTTCACTGTACTTCTTGCCTCTATCTCGGTTGGTACGTTTTTCTCTCTCTCTCTCTGTGTGTGCTCTCCTTCTATCTCTACTCTGAGTTTGGGTGTTTAAGTGGTTGACTTGACCTACTACCTATTGAGTGGCAAGGAATCCTGTCTTCAAGCCCTTAGCCTTTACCCTTGTGTGTTTGTTCTGTTGATCCATCATGACGGGTGAAGAAGCTCGCAAAGATCCAGAACATCAATCATTGATTGCTAAACTGGATTTTGGTGATCCTTTTTACTTGCATTCTAGTGACACCTCAGGTGCCTCTATTTTGGGCATGAAACTTACTGGCACTGAAAACTATAAAGTGTGGTCGTGTGCTATGATACTTGCTCTTGAAACTAAAAATAAGCTTGGATTTGTCGATGGATCTGTTGTTCGATCCATAGACAATGAGGTTTTGGGAAGACAGTGGGATAAATGTAATTCTGTTGTTCTGTCCTGGATTCTTGGATCTATTTGTTAGCCAGGTGTTTTCGAAAATTGCTTCTGAAGTGTGGACTGAGTTAAAGGAGACATATGATAAGATAGATGGTTCTGTAACATTTAATTTGTCATCAAAAAATTAATTCCATCTGTCAAAATGGGTCTCCTGTCTCTGACTATTATCACAAACTTAACGCCCTATGAAAACAATTTGATGCTTTGATTAAACTACGTGCTTGTACTTGTAATGCTTCTCACGACTTCTCAAAACATAACCAACTAATAAAATTAATGCAGTTCTTAATGGGTTTAGATGATGTATATATGAATATAAGAAGCAACATTTTAACCACAGATCCTCTACCCTCTGTTAAGACTGCCTTTTCCCTTGTGTCTCGGGAAGAATCACACCGAGGTGTGAGTCGACCCTCTGATGCTAAGGGTCAGAATTCTGCCTTTTTTGGTAAAACTAATGATACTAAGAAAAAACCTGGAAAGTCCAATCTTGTGTGTAAACACTGTGGCCTAAATGGGCATACTATAGAACGCTGTTATAAGTTGATTGGGTTTCCTAAGGACTTTCAGTTTACCAAATCCAAATTTGGACAAAATTTTAATGGGCAAAATTTTAGACCGTCAAGCAATGCTTGTACTTCTAATGGATCTGGTCGAAACCAGAGTTCCTCATCCTCTCTAACAGAAGAGCAGATCATCAAATTACTCTCCCTCGTTGATCAGAAACCGTCGGAGAACATCTCTGTCAATATGGCAGGTACGTTCTCTGCTAATATGGCTAATGTTTCTAATTTTCATTCAAATTGTAATCGCTCTGGTTGGATTATTGACTCCGGAGCAAATCAACACATGACTTCCACTACTTCTCATCTTGAAAATGTCCTTGACATTTCCGATTTAAATCTAACAGTCACTCAACCTAATGGAGATGAGGCTAAAATAAACAAAATTGGGAATTATAGAGTGAATAGTATGGTTACTTTATTTGATGTTCTTGTAATTCCTGATTTTCATGTGAATCTCTTATATGTTCATAAAATAGCCAGAGATAGTAAAATCTTTGTCGGTTTTGATGAATATAAATGTTATCTGATTCAGGGTTCACCTTCCAAGAAAGTAGTAGGGACTGGTAGTGAACATGGTGGTTTGTACTTCTTTGATCAAGTATCAAAGGGTAAGCCCTTTGTTCCTCATGTGTCTAATAATGTTCATAACAACTCAAACATGTCTATTTTTTGTTATGCTTCAAGGAAACTCTGGCACAGTCGGTTGGGTCATCCAGCTGACCAAGTGCTTGGAGTGCTAAAGGAGACTCTTAATCTAGGAAATGATAATGTCACTCTTCCTTGTGAAATTTGCCATAAGGCAAAACAAACACGGGATAAGTTTAAACTAAGTGATCACACTTCTAAATCTGTTGGTGATATTGTTCATCTTGATCTTTGGGGACCATATAGGGTTCCTAGTAAAGAGGGATATAGATTCTTCTTAACTGTTGTAGATGATTATTCAAGATCTGTATGGGTTTACTTGCTTAAATCTAAAGATGAAGTGTATGATAACATTACTGGTTTTCACAGTTTACCCTCCACACAATTTGGAAAAACTATAAAAATCTTCAGAAGTGATAATGGCACTGAGTTTACCAATTTCAAACTTGGTGAGTTTTTTAAATCTAAGGGTATCATTCATCAAACTACTTGTGTTTACACTCCACAACAAAATGGGGTGGCTGAACGTAAACATGGGCATTTGCTGAATGTTGCTAGGGCTCTAGTGTTTCAAGGGAACATCCCATTAAATATGTGGTCTGAATATGTTTTAACTACTACTTATCTGATAAATCGTACACCTTCATCTATATTAAATGGGAAGTCCCCCTATGAGTTGATGTTTGGTTTTGCACCAGTTTTATCACATTTAAGGAATTTCGGATGCTTATGTTTTTCTGTCAAACAAAATAATTTTGATAAGTTTTCTCCTCGAGCTGAAAAATGTGTCCTTCTTGGGTATTCCAACTCTAAGAAAGGATATAGACTTTATAGTTTAGAAACTAAACAAATTGTTGTTTCTCGTGATGTTAAATTCTATGAATCCATTTTTCCTTTCAAAATGAGTGCAACACATCAAAACATTGAGTCTCGTGACATGAACTATTTAAACTTCTTTGATTCTGTTATTGATTCTACTAACGATGTTTCTTCTGAAGTACCCAATGATGAGATTATGGTGAATCCTCAACATCAAAACCAATCTGTTAACACTGAAAATAATAGTAATCGCGGTCACTCTGGTAGTCCAAATAGAGCTACCAGGTCCTTGGATCCTGGTAGTACTGATCGAGTAAATGACTCAAATGGATCTGCCGGATCTTCGGATCCTGGTAGTACTGATGTGACTGCTAGTGACCTGTGTGATGCTAATTTTCGTCGCTTAGAAGTCCAAAATAATCATCATGATGATATGTTGGGATCCCCTTCTGAAGGTAATTTGTCCTCTGACCTTTCTACCTCTGTTCGTCGGTCTGATCGACCTTCTCATCTTCGTCGTCGGTTTGACGATTATGTGGTAGAAGGGAAGGTCAAGTATGGAATAGAGAAAGTTGTCAATTACTCTTTTTTGAATTCAAATAATTTTTGTTTCGTGTCTACTCTAAATAAATCTCACGAACCAGAAAGCTTTTTTGAAGCAAGTAAGGATCAGAATTGGGTAAATGTCATGAACGATGAAATGGAAGCATTATATAGGAATGATACATGGGTTTTAACCGAACTTCCTCCCGGACGAAAACCTATTGGTTGTCGTTGGATCTACAAGATCAAATATAATTCTACGGGAGAAATCGAAAGGTATAAGGCTAGATTAATAGCTAAGGGGTATAGTCAACGAGAACACATAGATTACGAAGAAACTTTTTCTCCAGTGGTTAAAATGGTAACAGTTAGGTGCATTATTGCCTTAGCAGTTCAAAATAATTGGTTATTGTGTCAATTAGATGTGAATAACGCTTTTTTGTATGGAGACTTAGTTGAAGAAGTTTACATGAGTCTGCCACATGGGTATTTCTCTGCAAATGACAAACGGGTATGTAAACTTGTAAAATCATTGTATGGGCTAAAACAAGCTCCTAGGCAGTGGTATGCCAAACTTTCTTCATGCTTACTTGATCATGGTTTTGTTCAAAGTGTTAGTGATTACTCCTTATTTACAAAAAATACTGATTCAATTTTCTTAATTCTTCTTGTGTATGTGGATGACATAGTATTGACTGGTAATAATGTTTCTGAAGTAAATAAGGTGAAAGATCATTTACAGTCTAACTTTAAAATTAAGGATCTTGGCAAATTAAAGTTTTTATTAGGAATTGAAATTTTGGAAACTGAAAACGGAGTCTGTATGTCACAAAGGAAATATTGTCTTAAATTACTCAATGATTTTGGTTACTTAGGTTGTAAACCAATTAATACACCAATGGATATGAACTCGATTGTGACAGATTCTTTTGGATCAGATTCAAAAGATCCATCTCTTAAGGATTTCACAGGATATCAAAAACTTATCGGTAGATTAATCTACTTATTGGCTACTCGTCCTGATATAGCTTTTGTAGTACACTGTCTAAGTCAGTTCATGCATTCTCCTAGAAAATCCCACTTGAAGTTAGCTCTTAGAGTTTTAAGATATCTTAAAACTTCACCTGGTAAGGGTATTCATTTCTTTCGATCTAATTCTGATTTTAAACTCTGTTGTTTCGTCGATGCGGATTGGGGCAAATGCTTATCTACTAGACGATCTGTTACTGGATATTGCCTCTTTCTTGGAAACTGAATGGTTTCCTGGAGGAGTAAAAAGCAGGCTAATGTCTCACGTTCTTCTGCAGAATCTGAGTACAGAGCCATGGATGTTGCCCTTTGTGAAATCATCTGGGTTCTTAACATTTTAACTGATTTGAAAATTGAAAACTTACTTCCAGTACCTTTAAACTGTGACAATAAGTCAGCAATTCAAATTGCTAATAACCCAATTTTTCATGAAAGGAAAAAACACATTGAGATAGATATTCATCAAGTAAGAAATAAAGTTTCTTCTGGAATGTTGAAGACAGTTAAAGTTCCTTCCACTGAAAACCCAGCAGATATCTTTATTAAATCTCTTGGTGTTAATCAACATAACTATCTCAGTTCTAAGTTAAATATGTTAGATCTTTTCAGGTGTCAAGATTAAGGGAGGGTGTTAAAAGGTAGAATATGTTTTACCAATCTTGACATTTCTCTAACTTATTGTGGTTGGTTTGTGATTTGTAGAATCTGAGGGGGTAGATTTGACAAGTGGATGATACTTGAGGATAGGAGGGACTGTGCCCCACTTCTTGTGAGACTTCAGGGTTAGCGAAGCAATTATTCGAGAGTTGGAGGACTGAAGTTGCAACTTAGCTTTGGAATATATAAATCGATTACTCTTTGTATTTGAAGTGGATTACATTCATTTTCTCACGATCATCTGTTTTGTTTGAGTTCTTCTCTCTCAACAATTTTAGGGTTTCATCTAGTTATCATCTTCAATACTCATGAAGATGATTAGGTTAGATTAGATCTAGATATTGTTGATTTCGTTCAAATATGTACTGATTAGTTGTTATTTCATTTTAAATAAAGTTTTTATACATTTCACCTAGTTTCCAGGGTTTTTCGATTGCCAGAACTTTGGCTACAAGTAGGGCTTCAGGTACTTGGGTGGTGGTGGTTTTTTCTATCGGCATTATGTTGTATCCTGTAAAATAAACTTTGATGTATTTTAACATCTTTCCCTTTTGGGTGATTAAGTTGGTTGGGAACCTCATGCATCATGATAATCTAGTTCTACATGAAAACTCAAATATGTTCCTAACCATCTACAAGTGTGAAGTAAGTTGCATTAATGTGTAATTGAATATCAATTTGATAGCAGATTAAACTTATTTACTTGTTTGAACAGTGAACACATTCCCTTATGCTTCTTTTGTTTATGTGTTTATTCTTTCTATAACTTTCTCGATGAGTGCGATTTATATATATTTCTGCGTCAAAGTTCCTAAAATTAGTGTTAATTAGATGGCAAAAATACACCTATTAAACTAGGTTTTAGTATTTTACTGTTTATAAATAAATAAATAAAAAGAAAAGAAAAAATAAACAATGTTTAAAATTGTTGTCAGGTTTCACGTGGGAGGCATGGAAGAAAGTAAGAAGTCAAAGCCAACTCTTAGGCCAACAATGAAAATGTGAAAAGGAAAGCAAAAAGGCCGGCCATCTTCTTCTCCTCCACGCAACCAGCACCGACGCCCCTACCGGCGCCACCAGTCGCGCCACCTGCTGTCCAGTGTCTCGCGCCACTTCCCGCGCGACCAAACTCGCGCCGCCGCTGGCGCCGGAGCCTTTTTCGGGCCTGATTTCTTCCACTTCGTATTTGGAGCGGTTTTTCTTATATCTTTGTATAAAAACGAAGTGGAACCGTCATTTTGAAGGGGAATCACTTGGTAAAATCGATTTTGGAGACGGGAGAGTAAAAGGAGATCGATTGGGGAGCAATTTCTTGTCAATTCCTTTGGTAATCTTCTTTGTAGTTGTAATCCTAATTTTCTTTCCAACACTAGTTTGATTAGATTTTGATGGTTACACTTTGAGATTCCATTGTAATCGTTTGGGACAAACCTATTTGCTTGATTTCCATTTTTAATGTCAATTTCGCTTGGGTTTTCAAATAACTTGATCAATTACTTGAATCTCTTATGAAAAATTGTTAGTCAAAATATTAGATACGTAATTGTCTTTTGGTTTTGATGAGTAACAATGGAACTCTTTGAATTCAATAAGGTTTTCAATTTGAGTTCTTGAAATCTTGCAATCAAGGCTATAATAAGTCGAGCTTATGAGCTTATTGCTTTGAGTTGGTATTTTTCTAGTTCGATAAAGCTAATCACATCTAAAGAAATTAAGAGCTTATTTAATCTATTATTTGTGATTAAGATCCGGTTGAAGAGCTTATTTTAACCGGTGCAAATTAAGGAAAAATAGAGGTCGTTAGAGCTTGTTAACGACTATAATCAACTTGGGTTCGTTCTTTATGTTTACGTTTTTTGGAATCAATGATAGGTGTCATCGTCTTAATCGAAGTCAAACTAATGTTGGTTTTATTTCATTGTTTATAATTAATTTTAATCGCATGTTTAGTTTAGTTAATCAAATCCAACCCCCCCCCCCCCCCTCTCTTTTTAGTTAACGTGTAGAAGTAAAATAATTTTCACGACCAATCCCTGTGGATTCGACCTGACTTACCACTATTACAATATATATTGTAATTTAGGAGAGTTGGAATTTCTTATTATTTGACGGTCTCGACACCCGTCATTTCCTCTTCTCTTTTTTAGATTCATCAATGTTCTACATAACTTTTTTTAAATGCAGAGTCCGATTTCTTTTCAGCTTCCAAAGTGGAAACCAAGTAATAACTACATGTCTAGATGTAGTGTTGAAATTAGATGTAATTTTTTCCTAATAAAGATGCTTAAGCATCATATGGTTCTAGTCCTCAAACTCATTGTTTGAAATCTTGATCTACCATGTGGTAAAGTTGGAAAAAAAAATTAGGCTTTTCAGCTTTGAATAAAATTAAAACCCTAAATCATAAAAGAGAAGAGGAAATAAGTAAACACAAATCTTTATAATAACATCAACCTAAAAACCCCCATGGATACGTGTTGGTTCCCGTTTTGCTTTAAACAAGATTATCAGATCTATTAGTTCAGGTTTAAGGTGCGGAAGCGTATTTAAAGAACTAACAGATAAGTTTGATAGATTTAGAACAAACTATAAATAAACAGTGAACAAAATATTATATCTCAAAGTTTACTGAATATATATATCAAGAACAGGTTTATGAACCGTGAGTAAGAAAAAGCTTTAAAACAGATATGACTCTTAAGGTGAATAAGCTTTTTGTGTTCTTAATGTTGTTGTGTTGTGTATTTGTGTGTAAGGAAGAACTCAACATGAGTCTTCCTTATATACTACTCTAAAGGGGACCATAAAGCATATGCTACTATTCAAAAGGTACGTATGAATAGTTGAGAGGATGTCGTGAACAGTTGCAAGGATGGCATGAACAGTCAGACGTGCTATATTGCATTTAATGCAGCAGACGTCTAATATGTACTAAGCCCTACTGAGTCCAATCAGAGTTTGACACGTCGACGTTGGACAGGGCATGCTACCATGCAAGTTGATGTATGAGTCCTTTAACAGTAGCAAGATATTATAAATATCTTCAAGTCTCAGTAAGGACCACAGATGCTCTGTAATGAGTTACAGAGGTTCTGCGGTCTGGTCCTCTGGAGCAGTCTTCGCCGGATTCCGAGTCTTTGGTCTTCTTTGTGCGTATGACAGAGCTTCTGTAGGAAGTCTCTGCTGCTTCTGTAGCTTCTTGACCTTGATTTCTCGGTAATGTCGGCAGAGCCTCTGTAAGAGGCTTTCTTCACTTAGCCTATTTTTCACTACTTCTAAATACTTCTATGATTAGGAAGATTGAAGCTAACAATCTCCCCCTAAGTAGTGAAAAATAAAAAATTTGAACTTGAGTTAAGTTTGGCTAAGTTAGATAAGACAGAGGTTAAACAATACCTCGAAATTTCTTTCATTTAGAAATATGCCAGAGCATTTTACATTTGAGTACAATGAAAGATAAACTTTAACTTTGTTTGCAGAGATTGGAGGTCTGAGAATCAGATTTTGGCATCTTTGAAATCGTTGTAGCTTCTGTTGTCTCTTCCGACTTTTCTGATCTCTTTGTAGAATCTGATGCAGAGTTCTCTTAGGCGAATTGTTGCGTCAATCTCTCTTATGATAGTATCTGCAGCATCTTTATCCATTTTCTTTGAACCTCTGTATTTCACAAGGCTTGCTCTGAACTTGTTCAGAGTACTTGTTGCGTACTTCTGACAGTCCATGCATACAAATAGTTTAGTTTCGCCTTGAGGGTTTTGAAATACTAACCCAAACCGTGGTTCTGTGATGATTGAGTTAGGTACGGCGTCCGGTGGGCAGCGATCCTCTGGTGGTCGTAAATCCAGATGTTTGAGACCAAGATCCTTTCCCAGCTGGAAATCTATCATGCTGTAGAGCAGAAGCTTTTCCCTCATCGCTTTTCTCAACACTTGATAGGCTCTGGTGTTTGCCTCTGTGTTGTAGTTGTCCTTTGTCCGTTGTAGAAGGTCAGGTAGATCATATGGATTGATATTTCTTAAATCAGCATCAGCGAAGGTAGTTTCTGAATTGTTTTCTCTTCTGACTTTGTAAAGATTGTACCTGACCCTTGGATAGGTTCTTGTGAAGGAGAATTTGCAGAAGATTACCTTTTTGATCTTGTAGATTGAGAAGACATCTGCTTTGGTTCTTGGCTTTGTCCTTGTGAAGATGTTCTCAAATTCTTCTCTGATCCTTGGATCTGTCACATGATCTGTTGGATAATTGGTCTGAAAGGATTGTTTATAGAGGTATTTGTATACCACTTCTTCCATTTCTTCATATGTTGGACCTGGTTGTGGTACTTGTCTTCTGAGACTCTCCATCTGTTGAACAACTTCTGCGGCTCTACCAGTTAGAGGAATGTCTGACAGAGGCTTCAATCCATGTGCCCAGTCAACTTCTTCAGGCTTTGGGGTTTGAAAGGCATCAAACGCGCTCTTCATTAGTTTCTCTGTTGGCTTTGGCAATGTTTTCTTCTTAGGCTCTTCTGTCAGTATACCTTTGCCCTTATCTTTGGTTTTTGGCGGGGCAGAAACTGTTGCTTCTGTAAGTTTGGAGGTTGGCACTTCTGTTGGCTTGATGGGGGTTGCCTCTGTGGGTTTTGACATTTGTGATTTAGAGGACTTTTGTGGCGATGGTTCTGTTGGCTTGAGTTGCTCTGTAACCTCTGTTGGAGGTTGTTTGTTGACTTCTTCTGTGAGCTCAGTTTCTGTTGATGAAGTATTGGCATCGAATCTTCTTGCCATTTTGAAAGCTAAAGTGAACATGTGCCTTTCTTCTTCTCTCTTCGTCATACGATCACTCATTGTTGTGTGCATCCTTTTCAGAACGTCAGAAGCAGAGGTCGTTGCTCTTTTTGGTTTGGTGGCAATCGACTTTCTTCTGGGTATGGTTTGGGGTGTTTCCACAGAGGTGGGTGTTTTCTCTGTGGTTTGTTCATCTGTTTCTTCCAAAATGATTACCTCAGGGGCGGTTGTTGCCTCTGTGGTTTGCTGATCTGCTTCTGGAGTTTTGGTTTCGTTAGGAGATGATTCCACAGAGATGGGTGTTGTCTCTGTGGTCTTTTGGGTTTGTTGTTGGGTTTCTTCTGGAGGGGCTTGGTTGATTGGTTCTGCTGCGATTGGTGGACTTTGTATTCCTCTGCTCGTAGCTTTCTCTCTTAGATTCTCCCCCTCAGGATTATCTGATGGACCAGGTTGGTCATCATCAGAATCATCCTGACTTTTATCAGAAGTAACCTCTGCACTGCAAGAAGTTTTGGGCTTCTTTGGTAATTCAGCTCCTGCTGCCATCAACTTTTCACAGACATCATCACAAAGGCCAATCAATGTCGCAAGCTCTGCTTCTGTTTTGAAACGCATTCTGCCGACACTCTTTCTGAAATCCTTGACATAGTTGGCATTTGCAGTTGTGAAGGAGACAGTGACTTCTGTGACCTGGTTAATGACGTTCTGTCCGAGCTCTGTAAGCTGTGCTCTGGTCATATAGTCTTTTGGTTGCATCATTGTCGTGTTGCGTATTGCCTCTGCTTGTACTTGTGATAGGGCATTCTGTAAGTCTGCAGGAGTGATGCCCTCTGCTCTGTTGGATTGAGTATTCATTTGTTCAAGGAAATCTTTGACAGAGTCCCTGAAAGCAGAAGTTGCAGTTGTTCCGAATTCCTGAGCTGCAGAAGTGGCTGTTGCTTTGGCAGTAGTTTCGGCAGAAGACTTCATCTCTGAGATGGCGGTTTTTACCTCTGTGGACAGATTGTCCATTTTGGTGTTCAGATTCAGGATAGCCGTAGATGTTGTCTCTGTAAAGGATTTGAAAGAGCTTTGCAACTCTTTCATTGTTTGGTTCACAGAGGTGACAAGGGTTTGGAACTCATCCCTTGATACTTGTGTTCCTTGTGTAACCTCTGGAGGAACACATTCGTCTCCAGAGTGAGTCCCTGTTCCTGGGACACCTTCGTTCACCCTTGTTTATACGATGGGGGTGGAAGGATTTCCTTCTGATCCTCGAGAAGAAACCTGAGTTTCGATCTCTACAGAAGTTCTGTGAAGAACAGTGTCCAAATCCACTCCAGAGGTGGTTATTGGAATGTTCTTCTGTTGACTGGGAGACTTGTCTAGAGTCTCTTCGTCTCCGTGCTCACTACTTCTCTCTGAAAGAAGTTTTGGTCCTAATGTGTGCGTGGCAGAGGAAACGAATTCCTCTGTAGGGTGTTCTAGGGTGATCTGGGGCGACTGATCACGAACAATAGGTGAGTCTCTTTGAGGAGACTCCCTAGGAATGGATTCCCCGGTTTCTGTGGGCACAGAGGTTGAAAGAGTAACCTCTGGCTGGATGGGTTGGGTTAGGATCGAGCTGTGCTGCTCTTTTTCAATAACTCCTTCTGCAGCTAGACCTGCGGAGTTAGAAATGTGGGTTGCACTGGAGTTGGTTTTGGTTGTGTGCCTCTATTTATCCAGGCATCTTTTCTTGCTTCTTCCTCTGTTAAGCATCCAAGCACTACTTCATTGTCTATCATTTCATCCTCTGTAACTACCCTATGGCTTGGTGCTTCTTCCCTAAGTTCTGTTGAAGTTCCTTGCTCTGGTCGTAAGAAGTCATACATTTGATGAGATCCGAATAATCTCATGACATGTGGATGATAAAGACCCTTACGTATCCAGACAGCTTCTTCTTCATCTGAATCTGTCTCTAAGATCTCTATTTCTGTCTCTGTTGTTGCTAATCCCTCTTTTTGTACAACTTTGACCCCTTTTTCTTTTTCTTCTTCCATCATATTCTCAGAAGCCTCTGTAATTTCACCTCTGTTCCACTCAGCTTCTGTTTGTTCTATTTCTTCTGAAGCTGGGTTTGGACTTCTTCTGTGAACGTCCAATCCTTGAATGAAAGGGTTTTGTAAAATCACAGGGGTGTCGGCTGGTTGATTTTTTGGTGTTGTGTCATCTTCTTGCAGATGTGTGTCAATGCCAGAAATGAAGAAATCTTGTTCTTCTGGAGAGTGGTGGTCGAGAGGTTGTGCCGTCCACCCAGCTGTATTTAGGGTGTTGGCAATATCAGGGTTCTGTAAGAAATCGTTCAGGTCTCCTTGGTGAGCAAATCTATCTGTAGATTGATAGGGTGATTGATACTTTTCTGTAGCCATTTCTTCTTCTGCAACTTCTTCTTCAGCAGTTTCCTCTTCTGCAATGGTAACCAACTTTGCAAGTGATTTACCATGCCTCTTTTTGGTTTTCCTCCTCTTAGGATTTGGTGCCCCTTCTTCTGTTGATTTCGATCTTTTCTTCTTCATTTTTGGGGAAGAGGGAGGAGCAGAGGAGCCAATTTCTGTGGCATGAGGAGGTGAAGGTTGATCTTCTGCAGCGCTTGTTGAGGTGCCTTCTGCAGTTTTCCTCTTCTTAGCTTTTGGAGTAGATGCAGAGGTTCTTGATGAAGACTTCTTTCCTATTAGTTCTGCACGTTTGGCTATAAAGCTGAGTTGAATAGCCATGTGCTTTGCTAACTTCTGATCCTTTTCTTCTTGAGTGGAAAGAGGTTTTGCTATCATTGTTCCTAGGGGGACACCTAAATGCGGGGGTGTCATAGGACTCGGTTTAGGAGTTCTATGATCGCGTATATACTCTTTCTTAAGGGATTTATTCGATGCGTAGCGCAGAAGCTTCTTTGACAGAGGTCTGCAGTGTGAGTAGCCATCAGTATGATCAGTGGGGGTATTCTTGTTCATCGGGAACTGTTTGGGAGTTGGTCCTTCCATTGGCCAGTTTTGGATTAGCAGTAGAGGTTCGAACAGTACTCCCAATATTCTTTGAAATTGCAGAGGTGGTAGAAAGTTGGGATCGTTTTCTTTGACCCTTCTCGTGTTGTTCTTTCTGTCGATGGTGTTTATGATCTCTTGCATCATAATGGTCGCATAATCTAGTGGAAGATCATAGTAAACCCCATACATGATGCTCAAGATTTGATGTGAGCTCTGGTCAATACTTCCTATTTTCCCTGTGAGGCATCTGTTAAGAATAGAGAACAAGGTGTTCCACAGAGGTGGTAATCTTCCTCTGCGAAAGTCATTTCTCTTCCGTAGTTGGGTGTTGTACCCAAGCATTTATACGAAGCGACAGAGCTCTTCGTCTGATGGTTGCTCTGCATAACTCTTCAATCCCAGAAGACCCCTTGTTGGTAGGTTGAATTCAAGTGAGAACATTGTTCTGTTGAACTTGATTTCAAGATGCTCAGATTTATCAGGTCTTGAAATGTACCCTTTGATAAGAGAATCGTCTTTATCAAATCGGCAGCTTTTCCAAAATTGGTTCAAATAACGGACTGGAATTTTGTTTGGGGTTCTTGAGAGTAGAGGGAAGAGGATGTGATTTTCCATTATATTCAGAAGAATAGCATGGGCTTCGCCGAAAGCAGTGGGTGAGGGGACCAAATAGCAGTTGTTGGATTTGATAGGAAGTATGGTTTCGAAGTGATCTTTTGCTATGAAGTTTTGCAAGTGTGTCGTCGGAGCAAATTCTGTTGAGTCCCCGGAATCTTGTTGTTCAATAGCTTTTGCAAGGTTGGGGTTTTCTGAATGTTCAGAATGGGCAGGGGAGTGTTCCGGTGAGTTTGCCGGAGAGAGTTCTTGGGAGATAGCTTTAGAAGATGAAGCCATTTGATTTTAAGAACAAGGTTTTTGCAAGCTTTTGCAGGGTTTCGCCGGAGAAGAAGATAAGAGTTTGTAAAAGGTTTTATGAGAGGGTATTGCTTGGTTTTTATAGGAGGGTAAAACGGTAGTATTCGAAAGAGTAAAATATATGGCAATGGATTAAAATTTGGAATCCGTACTCGAGTTTGAGCGGCGGGTTCAACTTTCCAAATAAAAACGTTCCATGTACGCCCAATGAAAATGGGACACGTAGGCCTTGTCAGAATATGACAGGACGTCGTGCGCGACCCATTAATGCTAGGCGCGTGAGGTTGTTTTTAGCCATATGAGTTTCACTCGCAGTAACAGTAACCGTTATTACCACAGATAACAAAATGGCAGAACTTTTGTGTTTTACAGAAGCTCTGTGATTTTGAAAATCTTGAGTTTTAACCTCTTCTCATATATCTCATTGTTGTCATGACTCTGAAGGTTCTTCTTTGAACGAAAACGTTTGTAAAGACATTGGAGAGGATCAATAGGATTTTGTCAAGAAATTTTACTCACAGAGGTTTTGTAGCTCTGATGGAACTTGCAGAAGCTCTGCGAGAGCCAGCAGAAGCTCTATGAGAGAAAAAATCTTATAACTTGAATTCTATTAACTTTCTGATCATCCAATTTTTGATCTGTGTTAAGAGATGTTTTTCGCACATTTTTGAAAGTTGGTGTCCGAGAAAACTATTTTGATAAACGTTTTGTTCGAGAAGGTCATGGTGTGTGTTGTCGGTTTCCGAGATAACATTCCAAAAGATCGACAGAGGGTTAATTTGTGATCACAGAGCATATTTCCTGCAGAACCTCTGTTGAGCTCAGCAGAAGCTCTATGACCTTAAATTTCTCCTATTTCGAATTTTGTTAAACTTTTTGAACTTTTGATTTTTGAAATGTTATTCATAGTATATTTAGGACATATTTGACAATTCTTGTCCTAGAAAACTGTTTTCCAAAAACCTTTTGTGCGAGAGACATACCTTTTGGTTCTTCTGTTCTCGGCAGTTTTGCTTTACTTCTGTCGACATTCTTCTTTGGCTTTCCTTTGAAAGATTTACCTCTGTAGATCATTTCAGGGTCCCTTTTGCTCCCCTTGATCTAATCACTTCTGTAGATCAAGAATTTTCCTTTTGCTCCCCCTTGATCTATGCTTGGTTCAAAGAATGGTAAGATTTGTATTGAGCATAGATCATGTTTACCAGAGGTTCTGTAAGGGTTATCAGAAGATCTGAGCGGACCCATAGAAGCTCTGTAACCAAGAATTATTTTTGCACACAAAAAATTTATACAGAAATAAATTTATCAAAGCAATAACTTAAGTAGTAATAGATATTTATACTTATTTACAGAAGATAAAGCTATACTTATAGAGGATTTTCACACCATGTTAATCATTCCTAACTTACCCACCAAGAAGTTGAATCTTTTCTCGTCTAGTGCTTTGGTGAATAAGTCAGCGAGTTGATATTCTGTGGGCACGAAATGCATTTCGATTGTACCGTATTCAACATGATGTTTCAAGAAATGGTACCTTATATCGATATGCTTGGTTTTTGAGTGTTGCACAGGGTTGGCAGAGATAGCAATGGCACTTTTGGAATCACAGAAGATGGGTATTTTGAATAGGATGTGCCCGTAGTCTTTTAGCTGAGTCTTCATCCATAGAACCTGAGAACAACAGCTAGCAGCAGCAACGTATTCAGCTTCTGCAATCGATGTGGAGACACAATTCTGCTTCTTTGAGGTCCAACTGACTAGTTTACCACCTAGGAATTGACAACTCCCAGAGGTACTCTTTCTGTCGAGCATGCATCCTCCATAGTCTGAATCTGTATAAGCTTTAAGACTAAAACCAGAGTTCTGTGGATACCAGAGACCAAGATTGTAGGTCCCCTTCAGGTATCTAAAGATTCTCTTTACAGCATCATAATGTGATTTCTTTGGATTTGCTTGATAACGTGCACAAAGACATGTGGCATGCATAATGTCAGGTCTGCTTGCTGTTAAGTATAACAGAGATCCAATCATACCTCTGTAGAGAGTACATTCTACAGAAATACCATTTGGATCTAAGAATAACTTATTTCCAGTGGCCATTGGAGTCTTCATTGCAGAGGTATCAGAGAGATTATATTTTAAAAGTATGTCAGAGACATATTTGGCTTGATTTATAAAAATTCCCTCTGAAGATTGTTTGACTTGAAGTCCGAGGAAGAATGTTAATTCTCCCATCATACTCATTTCAAACTCACTCTGCATGAGTTTTTCAAAAATTTTGCACTCTTCTGAATTTGTAGACCCAAAAATTATGTCATCTACGTATATTTGTACAAGCATTATCTCACTATTTTTGCGTTTATAGAATAAGGTAGTATCTGTTGTACCTCTGTTGTAGCCATTGACTAGAAGGAAGGTAGAAAGTCGTTCGTACCATGCTCTTGGAGCCTGTTTCAGTCCGTATAGAGCCTTTTCAAGGTAGTATACATGCCTTGGAAACTTTGAGCTTTCAAAACCTGGTGGGTGATTTACGTAAACCTCTTCTTGGATTTCACCGTTTAGAAAAGCTGATTTTACGTCCATCTGATAGACTTTAAAACCTCTGTGGGCTGCGAAGGCTAAGAATATTCTTTTTGCTTCGAGACGTGCGACAGGGGCAAAAGTTTCATCGTAGTCTATGCCTTCCTCTTGTCTATATCCTTTTGCTACTAATCTTGCTTTGTTTCTGACGACCACTCCATCTTCATCCTTCTTGTTTCTGTAGACCCATTTAGTCCCAATGGCCTGTTTCCCTCTTGGCAGAGGTACTAAAGTCCATACTCTGTTACGCTCAAATTGCAGAAGTTCTTCTTGCATGGCGTCTACCCAGTTTGGGTCATCTAGGGCTTCAGAAATCTTCTTTGGTTCTATAACACTAATAAAATTTGTAAAGAAACAAAAATTAGCAGTGGCAGACCTTGTTTTTACTGAGTCAGAAGGTTCTCCAATTATTTGGCTTGGAGGATGGCTTTTTGTCCACTGAGTTGTGCGTGGAAGATGATCATCAATGTCATCAAAACTTTCTTCAGAGGCTTCTTGTGTTTCTTCTTGTGTAGCCTCTGTTGTTCTTCGTGCCTTGGTAGTTGATTCTACCATTTGTGGAATGATTGGTACGAGTGGTGGTGGAGTTTGTTCCTCTGAGGACGTATAGTCTTGGTCCTCGATCTCCTCTGTAATTGGTTCTTCTGTGGTTTGTGCAGCTTCTGTGGTCGTTTTTCTTGATGTTTCATCTTCTGCACTTTCTTCTGCTTCGGCAATTGCATCTGTAGTATTTATAGAAGAAGATGAAGCATTATTTGGACCAGTTAGAGTCATACCTGTAGGATTTTGTCCGACAGAGGATGGTTCTTCAGAAACTCTGATGGTTTCGACAGAAGGATCAATGTCATTGTGGAACATCTCCAAAAATAGAAGATCCAAATCTTCTTTTGTTCTTGAGATGTCAGAGGATTTCCCTTTAATTCCGAGTTCTGAACTTATTTGCTCAGAAGTCATTTGGAATGAATCATCAAAAGAAACATTGATGCTTTCTACAATCTTGTGAGACTTTGTAAGGAATGTTCTGTAGGCTTTGGAAGTGGCAGAGTATCCAATGAATTTGCCTTCATCTGCTTTTACATCAAACTTTCCTCTTGAATCTCTGTCGTTTAAGACAAAGCATTTGCATCCGAATACATGGAAAAATTTGATGTTTGGCCGCCTTTTGTTAAGCAATTCGTAAGGCGTCTTGAGGTGTCTTTTCAAAATGGTTGATCGATTTTGAGTATAACACGCAGTAGAAATTGCTTCTGCCCAAAAGTTCATTGATAATCCGCATGCTGACATCATAGTTCTTGCGGCTTCCACAAGTGTTCGATTCTTTCTTTCGACAACACCGTTCTGTTGTGGAGTGCGAGCTGCAGAGAAGTTCTGTGATATTCCTTCTGTTGAAAGATAGGCTTCAATGATAGAGTTTTTAAATTCTGTGCCATTGTCACTTCTTAACTTCTGTATTCTGTTGTGCCATAACCACGCTTCTTCACTTTTGCAGGCTACTAGACAAACTTTGTCCTTGGATTTTGAAGTAAAATTCATTAGGTATAGATCACCTCTTCTTTCAGCTCGCAGAAGTTCCATTCCTGTGTTTTCACTCTGTAGAGAGCAGAAAGTTCTTTTGAATAACACATCGAATCCTGTATCACAGAGTTGACTTACGCTTAGTAGGTTGTGTTTGAGGCCATTCACATATGCAACTTTGTATACAGAGACATTTTCTTTCTGTATGACTCCATAGCCTTTGATGTGTCCCTTCATGTTGTCTCCAAAGGTTACAGATCCACCATCGTGTGTTTCTTTGTATGTGGATAGTAATCTTCTGTTGCCAGTCATGTGCCTTGAGCATCCGGAGTCAAGATACCAAATTGGCACATGTTGCTTCTGTAAGACAATCATAGAGATTTAGGTACCCATATCCACATGGGTCCAATATTGTTAGAATTTTTCAAGTTTGCCTTAGCATTCTTGAAATACATTTTATCTTTTGTAGAAGAATCAGATTGTTTCTCTTTTGGTTCTGACTTTCGAATTTCAGTGGTGAGAAAGCAATCTGGACTTGAGAAGTGTTTATTCAATTGAAACATAAGATCAAAACAATGACAGTATTGAATATGAGATGTGATTTGTTTGAACTTTTCATTGAATTTTCTGAACTGAGCCACAGAGACATTACATTCTTTCTTTACATTAGATTTCCTATTACAAGAAGATCTATGAATACTAGAATGTTGTTTGCAAAAGTCTTGTTTAGTTCCTGCCTTCTGTGACTCTCTTCTGTGGTGAACATCTTTCTTCACTGTCACAGAGGAAAAATATTTGTTAGCTTCAGGCCTTTTTCCCTTTTGTTGCCAAGTGGGATTCTCTTTGATTTTCCTTAAAGGTTTTGAAAATTTTATGCTTTTTGGATTTTCCGAGGCCTTTTTCAGATTTTCAAGCTCTGTAGAGGTTTTGACTTGTATACACATTTTGAGAAAATCTGGATGGATAGGTATCTCTGTGATTTTCTCTTTTGGAGAAATTGTTCTGTTAAGAACTTCAGAGGAGAATTTGACATCCTCTGTGTCACAGTGAATTATCCCTGATTTGAAATCAGTCTCTGAGTCGTCAGAGGATGAATCGTCCTCATATGCAGAGGTTGAGTCATTTCTTTCGACAGAGGCTGGATTTTCTGAGCATGTATCATACGAGCTTTCTTCCTCTGTAGAAAAACTTTCGTAGTTGGCAGAGGTTTCTAATGAGATCTCTTCAGCGAGTTTTTGATTTATAGAAGATGTACAGAGATTTTCTAAAATATTTGATTTCAAAACTTCCAAAATTTCTTTTTCAATAGATTCTTCAAGTTTTTCTTCTGAAAAGATGGGTTTAAACTCAGGAGCTTCTGCTGACAATTTCTTTTCAACATTTATCATACAGACAAAAGCGACCTGTGTTTGAGTCTCTGGTTTACCAAACTTAAAGATACCAATCTGATCTTGTATTTTCAGATATTTCTTTGGTTTGATTTCTCTTTTGACAGAGGTTGAAGATGATGAATCTGTGTTTTCAAACCACACATTGATCATCTTTGTATGTTTCCTCAAGTGAGGTTCTGCAGAGATTTTAACCCTTTTACTTACAGAGAGTAAGTTTGGAAAGTTTGGTTTGTTAGTTTTTCCCAAAACAAATAGAGAGGACAGAGGTTTTAGTCGTTTATTTTCAACTCCTAAGGTAATGTCAGTGTACCCTATACCTCGTCTTGCTATTTGAGTGTTTACCTTTTCATACACCTTCTGTGCATCTTTATAGTTTTTAATTAAAACTTCTCTTCTTAAAAGATCTTGCCAAAGTACCTCTCTTTCCTTTTGAAAGTATTCTTTGAGAGCTCTTATGTCTGTAGTTTCACTTCTTGAAACTGAAAGTTCTTTTGTTTTGATTTTTAAAGCATAGGTTAAATCAGAAATTTGCCTTTTTAAAGGATCTATATTTTTGCTCCAATATTTTTCGACTTTTCCTTTTTCTTCAAAGATTTTGGCTTTTTCTTGAGTGAGAAGCCTTACTTCTCTCTCATTAAAGGTCAGCTTTTTCTGAATGCTTTCAATTATATGTTTCAGTTCAATGTTAAGTTTAAATAAATCACCATCTACAGAATTAGTACTTGAGATAGAGTTTGAAATGGATACCTCATTGTCAGTGCCGGAGTCAATTTCTGCCATGCCACAGAACAGGGCATTTGTGAGAAATTCATCGTCAGAGGTAGAGTCTGACTCGAAGTCTTCTTTGTTTGCCTCAGAATGCCCTTTGTTCGCCATTAGGGATTTCAGCAGATTCAGCAGTAGCTGGTACACGTGGCATAGTTATCATCGGAACTGGAGGAGGATTGTAAAGATATTGTTTGAGAGTTTTTTCAGTACCCTCAAAGAAATGAACCATTCTTATCTTCCATTGAGGATACTCATCTCTAAGAAGAGTAGGAGGTTTGGTTAGTGATCCAGCAGTGAAAAAGTTATTTGTATTTGTCATTTTGAGGAGAGATAATCTGATGGAGGATTTCTAAGGATAAAGATCTGGAAGGTTTTCTGGGTACGACTAATATTTAGAAATATTGTGATGAAGAGAGAAAATAATCTATCAAATAAAAGTTGTAAAACGAGGATCACTTGATATTGAAAAATCAAGCTAGGCTCTGATACCAATTGTTGGTTCCCGTTTTGCTTTAAACAAGATTATCAGATCTATTAGTTCAGGTTTAAGGTTTGATGCGGAAGCGTATTTAAAGAACTAACAGATAAGTTTGATAGATTTAGAACAAACTATAAATAAACAGTGAACAAAATATTATATCTCAAAGTTTACTGAATATATATATCAAGAACAGGTTTATGAACCATGAGTAAGAAAAAGCTTTAAAACAGATATGACTCTTAAGGTGAATAAGCTTTTTGTGTTCTTAATGTTGTTGTGTTGTGTATTTGTGTGTAAGGAAGAACTCAACATGAGTCTTCCTTATATACTACTCTAAAGGGGACCATAAAGCATATGCTACTATTCAAAAGGTACGTATGAATAGTTGAGAGGATGTCGTGAACAGTTGCAAGGATGGCATGAACAGTCAGACGTGCTATATTGCATTTAATGCAGCAGACGTCTAATATGTACTAAGCCCTACTGAGTCCAATCAGAGTTTGACACGTCGACGTTGGACAGGGCATGCTACCATGCAAGTTGATGTACGAGTCCTTTAACAGTAGCAAGATATTATAAATATCTTCAAGTCTCAGTAAGGACCACAGAGGCTCTGTAATGAGTTACAGAGGTTCTGCGGTCTGGTCCTCTGGAGCAGTCTTCGCCGGATTCCGAGTCTTTGGTCTTCTTTGTGCGTATGACAGAGCTTCTGTAGGAAGTCTCTGCTGCTTCTGTAGCTTCTTGACCTTGATTTCTCGGTAATGTCGGCAGAGCCTCTGTAAGAGGCTTTCTTCACTTAGCCTATTTTTCACTACTTCTAAATACTTCTATGATTAGGAAGATTGAAGCTAACAATACGAACTTGTGTGATGAAGTTGAAGAATTTTTGCTATCGATTTTTCAAGAAAATTAAAACCCAGAATTCGGGTCTTCTATACCACCAATAATCCTCAACTGGGCAGTTTTCCCAGCACCATTAACCCCT
The DNA here is from genome assembly GCA_033807775.1 of Saussurea involucrata. Taxonomy (NCBI): domain Eukaryota; kingdom Viridiplantae; phylum Streptophyta; class Magnoliopsida; order Asterales; family Asteraceae; genus Saussurea; species Saussurea involucrata. The sequence goes on from CM066316.1 coordinate 68,400,217, forward strand.
ACTAAACCAAAATCTAAGAACAAAGTAGAGGAATATTATGAATTGAAACCAATGTTATCAATCTTTCTAGTTATGCTAATGGGCAAAGAGAATCTTGGATCAAAACTTTGCCAAAAACATAAATGTTGCTTTGATTATGTCACATCTAGGCTTGTAAACGAACTGAACGTTCACCGAACCGTTCGTGAACCGTTCGGAGGTATGTTCGTTTATGTTCGTTTATTTAATAAATGAACGAACATGAACATGTTTTTTTGTTCGTTTAGTTAAACGAACGAACATTGTAACACCCGTAATTTTCGGATAAGTTCAATTTCGAATCAGTGTGAAACCGGTCTTTTAAGAAAAATATGAAAAATAGGATTTTGGTTTAAATCTTAGATTTTATGGTCTTGTTGGATGGGGAATTCGAATACGAGTCCAACGAGCCTTTTCGGAGCGAAAACGGAGCTATAACGAAGAAGTTATGGCCAAAACAGTTTCGGTATCGCGGAGGTACTATGACCAGCGACTATGACCGTGTCATTGTCGCGTGTCATTGTCGCACCAAGGGTACAGCCTATGGTACACCTTGTGCGACTATGACCAGCAACTATGACCGTGTCATTGTCGCGTGTCATTGTCGCGGACGGGTACCTGGTTGCTGTAAAATACGAAATTCACACCCTAAACTTCATTTCTTCATATCTCTCTCATTTCAACTCCGATTTTGGCGATTCAAGTTGCTATGGTTCCGATTTTGAGATCTCTTCAAGGATCTAGAAAGAGTTTTGAAGTTCATAGGAAGATGCTAGGGTGTTTGGTGGTGGTAAGTCTCTCAAATCTCTTCCCTTTTCTCTCCCAAATCGTTTTCCTTCTTTCCTTACAAACCCTAACCGATTTTGGGGATTTTCTTGGAGATTAATGTGTTTCTTATCCACTTTATGCTAGTGATTTCATTTATTGATGCAAGAGCAAGTTTCATCCACAACACTAGAGATTTTTGGGGTTTTCTAGGTTTTCATCAAAACCTAAGTGGTGAGTTCATCCTCCTAGCCTCTATACTTTCATATGAGTTATAAATGTTCCATTGATGATCTCCTAGTGTTTTGTTTCTCCAATTTTGGTTTGGATGATTTTGGAGAAGTTAGGTTAATATTGGAATTTTGGTCAAAATGGAGATTTTGATATAAGATGTTTGGGGAATGGCTTTAAAGTGGTTGAATATGAATATTCATGGTTGGAAGTTATGAATTTAGGTTTTTGGAGGTTTTGGCTTGAGGATACAAACTTCGTCAAAGGAGCTTACGTTTGGATAAATTCTAGATTTAGCCTAAATCTAGCAAGGTGAGTTCAAGTTGATTTGTGAAAACTTTGTACATGCCAAAAATGTTATTTTCCAAATAATTGCGTGTTTTACTTGAAAATATCAATGGTTGAGTTATTTGGATAGTTTAACTCTTTTGAAATATTTATCTTCATAAATGTTGTAAAACACCCATATGTGGGGCTTTTGGATATTTTGATGTGTAGAAATCATAATATGTCCTTAAAAGATTAATTGCTCAAAATGATGTCTATTTGATGGTTTAATCATGTTAGTGTAATTGATTTTATAAACCATGTGGAAATGCACAAATTAGTATCAAGGGTCATTTTGAGGATTTAAAGGTGTGAGTCCTTTTGGGAAAACCATTTTGTTTAGCTGTGTCGGATTTTGGGTTAATAGCGATTTTGTGGTACTTGTTTACCCAACTGATGTTTAAACGCATTTTATGCGATGATGACCGTTATATAAGGATCTAGCGAGTTTGAAACATTTTGCTCGGGTTTGTCTTTGAGAAAGTTTGGGAACATTTTTTCTGTTTTAAATGGCTCAATGTGGATTCTTATTTATGGTTTGCATTTATTGCAACTTGATACATTTTATTTCTCATTATTGATATTTACATGCTTGGGTGTTTTGGTCATTCCGGGTTGAGCATGTTTTGTAGACTATGTCGCGTTGGATCCATAGGCATGTAAGTCAGACTTTATTTGATGGTCTATCTCCTTGTGCACGAGGAGTTGACTATTGGGACGCATGGTTATATGCGTTTGGTCGTGGGGCCACTAGCGAGTATGCAATAAGGGACTGTCACAGGGTGCTGGAAGGTTGGTATCGGTGGGCATGTCTGTGCGGGACTTGAGGTGTAACTCGTCTAGACTGTATATGCAATGGGACCCCCTGTAAGTCCTTGAAGTATAACTCTGCGGGGTATGCAATATTAGGCAATTTATTTTGGTCTGATGATGTCTTTATGGCATGGAAGTAATGAATGGGGCTTGCGTAATCCAGTAACATCCTAAGTGACCTAACTTTGTGTGCCCGTCACTTTCGATGGAATCGGGTCTCCCCCGTCACCGAAAGGTGTTGTTTTTGGGTATATGTTTTATCCATATTTTCGGTGACGCATTTTATTTATATGAAATGTTCTCATGGTTATTGGCAGGGTTCTATGCTTCATACTTTTTGGATGTTTTAAATATTGAAGTTTTGTCCACATTTATATTCATTGGGATATTTAATGTCAAAATACGTTTTGAGTGAGTTGGGATTGGAATTCATTTTAGAAAACGCTTTATACGTTGTGGGGACTTTTCTCATAGATTTGGTGTGCGTTGGAAAATGAGTCGTTTACATCCTTTCATAAACTCTTTTGGAAATCATGATTTATATCGCAAACTTTCTTTCTACAAATTATATAAATCATGTTCTAAACTCTTGAACTCACTAGGCGTTAGCCTAACCTTTTTATTTGTCGGCATGTGCAACAGGTTCAGATTGGGAATAGTTCTAGAGACACGGAGAAAGGTCGAGTGCTAGTAGTGTGCCCGAGAGGTGAATCATTTAAGAGAAGTTTTCCGCATTCATCCTTGGGAATAGCAACTTATACTTGGATTAAGTAACACCCGATGTGGTTTTAGTCTTTGTAATAAAATTTGGGGTCATCATTTGTTGAGGTCAATCGTAGACTTTAAATTGAGGTGTTTCCCTTGTTAGTTTATTGGGATAAATTATGTTATTGTGGATGTGTTATCGAAATTTTAAATTAGTTGCTCTTTCCAAATTCGAGGGTGTTACAAGTTGGTATCAGAGCATAAGTTTGAGAGAATTAGGTGTTGATTGTGGATACCTAGACTCAAACTAGTGTTCTTTTAGGTAAATGAGAGTGAAATTCACCATTAGGCACTTTAAGATAGGATGATTCGAGGTCAATGGATGTTGTTAGAAACAAGAATCACGTCGAGAGTAGCAAGGATAATCATGTACGGTGCCGTTCATAGTGACACCTGGCCAGTGTCATGGTGAACCTACTAGTACATGTGCATACTTGAATTGCTTTAATGTGATGATCGTTGTTAATCCAAGATCTATCAAGATTAGAGAGAAATTCTAGAGAGAGAGTAGAGAGAGAAAGTAGATCTTATTAAGTCGGCCCTCTAAGTTTACAAGATATGAGATCTGCCCTAATTGTTCTCTCAATTGTTACATGATAAGACTAAACAAAAGCTATTTATACCTAAGGACTAAATAAGGCTAATAAGCAACTTTGACTTTCTCACAAGACTTAATACATTGACTTTGACTTTGACTTTAATATTAAATCTTGAAGACATATTTAGACCTAACAATCTCCCCCTTGGATTCAAGATTTAAACATTTGAGAACAGCAGTCTTCGGCTTCTTGAATCTTCAAAACTTCGGTCTTTATCAAGGCTTGTCAAATCGTCACAAAATCTTCAGACGGGGATCTGACGGAGAATTTCTTTCTTTGATACGAGAACTTCAAACTTCAGTAAGGATATTCACCATATAGCACAAGTTTAAGAAAAAGAGATCACAAGATGATCAATAGATTTCTCTTAAACTCTTGAAGAATTCTCCCCCTTTTTCTATCTTGAGACGGAATCTTCTTTTCTCGAGTCTTTGACTTGAAAGCTCTTTGACATGAAATTGAATTAAACATTTCTCCCCCTTTTTCGATGATAGTGAGCATCACGATCATCAAAAACCTTCTTCAATTTCAGTCGCGTCTCTGAGTATCACGAACAATCTCCTCCTTTATGAATAACCTTGCTCCCCCTCAAAATAAGAATTCTGGAGCATGTTGTATTCTCCCCCTGAAAATATGCATATATTTCATTGATGAACAGTATTTGAAATTTTAGCACAGATTTAAAAGAATTGATACAAGGAAGATAAAATTCATTGAACTACATTTTATAACTACTAACATTTGATCATATGAAAAACTGTACAAAAGAAATCCAACTTAATGAAATTTAACAGATTTTTCAATCAAATGAAATCAAATGCATGTGTTTGGATTCAAATACAAGACATCGTTGCATATCAAGTTAAAAAATGTTCAGTTTCAACTCCTTTATTAAATCTATTTGGTGTGCTAGCATGCGAAATATGATTAGCAACAAGCATATGCAATTCTAAAACATATCAGAATACTCTGCTCTACTCACACTATTTGTCCAAAATCAGAATTTTCACAAATTTACAGGTTTATCGCGACTTTGTATTTTCCCCAAGTTTCACGAGATGTGTGCTCATTGGCATCTTTTCTTTTGTGCTCATTGGCATCTTTTGATTTTGTCATCATTGACATCTTTTGATTTTGTGCTCATTGGCATCTTTTAATCAAAAAGTTTAGTAGGAATAAGATACACCGTTAAACATGGCTTTCTATCTGGTTCTATAGCAGGATTTGGGTCAGCGGATCCCAGACCAGTTGGCCTTAGGTGCTAGGTGTCGAGCACCCCTTAGAACTTACTTTCCCAAACCAGAAAGGCCACATCGATATATCGTAAACCCATTTGTACCAGTAGAACATGGCTTTCTATCTGGTTCTATAGCAGGATTTGGGTCAGCCAATCCCAGACCAGTTGGTCTTAGGGGCTAGGTGTCGAGCACCCCTTAGGACTTAATCTCCCAAACCAGAAAGGCCACAGGCACAAACTTTCAAACTAAATGATTGGAATTAAAAACATTGAGCATCTCAATCGCTAGGTTCTACAACATAGTGCTTCCCCCATATTTTCGTTTCCATCCATCATTCTGACAAAAGGCTTTTTGAGCATTGTATTCTATATAAGTCCAGATTTGCACAATTTCGAGCATTCAGCATAATTTCATTCATGTTTTGCTGACCTTTCGATTTATATCAAAAGTGAAAGTTGAAACAAGTCTAACTCAGATATAACAAAAAAAACTTGTAAAATCATCTTTTAGCACACATTTAATTCATTGAATGAAAATTGAAAATTTCATCTCATTGAATTAAATTTGTAAAGATTCAAATTTTCAAAGCAGTAGAAACAAAGTATAATACAATGTTACCTTTTACCACTTGTTCCTTGAAATAGAAAGATGTGACAGTTAAGGATATCACCTGAGAAGTATGATCATGCGGTAAAAGATTTAACCTGATAAGTACGAGTTCTAAACTGATTTGTTTAGAAGTCTTAGCCATTGAAGTACGGGTCCTGAACTGATTTGTCCAGAAGCCATTGTCATTGAAGCATGGGTCCTGAACTGATGTATTCAGAAACCAAATACGTTAAATGCACAGATACATCTTCTTCCGAGAGTTCAACGCTTTGCTTCTAAATCTGCAAAAACAGATTAAGTAGATTTTGGTACCCAACGTGTCTTGGGTCCTGGCTTGTTAAGCGGAGCTCTATAGGAAGGAAAATGATAAGTGTCATACCAAAATTGAACATTATTATTTGTAACAAAATCATTAGTACCACAATAAGAACAACAAATATTCTTTTGTGCTAACCTGATTAAATTATTAGCGGAATATAATGAACCAAGTTTAGCAAAAGATTTACCTTTCAGGTTAGTGTTCTTGTTGGGAACAGATGCTTTTGGCACACCTTTTTCAGGAGATGTACCTTTTACTCTCCATTGCATGTTGACTTTCTTATATACAGGAAGATCAGCAGATTGAGACTTGGAAGAATTATCCACTGAGTGATCATAAAAGAGATTAGAAGGACGAATCGGACATTCTGAATAGCTTTTGGATTTGTTAAATGACTTCACTTTGAAAGCTAAGTCATTTCGTTCCTTGGTCACAAAAGCAAGCTTCTTCTGAATATGAGACTTAACAATCTGCTCCTTCATGATATCAGTCGATAACACAGCCAAATTCTTTGTCAGTTTACGTATTTCCTGCTGAAATATCTTCCTTTCAACAGAGAATTCGTCTTTAACGCTCCTAGCCTAAAAGTCAGCTTTCTTCATCTTTTCTAGCTCTTGACTTTATATATCCAATTCCTTTTGAAGCTCAGATATATTCTTTGACAGTTTCACATTCTTTGCTTCAAAGATATTCCTTTCATTTTCAAACTCAACTCTTTCCTTCTATAATTTTTCCTTTTCAAGAAATAAAACTTTCTCAAAGTCTGAATTTTGTTTAGAAAGTTTTATGCATCTGAGTTCAAGAGCTTTCTTCTCTTCATTTTCTTTCTTATCAGAAATGTAAAGTCCGTGTCCCGGTACGAATAAATATTTTCCTTTAAATCTTTCTCGTTGCTTAAATATGTAATTGTCATTGAATTTTCTTACGGGATCATTTAAGTTGCCGAGGGTTAGCATCGTTGACCCTAAGTGTTAATTTTCTAGTAGGGGGTTTAGAGAGTGTTTGTGATTTGCTGAGGGACCAAAACTGCCAAAGGGCCAAAGTCGTGACATAGGGTCGGCCCATGCACACGACCAAGCCCCATTTTGTTTCTTTTTTTTGTTTTGTGGTTTCGGTTACGTGGGTAGCAAACGAAGAAGAAGAAAAGCGTTATAGAGAAGAAAACCCTAGTCACCCTCCCCTCTCCGCCGTGGTCTTTCCCCCCCCCCCCCCCCCTCCCCCCTTGTCGGTCTTTCTTCGCCGCTGCCGGAAAACGCAGCCACCGCCGCCGCCGGCGTTATCGACTGCCGGAGAGAGAGAGGAACAGCGAGAGGGCGAGAGAGGAAGGAGGAGCCGACCTGTTTGCTGTTGCGTTCCCGTTAAAGAGGTAAGACCGTCTCTTTTTCTTTCTCGTTTTTATTCGTCGCCTTCAACCGCAAACCACCGTCGGCGCCGCCGCCGACGTGACCGCCGTGCACCACCAGTGAGGTGGCTGTAGTGGCGGATTTGCGGCTGTAAGACATGCTCGGGGTGAGGTGTGTAGGAGATGGAGTCGTCGGGTTATGCTTTTGGCCTTGTCGGGTTGTTTTGCCGAACCACCACCACCGTCGTCGGTTGCTGCTGCCGCCGCCGCCGCCTGCCGCTGCCGGAGGTGGCAATGGGTGGTGATAGTAGTAGCCCAGCCGTGGCTACCTAGAACGAACCTTTATAGCTAAACTGTAACCCCAATCGCGAAAAGAGTAACCGTTTCAAAATCGTCATTTTATGTGAAATCGCCTTTTCTGCCACTGTTTTGTTTCGTTCATAACTTTTCCGTCGTAGCTCGGATTGAGGCGAAACTGGTGCCCACGGTTCACATTCTGTGCCGGACACACTTTTCGTGTTTTAGCGGAAGTCTGGTTCGGCCTCTAACTAGGCGTAAATGGCTGTTTGTACAGCAGGTCTGAATATGACAGTTTCGCGTCCTGTTTTTAGAAAATTCATAGTAAATTGTAGGAAAATCGTTAGAACGCGTATGATATGTCCCTGGAACCCTAAGTCATGGAACTAACTGATTATGGAATAATATTTCTGGGTTTATCAGTTTATAAGGGGTTAAACAGGTCCCGAACAGACCTGTGTTTTTAGAGTAAAAGCTGGAATTTGTAACTTGTAATCTAGTAGTTGTGAATTTGGGCTAGGACTTCGTGGTGACGTTTGATATCACTTATTTAGGTGGGAAAAGGTGAGCTGGTGTTGGCCGGTTCGTGTTGCTGTTGAGGACATAAGCTTTGCTTTTGAGGTGAGTTCTCTCACTATATAGGGTTGGAATTATATTTGTGTTACTATAGATCGAGTGTGATAGTTATGATTGTTTGTTGATATTATTGTGTTATGGGGTATATATAATTGTGTATATATTGAACTGTGATTGATGTACTTCTTGATGGGTGTTCCAAGAAGTATATGGCTTATAATGAGTTGCGATTATATTTTCTTGATGGTCGTTCCAAGAAGTATAAGGCTTATTATTAATTGTGATATATTTTCTTGATGGATGTTCCAAGAAGTATATATGTGTTTGTATAATGAGTTGCGCTTATATTTTCTTGATGGTCGTTCCAAGAAGTATAAGGCTTATTATTAATTGTGATATATTTTCTTGATGGATGTTCCAAGAAATATATGTGCTGGTATATTTGGTATATATAAATTTGGGTGCAAGACGTGATTGCATGGTATGAGTTGGTTGCGATAACTAGATGTTTAAGGGTCATGCTGATATAATTGCGATCCTATTTATGGTTTGAATTCACTAAGCCTTGTGCTTACCCTTTCCTATTTTAATGTGGTTTCAGGTGCTTGTGGCTCCAAGGCGTGACGGGTACATACTGGCGCGCGTGAAGAGTTTTTATAATCATGAGATTATAGTTATTATTAAACGATTTAATTTCCGCTGTTTATTATTACTGAGAATATTTATTATTGAATTTGCAACGAAACGGTGTTGGATATTTAATAAGGTTTTATTTATTAAAATGCCTATTTTTAAAGTTAAAATTTATTGTAATTTTTGGGACGTTAAAACTTGGTATTAGAGCACAGCTTGAGTGAATCAAACGCATCTCGGTGTGTTTGATCTCAAGTTGCGGCTATGAAATTCTTCTCTTAAATTTTTTGGAAAATAAAAGAAAGGAAACCCCGTTTGGGAAACGGTGATCGAGGGCGCAGTGTGTACAGTCAGCCGGAGCCAAAGGGAAAGGTACAGTACTTAGTGTATTTATCGCTTTCTAGATCATAGGGTATGCATGCTAGATTGCCTATGTGGTTTCCACTGTACTGTATGATGATTGCTTGCTAGTGGGAATTAATGCTAGTTATAATAGGTTGTTAAGCGAAGGCCCTATAGGTTGTATGCAGTAAGAATCACATAGCCTTAGAATATTTGATTTAGTTCTATTGCGCAGCTCTTGTTTGAGTCCAACCGTTCTAGGATAGAATCTTGTATTCGAATGTCTATTTGATTCACGTTGCATGCGACTGGGTATTCGCGAGGCAACTCGTTATGGCTAATAGAGATTCCGTTATAGCAAGGGTAGTGGGATGAGATGAAATTCCTAGAGAGCTGGGAAGAGTGTTTACATATGAGTATGTATGCTAGATTTCTTTCTAGAACATAGGAGTATGTGTGCTAGATTGCTTGGTGCTTATTACACTGTACTGCGTATTTGTTGCTTGCTAATAGGATTTTATGTTAGCCTTGATGGGTTGTTAAGTGAATGCACTATAGGTTGTATGCGATAGGAACCGAATAGCCCTAGAATGTCGGATTTAGTTCTATTGCGCAGCTCTTGTTTGAGTTCAACTGTTGTAGGATAGAATCTTATATTCGAATGTCTATCTGGTTTTACATTGTGTGCGACTGTGCATTCGCGAGGCGACTCGTCATGACTAGTGGGGATTTCGTCATAGCAAGGGTAGTGGAGTTGGGTGGAATTCCTAGGGAGCTAGGAAGAGTGTGTACGTATGCCGGTGCAGGCATATGTGTGTAGTTATCGGCAAGAAACTACTTGGACCCATCGGATGGAACTCGGAACGAGTGATGATAGGTGTGGAAGGTAGTAGTAGAGCTCCTACTATCGGAAACACAGGATCAATGCTCGAGTCGGGGAAAGTCACGAGGAATCCAAGGAGTTGAGCGTGAGCATTGTTAGTGTGAGTTATTATGTGCTAATAACTCGTTGTAATATCTACCCAGAATATCCATCACAAGGAGGAACGACTATAGTAAACCTACTAGTACAGGTGTGTACTTGAATTGCTTTGATGGGATGATCGTTGGGGTAGTGATGAAGGTTATAAATTAGTAGTCGTTGGAAAAAAAGGACGATTCTAGTATTAATCACTTGGAGTGAAGATAAGGATGATGTTTGTTTCGGGCCAAGATGGATGATTGTGCTAGAATCATAGGCTTATAGGGCCGACTTTGATTTGAGGAAAAATCGTAGGGATTAGTTGACGTAATTTCCCAACTTGCCTAAGAGGTTTAAATGTCCGGATGACGATTGTGGATCGGAGAGTTTTGGAGGGGTATGAGTCGAGACGTCGAATGCCGACTGAGTCATGCACAAAGTTTGATTTTGAATAAAATTGCATTATCTAATTATTGTGTTTCCAATCCTTATGTGGATTGTGTTTTAGAATTTTGAGAAATGTTTAGCACACACACAAGATTTCGAATTATGGTTTTGAAAGTGCATGAAACCGTTTTATCACGGGAGTTGCAAACTTTGTTAGAATTTGTCTCATTTCGTTATTTTCCAACGGTTCTTTCGGGTAAGATGATATCCGCGTTTTGTGGTGTTTAAAATGTTGGGCAAGTGACTACGGTTTGTGACTTTAACATTGGAACTCCTCCACATATGTTAGAGTTGAGACGGAAAGTTACATTCCACAATGTATGTATAAAACTATTTGAGTGATTTGGTTAAAATAAGTTTTGTTTTACGGCATGTTGAGTTGTGTGGGTTTAATTTCACGAGGTGCATATCTTATTTGCTTATGTGACCATTTTGGGAAATCTTGGAAATCAATTTAAAGAACCCCACCTTTTGAGAGTTTATGAGGTTTTAGTCGATATTTTTTTCAAATGATGGAAACGGATTGGTTTCTATCTTTAAGTTTGAAACTTACACGAGACAGTTGTGTTTTAACAAAAATATATTGGTAAACCGTTTCATCGTTTTGTATGACTGGCCGACGCGCGTAAAAATTTGTTAGTGAACCCTATGCCACGACATTTTATGTTTAAAAAGAGAAATTTTGGGGTCAAATGTCGTGGAACTGATTTTGAAATTATGTGCACACTTTTGTCGCACCCGGTGTAAGGTCGAGCGGTTACTTTAAGTACATGTCATGAGTCAATCCATACTAGAACCGTGACGGTTCATTTTTAAAAGAAATTATTCATTACGCTTTGTGTTTTGTAAGTAAACTGAACGGCAATGGAATGATTTTCAACATGATTTTTTTTTACTATGTGAGACGAGCGTGTCCATTTTTGCGTAACTACCGACCTGGTAATAGTAGTTTTATTGCATATGATCTTTTTGAGATGAAAAATCTTGGTGTTGAAAATATTTTGTAGATGATTTTGTAAACCAATCGGGAAATGCGCTTTTAAGTGTTATGTGTCATTTTGAGAATTTTAAGGGTGTGAGTCCCTTTGGAAAACTCTTTTGTTTAACCCGTGTTGAGTTTGGGACTAAAGTTGATTTTAGAGTATTGCTTGCTTAAACTTTATTTAAACGCGTTTTTGACCGACTCATGGGTCTAGCCAGCGTGGAGCATTTTGCTCAGTTTTGACTTTGAGATAGTCATGGGTCAATTGCACGGTTTTAATGGCTCGATGTGGAGTCTTGTTGATGGGTTGTTTTTGTTGCACAGTTTTGTATTTATGGCATGGTGAGTATTTACATGTTTGGGTGAGTGAGTCATTCCGGGATAGGCATGTTGTTGGTAGACTGTTTTGCATTAGATCCTTAGACACGTTAGTCAGTCGTTGGTAATGGTCGGTTGGGTATCCCGGGGTGAGACCCCGGTATTCATGTGTTATGACCTTGACTTTCCAGTAGGCACTAGGAGGATATAGTCTTGGGCACTTACCTGGGAGGTAGTTCCGATATGCCGGGCCTTGAGGCGTTACCTGGGAGGTAGACGTTAAGGTGTATCTTGATACGGTGTAACTAGGCTTCGTAGAGCGAGTATGGAGGATAAGTAGACGGTGGAAGGTTGGGTATTCCACGCGTGTTGGTACTGTAGGCCGAATAGTATCGGTTAAGGGAATGATGCCCTTTGTAATTAAGAGCATAAATGCGCAGTAACCTTTTTGAGGTAAGTAGTATATTTAAGTGTCGACTTTTGGGCTTGAGGCCAAACACCTTTAGTGTAATCGGAGTTTTGTAGCCGATTTTTAAAATAATTATGGTGATGGTAGTAGTAACCCTGGGATGCTTAATTGTGATGAATGATTATGGTGGAATGACCTTCGTAGGGTATATGCGTGAGCAACGTTAGAATGGTTAGAGCTTGAAATTTGGAATCGGGATGTATGGAATATCTAAGGTTGGAAGACAACCGAAGTCGTTTGACTAGGAATGATTCCAGTTGTTGGAGTGTTCTTCCGATCGTATTTTAAGTGTTCTTGAAGGAGTTTCGTTGGTAAGAAAAGTATTCGAGAGATTTTTTTTAGACGGTGTGAGAAACTTAGATTCCAGTTAGTGAAAGTCCAGTGGCAACACCGAAAGGGTTCGGAGTGGACGTGGGAACCCGAAATGGAGATGCGCGAGAACTATCCCGAGTTATTTGTCGGTCGAGACTTCGAGGACGAAGTCTAATCCAAGCGGGGGAGAGTTGTAAAGCCCGTGTCCCGGTACGAATAAATATTTTCCTTTAAATCTTTCTCGTTGCTTAAATATGTAATTGTCATTGAATTTTCTTACGGGATCATTTAAGTTGCCGAGGGTTAGCACCGTTGACCCTAAGTGTTAATTTTCTAGTAGGGGGTTTAGAGAGTGTTTGTGATTTGCTGAGGGACCAAAACTGCCAAAGGGCCAAAGTCGTGACATAGGGTCGGCCCATGCACACGACCAAGCCCCATTTTGTTTCTTTTTTTTGTTTTGTGGTTTCGGTTACGTGGGTAGCAAACGAAGAAGAAGAAAAGCGTTATAGAGAAGAAAACCCTAGTCACCCTCCCCTCTCCGCCGTGGTCTTTCCCCCCCCCCCCCCCCCCCCTTGTCGGTCTTTCTTCGCCGCTGCCGGAAAACGCAGCCACCGCCGCCGCCGGCGTTATCGACTGCCGGAGAGAGAGAGGAACAGCGAGAGGGCGAGAGAGGAAGGAGGAGCCGACCTGTTTGCTGCTGCGTTCCCGTTAAAGAGGTAAGACCGTCTCTATTTCTTTCTCGTTTTTATTCGTCGCCTTCAACCGCAAACCACCGTCGGCGCCGCCGCCGACGTGACCGCCGTGCACCACCAGTGAGGTGGCTGTAGTGGCGGGCTTGCGGCTGTAAGACATGCTCGGGGTGAGGTGTGTAGGAGATGGAGTCGTCGGGTTATGCTTTTGGCCTTGTCGGGTTGTTTTGCCGAACCACCACCACCGTCGTCGGTTGCTGCTGCCGCCGCCGCCGCCGTCTGCCACTGCCGGAGGTGGCAGTGGGTGGTGATAGTAGTAGCCCAGCCGTGGCTACCTAGACCGAACCTTTATAGCTAAACCGTAACCCCAATCGCGAAAAGAGTAACCGTTTCAAAAATCGTCATTTTATGTGAAATCGCCTTTTCTGCCACTGTTTTGTTTCGTTCATAACGTTTCCGTCGTAGCTCGGATTGAGGCGAAACTGGTGCCCACGGTTCACATTCTGTGCCGGGCACACTTTTCGTGTTTTAGCAGAAGTCTGGTTCGGCCTCTAACTAGGCGTAAAATGGCTGTTTGTACAGCAGGTCTGAATATGACAGTTTCGCGTCCTGTTTTTAGAAAATTCATAGTAAATTGTAGGAAAATCGTTAGAACGCGTATGATATGTCCCTGGAACCCTAAGTCATGGAACTAACTGATTATGTAATAATATTTCTGGGTTTATCCGTTTATAAGGGGTTAAACAGGTCCCGAACAGACCTGTGTTTTTAGAGTAAAAGCTGGAATTTGTAACTTGTAATCTAGTAGTTGTAAATTTGGGCTAGGACTTCGTGGTGACGTTTGATATCACTTATTTAGGTGGAAAAAGGTGAGCTGGTGTTGGCCGGTTCGTGTTGCTTTTGAGGACATAAGCTTTGCTTTTGAGGTGAGTTCTCTCACTATATAGGGTGGGAATTATATTTGTGTTACTATAGCTCGAGTGTGATAGTTATGATTGTTTGTTGATATTATTGTGTTATGGGGTATATATAATTGTGTATATATTGAACTGTGATTGATGTACTTCTTGATGGGTGTTCCAAGAAGTATATGGCTTATAATGAGTTGCGATTATATTTTCTTGATGGTTGTTCCAAGAAGTATAAGGCTTATTATTAATTGTGATATATTTTCTTGATGGATGTTCCAAGAAGTATATATGTGTTTGTATAATGAGTTGCGATTATATTTTCTTGATGGTCGTTCCAAGAAGTATAAGGCTTATTATTAATTGGGATATATTTTCTTGATGGATGTTCCAAGAAATATATGTGCTGGTATATTTGGTATATATAAATTTGGGTGCAAGACGTGATTGCATGGTATGAGTTGGTTGCGATAACTAGCTGTTTAAGGGTCATGCTGATATAATTGCGATCCTATTTATGGTTTGAATTCACTAAGCCTTGTGCTTACCCTTTCCTATTTTAATGTGGTTTCAGGTGCTTGTGGCTCCAAGGCGTGACGGGTACACACTGGCGCGCGTGAAGAGTTTTTATAATCATGAGATTAGAGTTATTATTAAACGATTTAATTTCCGCTGTTTATTATTACTGAGAATATTTATTATTGAATTTGCAACGAAACGGTGTTGGATATTTAATAAGGTTTTATTTATTAAAATGCCTATTTTTAAAGTTAAAATTTATTGTAATTTTTGGGACGTTACAAGAAATCGAGGTCTTTTCAAGTTCAGAAATTTTCTGAGAAAGAGAAAGAATTTGCTTTCCATAACACTTCTTGTCATTCAAACGATCAACTTTTTCTTTTCTGAACTTTTCTCTTTCCTCTTTTAGCAACTTTTCCATGTCAGACAGCTTCTTCGTAAACTCAATAACCTTTTCCTTAAGATCTTAATTTTCAGCTTCTGACATGTTCTGTTCCTTGTCCTCTTTCTCAACTTTCTTTCCTTCTTCCTTTCTCTTTATAAATGCAACTTCAGATCCATGCATTCGCTTAGATAATTCGTTCCACATAAGCATTGGATTGTGTTTGAAACAGTCAACACTTTTGTAGATGTGTTTTGGAAGTGCAAGAATCAAGTTGGACGAAGCTTCCGTATCAGCTTTCAACCTTTTCATCTCTTCTTCAGTAAAATCATTCTCCATTTTATTTATGCTCATTGGACCTTCGGAGAATGATTTTATCATTTTCTCTCCATTTTCTCTACCTGCAATAAAGTCGATGAACGTAATTCTCCATCGTTCAAAATCAGAATCTTTGATTAGCACAGGTGGTTGGTTCATGATTGCTTAAAGATAACGGATCTTTATAATGAAGAATCTACTGAATCTGCGGAAAATGAACAAACAGAAAAAAAAAATTATATAAAACTTTTTCTTGAAAAACTCTTAAAGTGTATGAAATACACTATAGAAAAAATTTCAGTATAAAATATTTTTCTCAAAATACTCTTTTTTTAAAAGAGGTTTGCGCGAGACGAGGGTGACGCAAAGTGAGGTTTGCGCAAGACGTTAGTGGCGCAAAGTGAGGTTTGCGCTAGACTTGAGTGGCGCAAAGTAGTGGCTTGTCAGAAATCTCAGAAACCAAAGATGAACTGGCGCAAACTGTGGATCTGGCGCAAAGTAACAAAACTCGATCAAAATCTCTCAATTCACAGAATTACACTTCCAAATCTTGCAGAAATGCTCGATATCCAGTTCCTAACACGATTACGGAAACCAATTTCGCTGAAAACCACTTAATCGATGTCTGAATGATCGAACATACTGAAATGATCGAACCGAACAGAAACTTCCAATTTCTTCAAATTGACCTTTAAAAACTTGAAATTAGCCCTCGATTCTTGAATAAGAATTGCTCCAAATGTGATTTCTAACACCAAAAACTCGATATCCAGACGAATCAAACTCAAAAAATGTAAGAATTTGAGAAAAAGAGATTTTCTTGAAAAAATCAAGAAAATCAATCGATTTCTCTCAAAAACCTAACAATTTTGATCTCGATTCGTGTAATTTCTTCAGCAGATCTTCATTAACTTGCTCTGATACCAATTGTTAATCCAAGATCTATCAAGATTAGAGAGAAATTCTAGAGAGAGAGTAGAGAGAGAAAGTAGATCTTATTAAGTCGGCCCTCTAAGTTTACAAGATATGAGTTCTGCCCTAATTGTTCTCTCAATTGTTACATGATAAGACTAAACAAAAGCTATTTATACCTAAGGACTAAATAAGGCTAATAAGCAACTTTGACTTTCTCACAAGACTTAATACATTGACTTTGACTTTGACTTTAATATTAAATCTTGAAGACATATTTAGACCTAACAATCGTTGTGGGTAGTGAAGCAGCTTCTAAGCTAGTAGTCGTTGGGATAGATGGACGATTCCAGCAATAGTCACTTAGAGTGACGATAAGCATGATAATTGTTTTAAGTAGACCGCTTTGAGTCAAGATTGATGGTTGGATTAGAACCATAGACTTATTGAACCGACCTTGATTCAAGGAAAAACCGTATGTAATTTCCAACTAGCCTTAAGAGGTTTGACTATCCGGATGACAATAGTGGACCGGAGGGAGTTGGAGGAGCATGGGTTGAGACGTTGAGTGCCGACTAAGTTATGCACAAAATTTAGTTTGAAAATAAATTGCATCAATTACTTATTGTGTTTCAAATCCTTATAGGGATTGTGTTACAAATTTGGAAAATGTTTAGCACACACACAAGATTTTAAATCATAGTTTTGAACGGGCATGAAACCATTTTATTGCGGGAGTTGCAAACTCCGCCGGGACTTGTTTTGCTTTATTTCGTTATTGTCCAACGTTTCTTTCGGGTACAGCGATATCCATATTTTTATGATATTTAAGATGTTGGGCAAGTAACTACGGCTTATGACTTTAACATTGGATCTCCTCCATATGTGCTAGAGTTTGGACGGAAAGTTATCTTCCATGATGTCTATATAAAGCTATTTTGGAGAATTTGTTTAATGTGAGTTTTTTAAACAATGTTGTTTATATCGAATTACAGCAAGAAGGGAATTTTTTTTGGATTTTGGCGTTTTAGTCATGGTTTTGCCTATTGCAATTTTGACTTTTAGAAGCATAATGTTTGGTGTCATTATACTGACTTGAGATTATTGAGCCCATTGAATTTCATAGAGTTTGTTTTATGACGTATTGAGTCGCGTGAGTGTAATTCCACAACGTGCTTACTCCATTTACTTATGCAGAAAATTTATGAGTTATGTTGGGCATTTTGTCCCACTTGAGCTTTCTTGAGAAATGTTAATTTTATGCCATAAGGCGACCAAAGGTGATGAGTTTGGAACTTTAGTGTCGCGTAAGTCCCCTTTCAAAGATTTGTGTTAACATGTATTTCGTTGCAACTAGTTCAATGTATGGATCGATTTATACATGACGTAAGAAATGCATGAATGAACACCTTGGTAGTACTTTGTACAATTTACTTAGTGCGCATTTAGTCAGTTGATTGTTTTATTAACATTTCAAGTAAACGTCGTATTATATCGACTAGGGGTATGCATCGCTTGGTAAACATTGCTTCTCAACACTTTGTTAAACCAATCATGCATGAAAATGTTTTATTAACTCATTGCACAAATGAAGACCATTTGGTCAAAATATGCGTTAGTATTGTAGAGATCATGCATAGTTCACAATATACTACATTTTGAAGATACAAAGGTGTGAGCCGTTGACATTTGGTCAACTTTAGTTCGAAGAATATTTTGGAAAATTGAAAACCTTTTGGTTTTGGGAGGAAATGTGTATTTTGAGTATTTTAACAAATACATTTTTAAGCATTGACGTTTTAACGTTTTATGTTCCAAATACGAAAGTTTGAGGAAAATGCTTCGTGATGAAGATTTTAGAAAATTGTTTGCCTAAAACAATGGTGCGTGGAATTTCTTATGTTTTTTAACATTGACGCGCACCGTTGGTGCAATTCGGGATTTGAAGTCGGGTTGAACCCTGTTTAGTATCAACCATTTACTAGCTCTTATCTTTCTCCTAAGTTTTTGGAAAACACATTGATGTGTGCAAACCTTGTCAGGAACGTTTTACTCATGTGTCATCGCATGACCGGATGAGAAAATTTTAGAAATGGATTTAAAGAAGTTCATCTTTTGAAACTTTGTCGTGAACTATTTGTTGCATGTTATTTCATTTCAAGAAAATTCTCGGTAGGTGTTACAAGCTTGCATGCCTACCCCAATTTGAGGTTCCCTCATAATGTTTTAGTCGATATCTTCAAATGATGGAAACGTATTGGTTTTGATTTTAAACTCGAAACGGACACGAGTCGTTTTATGTTGTGACCAAAGTGCATTTATGAATCGTTCCATCGTTTTTGTAAAATAAATTGGTACGCGCAGATTTCGATTGGTAAACCTTGTTCCATGCCATCTTATGGTTAGAAAGGAAATTTTGGAGTCAAGTGTCATTTGGGACTTCTTTTGAAATACGTGCACACCTTTTTGTTGCACCATGTTTAAGGTCGAGCAGTTACTTTACGTGCAGGTCATGAGTCAATCCATACTAGAACTGTGGCGGTTTATTTTAAAGAAATTGTTTATTTCGCTTTTGCGTTTTGTGGGTAAACGGAACTGCAATGGAATAATTTTCAACATGATTTTCATATGTGGGACGAGCGTGTCCATTTTTGCGTAACTACCGAATTAACGATAGTAGTTTTCTATGCGTACGATTTATTTGATATGAAAATCTTTACATTGAAATTTTGTGAATGGTTTTGATTAATTGGCATATTTATTGAATAACGCACTTAAAAACCTTGAACTCGTTAGGACCTTGAAAAGGGTAAGTAACCCAGTTAAGGGTAAGTGCGTGTAGCACTTCGTCGGTGGAAGGTTGGGTATTCCACGCGTGTTAGTATTATAGGCCGGATGATATCGGTAGCAAGGTCAATGTGTTTGTGGTAATTGGAGGGTTAGACTTGCGGTAACGCATGTTGAGGTTGGTATAACCGTTTTGTTGACAACCTTAGTTTCGTGGAAACACTCGGCAAGCGGAACTCGTATGTGGAGTCCTGTTAGAGTTCAAAACTTGGTGGTATAACTAGGTGTCAATGTAAAGCCCGTGTCCCGATATGGTTATTTCTTGATTAATTATTGTTTAATACTTTTCTCGTAGCGAAATGTTTATTAACGGGGTTAACGGAATTGACAAAATGTTAAAATCCTAAGTTATGTTAGGAAATGAAAATACCTTAAAAACCTAGGGGCTAAATGTGGTTTTTACCATTCAAGTTTGCATGGAACGTTTTTTTTAGATTAAAAACCCACCCCATTTTTTGTAACTTCCGTTTTGTTCACTCTCGCAAACAAACAACGTGAAACCCTACGGCTCCCCTCCCCTTCCCTTTGTCGTCGCCGGCCGAAAGAGAAAGAGAAAAGAGAACCGAGAGTGCGAGAGGTGCGAAGAGAGAGAGAGTTCGCCGGAGAAGAGGGAGTGACGCCGGAGAAGAGGGAGTGACGCCGGAGAAGAGAGATTCCGCCGGAAAGAGGAGCGAGACGCCGTCGTTGCTGCCGGAAGCGGGGAGAAGGAGGAGTCGCTTTGAGGTAGGTTCGTTTTTCTTTCGATGTGTCGTCGTTTGCAAATTTTCTGCCGAGAACCGCCGCCACCACCGCCGCAGCCACGGCTGCCGGCGGTGTGGCCGCCGCCGTACGCCGCCGTTGTGCCGGCAGGGGGTGTACGTGCTTGTGTGTGTGCGTGTATGCGGGTGTGAGTGTGGGTAAGTCGGGGTGTGCGTTTTGGTGTGGTTTCGCCGGAAGTTTTGAACCGTACCGCCGCCGCCGCCAACGGCCGCCTCTGCCGGTGGTGGCAGAGGGTGGTGCACGGTTTGCTCAGCCCTTTTAACTTTAATCAATGAGTCACAGCTGATTCCAGGTCTGAATGCTTTAAGTCATGGCTTAATGGGTTTAGAATTAAAGTTTAGCTTTGTTGTCATTTCATGTGAAGCACACAGTTTCTGCCACTGTTTTGGGAAAGCCATAACCTTTTCTAGGAACATAGTATTGGGGTGAAATCGGTGCCAAAATCTCCCATTCTGAGTCTAGTAAGTTTCATATGTTTTACGGAAAAACCAGTTCGGACCATAGCTAGTGTCAAATTATTGTTTTGTACTGAAAGGTTCTGTTTTTCACTGTGCTGCAAGTCGGTTTTGTAAAATCCATAGTAAATTGTAGAAAAATCGTTAGAGCGCGTGCGATATGTCCCTGGAACCCTAAGACATGGGACTTTGTGATTATGGAAAAATATTTCTGGATTTATCAGTCTATAAGGGGTTAAACAGGTCCCGAACAGACCTGTGTCTTTAGAGTAAAAGCTGGAATTTGTAACTTGTAATCTAGTAGTTGTGATTTTGGGTTAGGACTTCGTGGTGACGTTTGATATCACTTATTTAGGTGGAAAAAGGTGAGCTGGTGTTGGCCGGTTCGTGTTGCTGTTGAGGACATAAGCTTTGCTTTTGAGGTGAGTTCTCTCACTAAATAGGATGGGAATTATATTTGTGTTACTATAGCTCGAGTGTGATAGTTATGATTGTTTGCTGATATTATTGTGTTATGGGGTATATATAGTTGTGTATATATATTGAACTGTGATTGATGTACTTATTGATGGTTGTTCCAAGAAGTATATGTGTTGTATAATAAGTTGCGATTATATCTTCTTGATGGTCGTTCCAAGGAGTATAAGGCTTATTGTTAATGGTGATATATTTTCTTGATGGTTGTTCCAAAAAGTATATGTGTTTGTATAATAAGTTGCGATTATATCTTCTTGATGGTCGTTCCAAGGAGTATAAGGCTTATTGTTAATGGTGATATATTTTCTTGATGGTTGTTCCAAGAAGTATATGTGTTTGTATAATGAGTTGCGATTATATCTTCTTGATGGTCGTTCCAAGAAGTATAAGGCTTATTATTAATCGTGATGTATTTTCTTGATGGATGTGCCAAGAAAAATATGTGCTGGTATATTTGGTGTATTTGGTATATATAAATTTGGGTGCAAGACGTGATTGCATGGTATGAGTTGGTTGCGATAACTAGCTGTTTAAGGGTGATGCTGATATAATTGCGATCCTATTTATGGTTTGAATTCACTAAGCTTCGTGCTTACCCCTTCCCAATATCTTATGATTTCAGGTGCGAGTAGCAGTCGGGCATGACTGTACACACGGGCGCAAGGCGAAAACTGTTTAAGTTAAATTTTTATTAAATGGGGATTTAATCATATAACTTTTCCGCTGCTTAACTTTGTCTGACGGTTTAAATCAACGTTTATTTTTATTGTAATGGGATTTGTTAACTTGTGGTTTGATTATAGTGAAATGCATTATTTTTGAAAATTTAAATTCCTTGTAATTTTTGGGACGTTACAACTTGGTATCAGAGCACAGCTTGAGTGAATCAAACACATCTCGGTGTGTTTGGTCTCAAGTTGCGGCTATGAAATTTCAAATTCTTTTACTAAAATCTTTTTGAATGAAAGAAAAAGGAAAACCCGTTTGGGAAACGGTGATTGGGGGCGCAGTGTGTACAGTCAGCCGACGCTAAGTGGGAAGGTACAGTACTTAGTGTATTTATCGCTTTCTAGATCATAGGGTATGCATGCTAGATTGCCTATGTTGTTTACACTGTACTGTATGATGATTGCTTGCTGGTAGGAATCAATGCTAGTTATAGTAGGTTGTTAAGTGAAGGCCCTATAGGTTGTATGCAGTAAGAATCATATAGCCTTAGAATATTTGATTTAGTTCTATTGCGCAGCTCTTGTTTGAGTCCAACCGTTCTAGGATAGAATCTTGTATTCGAATGTCTATTTGATTCACGTTGCATGCGACTGGGTATTCGCGAGGCAACTCGTTATGGCTAATAGGGATTCCGTGGTAGCAAGGGTAGTGGGATGAGATGAAATTCCTAGTGAGCTGGGAAGAGTGTTTACATATGAGTATGTATGCTAGATTGCTTTCTAGAGCATAGGAGTATGTGTGCTGGATTGCTTGGTGCTTATTACACTGTACTGCATGTTTGTTGTTTGCTAATAGGAGTTCATGCTAGCCTTGATAAGTTGTTAAGTGAATGCACTATAGGTTGTATGCGGTAGGAACCAAATAGCCTTAGAATGTCGTATTTAGTTCTATTGCGCAGCTCTTGTTTGAGTCCAACCGTTGTAGGATAGAATCTTATATTCGAATGTCTATCTGGTTTTACATTGTGTGCGACTGTGCATTCGCGAGGCGACTCGTCATGACTAGTGGGGATTTCGTCATAGCAAGGGTAGTGGAGTTGGGTGGAATTCCTAGGGAGCTAGGAAAAGTTTGTACATATGCCGGTGCGGGCATATGTGTGTAGTTATCGGTGAGAAACTACTTGGACCCATCGGATGGAACTCGGAACGAGTGATGATAGGTGTGGAAGGTAGTAGTAGAGCTCCTACTATCGGAAACACAGGTGTGTTGTTAGTGTGAATTATTATGTGCTAATAACTCGTTGTAATATCTACCCAGAATAGCCATCACAAGGAGGAACGACTATAGTAAACCTACTAGTACAGGTGTGTACTTGATTTGCTTTGATGGGATGATCGTTGGGGTAGTGTCGAAGGTTATAAATTAGTAGTCGTTGGAATAAAAGGACAATTCTAGTATTAATCACTTGGAGTGACGATGAGGATGATGTTTGTTTCGGGCCAAGATGGATGATTGTGCTAGAATCATAGGCTTATAGAGTCGACTTTGATTTGAGGAAAAATCGTAGGGATTATTTGACGTAATTTCCCAACTTGCCTAAGAGGTTTAAATGTCCGGATGACGTTAGTGGATCGGAGAGATTTGGAGGAGTAGGAGTCGAGGCGTAGAATGCCGACTGAGTCATGCACAAAGTTTGATTTTGAAATAGATTGCATTAACAAATTCTTGTGTTTCAAATCATTTTATGGATGGTATTTTGGAATTTTGGGAAATGTTCAGCACACACACAAGATTTTGAAATATGGTTTTGAAAGTGTATGAAATCGTTTTATCACGGGAGTGCAAACTTTGTTAGAATTTGTCTCATTTCGTTATTTTCCAACGGTTCTTTCGGGTAAGATGATATCCGTGTTTTGTGGTGTTTAAAATGTTGGGCAAGTGACTACGGCTTGTGACTTTAACATTGGAACTCCTCCACATATGTTAGAGTTGAGACGGAAAGTTACATTCCACGATGTCTGTATAAAGCTATTTGAGTGATTTGGGTAAAAATAAGTTTTGTTTTACGGCATGTTGAGTCGTGTGGGTTTAATTTCACGAGGTGCATATCTTATTTGTTTATGTGACCATTTGGGGAAATCTTGGAAGTCAATTTAAAGAACTCCACCTTTTGAGATTTTATGAGATTTTAGTCGATATTTTCAAATGATGGAAATGGATTGGTTTTTATCTTTAAGTTTGAAACTTACACGAGACAGTTGTGTTTTAACAAAAATATATTTGTAAACCGTTTTCATCGTTTTGTATGACTAGCCGACGCGCGTAAGAGTTGTTGGTGGACCCTGTGTCGCGACATTTTATGTTGAAAAAAGAGAAATTTTGGGGTCAAATGTCGTGGAACTGATTTTGAAATTATGTGCACTCTTTTGTCGCACCCGGTGTAAGGTCGAGCGGTTACTTTAAATACATGTCATGAGTCAATTCATACTAGAACCGTGACGGTTCATTTTCAAAGAAATTATTTATTTCGCTTTACGTTTTGTGAGTAAACTAAGCTGCAATGAAATGATTTTCAACATGATTTTCATATGTGGGACGAGCGTGTCCATTTTTGCGTAACTACCGACCTAGTAATAGTAGTTTGATTGCTTACGGTCTTTTTGAAATGAAAAATCTTGACGTTGAAAATATTTTGTAAATGATTTTGTAAACCATTTGGGAAGTGCGCTTATAAGTGTTATGTGTCATTTTGAGAATTTTAAGGGTGTGAGTCCTTTTGGAAAACTCTTTTGTTTAACCCGTGTCGAGTTTGGGACTAATGTTGATTTAGAGTATTGCTTGCTTAAACTTTATTTAAACGCGTTTTTGACCGACTTATGGGTCTAGCAAGCGTGGAGCATTTTGCTCGGTTTTGACTTTGAGATAGTCATGGGTCAATTGCACGGTTTTTAATGGCTCGATGTGGAGTTTTGTTGATGGGTTGTTTTGTTGCACAGTTTTGCACTTATTGCACGTTGAGTATTTACATGTTGGGTGAGTGAGTCATTCTGGGATATGCATGTTGTTGGTAGACTGTTTTGCATTGGATCCTTGGTCACGTCAGTCAGTCGTTGGTAATGGTCGGTTGGGTATCTCGGGGTGGGATCCCGGTATTCATGTGTTATGACCTTGACTTTCCAGTAGGCACTAAGAGGATATAGTCTTGGGCACTTACCTGAGAGGTAGTTCCGATGTGCCGGGCCTTGAGACGTACCTGGGAGGTAGGCGTTAAGGTGTATTTTGATACAATGTAACTAGGTTTCCTAGAGCGAGCGTGGAGGATAAGTAGACGGTGGAAGATTGGGTATTCCACACGTGTTGTTAGTATAGACCGAATAGTGTCGGTTAAGGGAATGATGCCCTTTGTAATTAAGAGAATAAATGTGCAGTAACCTTTTTGAAGTAAGTAGTATATTTAGGTGTCGACTTTTGGGCTTGAGGCCAAACACCTTTGGTGTAATCGGAGATTTGTAGCCGATTTTTAAAATAATTATGGTGATGGTAGTAGTAACCCTGAGATGCCTACTTGTGATGAATGGTTGTGGTGGAATGACCTTCGTGGGTGATTATAAATTTACTGGTTGATGATTCGTGTAAGGTAAGTTTTGGGAGTCTATTAGAACTCGTAGGAATGATCGGATCCGAGTATCCAGTTGGGTATATTGGTAGGCAACTTTAGAAGGGTTAGAGCTTGAGATTTGACTCGGGATGTATGGAATATCTAAGGTTGGGAGACAACCGAAGTCGCTTGGCTAGGAATGATTCAAATTGTTGGGGTGTTCTGCCGATCATAATCTTAGTGTCCTTGAAGGAGTTTTGTTAGTAAGAAAAGTATTGAGAAATTCTAGACGGGGTGAGAAATTTAGATTCTAGTTGAGGAAAGTCCAGGGGCAGCACCGAAGGGGTCCGAGTGGACGTGGGAACCCGAAATGGAGATGCGCGAGAACTATCCCGAGTTATTGCCGGTCGAGACTTCGAGGACGAAGTCTAATCCAAGCGGGGGAGAGTTGTAAAGCCCGTGTCCCGGTATGGTTATTTCTTGATTAATTATTGTTTAATACTTTTCTCGTATCGAAATGTTTATTAACGGGGTTAACGGAATTGACAAAATGTTAAAATCCTAAGTTATGTTAGGAAATGAAAATACCTTAAAAACCTAGGGGCTAAATGTGGTTTTTACCATTCAAGTTTGCATGGAACGTTTTTTTTAGCTTAAAAACCCACCCCATTTTTTGTAACTTCCGTTTTGTTCACTCTCGCAAACAAACAACGTGAAACCCTACGGCTCCCCTCCCCTTCCCTTTGTCGTCGCCGGCCGAAAGAGAAAGTGAAAAGAGAACCGAGAGTGCGAGAGGTGCGAAGAGAGAGAGAGTTCGCCGGAGAAGAGGGAGTGACGCCGGAGAAGAGGGAGTGACGTCGGAGAAGAGAGATTCCTCCGGAAAGAGGAGAGAGACGCTGTCGTTGCTGCCGGAAGCGGGGAGAAGGAGGAGTCGCTTCGAGGTAGGTTCGTTTTTCTTTCGATGTGTCGTCGTTTGCAAATTTTCTGCCGAGAACCGCCGCCACCACCGCCGCAGCCACGGCTGCCGGCGGTGTGGCCGCCGCTGTGCCGGCAGGGGGTGTACGTGCTTGTGTGTGTGCGTGTATGCGGGTGTGAGTGTGGGTAAGTCGGGGTGTGCGTTTTGGTGTGGTTTCGCCGGAAGTTTTGAACCGTACCGCCGCCGCCGCCAACGGCCGCCTCTGCCGGTGGTGGCAGAGGGTGGTGCACGGTTTGCTCAGCCCTTTTAACTTTAATCAATGAGTCACAGCTGATTCCAGGTCTGAATGCTTTAAGTCATGGCTTAATGGGTTTAGAATTAAAGTTTAGCTTTGTTGTCATTTCATGTGAAGCACACAGTTTCTGCCACTGTTTTGGGAAAGCCATAACCTTTTCTAGGAACATCGTATTGGGGTGAAATCGGTGCTAAAATCTCCCATTCTGAGTCTAGTAAGTTTCATATGTTTTACGGAAAAAACAGTTCGGACCATAGCTAGTGTCAAATTGTTGTTTTGTACTGAAAGGTCCTGTTTTTCACTGTGCTACAAGTCGGTTTTGTAAAATCCATAGTAAATTGTAGAAAAATCGTTAGAGCGCGTGCGATATGTCCCTGGAACCCTAAGACATGGGAATTTGTGATTATGGAAAAATATTTCTGGATTTATCAGTCTATAAGGGGTTAAACAGGTCCCGAACATACCTGTGTCTTTAGAGTAAAAGCTGGAATTTGTAACTTGTAATCTAGTAGTTGTGATTTTGGGTTAGGACTTAGTGGTGACGTTTGATATCACTTATTTAGGTGGAAAAAGGTGAGCTGGTGTTGGCCGGTTCGTGTTGCTGTTGAGGACATAAGCTTTGCTTTTGAGGTGAGTTCTCTCACTAAATAGGATGGGAATTATATTTGTGTTACTATAGCTCGAGTGTGATAGTTATGATTGTTTGCTGATATTATTGTGTTATGGGGTATATATAGTTGTGTATATATATTGAACTGTGATTGATGTACTTATTGATGGTTGTTCCAAGAAGTATATGTGTTGTATAATAAGTTGCGATTATATCTTCTTGATGGTCGTTCCAAGGAGTATAAGGCTTATTGTTAATGGTGATATATTTTCTTGATGATTGTTCCAAGAAGTATATGTGTTTGTATAATAAGTTGCGATTATATCTTCTTGATGGTCGTTCCAATGAGTATAAGGCTTATTGTTAATGGTGATATATTTTCTTGATGGTTGTTCCAAGAAGTATATGTGTTTGTATAATGAGTTGCGATTATATCTTCTTGATGGTCGTTCCAAGAAGTATAAGGCTTATTATTAATCGTGATGTATTTTCTTGATGGATGTGCCAAGAAAAATATGTGCTGGTATATTTGGTGTATTTGGTATATATAAATTTGGGTGCAAGACGTGATTGCATGGTATGAGTTGGTTGCGATAACTAGCTGTTTAAGGGTGATGCTGATATAATTACGATCCTATTTATGGTTTGAATTCACTAATCTTCGTGCTTACCCCTTCCCAATATCTTATGATTTCAGGTGCGAGTAGCAGTCGGGCATGACGGTACACACGGGCGCAAGGCGAAGACTGTTTAAGTTAAATTTTTATTAAATGGGGATTTAATCATATAACTTTTCCGCTGCTTAACTTTGTCTGACGGTTTAAATCAACGACGTTTATTTTTATTGTAATGGGATTTGTTAACTTGTGGTTTGATTATAGTGAAATGCATTATTTTTGAAAATTTAAATTCCTTGTAATTTTTGGGACGTTACAGTCAACCTTTGTGGGTTTGAGGTCGGAAACCGTTAGTGTAATCGGGGGATTATAGTCCGATTTTAAAAGAATGATGGTGATGGTGGTAGTAACCGTAAGATGCTCAATTGTGAGGAGTGGTTTTGGTGGAATAACCTTGTGTATGGTTAATGAACTTGTAGGTCGATGATTTATGTTGAGACGGATTTTGGAGTCTATTAGAACTCGTTGGAGTTAAGTGACAGTCAATGGTAGGAATGATCGGAATTAATGAGTCTGTTGGGTTCATTAGTGAACAAATCTTGGAGTGATTTGCGGATTGAAACTGAAATCGAGAGGTATGGGACACTTTAAGGTTGTGAGACAACCGAAGACGTCTAACTAGGAGTTACTCCAGTGGTTAGAGTGTTCTTCCGGACTTAAGTAACGTGTACTTGAAGGGGTCTTGCTGGAAAGAAAATTATTCGAGGAATTGTATTTATAGACGGTGTGGGAAATTTGGATTCCAGTTAGGAATGGATGAATTATGGTCGGCGGTCAGTCGGATTAACCTTGGGTTGTAGAGGATGTAGATTTCGAGGACAAAATCATTCTAAGGTTGGGAGGATTGTAACACCCGTAATTTTCGGATAAGTTCAATTTCGAATCAGTGTGAAACCGGTCTTTTAAGAAAAATATGAAAAATAGGATTTTGGTTTAAATCTTAGATTTTATGGTCTTGTTGGATGGGGAATTCGAATACGAGTCCAACGAGCCTTTCCGGAGCGAAAACGGAGCTATAACGAAGAAGTTATGGCCAAAACAGTTTCGGTACCACGGAGCTACTATGACCAGCGACTATGACCGTGTCATTGTCGCGCCATGGGTACAGTCTACGGTACACCTTGTGCGACTATGACCAGCGACTATGACCGTGTCATTGTCGCGTGTCATTGTCGCGGACGGGTACCTGGTTGCTGTCAAATACGAAATTCACACCCCAAACTTCATTTCTTCATATCTCTCTCATTTCAACTCCGATTTTGGCGATTCAAGTTGCTATGGTTCCGATTTTGAGAGCTCTTCAAGGATCTAGAAAGAGCTTTGAAGTTCATAGGAAGATGCAAGGGTGTTTGGTGGTGGTAAGTCTCTCAAATCTCTTCCCTTTTCTCTCCCAAATCGTTTTCCTTCTTTCCTCACAAACCCTAACCGATTTTGGGGCTTTTCTTGGAGATTAATGTGTTTCTTATCCACTTTATGCTAGTGATTTCATTTATTGACGCAAGAGCAAGTTTCATCCACAACACTAGAGATTTTTGGGGTTTTCTAGGTTTTCATCAAAACCTAAGTGGTGAGTTCATCCTTCTAGCCTCTATACTTTCATATGAGTTATAAATGTTCCATTGATGATCTCCTAGTGTTTTGTTTCTCCAATTTCGGTTTGGATGATTTTGGAGAAGTTAGGTTAATATTGGAATTTTGGTCAAAATGGAGATTTTGATATAAGATGTTTGGGGAATGGCTTTAAAGTGGTTGAATATGAATATTCATGGTTGGAAGTTATGAATTTAGGTTTTTGGAGGTTTTGGCTTGAGGATACAAATTTCGTCAAAAGAGCTTACGTTTGGAGAAGTTCTAGAGTTAGCCTAAATCTAGCAAGGTGAGTTCAAGTTGATTTGTGAAAACTTTGTACATGCCAAAAATGTTATTTTCCAAATAATTGCGTGTTTTACTTGAAAATATCAATGGTTGAGTTATTTGGATAGTTTAACTATTTTGAAATATTTATCTTCATAAATGTTGTAAAACACCCATATTTGGGCTTTTGGATATTTTGATGTGTAGAAATCATAATATGTCCTTAAAAGATTAATTGCTCAAAATGATGTCTATTTGATGGTTTAATCATGTTAGTGTAATTGATTTTATAAACCATGTGGAAATGCACAAATTAGTATCAAGGGTCATTTTGAGGATTTAAAGGTGTGAGTCCTTTTGGGAAAACCATTTTGTTTAACTGTGTCGGATTTTGGGTTAATAGCGATTTTGTGGTACTTGTTTACCCAACTGATGTTTAAACGCATTTTATGCGATGATAACCGTTATATAAGGATCTAGCGAGTTTGAAACATTTTGCTCGGGTTTGTCTTTGAGAAAGTTTGGGAACATTTTTTCGGTTTTAAATGGCTCAATGTGGATTCTTATTTATGGTTTGCATTTATGGAAACTTGATACATTTTATTTCTCATTATTGATATTTACATGCTTGGGTGTTTTGGTCATTCCGGGTTGAGCATGTTTTGTAGACTATGTCGCATTGGATCCATAGGCATGTAAGTCAGACTTTATTTGATGGTCTATCTCCTTGTGCACGAGGAGTGGACTATTGGGACGCATGGTTATATGCATTTGGTCGTGGGGCCACTAGCGAGTATGCAATAAGGGACTGTCACAGGGTGCTGGAAGGCTGGTATCAGCGGGCATGTCTGTGCGGGACTTGAGGTGTAACTCGTCTAGACTGGATATGCAATGGGACCCCCTGTAAGTCCTTGAAGTATAACTCAGCGGGGTATGCAATATTAGGCAATTTATTTTGGTCTGATGATGTCTTTATGGCATGGAAGTAATGAACGGGGCTTGCGTAATCCAGTAACATCCTAAGTGACCTAACTTTGTGTGCCCGTCACTTTCGATGGAATCGGGTGTCCCCCGTCACCGAAAGGTGTTGTTTTTGGGTATATGTTTTATCCATATTTTCGGTGACGCATTTTATTTATATGAAATGTTCTCATGGTTATTGGCAGGGTTCTATGCTTCATACTTTTTGGATGTTTTAAATATTGGAGTTTTGTCCACATTTATATTCATTGGGATATTTAATGTCAAAATACGTTTTGAGTGAGTTGGGATTGGAATTCATTTTAGAAAACGTTTTATACGTTGTGGGGACTTTTCTCATAGATTTGGTGTGCGTTGGAAAATGAGTCGTTTACATCCTTTCATAAACTCTTTTAGAAATCATGATTTATATCGCAAACTTTCTTTCTACAAATTATATAAATCATGTTCTAAACTCTTGAACTCACTAGGCGTTAGCCTAACCTTTTTATTTGTCGGCATGTGCAACAGGTTCAGGTTGGGAATAGTTCTAGAGACACGGCGAAAGGTCGAGTGCTAGTAGTGTGCCCGAGAGGTGAATCATTTAAGTGAAGTTTTCCGCATTCATCCTTGGGAATAGCAACTTATACTTGGATTAAGTAACACCCGATGTGGTTTTAGTCTTTGTAATAAAATTTGGGGTCATCATTTGTTGAGGTCAATCGTAGACTTTAAATTGAGGTGTTTCCCTTGTTAGTTTATTGGGATAAATTTTGTTATTGTGGATGTGTTATCGAAATTTTAAATTAGTTGCTCTTTCCAAATTCGAGGGTGTTACAAACATGAACAAATGTCTCGTTCGTTCATTTACGTTCGTGAACGTTCGTTCATTTATGTTTGTTTATGTTCGTTTATATTTTATATTATAACATTTATATATAAATATTCATATGTGTAATTAAAATAAAACAAATATATATTAGATGTTGGGCCTTCTTAACTTAATTTGGGAATTATATTTTTGGCTTTCATTACTTAGATTAGGACTTATATGTGGGCCTTTTTAACCTAGTTTACATACCATTACCATGATGATGAATAGTTTTTTTTTTGTTCAAACGATGTTATTTGATGAATGGTGATGGTTTTATCTTTTAAACTGTGGAATTTGGATAATTGGCGCACTAGGTAACGAAATGACAAGTAATGATGGTTGCTTTTGTATTTTTGTTCGTTTGTTTATGCTTGTTCGTTTAAGGTTGTTCGTTTATGTTTGTTCGTTTAAGGTTGTTCATTTAAGGCTATTCGTTTATGTTTGTTCGTTTAAGGTTGTTCATTTATGTTCGTCCGTTCGTTTATGTGCATTTACGTTCGTTTAGCACTTAAACGAACGAACACAAACGAACACGAACACACCCATCTCTTAAACAAACGAACACGAACAAGCCTCCGTTCGTGTTCGTTCGGTTCGTTTACAAGCCTAGTCACATCCCAGAAAGAAAAGTATCAAATTTGACAAAATGTAGGAAGGGATATTAATCTTGAAATTGAAAAGTTAGTAATCTGACCTCAAACTTCAAACAAGAAACACAACCATAGTGATTGAATATTTTCGCACTTCATGTATTTCAATTAGCCCATTTCTTATTGGAAATCGTTGTAATTGAACAAACGAGCAGAAGATGATTAGAATTATAAAAGAACATGAAATGATCAAAAATTAAAAAAAATAGAAATGTATATCTAAATCTTGAAATTGAAAAGTTATTAATCTGACCTCAAACTTCAAACAAGAAACACAACCAATACTTTCGCACTTTATGTATTTCAATTAGCCCATTTCTTATTGGAAATCATTGTAATTGAACAAATGTGTGAGCAGAAGATGAGTAGAATACATAGGGTGCGAATTATAAAATAATATGAAATGATCAAAAATAAAAAAAATAGAAATGTATACCTGAATCTTGAAATTGAAAAGTTATTAATCTGACCTCAAACTTCAAACAAGAAACACAACCATAGTAATTGAATATTTCTGCACTTCATGTATTTCAATTAGGCCATTTCTTATTGGAAATCGTTGTAATTGAACAAACATGTGAGCAGAAGATGATTAGAATACATAGGGTGCAAATTTTAAAAGAATGTGAAATGATCAAAAATTAAAAAATAGAAATGTATACCTTGATACTTGAAGTTTACAGAAGCCAATGGAGATGGAAGTGTCCGAACACACGGGTGTTTGCCGTCGGTGGAGCAAAATGAGTAAATACTTCAAATCTTCAATGAATCGAGGAGGATTGCTTCTGTTAGGGAGTATTTGAGAGGGAGGATGGTGGGAGACAAATTACGATGAGAAGAAAGAGTAAAATATAGTAGAAGTCGGAGTTGATACCCTGATACTTGAAGTTTACAGAAGCCAATGGAGATGGAAGTGTCCGAACACAGAGGTGTTTGCCGCCGGTGGAGCAAAATGAGCAAATACTTCAAATCTTCAATGAATCGAGGAGGATTGCTTCTGTTAGGGAGTATTTGAGAGGGAGGAGGGTGGGAGACAAATTACGATGAGAAGAAAGAGTAAAATATAGTAGAAATCGGAGTTTCATCGTGGATTCGTGGGGGAGGAGCTGAGAAAATTTGGGGTTTAAAGGGACGTGAGATGGGGGAAGGGTTATTTCATCCGGAGATAGTAGAAATCGGAGCTTCATCATGGATTCGTGGGGGAGGAACTGAGAAAATTAGGGGTTTAAAGGGACGTGGGGCGGGGGAAGGGTTTGGACGGTACTTTGTATAGTTGTGAGACTTGTACATATAGCTTAAAAAGTAATACGACTTAAAATTCAACTTTAACGGTATTTTCATGCTTTTATATATATAGTATAGATTTGTAAAATTAAGTCGTTAAAAATTAATTTGTAGGTAACATAATGCCACGTCAACAGAAATTTGGCGGTTGGAACAAAACTTCATCCATCTCCTTCTAACGACATCCTCTTATTTTCAGTGTGTGTGTGAGAGTGATCCTGATCGCCATGACAATGAAAGCGTTAACTGCATCCATCGCCGGCGGTGGTAACGTCCTCTGTTCTCATCGCTCCGGCAACCACCAATTTATCTCTTTGAATCAGTTTTCGCCGTTGAATCTCCGACGGAGCTCCAGTAACCTAGTTAATCAGGATCATTTTCTTCAAAAGCCTAAAACGTATCTTAGATTTAAGTTTTTTATCACTAGAGCGGCTGATTCTACTCAGGCGCCGGTTCCTGCGGCCGCTACCGGTGGCAAGTCGGTGGCTGAAGATGAAGAGTTTTCGCTAGCAAAGGTACTCGCTATTATTGTGTTTTCAAGGTGTAAGGATATGCTTCGGAGATTGATTAGAATCTGCTATTTGCTTTACTTGAAAGTTTTGAGGAATGTTTTGTTTCCATTTCGAATAAGGTCATGGAGAAGTATACATATTTGTGTCGATTGTTGAGTGATTATTGAAATTAGTTGTGGAAAATTGGAAATATATCCTTGCTTATCTAATGTATTTGTATGTTTTTAGAAAAATTAGGGCAAGGATTACTTAGACCGATAGTGAAAAGCAATAAGATGATGAGATCTTGAGGAGGAATAGCTTTAAAT
Organism: Saussurea involucrata; assembly: GCA_033807775.1. Taxonomy (NCBI): domain Eukaryota; kingdom Viridiplantae; phylum Streptophyta; class Magnoliopsida; order Asterales; family Asteraceae; genus Saussurea; species Saussurea involucrata. The sequence goes on from CM066316.1 coordinate 68,434,053, forward strand.
GAATGAAAACCTAGAAAGAATGCATAATCCTTTTTTAAGTTATCCAGTGAATCTCTACATTATTTGTTAATAAGTGTTGTAATCTATGAGTTGGAACTAAAAGAAAGGGTGAAAAAGTTAGGCGGTATGCTTGCCAATCTGCTTCTCCTAATAGTATTATGTTCTAGTCGTTCTTGGTTATTGATACGAATGAAGTTTAAACAACTTTAAGTGCAATATGCTTTTAGGGGAAATTGGTGAAAGATCATGGCCACTGGCTTGTAGTGTACATATCAAGTCATTTAACCACTTTTGTATAGCCATTTACCAGTATCCTCAAACTTCTGAAGTGTACTTTCATTGCATCTTTTCTGCAGGTCTCATTTGGTGTTATTGGACTAGGTCTTGGAGTATCACTCCTGTCGTAAGTACCCTACTGTATGATTATACTTTACGTTTTAAGCTGCACCATGAATTAGTGCAGAATGGAAACAAAAAACCCTATATGTTCAGAATATGGAAAACAAATCCTCGTATGAAAACTTGTGTTTTTCCAAAGTTGCAGGGTTTTGATTGTTTGTGTTTCTTGCCCCTATGATCGATATGCAACATTCCTGACAGTATGTTGCATATGCCTTACAGTTACGGTTTTGGAGCGTATTTTAACATTCTCCCTGGATCTGAATGGTCTGCACTAATGTTGACATATGGATTTCCTCTTACAATCATTGGGATGGCTCTTAAGGTGAACCATTGATGCTTTGCTTTCTTATCCTTCTCTTGTATTTAGCATTTTGAGGCAACCTGATACAATATTTAGTTTCCATAAATATAGATTATTGGTAATGCTTGTGGCTGGGGAAATAGTGTAAAAAAAGTAACATTCTGTTGTGAGTACAATATGCATTAAGATGTGTATGCCATTTTTGTAGTACACGCCATTTGCAATGACAAGCTAATGCTATTTTTGTTACTCTATGTTAAAGGTATTACATTTTTGCAGTATGCAGAACTCAAACCAGTCCCGTGTTTGACTTACTCTGATGCCCAGCTGCTGAGAGAAAAATGTGCGACTCCCATCCTTAAGCAGGTTAGAAAATATTGTTTTGCAGTATGCTGTTAATGCTTCTTCATAGGCGCAGTACATTGTGATCGATACTGGAAACACATACAAGGTGTATCAGTGTCATTTTATAGTTGTGTTGTAAGTAATCAAGTAAATAGTTGGTTAATATTTCCATATACTGTCAATTAACTACGCAAGGTTACATAAAAGGATACTACCAGGTTTTTCCAAATTCTGGGATTGCATGTATTACTCTCTGGGACAGAGTGCTTACCTCTTAATTATTACCAAAGACATATGTCAATGTGGTCAGAGATAACTTTGTTGACTGTCTTGTGTGCTCTTTTTTTCTCCTTAATTTACCATTCAAATTGATCCCTTGTATTAGGTCAGAGATGACGTTATCAGATACCGTTATGGGGATGAGCAACATTTGGAAGAGGCTTTGAAACGTATTTTCCAATATGGCCTGGTAAGTTCTTGCTTCTATATACATCTTTGTTACGTCAACTTTGCTAATCACAAAAAAACTATAAAATGCAACTTCCAATAATCTGATTCATGTTCCTACCTCTATACCTCAATTTTCCATAGTTGTTTTTCATCATACTCTTTGAATGATAAATTCCTGCATTTCTATGGTGTTGATTTAATATATTCCATTGTTTGTTTTAGGGTGGGGGTGTGGCTCGAAGAAATGCTCCAATTTTACAAAAGATCCGTGAAGAAGTAAGCCTCAACTTTCATCAACATATTATTAAATTGACAATTCATTTCTATCACTCCAATTTCACATAATTGGAATTAAAGATGCCACTTGTCTCCTTTTATTTCTCCCAATTGCTTCTAAATTTTGTTTAGTTATGAGATTGCATTGTAACAGTTGAAAGCAGCTTTTCCCTCCACTTTCTTCATAATACTCCCTCCTCCATCCCAAAAAAATGTCCATGTTTCTATAATAGTTTGTCCCAAAATAAGTATCCACTTTTAAAAGTAAGTGCCTCATTTGCAATTTTACCCTTAATTATGAGATATAGAAATTCATTACTCCCTATGTTGTTATGGGTAAAATTGTCATTTAGTTAATCAAAAAGAGGAATAATTACACATTTCTCAACCTGTGTTGCTTTTCCATTGTTTAATTATATCACTCCCTCTTTTTTGCATAAAGATTATAACAAATTTCATTTGTGCTGTACCATACCAATCACAATATACTCTATGTTGGTCAATTCAAGCCAAAATGAGTTATTTGTGCATCAACACTATAAATCATTCATGATATTGGTGTCGGTTTTGATTAATAGTCAAATACTTTCTCAAACCATGTCATCAAAGATTGCACTATTCCCATTTTAGTTCCTTTATGGCCATTTTGGAATATTATGGTTCATTCAGGTTACGGAAGATGGTAAATACTGCTTAGTGTTGGTGTTTGAAGCAAAAGCACTCGAGCTGGCCGATTTCGAGAAAAGACAGGTGAGCCCTTTTCGTGACATATTTATTTTCTCAATTTTGTTTTCTTTTCTATCAGCATCGTGTAATTTATAACTAACACGTCAAACAATAACGTTTGTAGGGAAAATTTGCTTCCTTTTTCGGGCCAGGAATCACAGCGGAAGTTGGTGAGTTGTTCTTATGTCACTTCCTCCGTCCCAAAATAAGTTTCCACAATGAAAAAAGGCACACAATTTTAAAAATCTGTAATTATACACTTTATAAGAGCATCTCAAACAGATTCCCTAAAATTTCTCTAAAATAGAGATCCAAAAGTCAAAATCTTCAAAAAAAATTACATCCGTCTCCTATTCCCCATTTTGGAGATAAATCATTGATTATATTATTAAAATATTATATATATTTAATAAAATATTATTTCTCTAACTTAATAATTTCATTTCAAAGCTTCTCATTGGTGGAATATAATTAAAAAAACCATTTCTCTCTCTTGGTAATCATTTTTTGGGGATATCTCCAAATTTGGAGAAATTACACTCTTAATTTCTCCATTTTCGAGAAAGTTTTGGAGAAGCTGTTTGAGAAATAAATTGTCAAAAATCTCCATTTTCTCTATTTTGAAGAAGTTGTTGTAGATGGTCTAATCAACTAAATGCCAATTTTACCCTTAATAAGAGAGAGAGAGAGAGAGAGAGAGACTTTCGTCGTGTCGTAATTAAGGGTAGAATGAGGAAGTGGACATTAATTTTTAAAAGTGGACACTTATTTGGGACGGAGTAGTGAGTTTACAAGATTTTGTCAACGAAAACTAAGTGGAGATTGATCTGTTATGGATGGTGCAGGGACAGGAGTAGAAGAGAAAACATATGATGTACGCCTTATTTCCAACACAACACTGTAATTACATTACACACATCGCATACTACTTGTTGAATTGGAAAAGAGTTTCATTAGAGTCTCCATAGCCTGTGAAAACAATGTATCATTCATTATATAAAAGAATCAACATATGTCCATAAAGAGATGTCAGCAGTAGCAACCTTGGCTCAATATGGATTAAGTTATCTGTATTGAGCACAAGCGATAAGAAAGGAGAAAGCAACAAAAAGAATCGACATCTTTTTTATTGTTTGTAAGGAAACGAGAGAGAGTAGGGAGAGCGGGTGTGTTTTCACAAAGCATGTGGATGGAAAAAGGGCTTAATGGTTAAGCTCATCCTAACTGGCTTAGCAAATAAGTCACCATAGGTGCCAGTAAGCCACAAAAAAGGCGTGTGTGTGCTTACCGAATAAGCCTTTAGTCAAGCATTTCTCTACCTTGGGGGTTGGACTTGTTTCATTTTCACTTTCTACAGTAGGGAAGGTCTTTCTAACTATTTGGCTATGGTCATCTATCTATTAACATCTAAGGCGCCGTTTACCAAACGCTTACTCGGGTAAGTGCTTACCAAGTCACATTATCTTACCGGATGAATACGGCAAGGACCAAGAATCTTACCCGGTAAGAGCGAATGCAAGAACCGAGTGTCTTACCCGGTAAGCGAGTGTGACGACTCTTACCACGGTTAGCGTTTATCAGGTAAATTGTTGCATACGATGTCATTTTTGTGGACTAAAATCTTACCCGGTAAGTAAGTCATAGTGTTGAATTTTACCGATAAGCACCTACCCTGGTAAGTGATTAGGTAAACGACCCCTAAGACCGTCTCCAATCGGGACACCAAATACCGAACTTTACACTACAGGTCGTTTACTAAACGCTTACCTGGCTTACCGGGTTATTTACCTTACAAGATAGAACATTGCAAGGTCTGAGAATCTTACACGGTAAGAGCGATGATAAGGATTGAGAGTTTTACCCGGTAAGCTTTTACCGGATAAATTATTGCATACGATACCGTTTGAATGGACTACAATTCTTACCCGATAAAGTTAAAATGTTGACTTTTACGTATAAGTGCTTACCAGGTAAGCATTTGGGTAAACGACTCCTAAATCACTTCAACAATGATACCAAATTAGGAATTGGAATAGGGCAGGGATGGGATAGGGACCCCAATCTCAATCTACGTCCCCGTCCTTGTTCCATCCCTGCTAGGGAATATGATCACATCCCCATCTTTAGTGGAGAACAGGGATCCGCAATGGGGAATTGTGGATTTTCCCCCATTTATGTGAGATATTTTAAATAAAATGTGTTAAGCATTATATTCGATCGATAATGGTCCATGTTTAAATCACATAATTTCCAAAAAAAAGTTGCTTTTATGGAGTATCAAACATTCATGTCAACAAAATCACATCATACGTAATTTTTTTGATCAAAGGCTATCGGCTCTTGATGGGTTTTATTTAAAAAGTAAGACGAGTCAAAAAAAATATGTAATAAGGAAGATCAAAATATCATTTCTATATTTAAAAGATACTACATCTAATTCTTTATAAATAATATATTAAATAATAGATATACAATATATTTTGTAATAATTATATAATGTATTTAAAAATAAGGGGATGAGTCCAAGCAATGATCACATTACCCGTCTCTGTCCCCAGTTTTTAACTTTAGGGGATCCCCATCCCCATCCGTAAACCTTGGGTTTGCACGGAATCCTTATCCCCATCAAGACATGTACTATGGGTTTCCTAATAGGACGGGTCTCATTCACATACCTATACCATATCTTACCCCAAATTTGACATCACACTATTTTTTACACCAGTTGGAGAAAATAAAACAAAATACACCTAGAATAGTAAGTTTTGGTATAAAATTTGAGGGTACCCATGAGATGAAACTACCAAGTTCTATAGATTTGGTATAACCACCATAATGCCTTGTATTTGCATCTACTTGAGATCTGGATCATAGTTTAAGAACCAAAATATACCATTTTACATATATGCTTAAATATAAAACTTTGCAAAACTTGATCTTGACAATTGACATAGAACCAAAAGCATTTTAGTGAGATGGTGAAAAATCATACTACAAAACAAGTAAAAAGAAGAAGCTAGTTTAAACCAAAGCTAAGATCAACAAAATGACAATAGTAGTCCCTACACTATACTAAATGACAATAATGCTAACATGTGATAAAAAAAAAGTGTACTTAACGACCATATACAAAACACAAAGGTCATCGGGGATTACAAGAGTCTCAAATATAAAAATAGCATTTCCCCCCTAACAACATAAGAGTAATGTCCCACCATTTTACACCGAAACCATCTCACAGTTTTTGTAGCCTTTTCTGAACCGTAACCTACACACAATAACACCACAAAAATGGTTACCAACTTATCAAACACTCTCTTATTCATGTTTTTTTAAGAAACTACCTATTTGCACATTCACAATTATTACAAATTGTTTGTGAAATTAATTGCAAACAAGTTTCCATAATTACATGCATCATACCCTCAGGCAGTCAGGCGTTACTTCTGTATGGGATATACTGAATACGTTTTATATCATTCAAATAGTTAATAGAAAGAGTTACCTTGAGAGATTTATGTGTTTTTCAATCAGATCTATCTGTTCAGCATCATATTGGAACCATCTGTCAACTTGTTCAACTGTATGATCCCCAGTTCCTATATCTGTATATTGACCAATAGTTATATAAGTGATGGCAATAGAGATTTTATAGGCAAGTAGCACCTCTTCATAAAGTGCATATAGAGCTCACCTTGATGAAGAACAGCAGTTTCATTAGAAAACCCTTTTAACTTCCAATACACATGTCCATTGTTGTCTCTGAAAATTGGCTCTGTTCTCACAGCATCAGGCTTCTCTTGATCTACATAGAAGTAAGCATAAGAAGGGAATATTGCTAAGCAATAAGTTCGTGACGTTAGAAAACTCTAATGGTCCGTTTGGTTTACAGGAATGGAAGGGATTTGGGGGGATTAGGATTTCAAATCCATTCCAATCCCATTTTTGGTTTGCAAGATTGTCTGGATTTGAAATCTTATGATTTCTTTGAAATCCCTCAAACATAGGATCTTAACATCCAAAGGAGTGGCTAGGATTTCAAGGGATTTCATAGGGTTTGTATATAATAATATTTAAAAATATATTAAAAACATTTGTTTTCTAATAATCAATTAAATAAAAGGTAATTTTATTATATTTTTTCATGATTTTTTTATAAATAACGGAATTCAATTTCATTCCAAATCCTACAAACCAAACACACTAATCATTATGAATCCTTCTACAAAATCCAAATTCCTCTAAATCTTTCCATCAAACCAAACAACCTCTAAAAGGGCCAATTTAGTTTGAAGGATTTCATGGGATTTGGGGGAGTAAACATAAAATTAAAATGAGTGTGCCTCCTAAGGGCCCATTTGACTTGCAAGATTTGGTGGGATTTGAAATTGGATTTCATTCCAATGTCAAGTTTGGTTTGAAGGAAAGTCCGGAAATGAAATCCCAGGATTTCAATGAAATCTCACAAACATGGGAGGTAGTTGGTATTTGACAGGATTTAGGTAGGATTTATTTGTAATAATGTTTTAAATATGTTAAAAACACTTTTGTAATAATCAATTAATAAAAAGACAATTTAATTATTTTATAACTTTTTATAAATTATTTATAAAGAATGAAATTCAATTCTATTACAAATCCTACAAACCAAACACACCAAAAATTCCAACTCCTTCCACAAAATTCAAATCCCTCAAAAACATTGCATCAAACCATATGTCCCTAACTAGATCTTGATATCTTTTCCACATGTTATTTTTTCCTTTGATTTTTGAGAGTTAGGTTAAGTTACTGAATAAGCTTACGAGTGTTTTAGGCTCCTTGCAACATTTCGGCCATGCTTCGGCAAGATAAACAAACAAGAAAAATGGGCCAAGACCGCTCCAGTTGGAACTTAATTTATGTTTGAATATATCATATATGTAAACCCTTTGTTTCTCTCTCTAAAAGAGTGCTTATTGCAAAGGAGAATGTTCCAACATATATAGAGGTTAGATCATACCTATGGGGACCATTTTTTTGCATGCAATCATCTCGGAATGTGCTTCAGCTGTCTTATTTTTTATCTTAGAAAATATAGCATCATGTTCCAACATGGTAAGAGGAACGCCATCTTTTGCAATGATTGCTTTCGCAACATCATCCTGCATTTTCTTCTTCAAAGTTTTCTCCTATAAGTGTAAAAACATAACACATTAATCAACCAAACTGAGAGTTGATCATTTTTTTAACAAGACCCTGCATAGATAGAGCCATATATACAATTATACCTTATCTTTTGCAGCAGCAAGTTTTTCCTTTGCTTCCCTTCTCTTTTCACCGAACTTAACATTTTCATCATTAATCCAATTTCTTAGTTTTCTGTTGAAATTTTATCAGATAACCAAATTAAACCAAGTTAATTATCAGCTTTTAAATTTATAGAAATGTGTATAGTAATCTTACTCGGTTCCAAGAAGTTCATCACACTGGAGAATTAAGAGTCTAAGTTTCATCGATGAGTCTAAATTATCATATCCCCCATCTTTTTTGTCTATATGCTCCAATAGATGGTGGGATTTAGGGATGCAACTTTTTAGAGCTTTCAACCATGAATCATTGCCATGAGTTGGATCTAATATCGGAGATCTGCAAGATAATGCATCCATATAAAATATAAATATAGTATTGATTAAACTACTAGAGTAATTAGGTAATAATATAATATCAATAAAGTTTATACTCTGATTCAGATTCTGATCCAGATTCTGTTTCCTCTTGTATAACAGACAGCAACTGAATATGGAACTGAATTGCCAAAGAACATTTCCCCCGACGGGTACTTCGCCCTTTTATTATATCTCTTAGAACTGCTTCGGCCTGCCCTTTTCTCACATCTAGAATCTGTGGAAAATAAGTAAATTTAGAAGGATACTTGAATTTAATATAGAATACAAAAATGAGCTGAAAATATGAAGTTACCTTTCCAAAAGTAGCACAGAATTCTAACAATTGCAATGCATTACCAGCATCTTCTTTTGGAAGGTCAACCCCAGCTATGGTTACTAGCTCACTTCCTGTGGGCAAAGGGATAATAGCCTCAAACGAGTTGTTACATAACTCGAGAGCCTTCTTTTTAGCTTTCAAATACTTTTTATCCTCAGTTTGCTTATTTGCATTTTGATCACATTCATGAACTATATTCTTCTCTTCAGCATTTCCATCATTAACCTTTGAAATTGCACCATTATTCTCATTTCCTCCAACTATCTCCTTTGATTCTTCAACCTTTAGTTTCTTATGTTTCTTCTTCTCAGGAAGATGACTTGTCTTTTCTTCACAGACCAAGGAATTCTCTGTTTTATTTAACCCTTCGGGGTTTAATTTCTTTTTGTTCTTCTTGTTTAGGGCATGGTTAATCTCAGCTCCTGAAACGTTAATAACCCCATCAAGTCGTTTTTGCTTCGTTTTCTTTGGTTTCATTTCAGAAGATGGGATTGGAAGTGAAGGATTCACATTCAAATCTGTCTTGCCATCAAAGAGATTTTCCTTCCCTGGTTTCTTGGGTGAAGAACTCATGATCCCCTATTCAATATCAAGCAATCAATAATGCATGAAAAACATAATCATTTATATATAGGGTCAGGTAGGTTCAGGGGAAAACCTCAAAAAATGAAAATTTGAGGAACACCCTGGTAACTAATCATCTGGATGACATGCACATGGACATACAAGTAATTTGTAAACAATTTGTTTGGTATGCACATGTGCATAACATGCACACATGCATAAAAACCAAAAAACTTCAATTACTTGTATGCACATGTGAATATCGTCCAAATGAACGATTACCAGGGTGTTCCTCACTTTTTCAATTTTTTAGGTTTTCCCTTGAACCTCCCTCTATATATATATATAGTTGGACAATAAAGAGAAAGGAGTACAATCACACCTCTGCTGAAGCAGCTAGCTTTCTTGGTGAAGCACATGTTTCTTTCACTCTCTTGTAAGAACCAACATTTTGAGCACCTTTTACATGAAGCAAATCTGAAACAGAAGAAAACCCACTCGCCTTCGCCATTTGCACAAGCATACCAGTGGGCTGATGACCACGTTTCTTCCTATGGTTATATAGGTCTCAGAATTCATACTTATCATAGTAGAAGTAACAAAATATATATATATATAGTAAGTATATAATTCCATAAACTTACATGCAGATGCTGCAATTGCAGATATCTCTACACCTGGGACAATTCCATTCAGCTAACAAAGCCACATCCTCAACTTTTTCCCCATACCTAAATAAAAATGGAACATATGCATCAACAACAAAGATTATAACACCAATGTAGGGTTCTATAGAATCATTAATTGCAAAGTTAACCTGTTTAAAAGGCATGTATGGCAATACTTGAACGTACACGGCTTAGCCCTTGTCTGATTTTTGCAGTTAACGGATACCACACAAGTCTTTTGCCGGCACTTCATAACAACATGCAATTTGTTAATAATAGACAGAATCTTCTAGAAGACATCAAGGACTAGAAGCATGAGGGGTTACATTTTAATGTACTTTGCACAAATGTATGCACTTTGCAAATTTTACGCATTGTTACTTCTTAGATATTCCAATTTATTTTCCTACCCGTCACGTCTTAGTGACCACTAAAAGCCAAATATGTATATAGCAAACAAGATGTACCATTTCAACAAAATTAGATAGAATGTAAAGCACTACAAATCTAGCCAAACAACAATCATCCTGCAAGTAAATAACTTCAAGACACAACAATTTTTAGCAATTCTGGAACAAAACCACATTCTTCGATTGAACAAGGAAAGTTGGCCAAAAACTTTCCCGCCTTCAACCACAAGGGTTGTGGCGTAGTGGTTAAGGCCTTGGGGATGTGGTGGAATATCCCATCTACCCAAGTTTCAAATCCAAGCGTACACAACAAATGTGAGGATTAGTCTGTAAGACACCCTTCCACAAAAAAAACCCGCCTTCAAGCACATTATTAGGTTCATAAAAAAAATTAAATGCCTGTTAGTTAGTTTCCAAGAATGTGCCTGCACATTAAGAATCAAGATCATGGAGAAAACGATTACTTTTGTCAAATCTCCATCAGAACTATATTCCATTGCTTATACAAAATGCTCATTCAAAACCGATCTTTATCTTTCAAAGTTCCAGCTATCATAAGCTAAAATGGAAGTAGCAAACTTCTGAACGAGTGCATATGAATCATAAACGATTACTAACAGTATCTTTTGTTATTCAAAAATAAATTATAAAACATCAATCTGGCATTTTAAATGTAATTAGGTTTAATTGACGCCAAAAGTCAAACAAACCCCATCTACAACCATGTATGAACACATTTACATAAGCATACATCCTCCTTGTTTCGTCCTCATATGAGTCATATCAAATTCCTCTATATCTCCCTACTAAGTTCTAACATCCAGCTTAAACTTATAATTAAAAAAACTGCATCCCTAATCGTATAAAATATGTACCTTCAACGAAATTCAAAAGCATAAAACCCTAAAATCATTACCAGAACGTAAAAAAAAAACAAATTAGACATACTTGATGGCAAGTTGTTCCATTCTGAGAGTCATAAACTCGGCCACGAATAACACGAATTCCTGGACTCTTGTTCCGTTTCGGTGGTTGGGAGCTGGAATTACCGGAAATCATGTCAGACTTAGTTTCCTCCTCGTGGCCACTGCTACTGACTGTCTTCCTCTTGCTCCCTTTGGCTACCGAAGCTGGTACGCTAGCTTTGGAGTTAGGGCTTGGAGCAACCGCCATTGATGTAAGATCTCGATCTGATATTTTTTGTCTGAACGCCAAAGATTTATATAATTTGAGTAGAGTTTTTGGAGGGATGGATTGGAGGTGAATTTTTTGAATTTTGGGTGTTTATGTTTTCAGATTTGGGGCGGCAACTGAATTTTGGATTTGTCTTTTTTTCTTTATAAATATTTATTTATGTTTTTTTTAATTTGTAACTTATAAAAATATATTATTTAAATGTTAGATTTTTTTGGACCAATTAATGTAGTTTTTATTTATTTACTTAAGGAATTAATCATAGATACAATATACAATGTTTCGTATTTTTTGTTATTTCTTTTTGGCCACCATAGCTCGTAGGTTTTTTATGCAACTTATGTGCATCGATTAATTTCTCGGATGATTATGAAAAGCTTTTGAGTCAACGTATATGAACTTTCATGATCACGAAAGCTTTGGCAGCGTCTGGATTCATATCCGAGCATAGTGACAGATTCATGATTTTTGTCTAGTAGAGTAGAGGTACCTTTAAGGTAGATTAAATTCTCGTAAAGTTGTCTGATATAAGTTTTTTGGGTTGATTTCGAAAGTTTTAAGTTTTTTTTATGTAGATTTCGATTAACTTTTTTGGTTTTTCTTGATTGATTTTTCAGGTACTTTTTTGGTTGGTAGTGCCACATGTAGGAAATTACTAGGAGAACCTATGATAGAAGATTTTAAAAAAATGTTATTAACCTATGTAAAAGAGGGAAAAAAATGGGCGCTATACTCCCACCTTTTACACGATTCGTCCCTGACCCCGTAGAAGATGAAACTTTATGTAACACCCAGAAAATTCACGTAAGTAAACTAGGCTTCCTCTTATACCGCTTGGTGTATCATCTCAACTTTTAGACATTGTAAAGTGTTAGAACTTCGTATGCATGCGTGCAATTTCTTATGGCTTCATGTTTGGGTCTCGTCTTTACGTCCAAGATACCGATTACGTACTCTGACACTCTTGTGAGGCCAAGTTTCGACGCAAACGGGTTCCGGACAGCAGCTCGGTCGGGGAGGGCGACAATGCCCTGAGCAAAGTCGTTGGGGCAAAGTCGCGACCAGCTGCCACTTTGTCGAAATCAAACAGAAGGTTGCACCCGGGGAGCGACTATGCCCCGCGACAATGCCCTGGGCAAAGTCGCGGGGGCAATGTCGCGACGGGGCCAAGTACTGCTGCTACTTATTTCGTTTTGAGGGTTTTGAACACCATTTCTTCCTTCTTTGCTGCAACCGACTTTCTCTCCATACTTAGACGATTTTCTCATCTTTCTCCTCCCTTCTCCCTTCATTTCATGCTTTGAGCTCCATTGTTAGAGTGGATGGTTGCTATCTTGGTTCTTGTTATAACCTATGGAAGTTATCTTCTTCATCTAAGGCATCAAGGGTTAGTCATCCATTGAAAGCTAGGGTTTCTCCAACCCCTCCCATCTCCTTCAAGAAGTGAAGTTTGAAGTTCATATTGGGCAACCTAGAAGTACTTTGTTGGTGGATTTATATGGTGGTTGAGGTAATCTTCTCTTCTCTCCATTTCGAAAATTAGGGTTTTGACCTATTGATGATTTCGAGTGTAATGTGTTGGGGGAAATGATTCTAAATGTTTGGGGTAGATATTTATGGTTGGGAATTTATGGATCTAGGTTTTTGGAAGATTTGGACTCGAAGATTCGTATCTCATCAAAGGAGCTTACGTTTGGGGAAAACCTAGATTTAACTAAATCTAGCGAAGGTGAGTTCAAATTACTTTGCGAAAACTTTGTACATGCCAAAATGTTATTTTTCTGAGCAATTATGTGTTTTACCTGAAAATTATTAATGTTGAGTTATTTGGTGGATTTTACCCTTTTGAGGTATTAATTGTGGTAAGCATTGTAAAACACTACTTTTGGATATTTTGGAAAAATGTGATAGATAAATCTTATATGAAAATGGATTGTTGATTTATGTGATAAATGGAGTCTATTTATTATGAAAATGAATTTTGTGGATATTTGGAAATATGCATATAGTACATCATGAGATGTTTTGAAAATGTAAAGGTTGAGTCCTTTTAGAAATGAGGGTTATCCCGATCCTATGTTTTGTTTCGGGTTTTTCACGGATTTGAAGTATTTACTGACAACCGGTGTGTGTTGTTATACTTAATGTCATTTTATGACTTTCATGAACTATCTTTTGAGTTAGTTGAGCTTGTGGCTCGGTATTGGATTTTATTAAGTTTTGGGGACAGTTGTCCAGTTTGATAACTCGAAGTTGAGTTTGGATCATGATTTATGATTATTGGAGAATTGCATGTTTTGAATGCATCTGTTTGTTTATTTGGGGTCGTGTAATATTTTAGACCTTGTTAGCCATGGATCCATAGGCATTTGAGTTCCCCTTAGTCTCGCGGGCAAGAGGTCGGGATTGATTGAGCTTAGTTTACGAGACGTTGGTTATTTGGTGGCACGGAATAGGCATCGGGATCCATGATAGTTAAGGCGTGGACCTAGATGGTCGGGCGTCGTCTCATGGACAGTAAGGTGTAATTCCATATATGTGCTTAGCACGGGACAGGCATCGAGTCCCATGATAGATAAGGCGTGGACCTGGAGGGTCGGGCGTCGTCTCATGGGCAGTAAGGTGTAATCCTTAACGTGCTGTTGTGGATTTGGTGACCCAATGTATAGACCTGGAATGGTTGAAGTTGGGGGCATCCTAGTCTCGTGAGCAATAGATCTGGGGTGATTGAGCTCAGTTTTACGAGAGTAATCCACATCGGTGTTTTTATTGCATAGTAAGTGACCCACTTTGGTGTTCCGTCACGTGCGATGTATATGGGTCTCCCCCGTCACCGAAAGGTGTTGTTTTGGGTATTTGTTACTACTCATGTTTTCGGTGATGTGTTCTATTTATATGGATTGTTTTTCCATGGTACGTAAGTTGTGGTTTACATCTCATCCGTGTATGATGTTTTGGGTACTTATGTTACCTCCACCTTCAACGGATACGGGTCTTCCCCGTTTATGGTATTTGATATTTATTACATTTTTCGGTTGTGTGAGTATTGCTTCGTTTTATGTTTAACAAAGAGTGATATTTCAGGGACGATTTCCATGTTTGGTGAGTTGGATATATATATATATTATCAACTGTATTTGAAGGAATTGTCTAAAGTAGACTTATTCACGTATTTCAAATTATTTATGAAAGTAAGACAGTTTGGAAAACGTATTATAACTTTTGAGGACTTTCTCGTGGAAATGTGGAAATTGAAAATGGTTGGTTGGATTTAAAGTAAACTCTTTTGAAATCATGACTATAGCTTTCACTCTTACGATTTATGTTTTATATATAGTCATGATAAAATGCTTGAACTCACTAGGCGTAAGCCTAACACTTTCTATTTCTTTTATTTTGTCGGCATGTGCAACAGGCTCAGGTTGGGGTAACTCTAGCTACACCGTGAAGTGGCTAATGCTAGTATAGTGCACGAGAGGCGAATAGCTTAAGTTATGTTCCGCAATTACCCTTGGAAAGTAGCACTTGTGTTTGGAGTAAGCGGTGTCCGAAGCGAGTTTAGTCTTGGTACTAAGACTTATGTAGTATGTATTGCTTGGAGATAACCATTATTTGCAATTGGAAGTATGTTACTTATTGTTTCAGATGTAATATCAAAAATTTTAAATTAGTTGCTTTTTCCAAATTTGGGGGTGTTACAAGTTGGTATCAGAGCATAAGTTTGAGAGATTTAGTGTAAGATCCCACATTGGTTGGGGAGGGGAACAAAGGTTGCCTTATAAGGGACTTGATACCTCCTCTATTAGACGCGTTTTAAAACCGTGAGTCCAGGTGTGCGGACAAAGCGGACAATATCTGGTACGGTTGGCCTGGGATGTTACAGATGGTATCATAGCCAGTCACCGATTCGATGTGTCAGCGAGGACGCTGAGTCCACTTAGGTGGGTGGATTGTAAGATCCCACATCGGATGGGGAGGTGAACGAAGGTTGCCTTATAAGAGGAACTTGAGACCTTCCCTACAAGACGCGTTTTGGGGCCACAAGCATGCGGGTTCCTTGGGAACTCTGTGGTTAAGCGTGCTTGGGTGGGAGTAGTACCAGTGGGTGACCACTGGGAAGTCCTTGCGAAGTCCTCGCCAGGTCGCCAGAAACAAAACCGTGAGCGGTGCCGGCATGCTGTTATGCAGAGGGTACGCGCAAAGCGGACAATATCTTGTACGGTGGACTTGGGATGTTACAGCATTCAACGTCTCAACTTATATCCTTTCCAAATCCCTCTGGTCCACTATTGCCATCCGGATATTCAAACCTCTTCAGGCAAGTTAGGAAGTACATCAATTGACCTTACGGTTTTTTCTCAAATCAAAGTCGGCCCAATAAGCCTATGGTTCTAGTCCAACCATCAATCTTGACCCGAAACGGTCTACTTAAAACAAATATCATGCTTATCGTCATTCTAGTGACCAATACTAGAATCGTCCATCTATTCCACGACTACTAGCTTAGAACCTCCTTCACTACCCCAACGATCATCACATTAAAGCAATTCAAGTATGCACATGTACTAGTAGATTCACCATGACACTGGCCAAGTGTCATTATGAACGCACCGTACATGATTATCTTTGTTACCCTCGACATGATTCTCGTTTCTAACAGTTCCATCAACTTCAAAACATCCTATCTTAAAGTGCCTATTGGTGAATTTCGCTCTCATTTACTTAAACAAACGCTAGTATGAGTCTAGGTATCCAAAATCAACACCTAAATGTAACATCCCAGGCCAACCGTACCAGATATTGTCCGCTTTGTCCGCACACCTGGACTCACGGTTTTAAAACGCGTCTAATAGAGGAGGTATCAAGTCCCTTATAAGGCAACATTTGTTCCCCTCCCCAACCAATGTGGGATCTTACAATCCACCCCCTTGGGAGCCCAGCGTCCTCGCTGGCACACCAGTCCGGTTCCCAACTCTGATACCAAGTTGTAACGTCTCAAAAATTACAAGCAAATTTAAATTTTTAAATAAACAATTCATTGATAACAACTCAATAAATGATCCCAACGTTTCGTTTGCAAACACATAATTAATGTCTTTATAAAATAAAACCAGCGGAATAAACGTTTAATTATTAAAATCATAAAGCAACCAGCTCTTCTCGCGCGCCAGTGTGTACTCGTCACGCCTTGGAGCCGCCCGTACCTGAAACCACAGTTTATTGGGAAAGGGTAAGCACGAAGCTTAGTGAATTCCAACACATGCGCAGATAGGAATTATATACACATCACCCCTATCCGCACATAAGCAACAACATCACAGTTACATAAAACGAGTAAACATCTACAAGTAATTATGTATCCAACACCTCAGTACCATCGAGGCCTCGGTCCCACCGAATTGTAATGTATCCAACACCTCAGTACCATCGAGGCCTCGGTCCCACCGAATTGTAATGTAACCAACACCTCAGTACCATCGAGGCCTCGGTCCCACCGAATTGTAATGTAACCAACACCTCAGTACCATCGAGGCCTCGGCCCCACCGAATTGTAATGTAACACATTTATACCAAGCATTCAAACCAATCAAATATTACACACCACAAACAACTAGTTCACACCACAAAGACAATAGTACATACAAACTATTATGACATGCATACAACCCCTAACTACACAGTGAGAGAACTCACCTCGAATGCGCGCCCAGCTTAATAACACAATTCAAGCTTCACAATTACGGTCACTTCCCAGCACCTAAACGCATGTTAAAATGTGTCAATACGAGACCCGGACCCTATGACACGACACACGCTTAAACCGTCACTAAAACTAAATTCCGTTCACCCAAAACAGGTCTGTTCGGGACCTGTTTCGACCCCTTTAAACCCAGAAAATTCCCAATATTATTTCATGACCAGAAAGTACTCTGAGTTAGGGTTCCAAGGACATATTATACGCCTCCTAACGATTTTTCTACAATTTACTACGGATTTTACAAAAACAGTTTCCAGCACAGCGAAATTCAGCACCCTTCAGTATAAAACGACAATTCGACCCGTGCTACGTCCCGAACTGGGTTTTGCACAAAACACAGAAAAGTTTCTAGACTCAAAAAGGGAACTTTGGGCACCAGTTTCACCTCAAAACGAGTTACGAGCAGAAAGTTATGATTTTCGCAAGATCAAGGCAGATTCCAGAAGTTTTCACATGAAATGACGAAACACCGAACTTGCGACCACTTTTTCGCCCAGTTAGAGACCGAACCAGTTTTTTGCTAAAACACGGAAAACGTGCTCGACCCTGAACTTGAACCGTGGGCGCCAGTTTCGGCTCAAACGGAGTTACGACGGAAACGTTATGGTTACATGAAAACTGGACAGAAAACTAATTTTCACACAAAATGACGATTGTAAATACGATTACGCGATTAAGGTTACGGGTTGGGGTTTAGCTATTACGGGTTAACGAAAACTGAACAACACCCGGCACCACCCACTGCCATCTCCGGCAGCGATGGTCGCCGGCGGCGGCGACGACAAAGAATGAAAAGAATGGAAGAACGGAACCTTACCTTGGCGATGACAACGAGACCACGACGACAACTCGACTCTTCCGATCGTCTCTCTCTCTCTGCTGATCTCCCCCTCTCGCTGATCTCTCTCTCTCGGCTTCACCCTCCCTCTCGGCTTCACCCTCTCTCGCTGCACACCGGCAGCGGGTGGTGGCAGCAGGCCAGCAGCGGCGTGCTGGTGGTGGGGTGGTTCACGGCAGCATCTCGGAGAGAAGGAGAAGATGGAAAAAGGAATAGGGACATTAGGGTTAACTTCCTGCTTTGTGGCGACGAGAAAAGGAACGAGAGGAGGTGGGTCGGTTCCAATATGGGCCGACCCCCATGCAACCAAAATCCCGAATTGACCCAAATGGTCCCTGCCCTTTTCAACCCTTCGATAAATGCCTAAAGGTTTAAACTATAATAGGCACTTGGTCCCTCCGACAAACCCCGTTAACGGAAACCCCATCAAATAAATCTTAACAAAAAAGATTTAATAAAACGAAATTACATGCCGGGACACGGGCTTTACAACTCTCCCCCACTTGGGTTAGACTTCGTCCCCGAAGTCTACGTCCGCAAACAGCTCCTAATAACTCTCTGGCATCTGATGATATCCCAAACTCAATCCACTTTCAAGCTTTAACCATTCTAAAGCTGCTCACAGTATACCCTACAGGATACTCGACTACGATCATTCCTACCCTTAACTGCCGATTAACTTCTACGAGTTCTAATAGGCTCCAAAGGTTTTCCAATAACTTATATTTAACAAGACATCGACCCCCTGCCGAACATCGGTCCAACCGATTACAATAACAACATCGGCCACCCGCCGAACATCGGTCCAACCGATCACAATAATAAGCATAAGCGTGGTATTATCCTAGACACTAACACAAATAAATATCCCCCACAACCAAATCAACTAACACACACGTAGGTCATTCCACCATAACCATTCATCACAAGTGATCATTTCAGGGGTACTACTACCATCACCATGATTATCTTAGCATCGGCTACAACTCTCCGATTATACTAAATGTGTTTGGCCTCAAGCCCAAAAGTCGACACCTAAATATACCACCCACCTCAAAATGGTTGATGCGCATTTATTCTCTTAATAACAAAGGGCATCAATCCCTTAACCGATACTATTCGGCCTACAGTACTAACACGCGTGGAATACCTACCTTCCACCGTCGACGCACCATCCACACTTGCTCTACGAAGCCAAGTCACACCGTATCGAGGATACACCTTGACGTCTACCTCCCAGGTAACGCCTCAAGACCCATCACACCGGAACTACCTCCCAGGTAAGTGCCCACAACTATATCCTCCTAGTACCTACTGGAAAGTCTAGGTTAAAACACATGGATACCGGGGTCCCACCCCGAGATACCCAACCGACCATTACCAACGACTGACTAACGTGTCTAAGGATCCAAAGCAAACAGCCTACCAACAACATGCATATTCCGGATTGACTCACTCACCCAAACATGTAAACACTCAATGTGCAAAGAATGCCAAACGGTGCGACAAAAATAACTCATCAACTAGACTCCACATCGAGCCATTAAAACCGGGCAATTGACCCATGACTAACTCCAAGTCAAAACCGAGCAAAATGCTCCACGCTTGCTAGACCCATAGGTCGGAAAATGCGTTTAAACAAAGTTTAAGCAAGCAATACTCTGAAATCAACCTTAGTCCCAGACTCAACACGGGTTAAACAAAAGAGTTTTCCAAAAGGACTCACACAAAAGCAAAGCGTAATAAATAATTTCTTTTAAAATGAACCGCCTCGATTCCAGTATGGATTGACTCACGTCGTGCACTTAAAGTAACCGCTTGACCTTAAACAAGGTCCGACAAAGGTGTGCACATAATTCAAAATAAGTTTCACGACATTTGATTCAAAAATTCCTCTTTTAATCATAAACTGACGTGGCACAGGGTTCGCCACAAATTTTCGCGCGTCAGCTAGCCACACAAAACGATGACACGGTTTACAAATATAATTTTTGTTAAAACACCACTGTCTCGCGTAAATTGCAAACTTGAAGACAGAAACCAGTCCGCTTCTAATAATTGGAAATATCGACTAAAACCTCATAAAATCTCAAACTGGGGGCAGGCATGCAAACTTGTAACACTTCCTCAAGTTTCGTACTTGGGACATATAACATCAAAACATTATAGTTTAAAAATGTATTTATCGAAAATGCTCAAAATACTCGTTTCCTTCAAAGCAAAAGTTTTTAATTTCCCAAAAAAAAAATGAACGGTAATTCTAAGTTAACCGAATGTCAAAAATCGACGCATTTATATTTCCAAAATATAACACATTGTAATCGTATGCATGATGTTTACAACATTAAAACACTCCTTGGATCAATGGTCTTTCATTTCGACAAAAAGGAACTAAAGCATTTTCATGCACGACTCGTTCATCGAAATGTCGAGGACAAAGGTTACCCCAGTATGCATACCCCTAAGTCGATAAATCACATTTCCATGGAAATGTCAATAAAACCTTTAGCTGACTAAAAAGCGCACTAAACAACTCCTTATGAAATGTTACCAAAATTCCTCCATGCATCACTTATGTCACGCATGAATCAATCCACACACTGAACTATTTGCAATAAAACACTTAGTAATACAAACTCTCGAACGAAAAGTTAAGCGACACTAGAATTCCAAACTCATTTTAGACAAATCACTAAAATAGCCTTTAAACAGACATCGTGGAATGTAACTTTCCGTCTCAACTCTAACACATGTGGAGGAGTTCCAATGTTAGAGTCTCAAGCCGTAGTCACTTACCCAACATCTTAACCACCACAAAACACGGATATTATCGTACCCGAAAGAACCGTTGGAAAATAATCAAATGAAACAATCTTTTACAAAGTTTTCAACTCCCGTGATAAAACGGTTTCAAGCATTTTCAAACTATAATTCGAAATCTTGTGTGTGTACTAAACATTCCCCAAAATTCCAAAACACCATCCCTAAAAGGATTTGAAACACCAGAAGTAGTTAATGCAATTTTATTTTCAAAATAAACTTTGTGCATGACTCAGTCGGCATTCCATGTCTCGACTCATACTCCTCCAAACCTCTCCAATCCAGTATCGTCCTCCGAGCATTTAACCTCTTAGGGCAAGTTGGGAAATTACGTCAAATAATCCCTACGATTTTTCCTCAAATCCATGTCGGCTCTATAAGCCTATGACTCTAGCACAATCTCCCATCTTGGCCCGAAATGATCTACTTACAACCAATATCATCCTTATCGTCACTCCAAGTGACTAATACTATAATCGTCTTTCTATTCTAACGACTACTAGTTTAGAACCTTCGACACTACCCCAACGATCATCCCATCAAAGCAAGTCAAGTACACACATGTACCAGTGGATCTACTATATTTGTCTCTCCTCGTGACGGCTATTCAGGGTAGACAATACAACGCGTTATTAGCACATAATAACTCATACCAACAACACTCACGCTCAACTCCTTGGATTCCTCGTGACTTCCCCGACTCGAGCATTGATCCTGTGCTTCCGGTAGTAGGAGCTCTACTACTACCATCCACACCTATCATCACTCGTTCCGAGTCCCATCCCAAGGATCCAAGTAGTTTCTCGCCGAAACTATACACATAATACAATTAATCCACACATGCCAGTTCGAGAACATATCCTAAACAGGCAAACTCATACAACTACTGTATATATAAAACCATCGGTCTCCCCGATCAGACAACCACAATTGTATACATAATAAACCATCGGTCACCCCGATCATACAACAACAATTAAATATATAAATAACCATATGCCTGCACCAGCATATATATACATCCACCCTTCCCAGCTCCCTAGGAATTTCCTCTTATCCCACTACCCTTGCTACTACCGAATCCCTACTAATTATGACGAGTGACCTTGCGAATACCCGATTATATGCAGTGCGAAATAAATAGACAGTCGAATACAAGACTCTATCCTAGAACGGTTGGACTCAAACAAGAGCTGCGCAATAGAACTAAATCGAATATTCTAAGGCTATAAATCTCTTACTACATACAACCTAGAGGGCATCCACTTAGTAACCTATCATAATTAGCATAAATTCCTAATAGCAAGCAGTTCAACATACCGCATAGTGTCCACAACAGGCAATCTAGCATGCATACTCTATGATCTAGAAAGCAATAAAACACTAAGTACTGTACCTTTCCCTTGGCTCCGGCTGACTGTACACACTGCGCCATCGATCACCGTTTCTCAAACGGGTTTTCCTTTCTTTTATTTTCCAAAAAGATTTAATAAAGAATTTGAAAATTTCCCAGCCGCAACTTGAGACCAAACACACCGAGGTGCGTTTGATTCACTCAAGCTGTGCTCTGATACCAAGTTGTAACGTCCCAAAAATTACAAGCAAATTTAAATTTTTAAATAAACAATTCATTGATAACAACTCAATAAATGATCCCAACGTTTCGTTTGCAAACACATAATTAATGTCTTTATAAAATAAAACCAGCGGAATAAACGTTTAATTATTAAAATCATAAAGCAACCAGCTCTTCTCGCGCGCCAGTGTGTACTCGTCACGCCTTGGAGCCGCCCGTACCTGAAACCACAGTTTATTGGGAAAGGGTAAGCACGAAGCTTAGTGAATTCCAACACATGCGCAGATAGGAATTATATACACATCACCCCTATCCGCACATAAGCAACAACATCACAGTTACATAAAACGAGTAAACATCTACAAGTAATTATGTATCCAACACCTCAGTACCATCGAGGCCTCGGTCCCACCGAATTGTAATGTATCCAACACCTCAGTACCATCGAGGCCTCGGTCCCACCGAATTGTAATGTAACCAACACCTCAGTACCATCGAGGCCTCGGTCCCACCGAATTGTAATGTAACCAACACCTCAGTACCATCGAGGCCTCGGTCCCACCGAATTGTAATGTAACACATTTATACCAAGCATTCAAACCAATCAAATATTACACACCACAAACAACTAGTTCACACCACAAAGACAATAGTACATACAAACTATTATGACATGCATACAACCCCTAACTACACAGTGAGAGAACTCACCTCGAATGCGCGCCCAGCTTAATAACACAATTCAAGCTTCACAATTACGGTCACTTCCCAGCACCTAAACGCATGTTAAAATGTGTCAATACGAGACCCGAACCCTATGACACGACACACGCTTAAACCGTCACTAAAACTAAATTCCGTTCACCCAAAACAGGTCTGTTCGGGACCTGTTTCGACCCCTTTAAACCCAGAAAATTCCCAATACTATTTCATGACCAGAAAGTACTCTGAGTTAGGGTTCCAAGGACATATTATACGCCTCCTAACGATTTTTCTACAATTTACTACGGATTTTACAAAAACAGTTTCCAGCACAGCGAAATTCAGCACCCTTCAGTATAAAACGACAATTCGACCCGTGCTACGTCCCGAACTGGGTTTTGCACAAAACACAGAAAAGTTTCTAGACTCAAAAAGGGAACTTTGGGCACCAGTTTCACCTCAAAACGAGTTACGAGCAGAAAGTTATGATTTTCGCAAGATCAAGGCAGATTCCAGAAGTTTTCACATGAAATGACGAAACACCGAACTTGCGACCACTTTTTCGCCCAGTTAGAGACCGAACCAGTTTTTCGCTAAAACACGGAAAACGTGCTCGACCCTGAACTTGAACCGTGGGCGCCAGTTTCGGCTCAAACGGAGTTACGACGGAAACGTTATGGTTACATGAAAACTGGACAGAAAACTAATTTTCACACAAAATGACGATTGTAAATACGGTTACGCGATTAAGGTTACGGGTTGGGGTTTAGCTATTACGGGTTAACGAAAACTGAACAACACCCGACACCACCCACTGCCATCTCCGGCAGCGATGGTCGCCGGCGGCGGCGACGACAAAGAATGAAAAGAATGGAAGAACGGAACCTTACCTTGGCGATGACAACGAGACCACGACGACAACTCGACTCTTCCGATCGTCTCTCTCTCTCTGCTGATCTCTCCCTCTCGCTGATCTCTCTCTCTCGGCTTCACCCTCCCTCTCGGCTTCACCCTCTCTCGCTGCACACCGGCAGCGGGTGGTGGCAGCAGGCCAGCAGCGGCGTGCTGGTGGTGGGGTGGTTCACGGCAGCATCTCAGAGAGAAGGAGAAGATGGAAAAAGGAATAGGGACATTAGGGTTAACTTCCTGCTTTGTGGCGACGAGAAAAGGAACGAGAGGAGGTGGGTCGGTTCCAATATGGGCCGACCCCCATGCAACCAAAATCCCGAATTGACCCAAATGGTCCCTGCCCTTTTCAACCCTTCGATAAATGCCTAAAGGTTTAAACTATAATAGGCACTTGGTCCCTCCGACAAACCCCGTTAACGGAAACCCCATCAAATAAATCTTAACAAAAAAGATTTAATAAAACGAAATTACATGCCGGGACACGGGCTTTACAAATGCCGACTAAATCATGCACAAAGTTATTTTGGAAATAAATTGCATCAACTATTTCTTGTGTTTCCAATCCTTATAGGGATTGTGTTTTGAATTTTGAGAAAATGATTAGCACACACACAAGATTTCAAATCATGGTTTTGAACGTGCATGAAACCATTTTATTGCGGGAGTTGCAAACTCCGCCGAGATTTGTTTTGCTTTATTCCATTATTGTTCAACATTGGTTTCGGATGTAATGATAATCATATTTTTATGATGTTTAAAAGGTTGGGCAATGGCTACGGCTTGCGACTTTAACATTGGATCTCCTCCACATATGTTAGAGTTTGGGCGGAAAGCTATCTTCCATAATATCCATGTAAAGTTATTTTGGGAATTTGTTTAATGTGAGTTGTTAAACAACGTTGTTTAAGGGGTATTACCCGAGAAGGGAATTTTTGGGATTTTGGTGTCTCATTTATGATTTTGCTTATAGCAATTTGGCTTTGGGAAGCATGATGTTTAGCGCCGTTTTATTGACTTGGAGTCGTTGAGTCCATTGAGGTTCATGGAGTTTCGTTTTACGACATGTTGAGTTGTGTGAGTATGATTTCACGAGGTGAATGTTTTAATTACTTTCGGGGAAAAGTTTACAATGTTTGTTACTTGCTGGTAGGAATTTATGCTAGTCCTGATAGGTTGTTAAGTGAATGCCTTATAAATTGTATGCAGTAGGAACCAAATAGCCTTAGAATGTTGGATCTAATTCTATTGCGCAGCTCTTGTTCGAGTCTAACCGTTGTAGAATATAATCTTTTATTCGAATGTCTATCTGATTTCACACTGTATGCAATTGTGCATTCGCGAGGCGACTCGGGGGTTAAACATATCTATTTACTCATCGTACGAGTTGATGACCGTTCGGTCATAGGGTGTTTTAGCATTGTGGAAATCATGCATAGTTCGCGTTTTTGCACACTTTGAAAATACAAATGTGTGAGTCATTGACATTGGTCAATTTTGATTTTGCCAAGTATTTTGGAAAATTGGAAACCTTTTGGGTTTGGAGGAAATGTGTGTTTTGAGTATTTTGCCATATACATTTTGTAATGACGCTTTGACGTTTTATGTTCCAAGTACGAAAATTTGAGGAAATGCTTGTGATGAAAATTTTAGAAAGATTGTTTTTATAAAACTATGTTGCGTACAATTTCATATGTTTTGAACAATTACACGCACCGTTGGTGCAATTCGAGAACTGAAGTCGGTTTGACCTTTATTGGTGCCGACCATTTACTAGAAATTGTTCCTTCCTAGTTTTCTTTTTAGAGAGTACATGGTTGTGTACAGTTTGATCGGTAACGTTTTGCTCGTGTGTCGTTATGTGGCCATTTGAGAAAATTTTGGAAGTCAGTTTAAAGAATTTCATCTTTTGAAATTTTGATGTGAGCTATTTGATGTATATGTGTTATTATAAGAAATTTCTAAGAAGTATTACGAGCTTGCATATCTACTCCAATTTGAAGTTTTACGATGTTTTAAGTCGATATTTTCGAATGGTGGAAACGTATTGATTTTGTTTAAATATGGAATTTGCACAAGTCCTTTTGTGTTTTGACTAAGGTGAGTTTGTAAATCGTTTCACCGTTTTGTATAATAAACTGACGCGCGCAAAATTTTGTTGGTAAACCTTGCCTCATGTCGTTTTATGGTGGACGAGGAAATGTTGGAGTCAATGTTGTTTAGACCTCTTTTGAAATACGTGCACACCTGGTGTCGCACCTCGTTTAAGGTCGAGCAGCCACTTTACATGCCTGTCGTGAGTCAATCCATACTAGAACCGTTGCGTCCACTTTAAAGAGATTGTTTATTTTGCTTTTGCGTTTTGTGGGAAAACTGAACTGCAATGAAATAATTTTCAACATGATTTTCATATGTGGAACAAGCATGTCCATTTTGCGTAACTACCGATTTGATAGTAGTTTTCTATGCGTACGATTTTGTGACGTGAAAATCTTTGTGTTGAGATTTTTTTTTTGTGAAAGGCTATGTTGAGTGGCATATTTATGGAATAACGCACTTGAAAACCTTGAACTCGTTAGGACCTTAGAAAGGGTAAGTAACCCGGTTAAGAGTAAATGCGTGTAGCACTTCGACGGTGGAAGCTTGAGTATTTCACGTGTGATAATACCGTAGACTGAATGGTATCGGTTAAGGGATGATGGCCTTTGTAATTAAGAGAATAAATGCGCGGTAACCTATTTGAGGTAGGTGATATATTTAGGTTTCGACTTTTGGACTTGAGGCCAAGCACCTTTAGTGTACTCGGGGGACTGTAGTCTGATTTTAAAGGAACGAGGGTAATGGTAGTAGTAATCTTAAAATGTTCTTTTGTGATAAGAGGAGTTAGGGGAAAAGACTTTCCTTGCGTGGTAAAAGAATCTGTTGGTTGGATAATCGGTAATTGGAAATATCCATAGAGTGGTGTAATTGATGGGTCGGTGATGACCGTCGGTGTAACGTCCCAAAAATTACAAGCAAATTTAAATTTTTAAATAAACATTTCATTTATAACAACTCATTAAATGATCCCAACGTTTCGTTTGCAAACTCATAATTAATATCTTCATAATAAAAACCAGCGGAATAAACGTTTAATTATTAAAAACCATAAAGCAACCAGCTCTCCTCGCGCGCCAGTGTGTACTCGTCACGCCTTGGAGTCGCCCGTACCTGAAACCACAGTTTATTGGGAAAGGGTAAGCACGAAGCTTAGTGAATTCAACACCATAAGTAACACAGTTATTTCCACACCACCATAAGCAAATAATTGCACGTAAACAGCATACAAGTCTGCGAACAAATCATAGACGTGCATACTCACACCATCCCACCTAATAGGCATACGTCGGTCCCACCGACCACACGACAATCGTGCAAACGCAACCCGGCACCCCCGGGTTCATACGCCACCCGCGTATACAACCTTCGGTCCCACCGAATTACTACGCCACCCGCGTATACAACCTTCGGTCCCACCGAATTACTACGCCACCCGCGTATGTGACCCTCGGCCCCGCCGAACTCCTACGCCACCCGCGTAGTCACAACAATAAAGGTCCGACTAGACACCCCACTATTTAACCCCGCATCAAAAGCAAATAGAACTACCACATACATACACAACGTAATGTAAAAATAACCGACATTAGTTATAGTGAGAGAACTCACCTCGAATGCGCGCCTAGCTCAACAATACAAATTCAAGCTTCCCAATTACGGTCACTTCCCAGCACCTAAACGCACGTTAAAACGTATCAATACGAGACCCGGACCCTACGACACGACACCCGCTTAAACCGTCACTAAAACTACTTCCCGGTCTCGCCAAACAGGTCTGTTCGGGACCTGTTTCGACCTCCTTAAACCCAGTAAATCCTCAATATTATTACATGGTCAGAAAGTACTATGAGTTAGGGTTCCAAGGACATATTATACGCCTCCTAACGATTTTTCTACCATTTATTATGGATTTTACAAGAACAGTTCCCCGAACAGCGAAAATCAGCACCTTTCAGTATAAAATGACATTTTGACCAATGCTACGTCCCGAACTGGGCTTCGCACAAAACACAGAAAAGTTTATAGACTCAAAAAGAGAACTTTTGGCGCTGGTCTCACTCAGATACGAGTTACGAGCAAAAAGTTATGGTTTTCCCAAGACAATGGCAGATTCCAGAATTTTTCACATGAAATGACGAATCACTGAACTTACGACCACTTTTCCACCTAGCTAGAGGCCGAACCAGTTTTCCGCTAAAACACGGAAAACGTGCCCGACCCCGAGCTTGAACCGTGGGCGCCAGTTTCGGCTCAATCGGAGTTACGACAGAAAAGTTTTGGCCATCGCAAAAACAGTGGCTGAACAATTACTCACAAGAAATGACGACTCTAAAAACAACGGTTCGATCGGTTACGGTTTAAGGTTTTAACGACAGAGGTTTAGGGTTTCGCCAGGGGTGGTTTTAGGGTTTTGCCGTGGCCACCACCCACTGCCACCCCCAGCGGTGGGGCACAGCGGCGGCGGCGATTCTCCGGCGACAACCGTAAACGCGAACACCCCGAAAGCATCCACACACACACACACGCACACACTCACCACTCTACTGCCCTACGTCGCAACCACCGGGGTGGTCCGTGGCTGCCACCGCCGGCAGCAGCCCTGGCCGCAAGCGGCTGTGGTGGCGGGGTGCGAGATCGCCGGCGACGAGAAAACGACCAAACGAACATAACAAGAAACGAAAAGAAAGGGACTGTACCTCTCGAGAATCACAGCAATAACCTTCACGCAGTCCCGCTCCTTCCTCTAACCAGTCGACGCCTCTCTCTCTACTCTCCAAACTTGTCGGCAGGACCAAGGCGGCGCCGGCGTGTTGCTGGTTTGGTGGCGACGCAAGAAAAGGGAAGAAAAGGGAAGGGAGTAGAGTTGTTTAGGGTTCTTTGTATTGTGTGTGATTGCCGAGAGATAGCAACGAGAGGGAGGGTTCGGTGATGTTTGTGTATGTCGCAAGAAAAGAAGAAGATAGGGTTTTGGTTACTTCTTGTGTTTGCCAAGGAATAGAAACGAGAAGGGAGGGGTCGGTTCCCTTTCATGGGCCGACCCCATGCAAACCATAAGCCAAAACACCCCATTTAGCCCCTAGGCTTTACGGTATTTCCAACTTTATCCCAACTTAACCAAGGATTTAGCATTTAGCCCCTAAGTGCCAAAGTAATTAACATTTACGGTCATTCCCGACAACCCGTAATTAAAAACGTTAAGAGAGAAGATTAAATAAATTAATTACGTAAAGAAAGAAAAATCATACCGGGACACGGGCTTTACAGTCGGTATTAGAGTTTAATGGGAATCGTTAGGAGTAAACGCTAGTTCGATAGCGGGAACATTTGGGGATTCAGAGGTTTTGGTTAATTGCGGTAATGATTAAACCTTGGACTAGATTGAAGAGAAATTTAAGAACATGTGGTTGTGGAGTGATTGGGGAGTTCGAACCTGTTAATGGGAATGTATGGAACACCTAAGGTTGGGAGACAACCGAAGTTTTGTGGATATAAGCTGCCTGGGTAAGTAAAGCATTACTCGGATGTAAGTGTGTTGAGCCTAAGGGGGCATTAGGTGTGAGCATCGATGTAAAGATTTTGTGGCACTTCGGTCAAGTAGGATAATTTGAAACTCAGTTGGAAACAGAAGGATCATGAATAAGTTTGAGCTCGGTAACCGTTGGAAAGTGCGAGAACTAGATTTCGAGGACGAAATCTCTATTTAGGTTGGGAGGATTGTAACACCCCGAAAATTCACGTAAGTAAACTAGGCTTCCTCTTATACCGCTTGGTGTATCATCTCAACTTTTAGACATTGTAAAGTGTTAGAACTTCGTATGCATGCGTGCAATTTCTTATGGCTTCATGTTTGGGTATCGTCTTTACGTCCAAGATACCGATTACGTACTCTAACACTCTTGTGAGGCCAAGTTTCGACGCAAACGGGTTCCGGACAGCAGCTCGGTCGGGGAGGGCGACAATGCCCTGGGCAAAGTCGCTGGGGCAAAGTCGCGACCAGCTGCCACTTTGTCGAAATCAAACAGAAGGTTGCACCCGGGGAGCGACTATGCCCCGCGACAATGCCCTGGGCAAAGTCGCGGGGACAATGTCGCGACGGGGCCAAGTACTGCTGCTACTTATTTCGTTTTGAGGGTTTTGAACACCATTTCTTCCTTCTTTGCTGCAACCGACTTTCTCTCCATACTTAGACGATTTTCTCATCTTTCTCCTCCCTTCTCCCTTCATTTCATGCTTTGAGCTCCATTGTTAGAGTGGATGGTTGCTATCTTGGTTCTTGTTATAACCTATGGAAGTTATCTTCTTCATCTAAGGCATCAAGGGTTAGTCATCCATTGAAAGCTAGGGTTTCTCCAACCCCTCCCATCTCCTTCAAGAAGTGAAGTTTGAAGTTCATATTGGGCAACCTAGAAGTACTTTGTTGGTGGATTTATATGGTGGTTGAGGTAATCTTCTCTTCTCTCCATTTCGAAAATTAGGGTTTTGACCTATTGATGATTTCGAGTGTAATGTGTTGGGGGAAATGATTCTAAATGTTTGGGGTAGATATTTATGGTTGGGAATTTATGGATCTAGGTTTTTGGAAGATTTGGACTCGAAGATTCGTATCTCATCAAAGGAGCTTACGTTTGGGGAAAACCTAGATTTAACTAAATCTAGCGAAGGTGAGTTCAAATTACTTTGCGAAAACTTTGTACATGCCAAAATGTTATTTTTCTGAGCAATTATGTGTTTTACCTGAAAATTATTAATGTTGAGTTATTTGGTGGATTTTACCCTTTTGAGGTATTAATTGTGGTAAGCATTGTAAAACACTACTTTTGGATATTTTGGAAAAATGTGATAGATAAATCTTATATGAAAATGGATTGTTGATTTATGTGATAAATGGAGTCTATTTATTATGAAAATGAATTTTGTGGATATTTGGAAATATGCATATAGTACATCATGAGATGTTTTGAAAATGTAAAGGTTGAGTCCTTTTAGAAATGAGGGTTATCCCGATCCTATGTTTTGTTTCGGGTTTTTCACGGATTTGAAGTATTTACTGACAACCGGTGTGTGTTGTTATACTTAATGTCATTTTATGACTTTCATGAACTATCTTTTGAGTTAGTTGAGCTTGTGGCTCGGTATTGGATTTTATTAAGTTTTGGGGACAGTTGTCCAGTTTGATAACTCGAAGTTGAGTTTGGATCATGATTTATGATTATTGGAGAATTGCATGTTTTGAATGCATATGTTTGTTTATTTGGGGTCGTGTAATATTTTAGACCTTGTTAGCCATGGATCCATAGGCATTTGAGTTCCCCTTAGTCTCGCGGGCAAGAGGTCGGGATTGATTGAGCTTAGTTTACGAGACGTTGGTTATTTGGTGGCACGGAATAGGCATCGGGATCCATGATAGGTAAGGCGTGGACCTAGATGGTCTGGCGTCGTCTCATGGACAGTAAGGTGTAATTCCATATATGTGCTTAGCACGGGACATGCATCGAGTCCCATGATAGATAAGGCGTGGACCTGGAGGGTCGGGCGTCGTCTCATGGGCAGTAAGGTGTAATCCTTAACGTGCTGTTGTGGATTTGGTGACCCAATGTATAGACCTGGAATGGTTGAAGTTGGGGGCATCCTAGTCTCGTGAGCAATAGATCTGGGGTGATTGAGCTCACTTTTACGAGAGTAATCCACGTGGGTGTTTTTATTGCATAGTAAGTGACCCACTTTGGTGTTCCGTCACGTGCGATGTATATGGGTCTCCCCCGTCACCGAAAGGTGTTGTTTTGGGTATTTGTTACTACTCATGTTTTCGGTGATGTGTTCTATTTATATGGATTGTTTTTCCATGGTACGTAAGTTGTGGTTTACATCTCATCCGTGTATGATGTTTTGGGTACTTATGTTACCTCCACCTTCAACGGATACGGGTCTTCCCCGTTTATGGTATTTGATATTTATTACATTTTTCGGTTGTGTGAGTATTGCTTCGTTTTATGTTTAACAAAGAGTGATATTTCAGGGACGATTTCCATGTTTGGTGAGTTGGATATATATATATATATATTATCAACTGTATTTGAAGGAATTGTCTAAACTAGACTTATTCACGTATTTCAAATTATTTATGAAAGTAAGACAGTTTGGAAAACGTATTATAACTTTTGAGGACTTTCTCGTGGAAATGTGGAAATTGAAAATGGTTGGTTGGATTTAAAGTAAACTCTTTTGAAATCATGACTATAGCTTTCACTCTTACGATTTATGTTTTATATATAGTCATGATAAAATGCTTGAACTCACTAGGCGTAAGCCTAACACTTTCTATTTCTTTTATTTTTGTCGGCATGTGCAACAGGCTCAGGTTGGGGTAACTCTAGCTACACCGTGAAGTGGCGAATGCTAGTATAGTGCACGAGAGGTGAATAGCTTAAGTTATGTTCCGCAATTACCCTTGGAAAGTAGCACTTGTGTTTGGAGTAAGCGGTGTCCGAAGCGAGTTTAGTCTTGGTACTAAGACTTATGTAGTATGTATTGCTTGGAGATAACCATTATTTGTAATTGGAAGTATGTTACTTATTGTTTCAGATGTAATATCAAAAATTTTAAATTAGTTGCTCTTTCCAAATTTGGGGGTGTTACACTTTATTGTGTTGTTTTACTAGTTACTTGTACTAGACATTTTATTGTAAATTTATTATGTTTGTATGTCTACTTTTCTATAACATGTGTGCATTAAAAAGTTATTGTATTTTCAAAAAAAATTGTTATGATATTAATATTAAAATTTATAGTTTGACGATTTACAGACATTCGTTACTCTGATGTCTGTCGATCGTTACACGTGCTAAAATCTCAATCGATATGTCACTTTACTGCTGTTGTTATTAGCTTGTGGTGCGTTATGAACAAATGAGTGTTTTATAACTTGCAATGCCCCATAACGTAGGCTTGTGTTATGCGGTATGTGATCTCATCTGCCATAAATAGATGTACACTTCTGTTTTCTTCATTATATAACTCCGATTTACTTTATAATTTTTTGCTTTGTTACTTAATTTGTTCACATGTTAATTGATTGTGTTGTTTGAACGTTCGAATTGATTAATGGCAATATTGAAATATTAAACTTTGGTTGTGCTTTCTCCTTGTTTCTATATTTTGTATTCAACTTTTTTTTAAGTATAGAATCTTTATACACGAAAATGTAACGATTAAGCTTACACATCTCACATTTGGTATGTTTGAACTTTTTGAAGTATATAATAATTGTGGGATGTTATCATGTAATAAAATTAATCAATCATTTATTTTCTTGCAACATACATTTCCTTAGTTGCTATGTGTTAACATGGTATCAGATCCAATTTTTTCTTCATCGTCTGCTTTGTTAAACCATAACCGGCTAAGGCTTCACCGATTCCTCAAAATTATGTAATTAATGACCGAGTGCATCCTTATTTCATTCATCGTTCCGAGAAACACGAACTTGTCTTGGTTTCATTAATTACTATAGTAGAGCATTCCTTATTGTTCATTTGTTTGAACAACTAAAAGCAAAACATTGTTTGTTGATGGTTCTTTGGATGGATGAATAAAGTGATCCAATTATCATCAGCTCTTATATAATCCTTAAGATTCGTTTGGTTTGCGGGATTTAGTGGAATTTGAAGGGTTTGGAATTAAAATTTACTCCAATCTTGTGTTTGGTGAAAAAATATTGGATCCGAAAATTGAAATACCAAAACTTCAATGAAAACCACAACCAATGGATTTAAAAATCCCTTTGGAACAAATGTCATTTTGAATCCAAATCCCGTGTATTTCAATTGCATCTTTGCTCCTCCACTTTTATCAAATTTGCCCTAATCTTTCCATCGCCGGTATATTTTACTGAAACAAACAAACTATTTATCAACAAACAAAATAACAAATATTTATAAAAAAGAATGGAATTCGATTTCATTCAGAATTCTACAATCCAAACACACCAAAGATTCCAAATCAATCCAAGAAATCCAAATATTTCAAAAACATTTTGTCAAACTAAACGAACCCTTAATATTAGAGTATGGCCACGTTTCGAATTGATAATGCAATGGAGTTGGATTTGACTACCTTTTTTATGACAAAGGTATAATAAGTCCTGCATGGGTCATCTTCAGCAAACTTAATTATGCAATACTCTCCAAATAATTTTTTGGAGGAAAAATTAGGTTCCAACGTATATTGAAATTAATAGTTACAAGTTTAGCCAATGTGGCATAAGAGAATATGTGGAACGACAAAGGATCGTGTGTGAAGGACTGAAGGTAAGAAGGATCTAGACCCTTAGATCACTATTAATCTCAAATCCACCATAAATTGCGCTTAATACGGGAATGGGTTTGGTGCATCCAAGGGTGGAGGTTCCTTCTTACATTTTTCACCATAATTTTCATTTTTTTTTACCGGAACCCAACCTTTGGAACGCCATTATATCTCTCCGAAAGAGCCCTTGACAAAGGACGTGAGACTCCAACATACATATACATATATATATATATATAGTCCTAATAAATTGTAAACATCATTTTCGTGTAAACCGTCGATTTCATAAGTTTTTTTGATAAATTTTTTTTATGGAATTGTTTATTTTGATGAAATTGTTTCATATCATTCATTTTGTTGATGAATTTTTTTTATTAAATTTGTAGTTTCATAGGTTTTTTTCATTCTTATGAAACAGTTTCATATATTTTCGTTTTCACCTATGAAACTACAAATTTCATTAAAAAAAATCATTAAGAAATGAATGATATGAAACAATTTCATCAAAATAAACAATTTCATTAAACAATTTCATCAAAAAAACCTATGAAATACAAAGTTTACACGAAAAAAAAATTACAAAATAGTGGGGGCCTCTCTCTCTCTCTCTCTCTATATATATATATATATATATATATATATATATGTAACAACCCAGTCTAAATAAGCATATATAGCATTTAAATTTAAATAATTACAAAACTGGGTCCATAAATTTCATTACATCTGACTAAAAACTTAGGTTGACGGAAACAACTTATACACAACTGAGAACATACTAGTTTCTATAAGTGTCACTGGCACTGTCTCTATCTGCACTTGTACTCTATCCTGCTCTTGCTCACTTACCTGAGCCTCCTACTATCTGCTTACCTGAAAAGGTTTAGTTTGGAAAATGCGAGGGTTAGACCATGAGGTCTAGTGAGCTCCCTCCTGACAGTTCTCAAAAATCATTTAAAAACGATTTATAACTTTCACATATAAAACTTTCACATATCTTTTCATAAAACTTTCACGGATAAATACGCACTCGTAAACGGCACCCTGAAGTCACCCGAAGGTGCCAACGAGTCAATCTCACACTGCCTTACTGGATACTCCCTTTCATGGCATAAACGGGTCACCTTCTCGGCACGAGCACTGGCGGGTCTACCTCCCGTCTTAGCCAGTTTATGTCTAACACAATGTACCAAACGCACCCTAAGAGAACGTCTCAAGCCCACCCATATCCTCCCTACAAGTCTTTATTGATATTTTCCTTTGTTCTTGTAATTTTGTATGTTTCAGAGGGAGAAGGATAACTTCTAACGGTTGAAGAGGCCTTGGTGAAAATAAGTATTACTTTTCCACACTATTGAATGTTATTTTTTAATAGTCTTTCTTACGATTTGTTTACATGTAGGATTTTCAACTTGTGGTTCCCAGCTATGACCGCCATGAGAAAATTGTGTATTATTGCATAGATTTTAGTGGTTTTTCTTTAAAAAAATCTTTTTCATGTATAATTAATGTTGCTAATAATAGCGTATTTAGACATTAGAGCATATTGTTGTTTTTGATAATCTTGATCCAAGGGTTTTGTTTTGTGATTTATGAGGATTTTATATTTATGAAGCATTTCTTTTCATTTTTTAATATACTTACATTGTTTTCTGATTATAGATTTTTATATCTAATGATTTCGATTTAATAAAAGCTTGTTTATATCTAAAAGTAATCTTCCGACTATCAAATGTTGGAGAATTTCCAACAGATTCTTATGTATATTTTGGAGTTATTTGTTTATTTTTTTTCTCCGACGAACTCTCCAAAACTTCTTTTTACATCTGGTCTTTGTTTTGTAGTGATTGTTTATTTTGTGTTCGAGTCAACTTGTACATACCTCAACTCATCTCATGACCCCGAAGATAACATTCATAAAATCCCTAACGACCTGGACTCCTTGAGGGACTCAAACTTGCGATCTATGAGTTGGCGCCCCAAAGGCCTGGTCTTTATTTGCTGGTTGAGTTGATTGTTCACCATGTAAAAGTCATATCCTCAACGTTGTAATGCAGGCAGCTATGAAACAGTCTTTCCAACCCCTTATCACATATCTAGAATCATCGTGATCTCCTTCTTGTGCTTCTGAATTTTCCAATTCTTGACAAACCCCATCCATCATTATTAGTCCAATATTCAGAGTATCCTTTTTACGAACACACTTAAACACCACAAGCTTCTTTAACGAGTACATGATGATCGCAAGACAAATGATAAGCAGCAGCTCATATAAGCAATTCATCGAACACTTGCTGTGCAAGCCCATATTTCCCATACAACCCAAGAAGCTTCAAATTCACCTACAAGACCAAGACTAATTACGTTATTATACATATACTACAACTTCCAGAACTCATTATAAAACATAATAGAGAGAAAGAAACTCTAAAAAAAATGAGTTATCTGTCAGACAACCATGGAACCATGTCAGGACCCATTACATGGGCTGGCAACGATCCTCTACTGAGCCATGGCCTAGACCTTGGGTTCTGTTAATCATGCTCTGGTTCCATGGTGATGGTTCATCAACCAGACATGGGTTTCTGTCTTCTTAGAAATCAAGAATACAGAGGTACGAGCCTATAGAACAGATCCTGTTCAAGTAAGGTCGTGCTCTTCCCTTCCTCCATCCTTCTTATATAGACGTCTCCGTTTACACTTCCAGCCGATATGGGAGGAACAACATAGCTCGCAAATAAAAATGCTTAAAAACTCCGAAGACAACAAGTGTGGGCCATTAAGACTCCACTCGTCAACAGCCTGGTCTTTATCTGCAAATAACATAAAGAAAGTGTTTTTCTTTTTTGAATTCCAGTTGTAAAAGACATTAAAATACTTTTTTTAGTTGTAGGCTATGTTTGGCAAACTAGCTGATAAGCTAGCTGATGACTTATAAGTTAGCTGCTAGCTGGTAAGCTAATTGTTGACTGATAAGCTAGCTGGTAGCTGATGAAAAAGTCACGTTTGGCAAAAACTAGCTTACAAGTATTTAAATGACCAAAAATGACATCTTAAAAAAATAGTTAATAAATAATAATTTATATTAATGAGGGTATAATTGGAATATTTACAAAAAGCTACTCATAAGCTACTCAAAGTAGCTTTTCAAAAAGTTAGCTTATTGTCATCCAAACATGTACCCAAAAAATAAGCTAGCTTTTTTTTGCCAAACAATGTCGTAGTTTGGTTTGCGAAATTTGATGGATTTGAAAATATTTAGAACCGAGTTTCATTTCAATCTCATGTTTAGTTTGGAGGATTTTCTGGATTTAAAAACGTGGGAACATAGGGATTTAAAAATCTCTAGGAATACTTGGTATTTTACGAGATTTCATATGACTAGTGTTCGACACCACGCGTTGCGTGGTGACGATAAATTCTTTAGAAAATATTAAAATTAAATGGGTTGATGATCACATACATATATTAACCTAATAAGAATCGATATTTCACTTGATATAAAACCGTCTCATCATCCTTATTTCACTTGAGACTGTTTCTTCATAACTTCAATTATCGGTAAAGAATCTTGAAAAAAAGGACTTGGTCATATATGTAAAATGAAAAACATTATATCGATTCAAAGTTTCATAGTCATTTGTCGCGGATTTTCAATCAAATTTTTGCATGTCATGGACCACAAACTCTCTCTTTCTCTTAGGCGTTGTGGTAATTGTCACGGACTTAGACGACTGGGTTCCAATATCATCCGGTAAAAGGGAAGGTAAGGATTGAGAATCTTACCGGGTAATCGCTTACCATCAATCCATTTTGATAGCCAAACATGATACCCGATAAGGTAAATGAGGATATTGACTTTTGCTGGTAAACACTTGGTAAACAACCCATTAGATTGTTAGGGACATAATATGATGGCAATATATATAAAAAACCAATTGCAAGAAGTTCACAACCAACAATTTGATTTAACAGAAGTCATATAAGAAATGACGACATATCATAACAAAGCATGATTCATTATAGTTTTCTAATCATTTTTTCCTCTTTCATAAGAAAGCAATATCGATATCAATATCCAACACATTTGAACTTACATTTCTTAAAAATTCTCTCTTTGAGGCAAGACCAAAAACAAATATATTATTTTGGAGGGACAATGTTATCTTTGTGTTTCCTTGGCCAACAAATATTGTAACCCACAAAATTGGGTTGAACATCAGAAGTATGCATGTAGAAACTCCTCGAATACATTTAGGAGCAACGCAACATGAAGAAAGGTAACAAAAGTAAAAAAAGGAAGCAAACCAAGAATTTTCTCTTTGAATGACACCTTGAATTAGCAAGTCTGCCAAAAGCGCTTACCTCGTAACCGTTTACCGGTAAGATTCAACAATCCAACTTACTTTACATTGTAATCCATCAAAACGGTATCGTATGCAACAATTTACCCGGTAAGAGCTTATCGGGTAAAAGTCGTCACTATCACTTACAGGGTAAGACTCTCCATCCTTATTACCGCTCTTACCAGGTAAG
Source organism: Saussurea involucrata (assembly GCA_033807775.1). Taxonomy (NCBI): domain Eukaryota; kingdom Viridiplantae; phylum Streptophyta; class Magnoliopsida; order Asterales; family Asteraceae; genus Saussurea; species Saussurea involucrata. The sequence goes on from CM066316.1 coordinate 68,472,914, forward strand.
ATTCTTGGCGCTTACCAGTTCATCAGGTAAGGTAAATGACCCACCCAATAAGTGCTTACCAAGTCTTTAGTAAACGACCCTTAGGAGATGGAGAGATTATGAGCAAGTAAAACAGAGGTGTAAAAAGAGGCAATGGAGCATATGGATAGTCTGGTTACCATTCTTCATATCCATCAATATTATTGTAGACAGAAACAAAACATTACAAAAGAACCACCACAAAATCAACAATTCAAGTCTTAAAAATAAAATAAAAACGACCATTATACTTTCTTATGTTAGCCAACAGATAATATATCGACAAAACACCGTTAACAATGATATAAAAAACAGCGAGGAACTCTGAAATTAGCTATCAGCAAAATGAAGTATCCAATCCTAACACATTCAAACCGCTTAAATTTCTTGAACTCGACTAAATTAGAAATTGAAATCACTATTAGAGATGATTGTTGGTCCCGAAGGGTTATACAAGTTTGTAGAAGGGGGGGGGGGGGGGGGTTTGAATACAAACACACAGATTTTACTTTTCTAAATTGTTTATTGATAAATCATTAACAATTTACAGCTTGTTGCGGAAACAAGATTAAGGATAAACCTAAATCTAAACAAGTTGGAACACTAAGTTTCTTGCACTAAGAGAGATAAGGAAATTACTAATAATAACCTATCTTGAGATAAGAAGATGAATTTGTCCAGAGTTAGCAAGTTACTTCAAAATGAAGTGGGTTCATCTCTTTATATACTGCATGCATTTAATGCAAGTCAGTATACACTTTACACGTGTCATCAGCTCATTGGTTGCATGTCATTAACCTTTGTAGACAACCTTAGTAGCCGCATGAATGAACAGTGTAGTATCAGAGTGGTTGTACGATTTCAGACAATAGGAGGTTCTTTTCTGACATTTCGTACGGAGTCGTGCAAGGGTGGTTAAGACAAAAGTATTTTGTACGGAGGACTTCATGACCAGCTTTCGTTGATTCAGAGCATTATCATTTTATATCAGCGAATGATAAAGTTCAGCGATAGCTGAAGTCTTGTACTTGATACTTCACGTAGAGTGGACAAATCTGAGTCTTCGCTGATCCGCATCAGTTCATTAGGAGACTTGTCGCTGATTCTTGAGCTTGATCTTCGACTTCAGCGTAGAACCTATGTTGACGTGAAACTTGTCTTCAGAGATCATAAGTAAACAACTAACTTATCAGCGATCACCATAAGGACTGAACAGACTCAGAGCATTATGGTGAACAGTGTTCGCTGAATGTTTAATCTAAAGAGCGAGAGTTCCTATCAGCGGTACTGTAAGATCTTAGTACTTATCAGCGATAGTGAAACTCTGATACATATTATTTACTTACAATTTTCACTAAGTATTTAAGAGAGGGTCATTATCAAATCACTGAGGGTTTGGATCAACAATCTCCCCCTATTTGATTATGACATAGCAACAGAGAAAATTGCTATTTAATGAAAACATAAGGATAAAAAGAACTCATAAAATATTTGTCCCTTTTACTGTTTTCTGGGATCTTTTCTGTACTGATGGAGTAGAGTACATTCGCTGAAATTTTTCTTTAAACTTTGTAAAGATTACAGATGGAAGTGGAAAAATTACAAGTACAGCAAATACAATTACAAGTACAGAAGAATAACTGATACAATAGAGAATTAGGCGATTCTATCAGCTTATAGAGGTTCTTCCTTAATGAGAAGTTCATCAAGGGTCAGAGATGTGGGAATCATCCAGTCAGGAACTGTTATATTTTGATTTCTTTTGTTTAGAGCTTCTTCAAAGATCAAGGGCTTCAGATGTCGTGTCTGGATGTCATTCTTGAAGTCACACCAGTAGATAAGATCTTTCAGCTGTTCGATGGGAGTGATGGGAAGTTCAGAGATGCGTTGAAAACGCTTTCCTCCATCATAGTCAAAGAAGAATATCCCATAGGGTTCGCTTATGACTTTCCCAGGGATGAAAGTTTCACCTTCAGGAAGTGATGTGTCAAGTTTTGAGAGATCAGGGTCAGGACCAAGGACTTCAGCACGAGAAAAACCAATACCAGTTTCATTTCTTATACGAGGACCATCATTTGAAGATTTTGACTTCTTCTTCACTGAGGCCTTTCTTTTCTGACTTTTGAGAGGAGGAGGAGGAGGAGGAATATCCACACAAGAGTAGACCATGTCGATCTGCTTGTTTATCAACTTTTCGAAAGGTTCTTTGTACTTAGACTGAGACTTCTGTATGACTAATCTAATCTCCAACCATTCAGAGAGACCATAGTTCGTGATTGCTTCAGCATAGAATTTTTCGTACCGGTCATCCTCTCTGAATATCTCAATTTCAGCGATTGAAACTTTAAGGGTTGATCTTCCAGTGATGAGTACCTTGATTATCCTGGAAGCTCGATGTATGAAATGAACTTTTTCTTGACACCGGGCTAAGGTAGATTTTGACACTGTTCTCTTTTCTTCCACGATCTTCTTTGCATCTTCCCATAGCTGACGTTGAACTTCGATAGGAGCTCTTTTCAACTTGGGGTCTTTCACTGATCGTTGTGAAAGCTGGATGGCGTATTCTCTGTCCTTTTCTTCAGCTTCTCTTCTATCAGCGAGTTGGCGTTCAGCTCTGAGTTGATCCTTGAATTCCTTTTTAGAAATTTTGAACTTTTTAGGAATGGAAGGAAGTTGATCACGTCTCAGAATGATTCGCTGATCTTCGAAACGCTTTATTATTTCTTCTTTTCTTCTCTGATCCTCTTCACTTAGCTTTTGAGGAGCCAGGGAAGGTCTGTTTGTATGAGCGAGCATATGTTCTTCTGGTTCATCAGTCTCAGAGATCAAATCCAAGACTGGGATTATATCTTCAACAGCAGCTGGGATTATTGTTGGTGAAGTCGCAGTTGTGGAAACTTCAGCGATATCCTCAAACAGGGGAGAGGACTGGCTGAAACACAGCAATCTTACGAGTAAGAACTTGGGTAGAATCAGAGAAAGGAAGTTGGTTCAAGTGTATAGGCTTATGGATAGTAGAACTGAAAGTGTATAGAGGAGGGATGGAGTAAGGAAGATTTAGTGTACCTGACAAACCGGCTTTTCAAGCAAGATCGTCAGATTGTCTTCGTCTTCAGCGACACCTTTTCCTTTGCCTTTGTCAACTTCAGACGCTGAAGGCTTTGATTTGGTCCGCTCCCCTGTGGATTCTTTTATTACAATCCCTTTAAGAGCTTTGATTTTCTGAGCAGGCTTGACGATAAAGGAGTCATCGTCATCTTCGTCATCATCATCATCATTCTTTGGAGAAGAGGATGGTTCATCATCAGCGATGTCGATGGCTTCTTCATCTTCAACTTCAGATTCTTCAGCTTCAGATTCTTCAGCTTCTTCTTCGAGTTGCTCCCCCTCAGATACAGAGGTAAGCTTCTCGGTTCCCTCAGGGTGTTCAGATCCCTGAGGTCCAGCGGTGGTTTCTTCAGCTGTCTTCTCACTCTCTTCAGCGATGGTGAGGTCTTGAGTCTTCTCCTCCTCGATAGATTCATCGTGGAGAAGGTCTTCAGAGTTCTTCTTCTCCCCCCCTTCTTCATGATGAATGAGGGAGGAGTGGGTTGACTCAGCAGCTGTTGTAGGTTCCCTGTCTTCTTGGCCAGGGATACCCACACAAACTTCAATCGTTGCTAATCTGTTTTCTAGACCAGAAATAGCAGGTTTGATGTTTCGAAGCTCAGTACGATCCGCTGCAGTAAAATTTTCAGGTTCAGGGGCAGGGGCGGTCGTGTTGTTCAGCAGCTTCTCCATCATAGTTTTTATGGAACCAACGTCAGTCTTTACAGAGCCTAAGTCAGTCTTCATTGAGCTCATGTCAGTCTTTAAAGAGCCAACGTCAGTCTTTACAGCAGACATGTCTCCCTCTAGTTTTCCAACCGATGTCTTCAGCGTTGTGACTTCGCTGGACATGGATGAAACTGAAGTTTTGATTGAGAGATAGTCTGTGTAGATGTCAGCGAGCACCTTGGCGAAGTCGCTGAGGCTTGTCTCAACCTTCTCTAAGTCATATTTGGAGGCTTTCTTCTCCACCACTGTTGTCAACTTGTTCAGATTCTCTCCAGCGTTTGTTACAGCTGTAGAGTTGTCAGAAAGAGTAGTGGTGAGACCTGTCAGCTTTGTCTCCACGACTTTCAGAGAGGCGTTGATGTCACCCAAATTAGGACCTGTAACAGATAAGTACTTGTGAACAAAGGAAAGCTCAGAAGTTTTGGGTTTAGTTACAGTGTATATGGGCTGGTGTGTACCTGCAGGAGGATTGATGAATTCGTCAAAATCACGGTGTCCTGAAAAGTGTTCCATGTCGTCTTCAAGAGTGCGCATGGGTTGTTCTGCAGGTCTTGTCTTCATCATTTTTGGAGTATCAGCTTTAGCTTCTGTAGGAATGACGGTTGTTCCAGTGATAACTGGAGTTGAGACCAATGGAGTAGAGAGAGAAGCAATGGTTGAGAATTTGGGTTGGGTGCGGAGTTTAGCGTTGGATCCGCTGAGAATCACTTCTTCAGTCTGTTGAGAGACTGGAGGAGGTTGGGTAGGTTCCAAGTTTATATCCTCAGCGTTTAGAGACGCTGAAGTTGGGATGGAATGGATGGCTTGTTCAGGTGTGGCAGAGCGTACCACTGAACGATCCTTCAACTCTTCAGAATGAGCTGAGGAGTCTTCAGCATGAGATTGCTGGGGTTGCTCCTTGGTTACCTTAGTCCTTTTGGAACTAAGTTGGGTAGTTGATTGTTTCCTTTTAAGAGAAGGAATGGGGGTTGCAGCCTGGGTATCAGCGATGGGTATTGTCGCTGAAGTAGCCACAGAAATAGAAGAATTAGGGTTGAGAAGAGTTAAAAGGGTAGAAAGACGTACCTCATTTTCCACCGGTTTGAATTCGAGTACCTTAGGGCCAACCTGAGAGAGTTTCAGGTCACCCTCTTGCGGGTAGCTGTCCTTCAGGCCATATTGGAAGATGGCGCTGATGAATCTTGGGTATGGAACCCATGAAGGTCGGTCAGCGGTGGAGTCCACTTTTTGCACTAAGTCATCATAGATTATTGATGCCCAGTCAATGTGTAGACCTTTCAGCAGAGCGTATCCCATTGCTTGCTGAGGTTGAGCGGCTTGGTCAGAGGAGCCGGTCTTTGCAGTCATGCAGCTGATTAAGTGAGCGAAGATGAAGTTCATCTCGCTGGGCATTTTGGATTTCTTTATCAGCGTCAGCTTCTTCTCAGGCTTCTTGTCCCTTCCAGTTTCCCAAATGTAGCCCATTGCATCGAAGAATGCAATGATGGCTTCCTTGTCAGCGAGTCTTTTGTGGTCAGGGAAAGGAACAAAAGTTTTTTCTTTTGTAGCATTGGGAAGGCTGAGGGATTTGCGAATGATGGCAGGTGTGATCTTTATTGTGCCATACTCAGTATCGCTGAGGATACAATCAATTGTTTTGGAGGGATCTTTGGCGGATGGTAGCTGAGAGTGTCTGGCAGAGTACCAGAACTGGGATAGTAATAGCTGATTTGCAGGAGGTGTTATGGTCAGGGCTGTTGAGATACAACTATTCTTTAGAAAATTCACAGCATCTTTCAGATGTGTGACTTGCTTACGAGGAGGAAACTCGAAAAGCGCATATAGGTTGTTCGTCTTGGTCCAATCAATTTCTTCCAGAGAGAACTTGACTTGAGGAGCCTTGATTATTTCCACTTCCTCAGTATCAGCGGCAATGTTCTCAGCGGTAGCAGGAAAGTCAGAAGATGCCATTTCTCTGTATTTTCAGTTCAACCAAAGATGTTAACAAATAAGAATTATATTAATGTGGAAATAATTTCCAATAAGATGGTTCGAATTTTGTCCATTTCATTCAGACGAAAATGTCTTAATGAAGATTAGGGTTTTTTCTTGTTTTTGAAAACGAAATGCAAACCCATTAAAAGTCTTGTTTTCCAGTTTCTTTTGAAGATTTGAGATTCTGGAAACGAATGAAGAACAAGTTTAAGATTTTTGCATTTAAACTTGAAGAAAACAACCATGAATGTTTGTGTTCATAAAACCATGAAAGAAATGATTTCATTTTTAGGAAGTTCTTTTGTTTGATCTTGTTAAAACAATGAGAAGATCAGAAACAAGTTATACGCATTTGGTAAAAAATAAGAACATATTAACCTTGATGTTTGATGAAGAAGATGATGAACAGTTCTTGAAATTTTGATAGCACAAATGCAACAGTGAATTATTTCTTGCGGAGGAAGATTGTTCGCGTAAAAGGAAAATATAAACCAAGAGTTTGTTTATATAGAGAGATTAGAGAGAGAAAATTTTGAGCGGGAAAAGATTTTCATCATGACACGGACACGTGTTTGCATTTGATTGGAAGTTTGAACGAGACGTCCAAACGTGTGTCAGAAAGAAGAACGTGCCGGGGTTTATCCGTTGTGATGACGTCACAACTGTCCTTTCAAGTTCTTTTAGGATATCTCTGAGGTTTTAAAAAAAACTCAGGGACACTTTTGAAAACATGAAGCACTGAATAGAAATATCAGTGAAAGTTTTAGAAATTTCAAAATATCGCTGATTAAGGAAAAGATTCAGCGATGCAATTTGTTTTGAAATCTTGCATTCACATCCGATTGTCAGAGAGAGAAAACATACATTGATATCAGCGAATCAAGTTTATTCAGAGAGTAGATGATGGAATATGTTATACAAGTTGATTTTATCCTGAGAACTATACAAGATGTATAATCGTATCGCTGATCAAATGTGAACCGCTGAAGATTTTACCCTTCAAAGTTCAGCATTCCAAGCTCGCTGATGAGAAAGTTGAATCTTGTCTCATCAAGAGGTTTGGTGAACAAATCAGCTAACTGATAATCAGTTGGGATAAAATGAAGTTCTATATCACCATTCATCACACGATCTCTGATAAAATGATATCTGATTTCGATGTGTTTTGTCTTTGAGTGTAGCACTGGATTGTTTGCTATAGCGATGGCACTTGTGCTGTCGCAATAGATTGGAATTTTGGAGAGCTGAAGATCATAATCCAGTAGTTGATTTCTCATCCACAAGACCTGAGAACAACAGCTTCCAGCGGCTACATACTCAGCTTCAGCTGTGGAAGTGGACACTGAGTTTTGCTTTTTTACTTGTCCAACTTACCAGCTTTCCACCCAGGAGCTGACATCCTCCTGTGGTGCTTTTCCTATCCAATTTGCAACCTGCAAAATCACTATATGAATAGGCGGCTAGATCGAATCCTGAGTCTTTGGGATACCAAAGGCCTAGGTTCGTTGTACCCTTAAGGTATCGAAAAATTCGCTTTACAGCGGTCATATGAGATAACATAGGTTCAGCTTGATATCGTGCACACAAACATGTTGCATACATAATATCAGGTCGGCTAGCTGTAAGATACAAAAGAGAGCCGATCATCCCACGGTACAGCGTGACATTAACAGGTGTTCCCTTTGAATCCTTGTCAAGTGTCAGCGGTGGTGCCATAAGGGTTTTCATAGCTGAACTCTGAGTTAAATCGAATTTTTTCAGCATATCTTTAGCATACTTTCCCTGATTAATGAAAGTTCCCTTTTCAGTTTGCTTAATCTGAAGACCAAGAAAATATGTTAGTTCACCCATCATGCTCATTTTATACTCATCTTTCATTCTATCAGCGAAACGAGTACAAAGATCAGGGTTAGTAGAACCAAATATAATGTCATCAACATATATCTGAACTAGAATGATATGACCTTTCACTTTTCTAAAAAATAGAGTTTTGTCAATCTTACCTCGCTCAAATTGTTCAATATGGAGATAAGTAGAGAGTGTGTCATACCATGCACGAGGAGCTTGCTTCAAGCCATAAAGTGCCTTATCCAGTTTATAAACATAACCTGGACGCTTAGGATCTGAGAATCCTGGAGGTTGTTCCACATAGACTTTTTCATTCAGCTTTCCATTTAGAAATGCTGACTTAACATCCATCTGATGTACTTTGAAGTTTTTGTGTACAGCGTATGCTAAGAATAGACGAATAGACTCTAGTCTTGCTACTGGAGCAAATGTTTCGTCATAATCTATGCCTTCCTCTTGTCTGTATCCCTGAGCAACAAGACGAGCCTTGTTTCGGGTTACAGTTCCATGTTCGTCCAACTTGTTTCGATAGACCCATTTAGTGCCTATCACCGTTTTGTCAGTTGGTCTTCGAACAAGTTTCCAAACTTTGTTTCTTTCGAATTCAGTCAGCTCTTCTTGCATGGCGCTGACCCAGTTTGGATCTTTGAGGGCATCATCTATTTTCTTTGGTTCAGTTAGAGAAATAAAGTTAACAAATAAACAAATGTTACCTGCACTTCGTCGAGTCTGAACACCAGCATTTGGATCACCAAGAATTTGATCAATTGGGTGATTTACAGTCCATTGCTGAGCCGGAGCATAAGTCGCTGACTCATTCTGAACTGGAGAAGCTGAAGATGAAGCTTCAGCAACTTCTGGAGTATCAGCCAAGAGAGGAGTAGGTGCAGATGTCATTTCATTCACTGATTGCTGAGAAATAGATGGAATGTCTGAGACATTTGGTTCAGGAGCAGGTATAGTGTTTAAAGGAACAACTGAGACCCATGATGTTTCAGCTTCACTATTCTGCATGTTTGGAATGATAGTAGGACTATCATCTTCAACTGTATGAGTATGAGGAGTGGGAACTTCTTCTGAATCACCAAGATGAGAAAACATCCATTGATCCAGTTCTTCAGTATCAGCGGACGGTTTAGAGTTCGCTGAACGGGATTCGTCAAACGTGACGTGAATAGTTTCTTCTACAGTTTGTCTTCTACGATTGAAGACTCTGAAGGCTTTGGAAACTGAGGAGTATCCAAGAAAGATTCCATCATCAGCCTTAGGATCAAACTTTCCAAGGGCATCTCTGTTGTTCAGTATGAAACACTGACATCCAAAGATGTGAAGAAAGCTGATTGAAGGCTTTCTCCCATGAAAAAGTTCATAGGCTGTTTTCTTGAATCTTTTAACTATCAGCGACATGTTTTGCGTAAAACAAGCAGTATTGACAGCTTCTGCCCAAAACTGAGTAGGCAGGTGAGAATCGTTGAGCATTGAACGTGCAGCTTCAATAATTATTCTATTTCTTCTTTCAGCGACTCCATTTTGTTGCGGTGTTCTCACTGAAGAAAAGTTGTGAGAAATACCCTTACTCTCAAAGAAGGAATCAAGAGAACTGTTTTTGAATTCAGTTCCATGATCACTCCTTATTGAGCGAACGGTCAAGTTGTTCAGGGTTTCCATCTTCCGAACAAAGGTGATGAGTTCTTCAGGGGTGTCACTCTTAGAACGGAGAAACATTACCCATGTAAAACGAGAGAATTCATCAACTATGACCAGTGTATATTTCTTTCCAGCGATGGATTGTTTGTTAACAGGGCCAAACAAATCCATATGGAGTAGTTGTAGAGGAGATGACACTAAGGAGACTTGCTTTGACTTAAAGCTTGCTTTCGTCTTCTTCCCTTTTTCACACGCTGAACATAAAGACTCTTTGGCATATGAGTGTTGAGGTAGACCAGTGACTAACTCTTTTGAAGAAAGAGTATTCAGTGTCTTGAAATTCAGATGAGAGAGCCTCTTATGCCATAGCCAGTTGACATCAGATGAGGCTTTTGAGAAGAATCAGGAGTTCTCAGTGGTTGTTGAGTCCATGTTTATTACATAAACATTTTCCAAACGATAACCGCTGAGAGCTATCTTCTCCTTTTTGTCAGTGACAAAGCAGGATTCCTTAGTGAAAATCACTTTGTTATCCTTGTCGCAAAGTTGACTGATGCTTAGAAGATTATGCTTCAGCCCTTCAACATATGCGACTCTTCTGAAGGAGGTTGTACCATTTGAGAGTACACCATACCCTCGGGTATGTCCTTTTCCATTTCCACCGAAAGTCACAGAGGGACCCTTCTCTTCCTTGTATTCAGCGAGCAGGCTTTTCTTTCCAGTCATGTGTCTTGAGCATCCGCTATCGAGATACCAGATACCCTTCTTAATCTGCATTACAAAGGAAGATTAGTTTTTCTTGGGTACCCACTTTTCCATGTATACACATTTGTCAGTGGAAGTAGTTGGAATGGAAGGTTCAGCAGTCTTCGCAGCATTTGAAGATTCAACTTTGTCATTCTTCACTTTGGTTAATTTCTTAACCTCAGTGGTCTTCTTTGCCTTGGGGGCAATCTTCACCTTAGCTATCTTTTCAGCTTTGGTGGCTGTGGTGCACTTACTAGCAATATGATCAGTGAGTCCACAGTTATAACATTTCCTATAACTAAAAGTAGTTCTAGGACCATTTGAATGCTGATCTTTTAATTTTGAATTAGAAGTACCAGCACCAAGTAAACTATTGGCTCTAGAAATGGGAGGAACATTCAGTTCTTCAGATTTCTTACCAAGGACATCCACTCTGAGTCTAGGAGTAGATCGCTGAATAGATCCAGTAGATCGCTGAATAGATCCACGCTGAGTCGATCCAGAGATCTAATTCCTTGATCCAGAGGGATAGGTCACTGAAGCTTTAGAAGCATTCAACTTAGGTACTAAAGTACCCCTCTGAGGATTTTGGTTAAAAACAATTCCTTTACCTTTATCTTTAAGGACAGAGGTAGGTTTTGGATAAACCATTTTCTCTTTACCTTTCGAGGAGGTAGGAGTTTCCTCAGAGATTGGTGTATGGGACGAGGAGCACTGAGAAGATGAAGTATCAGCGACTGAGGATACGAACGTTCCGAATTTAAGCATTGAACGCTCATTGGTTGGTTTTGGAGTTTCATATTTGTAACCAAGACCACGTTAATCACTCAGGGGAATCTGAGACTTAATTATCTCAGTGATCTTTGTTGAAGAATTACACCATCCTTCAACAGTAGCTTTTTCAGCTTTTAATGCAGCGATAGCTTCTGCTCGTTCGATTTTGACTAGCTGATTTAAGTGTACTTGATCTTTAAGATCTTCTTCAATTTTAGAAAGCTTTTCTATTTGAAGGTGGCAGTTTTTAAGCTGTTTAGCGAGATCAAGGTTTTGATTTTCAACCACAGTTTTGCCGTTCATGGCTTCATATAAACTTTTAGTCAAGAGATCGATCTTACGGAGACTATCAGCTTCATCAATATTTGCAATATTGGTAAAGAAGGAAGGTGATACCTGAATTGCAGAGGTTGAAGTGGAGGGAATGTCTGAACTTTCTTCCTCATCTTCAATCTTTGCCATAAGACAGAGATTGGCTTCATCATCTTCAGAGTCAGATGATGATACTTCTTCATCAGAAGCAGCCCAATCATAATTAGCCATCAGGCCTTTGCTCTTCTTCTTAAAGCTTTTCAGCTTCGCATATTTTTCTTTCAGCTTTGAGTATTTGTCATCTTTATTCCTGGGAATAAAGGATTTCTTTGGAAAAGCTGAGGGTCTAGAAACTTTCTTTGACCTGCACTCGTTAGCGAAATGTCCTGTCCTTTCGCAGTTAAAACAAGTAGCAGTAGCCTTATCAACAAAAGCTGATGATCTTGGCTTGTCAGTTATGGAAAGAGGTTTGTTCTTTCTAAACATTTTCTTTTTGGCGAATCTCCTGAACTTTTTAGTTAGGAGAGCCAAAGATTTATCATCATCTGAAGAATCAGAATCTGATGACCTTTCAGAGTTACTTTCTAACTCAGTGATAGTGACCGAGGGTCGCTGAGTAGAAGATTCCTCTGAGATTAAAACAACATGGGTGCTTTTGGAATCTTTTACAAGATTCTTCTTAAGATGGCTCGATTGCTCATGATTCAGCAACGTGCCATATAAGGTTGAAAGGGTCATTGATTTTAGATCCTTTGACAGCTTGAGATACATAGAATAATTGTCCCAGCTTTCAGGTAAACATTCTAGAAACTTTGTCAGCACTTCAAAGTTAGAATATTCCTTACCAACAGTTTTCAGATCTATAATTAAACAGTTGAAACATTGGTGAACTTTAGAGAGAGTTTCATTCTTACCAGAAATGAAGCTTTCGTATTGCCTTACCAGGTTTATCTTTCTTGAGTCCTGGACTTCAGACGTACCTTCATACTGAACACATATTGTGTCCCACATGGCTTTTGAGGTTTTCAGGTTCATGACGGAATGGTAAACTTCGTCAGGAAGAGCCATAGATAGTATGGATCTGGCTTTTGTGTCGATAGCCACTTTCTTCTTATCTTCGTCGGTCCACATATGAATTTCTTTTGGAATCAGCCTTTCTGGAATAGCAGGTCTATTCTCAGCGGCTGGAACTGCAGCATCAATTCGTACAGGGATGAATGGGCCGTTTTCAAGATAGTAAGGCATAGTAGGGTCTACACCTTCTAAGAAGAGAATCATCCTATTTTTCCATAGACTAAAGTTATCTCTGGAAAATCTAGGGGGTTTAGCAAGAGAACCATTGTCTATATAATTTGTGTTTGTGTTGGTGGCCATTTTCAGAAAGATTAGATCTTGTTTATGAGATTAAACAAATCTGCTCTGATACCACTTGTTGGTCCCGAAGGGTTATACAAGTTTGTAGAAGGGGGGGGGGGGGGGGGGGGGTTGAATACAAACACACATATTTTACTTTTCTAAATTGTTTATTGATAAATCATTAACAATTTACAGCTTGTTGCGGAAACAAGATTAAGGATAAACCTAAATCTAAACAAGTTGGAACACTAAGTTTCTTGCACTAAGAGAGATAAGGAAATTACTAATAATAACCTATCTTGAGATAAGAAGATGAACTTGTACAGAGTTAGCAAGTTACTTCAAAATGAAGTGGGTTCATCTCTTTATATACTGCATGCATTTAATGCAAGTCAGTATACACTTTACACGTGTCATCAGCTCATTGGTTGCATGTCATTGACCTTTGTAGACAACCTTAGTAGCCGCATGAATGAACAGTGTAGTATCAGAGTGGTTGTACGATTTCAGACAATAGGAGGTTCTTTTCTGACATTTCGTACGGAGTCGTGCAAGGGTGGTTAAGACAAAAGTATTTTGTACGGAGGACTTCATGATCATCTTTCGTTGATTCAGAGCATTATTATTTTATATCAGCGAATGATAAAGTTCAGCGATAGCTGAAGTCTTGTACTTGATACTTCACGTAGAGTGGAAAAATCTAAGTCTTCGCTGATCCGCATCAGTTCATTAGGAGACTTGTCGCTGGTTCTTGAGCTTGATCTTCGACTTCAGCGTAGAACCTATGTTGACGTGAAACTTGTCTTCAGAGATCATAAGTAAACAACTAACTTATCAGCGATCACCATAAGGACTGAACAGACTCAGAGCATTATGGTGAACAGTGTTCGCTGAATGTTTAATCTAAAGAGCGATAGTTCCTATCAGCGGTACTGTAAGATCTTAGTACTTATCAGCGATAGTGAAACTCTGATACATATTATTTACTTACAATTTTCACTAAGTATTTAAGAGAGGGTCATTATCAAATCACTGAGGGTTTGGATCAACAATGATAAACTCCCACAACAAAAACTACTATTGATAAACGACATCATGGTCTTTTTATTTACATACAACTAAAATCAATACATAATACATCAACTAAAATCGATACTCACACATGAAACTGAAATCAATATTTATTTAATACAGTCGATCACATAAATAGAAATTGAACATGGATCAAAAGACACCTCCTGTGATGTATTTCATGCATCTTATCTTAATTTTAAACCACATAGGCATCCATGCATTGCATACATGAAAAGAAGTTTGCACAAAAGCAAACAAAGTATTATCGAAACCAACTAACAAACCAACTTTCAAACATAAAATCTTGCAATCTACATGCCTTGCATTTACTTTACATGGAAAATATAGTTCTACAACAAATAATATATTATGAAACATGCTTTTGGGTGGAACCGTGCAGGCATACAATTGCTTTTGTGGGCTTGGTTTAATAAAACCTTCAATGTATAGTTATTCACCTGCATACATATCACAATAATAGTTACAAATATCATCCATGTTTTTTAAATAACTTTACCCCATCCAAAATGAACAAATCAAAGTTGCTAGTGCGACCTTAAGTGTCTCAGCTGCTCCAGATACATTGACAACAACTCCTTCAAGTGTTCAGAGAGAAATGACTACTACTTCTCGAGAGGAATGGAAATAAACAACTATCTTTTGGCGTTGGAATTTTTTAAACCTGTTTTTCATAAATGTGAATATCTTAACCTCATAGTGAATTTTAATTGTTAGGGGATGGTCACTCCCAAAGATAACTAAAAATTTATTTATCTATAAATGAATACCAAACATCGCATCAAAACTTCGATGACAATGAACTAAAAGAAAAAAAACTCCCCTATGTTCGATATCTGTGATTGTTGCAAAACCCAACCTGTTTTCTTCCCTCTATTTTTCCGTTCTTAATTTTATCCTTCATGGTTGCTTTCAAGGCAATTCTAAAACTTAGTGTGTTACTTTCTGTTCGATGTTGTTATAGACAAAAACCACATCCATGTTGGTGATTTTAGTGTCATCAATCATTTTGGTGTAATTGTGATTTAATTGAGATCGATTAAGACGATAAGGCAAACATACGTAAGTTAGGAGGTGCGGAGTGCACACTTACAAGTTTCCATTATCATCTTAGATCGCCTTAAAGCGGTGTCGAAGTTCGAAAAAACTAGAATTTTCTAAGGGCTGTCGCTGAAAAGCTGAAAGCTGTCGCTGAAATGCTGAAAATTGTCGCTGAAAGCCATCAGCTGTCGCTAAAAGTGCTGTCGGTTTTTTGATCTTATCCATAAGCGGTTATAACCGTTTCTCAACCGCTTGTAACCGCCGCTTGTAACCGACGATTTATTTCTATAAATATGTGATCGAGAATTTGGATAACGACATATAGTTCTCATATCATAGCCTTTGGTGTGAGAAAATCTTAAGAATTATCCCAATACAAAGTTCGTGAACCCAAGGCTTATAGGGTGGAATTGTTGTATTCGGAAAGTGCCTTTCCGACACGATTCTTAAGATTATCCGGTCTCGACACCATCATATAATCACACAATTACAAAAGTTCTAACATTCGAATACAACAATTTCTGTTTTGATTAACGATGGAAAATCGAGAGGAATCCGTTCGTGATATGACTTCGAAATTCGACAAACTAGAGAAGTTTATAGGAAACGATTTTCGTCGATGGCAAAAGAAGATGCACTTTCTTCTCACCACTTTGAAGGTTGCGTGTGTTCTTAGCACCCCCATGCCGGAGATCGATGAAGATTCAACTTTGGAGGCAATCCGACGTAAAAACAAATGGGAGAACGACGACTACATATGCCGTGGGCATATTCTTAACGGTATGTCTGATGCTTTATTTGATGTTTACCAAAATGTAGAATCATCAAAAGAATTGTGGGATGTCTTGGAATCGAAATACATGGCCGAGGATGCTTCGAGTAAGAAGTTCCTTGTAAGTAATTTTAATAATTACACGATGATCAATTCCAGGCCCGTAATGGAGCAATACAACGAATTGCTCCGGATCCTTGGTCAATATACTCAACACCATATGCATATGGATGAATCCATATCGGTGTCGAGCATAATTGACAAGTTGCCACCATCATGGAAAGACTTCAAACACACACTTAAACACAAAAAGGAAGAACTTTCTTTGGTGCAACTTGGGAGCCACTTACGTATTGAGGAATCACTACGTGTGCAAGAAAGTGGTAAGACCAAGGATAAGGATATCCCAAGTCCATCCAATGTCAACATGGTTGAGGAGCGTAAGAACACGACCAAGAAGAAATTCGACAAAGGTAAAAAAACGGATGTTCGACAATCCCAAACATGGACCCAACAAAAAGTCAAAAATGACTTGTTGGATCTGTGGTCGAACAGGACATTTCAAACGAGATTGTCGAGTTGGTAAAGGTAACAAGAATGGAGCGAGTACAAGTGGTGCGGGACAAGGGTCGAACGATCAACCCCCAAATCAAGGTCAAAACTCGATCATTTCTAATAATTCAAGTATGAATTATGTACCACTAATTTCCTATGCATTTTATGTACAGGATGATAATATTGCGTGGTGGATAGACTTGGGTGCCACGAGTCACGTGTGCAAGGATCGAAGATGGTTCAAGAAGTTCGAACCGGTGGAAGATGGATCGGTCTTGCATATGGGCAACGAGTCTAGTGCTCCAATCTTGGGTCGTGGTTGTGTGGATTTGATGTTTAGCTCTGGGAATTTGTTGAAATTAAACAATGTTTTGTTTGTACCTAATATCCGGAAGAATCTAGTCTCCGGAAGTGTGTTGAGCAAATTAGGTTTTAAACAAGTATTTGAAAGCGATAAGTATGTACTATCGCGGTGTGGTATGTTTATTGGATTTGGTTACTACAATTCTGGGATGTTTATGTTAAATATAATAAATGAATTTGGTTGTGAAAATTCTGTTTGCATGGTAGATAATAGCAATTTGTCCTTTCTTTGGCATGCTAGGCTTGGACACGTGCATTACAAAAGAATGCATGAAATGTCCAAGGATGGCATGATACCTTCCTTTAATTTAAATTTGGAAAAGTGTAAGACTTGCATGCTTACAAAAATCACACGTCAACCTTTTCCTAAAATTAAAAGATCATCTATGGTTTTGGATTTAATCCATAGTGATCTGTGTGACTTGCATGCGACTCCTTCACTTGGAAATAAAAAGTATTTTGCTACATTTATAGACGACGCTTCGAGATTTTGTTATATTTTTCTACTCCATTCGAAAGATGAAGTTTTAGAAAAAATTAAGATTTATAAAACCGAAGTGGAATTGCAGCAAAATATTTTAATTAAAAAGTTGAGAACCGATAGAGGTGGTGAATATTTTGATCCTCTATATTTCCAATCTATTGGAATTATACACGAGACCACGGCACCGTATACACCTCAGCAAAATGGTGTTGCGGAACGAAAGAATCGAGTTTTGAAAGAAATGGTTAACTCGATGTTATCCTACTCCGATCTTAGTGACGGATTTTGGGGTGAAGCCATGTTGACGGCTTGTTATGTTTTGAACCAGGTACCAAACAAAAGGAGTAAGGATACTCCTTATGAACTTTGGTTCAAGAAGAAACCAAACTTAAATTATTTATGAGTTTGGGGTTGCCGAGCTGTGGTAAGGTTAACAGATCCCAAAAGAAAAACTTTGGGAGAAAGAGGAATCGATTGTATATTCATCGGATATGCCGAGCATTCAAAGGCATATCGGTTCTATGTTATTGAACCCAACGACTCTATTTCGGTTAACACCGTTATAGAATCAAGGGATGCAATATTCGATGAAAATCGATTCACCTCGATTACAAGACCGAAAGATGTGATTCCAAGTACGAGTGGAATCAAGGATAGTGGAAAAGAAAAGGAAATTTCTTTGGAAATTCCCGAACCTCGAAGAAGTAAACGAGGAAGGATTGAGAAATCTTTTGGTTCCGACTTTCAACTATACTTAGTTGAAGGTTCACAAGATGAAATTGAATCTCAATATGCTTATTGTTATAGCATAGAGGAAGATCCAAGAACCTATGATGAGGCTATGAAGTCTCAAGATGTCGCCTTTTGGAAAGAGGCAATAAATGATGAGATGGAGTCTATCATGGGGAATAACACATGGGTGTTGGCCGACTTACCACCGGGTTGCAAACCTTTGGGTTGCAAGTGGATTTTCAAGAAGAAAATGAAAGTCGATGGTACCATCGATAAGTTTAAAGCCCGGTTGGTAATTCAAGGATTTCGGCAAAAAGAAGGTATTGATTATTTCGATACCTATGCACCGGTCGCTCAAATTTCCACCATTCGATTATTAATAGCGTTGGCAGCTATTAATAATTTGGTAATTCACCAAATGGATGTCAAGACGGCATTTCTTAATGGTGATTTAAAGGAGGAGGTTTACATGAAGCAACCGGAAGGCTTTGTGATGTCGGGGAATGAACTTAAAGTATGTAAATTAATTAAATCACTTTATGGTTTGAAGCAAGCTCCAAAACAGTGGCATCAAAAGTTTGATGAAGTGGTTTTATCTAATGGTTTTCATTTAAACCAATCGGACAAATGTGTGTATAGAAAATTTGACGATTCCGGTAGAGGCGTCATAATTTGTTTATATGTTGACGACATGTTAATCTTTGGCACGGACCAAAGACAAGTCGACTTGACAAAATAATTTTTGTCATCCCAATTCTCGATGAAGGATTTGGGGGAGGCCGAAGTGATCCTCGGGATAAGGATTAAACGGGAGAACAAAGGTTTGGCCATAACGCAATCTCACTATGTCGAGAAAGTGTTAAAGAAGTTTAATATGTTAAATTGTTCCCCCGTGAGTACTCCGATGGATCCAAGTGAAAAGCTTATGCCTAACGAGGGTGAAGCCGTTTCACAATTAGAATACTCTAAGGCAATCGGGTGCTTGATGTATGCCATGACAAGTACACGTCTGGACATTTCCTATGCCGTTGGTAGGTTGAGTCGGTTTACTAGTAGACCGAGTACTCATCATTGGCAAGCGGTAAGAAGGGTATTCAAATATTTAAAGGGAACCATGAGTTATGGTATAACATATATTGGGTTTCCTTCGGTGATCGAAGGCTACACGGATGCGAGTTGGATATCCAATGTAGAGGATCATTCTTCTACTAGTGGATGGGCATTCTTGCTCGGTGGAGGCGCCATCTCTTGGGCCTCAAAGAAACAAACTTGCATCACAAATTCCACCATGGAATCTGAATTTGTAGCTTTGGCAACCGCCGGTAAAGAGGCAGAGTGGCTAAAGAATTTAATTTATGAGATTCCTTTGTGGCCGAAGCCAATATCACCTATAAGTATTCATTGTGATAGTGCTGCGACTTTGGCTAAAGCATATAGCCAAGTATATAATGTAAAGTCGAGGCACTTGGGAGTGAGACATAGCATGGTTAGAGAATTAATCATGCATGGGTTGATATCCGTAGAGTTCGTTAGAACTCATAACAATTTAGCCGACCACTTAACAAAGGCATTGGCTAGGGACTTAGTGCACAAGTCCGTGATCGGGATGGGTTTAAAGTCCATATAGATTTTGTTAATAAGATACCCAATTCCCCTTTAATACAACGTTAATGGTTGAATTCAATGTGGAAGACTTATTAATAAAATTGAAGCACATAATATTATCATCCCAAGGTATGTGCTTAGACCTGCAAGTGTTGTAAGGCTGAAAATTTTATTTCTTAATGATTCTTTTGAAAAATTGCATATGCAGGTGCAAGATATAAAAGAATCACCTAAGTGGACGTGAAGTGTGGCCGCTTCAAGAAAGTTTACGACTTGGCTTTCTATACGTTCATGAATGGATAAGGACACAAGGCCTCTACAAAAGTGTCAAGTTATGTTATCTAGATTTGTACGAACATATGTGTGTATTATCTTCATGTATTCAAATGGGTTGAAGGGTTCAATTCTTAGAACACCCCGATTCTCGAATATTTGGAATGTGTAATATACTAAAATGGAAATTCAATCTTCGTGACATTTTCATTTATGCGTCTGTTTGAATTTCACATATTTATAGTACGTTGTAAATCAAAGGATTACACTAAAATGGGGGAGGAATGTTGGTGATTTTAGTGTCATCAATCATTTTGGTGTAATTGTGATTTAATTGAGATCGATTAAGACGATAAGGCAAACATACGTAAGTTAGGAGGTGCGGAGTGCACACTTACAAGTTTCCATTATCATCTTAGATCGCCTTAAAGCGGTGTCGAAGTTCGAAAAAACTAGAATTTTCTAAGGGCTGACGCTGAAAGCTGTCGCTGAAATGCTGAAAATTGTCGCTGAAAGCCATCAGCTGTCACTAAAAGTGCTGTCGGTTTTTTGATCTTATCCATAAGCGGTTGTAACCGTTTCTCAACCGCTCAACCGCTTGTAACCGCCGCTTGTAACCGTTGATTTCTTTCTATAAATATGTGATCGAGAATTTGGATAACGACATATAGTTCTCATATCATAGCCTTTGGTGTGAGAAAATCTTAAGAATTATCCCAATACAAAGTTCGTGAACCCAAGGCTTATAGGGTCGAATTGTTGTATTCGGAAAGTGCCTTTCCGACACGATTCTTAAGATTATCCGGTCTCGACACCATCATATAATCACACAATTACAAAAGTTCTAACAATCCATCTCATGGTGCACAACTCTCATCATAGCAAATGTGACCATTATAAACTTGATGCCATTGAGACAATTCATCAAACACCTAATATCCATATACTTAACTGCCACGTAAAATACCCTATGGGAACCATATGTCCATATGCTACATAAAAACAAAATAATGTGAGCATCATTACACATTTTACACCCAAATCAGAAATAAAAATTGATACATAATTGAACACACAAAAAGATCTAGTAGTTGCAACAAAAATAAATATAAAATGGACCAACACTATGCTTACCTCATATGAGGGAGCGTGCCAAGTCCATGTTAGGATGATAAACACCAAAATGTATAAACCTACCTCGACGATCAGAAAGCTTCTTCGGAGCGGGTGAAATGACGGATGCTTCGCCTTTGAGACGAAAGAAATCGATTTCAACAGCGGATGATCCTGACATGATTACTTCAAATCAAGCAAAAAAACTGAATTGATAATTAGATATGATGGAAGAAGACCTAAGCCATACATCAGGGTAAAAGAGATGACAATGAACAACCCAATTGAGAGTGTTTTTTTCCTTCTGCAAAAGTATATATAGATTCCGATCAGTAACAATCCGATTAACATACAGATATCAAACTATTTAATAAACACCAAAATGTATAAACCTACCTCGACGACCAGAAAGCTTCTTCGGAGCGGGTGAAATGACGGATGCTTCGCCTCTGAGACAAAAGAAATTGATTTCAACAGCGGATGATCCTGACATGATTACTTCAAATCAAGCAAAAAAACTGAATTGATAATTAGATATGATGGAAGAAGACCTAAGCCATACATCAGGGTAAAAGAGATGACAATGAACAGCCCAATTGAGAGTATTTTTTTCCTTCTGCAAAAGTATATATAGATTCCGATCAGTAACAATCCGATTAACATACAAAAATCAAACTATTTAATAAACACCAAAATGTATAAACCTACCTCGACGATCAGAAAGCTTCTTCGGAGCGGGTGAAATGACGGATGCTTCGCCTCTGAGACGAAAGAAATCGATTTCAACAGAGGATGATCCTGACATGATTACTTCAACTCAAGCAAAAAAAATGAATTGATAATTAGATATGATGGAAGAAGACCTAAGCCATACATCAACATCATCCCCAAAATCGCAGCTAATCTCCATGACGACCTCCCCAAAATATGAATTGATTTAGCATTTGAAGAAGACGACGACGAAGTGGTTTTAATGGCAACAATCAGACCTCCAAGCACCATTGGCAGAACGAATCCCGAATTCCATAATCTCGTCTCCAAGTAAGCATCCTTTTGACCAACATTATTGATGTACAATGGCGAAAGCACAACCGTCGTGACCATGGCGAAAACCATGGCGATTCCTCTTTTCTGTGATGTGTTCTGAAGCGATCCGTAGTTTATGGAAGCACAATCAGTCGTCGCCATTTCCAATTTCCACTGATTGAGGTTCGATTTTCCAGGAAGATGAGAAGTTTTGGAGGATGATATGAATTGATTTAGGGTTTTTTTATATAGAAGAAGAGGAAGGGTGGGAATGTTGATAATGGATCTCGAAAAGAAAAAAGGTGAAGAATGACAGCCGTCCAAAAAGTTAAAGAAAGAAGGGGGGACATCATCATCTTCTCCGGCCTTTAGGGTTTGGATCATCCTTCAAACTTCACCACCAAACAAAGAATCTGGAGATCATAGTGTTTATATTTTCTCCATGAGAGTGTTTTTTTCCTTCTGTGGTCCGTTCATCTTTCGTATGCAGGTTTTGGAAGATAGGAATTCGAAAAGACAACCCTAGCTGGGTTGAAGAGGAGAAACGAATCAGCAAAAACCCGGACGAAGGAGAAATCAGAAAGGGGGGAGTTCTGGCTTGAGAGGGTGCCACGTCAGGACCCTTGGTTTTTGTTTTTTTATATATATAGATTTATTTGTCATAAAGTTATAAAATGTAAAAACGTTTTTTATAATAATTTATTATCAAAACAAGAAATTAAATTATTTTCATATATATAACTTTAATTTGTTTTTATAGATTATTTATATATTCAGATCAGTGGTGGTCAGTGGTTGTTCAGATCGTTGGTGTCCGTCGGTGGTTCATATATGTGGTTGGTGATGGTTCAGAACGAGGGGTCAAATCGATGGTGGTCGACGGTGGTTCAGAACGGTGGTGGTCGATGGTTATTCAAATGGTGGTGGTCAACGGTGGCTCAGAATGGTGGTGATCGACGGTGGTTCAGATTAGTGGTGGTCGAGGTGGCTTAAAACAGTGGTCGGTGGTGGTTCAAATCGATTGTGGTGGGTGTTGGTTCAGATCAACGAAGGTTCATATGAGCCTAAGTAAATCAACCAGGAAAAAAGAAAATAATTTTGTCATTTTAAGAAAATGAGATGGAATGAAATTGAATTTGAATTTTTTTCTCAATTGTGATGGAATGACCAAATCTATTATCGGTGGAATGTGTGAAATTCAATTCCATTTCATAGGTAAATCAAACGTCTGAATGAAATTTGGTCAACAAAATTGATCATTCTAATTTTTTCAGATTGCATCAGAATCATGCGAACCAAACACCCCTAAGTTTTATAGATTTTTTTTTAAATTAGTGTTTTCTATTTTTTTATCCATTTTAAATAAATATACCGAAACAAAATAGAAAAAGAATAACCAATTGTTCTAGTTTAGAATATCTGTTGGGAGAGGCTCTAGGTATGCTATTACAGCCCAATGAACACATCATCAATGATAAAATGAAATAGGTAACTGTCACTGAGATGGAATAGAATACACCATGGGTGGTTACTTGCTTGTGGAAGCTGGAAACACAGGTTGACATAGGGGCCGTTTACTAAACACTTCCGGATATCATTTATCTTACCTTATTGATTGAACATGGCAAGGACCGAGAAGCTTACGTGGTAAGAGTAAAGGCAAGGACCGAGAGTCTTACTTAGTAAGTGTGGGAAACGACTCTTACCTGGTAAGCGCTTACCGAGTTTAAGATGCTTACCAACATTCCATTTTCATGGCCAAGGATGTCACACGACAAGGTAAATGAAGGTGAATTTCTTGCCCTTAAGCGGTTAGCCGGTAAGAATTTGGTAAACGGCCCCATAGCAAAAAAACAGAACTAAGAATGTACCATATGATTTGAACAAAAATAGATTCGAAAATAAACCCAATTCAAGAATGCATACCTAAAGAACTGATTTGCTTATGAGTTGCGTCGAACGTGATGAATGCATACTCTTTTATGCTGCCCTCTTTTTTATCCTTTGGTTTAGGTGTCAATATAATAGCTAGCTTATGTCATATTTATATGAGATCTCCTTACGCATATAATTAATAACAGGAATGAAGGCATAGGAACATAAACACATATAAGAAACCGATTCAACATGATATCATAATAGAGTTCAGTGAAACTAACCTGGAGCACTAGAGTTGGGTGCAACGAAATTGATTGATGCGGAAGCAATCATTGTCACGAATGGATCAAAAAGCCTTCTAAAGCTTTACACGGTTTATTTATTATAGGCCATGGAAACCTAGATACTCGTCTCATAGAGAGGTTATTTCCGTGAAGACCCTCGATATGCAAAACGGAAATTATAAGAAGACAAATGAATACAACAGCAGAGCAGAGGAGTGTGATATAAGATAACAGTTGCAATGGGATGAATTCAACTTTTCAATCAGTCATTGGCTTCTGGTCCAAAAATAGGCTCTTTGAAGTTTAATTCTCGGTGAGTTATGTCTTCCCAAACAATTTCAATTCAAACCCATTGTATAAATACTTTAGACACCACAAGCTTCAGCCTCTTCAATGACCATCGTAAGACAAATCTCATAGAAGCATTTCATCGAACATTTGTTGTGCATTGCCATATTTCTCCCCAAAACGAAAAAGAAAGGTTTGTCTGTCAGACAACCATGGAACCATGCCAGGACCCATGAGATGGGGTGGCAACGATCCTCTACTGAGCCATGGTCTAGACCATGGGTTCTGTTAATCACGCTCAGGTTCCATGGTGATGGTTCATCAACCAGACATGGGTTTCTGTCTTCTTAGGAATCAAGAATACAGAGGTACGAGCCTATAGAACAGATCCTGTTCAAGTAAGGTCGTGCCTTTCTCTTCCTCCGTCATCCTTATATACACGCCTTCGTTTGCAGCTCCAGCCGATATGGGAGATGACCGCTTGCAAACTTGAAAGCCGGCTGAAATGGTGTTTTTTTTTAACAAAATTAAATAATAATGTCATTTTCTATTTATTGCAGTTTAATTTTCAATCACTACAACAGAGTGACAAAGCTTTTATTTAATGTAATAAAATCTCAAAAAAAAAATTAAATCTATTTTGATCGGTAATTTGTTAATTGTATAACATTGATGACGTGAATATCAACTTTATTGTGCATTTCATCGTAAACCTTTTATAATTGTGTAAACGTATCCACGTCATTGAATATACAAGATTAACAGAATACAAGGTATAAAATGCTTTTTTATTTAAACTTTGTTATATCAATTAAGAAGGCTGTAGGGCTTGCTTCTATTGGACCTGGAGTTGGTCAAGGTACTGCTGCGGGTCAAGCTGTAGAAGGTATCGCGAGACAGCCCGAGGCGGAGGGAAAAATACGAGGTACTTTATTGCTTAGTCTAGCTTTTATGGAAGCTTTAACAATTTATGGCCTGGTTGTAGCATTAGCACTTTTATTTGCGAATCCTTTTGTTTAATATTAGAAATATGAAAATTTTTGATTTTTCATATTTTATTGCCTTGGATTGTTTTCTACTTTAAGGAACCAACTTTAAAAATCACCATTTAAAGGTTTATAACAAAGTTTTCTTTATTTAAGGGTCCAGTTTACTTGTTCAATAGATAACCGGTACCTTGAAATGACATGGTAAAAATAAAAATTTAAATAATATCCATGTCATTAATTAATTACCAACTCATCAAAATATTTAATATAAGAATTTCCTCATCAACTAGTATGGATGAACATGAATAACTCCATCAGGAAAAAACATGAAATGTAGATGAACATAACCAAAAACGAACCCAGATTTATATATGTGCAAATCAGTATCTTGAGTAATTAATTAAAATACTCGTTTTGTTGACCTCTTCTAACGAAAATACCCATTCTCTCCACACCTTCACGAAAATACTCATTTTATTCGTGAAATGGTTCGTGATCACGAACTCATGCATAAGTTTCTCAGGAATTTAAGTTTTGGCCCCATTTCACGAAGATGGCCCCCTTTTCACGAACCCCATTTCACACTCCACTTAAGTATATGGTTCCATTTCAAACTCCATTTCACGAACCATTAAATATAGAAACTACTGGACTTGAATTCCATTTCACGAACCATTAAATATAGAAACCAATTAAAATAAGACTTAAATTCCATTTCACGAAGATGACCCCCTGTTTCATCTTGTTGTTTGCAGTTCTAGTAAGTCAAGAATTTTCCCATTTTTGAGAAAGTGAAACCCATCAATGCACGAATCCAACAGATGGTATCCTTTGGTTTATCAAGTTTTAGACACCAGTCACCAAAAGGTTCTTTCAATGAATCCATCATCATCGCCATACAAATCATAACCTGCTCGTAGAAGCATTTCATCGAACACTTGGTGTGCATCTAAAAGTAGGCCACATTTTCCATAAACTCCAGAATCTTCAAGTACCCCAACTGACCTACAACAAGATTGAGAATTACTAAATAGAAGCATTTCATCGAACAATCAAGATAGAAAATAACTAAATCCAGTACTTATTAAAAAGAAAAAAAGAAGGGTTTATCTGTCAGACAACCATGAAACCATGCCAGAAACGATGCAATGGGTTCTGACAACGATCCTCTACTGAGCCATGGTGGTCTAGACCAAGGGTTCTGTTAATCACGCTCTGGTTCCATGGTAATGGTTCATCAACCAGACATGGGTTTCTGTCTCCTTAGGAATCAAGAATACAGAGGTACGAGCCTATAGAACAGATCCTGTTCAAGTAAGGTCGTGCTCTTCTCTACCTCCGTCATCCTTATATACACGTCTTCGTTTGCAGCTCCAGCCGATATGGGAGGAACAACATCGCTCACACACAAGACTCGTCTCCTCAACAGCTTGGTTTTTATCTGCAAATAATATAAAGAGTGTTTTTTTTTTTAAGTCCAAATGTGTATACTAAAAAGCATCAAAATACCTTTTTAGGTGCGGTATCAGTTTTACAATACATTTTTGTGGAGTTTTGGAAAAATGATAACGTTTTTAATAAATTAATTTAATAACTTATTTTAGGTTTAATAATATATATTTTTTAGTAAATAAAATAATTACGTATTTTTATAAAGTTCAATGATTATCCTAATTATATTTTAGGAGATTTGGTAGGACTTGGAAGTATTTAGAGTGTTATTTCATTTCAATTTCATGTTTGCTTTGGAGGATTTTCGGGATTTGAAATCTCATGAGAATGAATGGTATTTTATGGATTTCATAGAATTTGTTTGTAATAAAATTTTAAAATATGTAAAAGACATTTTTTTCATAATAATCAATTAATTAAAAAAGGACCTAAGCTTAGGTATTTCTGAAGACGTCTAATTCAGAGGCGGATTTGAATTTTTATAAAATGACCATACTATTTAACTAAGAGGGTTAAAGTATAAACATTTGTAATAACATAGCATAGTTGGTTAGTTGCTTGTCACTACTAAACAGAAGCCGATTTTCGGCGGATATTTTCGACGGATTTTCCGCCTGATATTTTCCGGCGTCTTTCCGGCGGACTTCCGGCGGAAATTAAAAAAGTCAAATTCCGTTGACTTCCGCCGAAAATCACAAAAAAATAAATTTTCCGCATTTTTTTTAAACGATCGACTTATTTTTCGGCGGATATTCGGCGGAATGCAATTAATTATTTTTAAAATTAATATCCGTCGGAAATACGTCGGAAATACGTCGGAATTCCGCCGAAAAACGTTTAATTAATTAAGAAAATAATTTTTTTAGCCATCCGCCGAAAATCCGCCGAATTTTTAAACTCTTAAAAATTTTAAAAAATAAACTAATTTACGATCCGCCGGAACTTAATTTTAAAAAATAAAAAATAATTTTTTTAATCATCCGCCGAAAATCCGCCGGAATCCGTAACCTTTAAAAATAAAAAAAATAAACTAATTTACGATCCGCCGGAACTTAATTTTAAAAAATAAAAAATAATTTTTTTAATCATCCGCCGAAAATCCGCCGGAATCCGTAACCTTTAAAAATAAAAAAATAAACTAATTTACGATCCGTCGGAAATCCGCCGGAACTTAATTTTAAAAAATAAAAAATAATTTTTTTAATCATCCGCCGAAAATCCACCGGAATCCGTAACCTTTAAAAATAAAAAAAAATAAACTAATTTACGATCCGCCGGAACTTAATTTTAAAAAATAAAAAATAATTTTTTTAATCATCCGCCGGATATTAATATTTTAGAAATATTTTTAATTATATAAATATTAAATTAAATTTTAATGACAAATCAAACCTTGTGGGCTTAATGTACCGTTATGGGCTTTAATTGTTCATTTTGGGCTTCAATTGACCCTTATGGGCTTAATGTACCGTTATGGGTTTTAATGGAATGTATTGGGCTTTAATGGACGGTATCGATCTTTATGGATCGTAGTTTGATTTAATGGACCATATTGATCTTTAATTGATTATCTGGGATTCAATAGACGTATTGGGCTTTAATGAATCGTATCGGGCTTTAATTGACCATTATAGCTTATGGAACGGTTTTAGCTTTATTGTAACCGTATTAGGTTGCAAATGGATTTGACAGGGGTTTATTGGATCCAAATGATCGTTAACAAGTCCAACAGGGGGTTATTGGATCCAAATGACCGTTAATGGATCTTGTTGGGATTTCAGTAATCTACTAGGTGTTTAGTCAACTCAATTGAACTTTAACGGACTTATGGAATGGTTTAGGCTTTAATGGACCGTATTGGGCCTTTATGAATCGTATTGTGCTTTAATGGACCGTATTGGCCTTTAATTGATCATTTTGAGCTTTAATGGACCCTTGTGGGCTTAATGTACCGTTATTGGCTTTAATGGGATGTATTGGCCTTTAATGAATCGTAATAGGTTTTAATGAATCGTAATAGGTTTTAATGAACTGTAATAGGTTTTAATGGACCATATCGAGCTTTATGGATTCTAGTTTGCCTTAATGGACCGTATCGGGCCTTTATAGATCCTAGTTTGCCTTAATGTACCATATTGGTCTTTAATTGATCATCTGGGCTTCAATGTACCATTGTGGGCTTAATAGATTGTTATGGGCTTTAATGGACCATTTTGGGCTTATAGAACGATTTGGGCTTTAATGGATCGTATTGGGTCTATATGGATCCTAATTTGCTTTAATGGACCATATTGACCTTTAATTGATCATTTTGGGCTTCAATGGACCCTTGTGGGCTTAATGTACCGTTATGGGGTTTAATGGAATGTATTGAGCTTTAATGAACCGTATTGGGCTTTAATGAACCGTATTGGGCCTTTATAGATCCTAGTTTGCTTTAATGGACCGTATCGGGGCTTTATGAATCGTATTGTGCTTTAATAGTCCGTATTGGGCCTTTATGAATCGTATTGTGCTTTAATGGACCGTATGGGACTTTAATGGACCGTATTGGCCTTTAATTGATCATTTGGGCTTCAATGGACCGTTATGGGATTAATAGACCGATATGGGCTTTAATGGGACGTATTGGGCTTTAATGAATCGTATTGAGCTTTAATTGACCATTATGGGCTTATGGAACAATTTTGGCTTTAATGGACCGTATTGGGCTGCCAAATGGATCCGACAGGGGTTTATTGGATCCAAATGGCCGTTAATGGATCCTATTGGGGTTTCATTGATCTACTAGGTGTTTAATCAACTAAATTGAACTTCAATGGGTTTATTTGTGGTTTAATATATTCTTTTAATCTTTAATGGAACGTATTGTGTTAAAATGGATCGTAATGGGCTTTAATGGACCGTATCGGGCTTTAATGAATCGTATTGGGCTTTAGTTGACAATTATGGGCTTATGGAACAAATTTGGCTTTAATGGGCCGTATTGGGCTGTCAAATGGATCCGACAGGGGTTTATTGGATCCAAATGGTCGTTAATGATTCCAACAGGGGTTTATTGGATCCAAATGACCGTTAATGGATCCTATTAGGCTTTAATGGCTTTAATCGTATTGGGCTTTAATGAACCTTATTGGGCTTTAATGGACCGTATTAGGCTTTAATGGACTATATCGAGCTTTAATGGACTGCATAGCGAGTCACATACCTATAACGGTTCACATATATATACATATATATATATATATATATATATACATTCACTTCATATATATCGTCACATACATACTTATTGATCTTTATGGGCTTCAATGGACCGTTATGGGCTTACTGGACCGTTATGTGCTTTAATGGAACATATTGGCTTTAATGGACCGTTTCGGGCTGCCAAATGGATCTGACAGGGGTTTATTGGATCCAAATGGTCGTTAATGAATCCAACAGGGGTTTATTGGATCCAAATGACCGTTGATGGATCATATTCGGTTTCAGTGATCTACTAGGTGTTTAATCAACTCAATTGAACTTTAATGGGCTTATGGAACGGTTTGGGCTTTAATGGACCGTATTGGGCCTTTATGAATCGTATTGTGCTTTAATGGACCGTATTGACCTTTAATTGATCATTTTGGGCTTCAATGAACCCTTGTGGGCTTAATGTACCATTATGGGATTTAATGGGACGTATTGGGCTTTAATGAACCTTATTGGGCTTTAATGGACCGTATTAGGCTTTAATGGACTATATCGAGCTTTAATGGACTGCATAGCGAGTCACATACCTATAACGGTTCACATATATATATACATATATATATATATATATACATTCACTTCATATATATCGTCACATACATACTTATTGATCTTTATGGGCTTCAATGGACCGTTATGGGCTTACTGGACCGTTATGTGCTTTAATGGAACATATTGGCTTTAATGGACCGTTTCGGGCTGCCAAATGGACCTGACAGGGGTTTATTGGATCCAAATGGTCGTTAATGAATCCAACAGGGGTTTATTGGATCCAAATGACCGTTAATGGATCATATTCGGTTTCAGTGATCTACTAGGTGTTTAATCAACTCAATTGAACTTTAATGGGCTTATGGAACGGTTTGGGCTTTAATGGACCGTATTGGGCCTTTATGAATCGTATTGTGCTTTAATGGACCGTATTGACCTTTAATTGATCATTTTGGCTTCAATGAACCCTTGTGGGCTTAATGTACAGTTATGGGCTTTAATGGGACGTATTGGGCTTTAATGAACCTTATTGGGCTTTAATGGACCGTATTAGGCTTTAAAGGACTGTATCGGGCTTTAATGGACTGTATAGCGAGTCACATACCTATATCGGTTCACATATATATATATATATATATATATACATTCACTTCATATATATCGTCACATACATACTTAGGACCGACCGACTTTGATTATGTGTTTAATTATGGGTGTGCAGAAAACCAACCGATCCAAATTGAACCGACCGATCTAATAAGAACCGACCGACTTTGATTGGATATCCAATTGCAATTGGATCGAATCGGATCGAAATTTTCAAAATCTAATTGGATCGGTTCGGTTGTTGGATGGCAGCCCAGAACCGACCGTAAACCGATCGAACCGAATCGATTACCAACAGACCGAACCATCCAATTTCCATCCAATATAATATTATATAATATTTGTTAATATTGATATATTTAAACTTTACTTTTTTTTGAAGAAAATATTTAGACTTTACTTATTTACATAATGAAAGTAATTTTTTGAAAAAGTCAAATTTTTTCCCTCTTTCATCCAATTACACGCCCGCCAAAACCAAAAAAAAAACCCTTTTGAATCTTTGTCTCTTTCAATTCCAAGTCTCACGCCTCAGTCCTCACCCACACCAAAAAAAACCCTAGACGAGTTATCTCTTCCCGCTCCTCATTCTCTCTATCGCCTCTCTTCTCCTCATTCTCTCTATCGCCTCTCGATCCCTCGATCGTACTCCAGTCCCTCTTCTCCGGCGACGGCGACAGCGACAACGACCCTCTTCTCAGTATATTTCCTAAATCCATTCACTTCTTCACTCAACTTTGCGACTTCATATTGAATCGAGGTTGAATCTTGCTGAATCGACGCTGAAACCTGAATCTTGCTGAACCGAGGTAATGGTTTATTGTCTTCTTTGTTTCGATTAAAATGCTTTTTTCGATTAATCTTGCTGCTTTTTTTTTCGATTAAAACTGTTGGTTCCTAAATCCATTCACTTCTTCACTTAAGTGTGATGTTTTAATGTCGTAATCATCAACAATTTTAGTGTTTAATTGAATGATTCTTATACTTAAGTCTGATGTTTCTTAATGGTAAATTGCTGTTTCATCTGTATTTTATAGCAATGAACAACTTGTTATTTTTTATAAGCCAATTAACCCCACATTTTCTTTGCTTATATGGCTTATATCACTGGCATGTCTATTGATATTGTTAAATGAAAACTAAGTACAGGTCTACTGTTTCATTTTGGTTACTGTCATGTTGTTTGGATTTGGAGGGATAAGGCTGTTGGAGTTCTTATTTGGCTTTTTATGTATTTAAAATCTTTGATGTATATGTTATATCTGATGCCCCTCTGTTATTTTGGGCTGTTATGATGCTGTTATAGATGGATTGGTTTGACAGCTTCTATAATTTGGCTTTTGGACATTTTACATTATGTTTTGGTTATTTGGGATTCTGATTCCCTTCATCTTAATTTCTTTCTATCTGTTGGTTACTATCATGGTAATTCAACATTTGTTTTCTTCCTTATTCTTTGGTCTTTCTCTATGGTTTTTCCTTTTAATTGTTGATTGGATTTTGGCTCCTGTTCTGTGCTAATACTGTCTTGCTATTTAGTATTTACTGTCTTGCTGTTTTGGCTCCTGTTCTGTGATTGGATTTTAATTGTTGATTGAGACTTGAGAGTCTCATTAGTTTTAAATTGTTTTGGTTGTATGTCATTTGATGGAACTTGCATACTAAGTCTTGACGACAAGTAACCGATTGTCGTAATTGTAAATAATGGCAAACGTATGGATCAATTTGATTATGAGACGATTATAAAAACATAGGAAATTATGATCGTATGTTGATGAAACATAATTTGTAGGTTTTAATGGCTGGAGTGAGTTATACTATGTACAATATTATATTGAATTCTGGAATATATCAATTTGATAATTTTTTATAGGTGCTTCGTGCTATTAACATGGTTTGAAGGTTTCCTGATTTAAAGTTTGTTAAATATCCCAAATGTTAAAACCCAATATATATGATATGATAATCATTGCTTGTTTTGTTAGTGCGGATGGAAACCACGAATGGGACAACTAATTTCGTCCCTAGAACCAAGTTTACCCAATATCTATGACAACTAATTTTTGTCAGATTTATATATTCAGCGGTGGTGGGATCTAGTATGAATTTAAGCTGCTTGTTCTCTTGTTGATGCCATTAAGGCTATTGGAGAGCAGCTTGTTGCTGCTAATCCTATTGGTTAGTTTGTTTTGCAGAGTATTACCAATTATTGTGTTGATGAACATGTAGACTTCATTGTCAAATTGAATTCTGTTAATAGTGTTTGGTAGATAAAAATACATTGTGGCTATATGCGGGGAATTTTTCAGAAAGTTCTATCTTCCATTTCTTGTATGTAACCGCAATGACACAATTGGGTTGGGTTGGGTTGAGAATTTTCAAACCACAATGATTGGGTTGGGTTGTTAAAGTGCCGTCAAATCGGCCAACCCAACCCGTGAGCACCCCTATGTGTATGTATGTTTAATCTTGATGTATGTGTTTAATCTTGATGTATATATATGTGTGTGTGTGTGTTTAATCTTGATGTATGTGTTTAATCTTGATGTATATATATATATATGTGTGTTTAATCTTGATGTATATATATATATATATGCGTGTGTTTAATTTTGATGTGTGTATATATATATGTGTGTGTGTGTGTGTGTTTAATCTTGATGTATGTGTTTAATCTTGATGTATATATATATATGTAAACAAGTTAATATATGTATGGACTTTTTTCTAATATGTGTATATATTATGTGTTTGTAGCTATGTCGACTAATGCAAATAGAGGATGGATGTATAAACGAGTAAATAGGAGTGGTGAAATAAATCCTGTATCGGGCGGGTGCCATAGAGAGATACGGCGATGACCTTACCAATCATCCGCCACTTGATACCCAATTATGGCATGACGTGACCGGGGGAACGAAGAAAGGTCGTTCCTTTGGGTTTGGAAACCATCTAGATCCCAATGCGATCTTGAGTGGGTCATCTTCGACAACTGGTGCGTCGTCTTCCTCCCAGCAGGTGTGTACCAGTTTTTTTCATTAAATGATGTTATCAATTTGATTTTTAGTTCATATTAAATATTCTAAAGTCTTTTTTTATTTTGTAGCACATCGTTGAGACCTTAATGAGCCAAGTGCAAGAGTTGAGGGCACGAGAAGAGGAACGTAAGTTAGAGGATGAGAGACGTCGAGAAGAGGATGCGAGACGTGAAGAGGCCCGTCGTTTGGAACGAGCACAATATGAAGAGATGTGCGAGTTGATCAAAAGTCTCAGTCAAAGTACGCCGCGTCCACCTCCGCCTCCGCCTCCATAGCGATTTGAAACTTTTATAATTGTCTTTTGTGTTATTTGAACGAATTTGGAACAACGATTTGGTCGTTTTGGCCCAAACAATGTATTGGGCGTTTTAATTTATGATATATAGCATTTTAGCAGATTATACAATTTGTAGCAGGTTTTTATCTGATTCCATGAAAAAATTAAATTTTAAATTAATAAAAAAAATTAAAATTAATTTAAATTATTTTCGGCGGAATATTCCGCCGGAAATCCGCCGAAATATTACAGAAAATATATTTTTTATTAATTGATAAATAAATAAATAAATATATTTCAGGCGGAAAAATCCGCCGAAAATCCGCCGAAATATTACCGAAAATATTTTTTTATTAATTGATAAATAAATAAATAAATAAATATATTTCAGGCGGAAAAATCCGCCGAAATTAAACTGTAATTATCTTGTTAATTAAGACTTGGATAATTATTTCTACCGTTTTCCGGTGGAAAGATCCGCCGAAAATTCCGCCGAAAAATGCATATCCGCCGAAAATTCCGCCGAAAACCTGTAATCTCGGCGCCCAATTATCCGGCGACCGAATCCGCCGAAAATTCCGCCGAAATAGGCTGTTTCCGGCGGATTTCCGACGGATTTTTCCGCCGGAAATCGGGTTTTTTTTAGTAGTGTGTATTTCCAAAAAGAAAAGTCGTGAGTTTGATTATTTGTATTGTTGATTTACTCTAAATTGTTTTTTTAAACAAAAGCAATGTAATAAATCCAATATTAAAAGATAAAAACGAGATTTTGGTTAGCAACATGATCCAAACCCACATTTTTTTCGAAGAGGAACTTTAATCAACCGCTTTAAACCGATTCAGCTATATTAAACTTCTATCATAAATGTAATTTTAGAAAATATAAGGACACTTGATAAAAACACTATGGTGGTATCGTTCACCAAATGAAATTATTTTCCACTATACAGAACCATGAAGCGCTGACATGGATTGTCGGGCCGTTCTTTGGGGTGTTCTATTAGTGGTGCGCTTGGTATGCAGACAGGACAGGACAGGACAAGACAAAACAATTGTTCAAAGTAGGCTTATAAAATAGATCGT